>CM034148.1:639240198-639910148 GCA_019776745.2 Taxus chinensis | reverse complement strand
TCCCTTTACTATGGGAGGCACCCATTCCTCACAACCCACCAATGACCTCATTAGGATGATGATGGAAAAGATGCAGACATTAGAAGCATCAGTTTCCAGCTCCCGTAACTCCCTGACCTATGACAAAATTTGTAATGAGCCTATTCATCCATCCATTCCTATTCACCTGTATCCTGTGCATTGGGAAATGCCTAAATTCAACCATTTTAATAGTAAAGAAGACCCACAACAACACTTGCAGTCATTCAAGCATGGGTGCTACCTAATTTCCCATGATGATGCTTTTCTCTTATGAACATTTCCCATGTCCCTAACAGGACCCACCTTAGATTGGTACAACAATTTACCTAGACATTCCATCTACTCCTTCAACCAAGTGGCTCAAGCATTCCTAGACCACTTCTCATCAATGTAGTCAAGAAGGTCACCATGACCAACCTGTATTCAACACGACAATATGAAGACAAATCTATCATAGATTTTGTTGCTCAGCTAGCGGAGTCTTATCAACCAATTGACATTCCAGTCTACCTCAAACTAAGCTTATTGAGTTGTTCACTAGAGCTTGTGCCAGACACATCTTGACCAACTCTATAGGTACAAACCTTTTGAACCTTTGACGAAAGCATTCACCATGGCATGAAAGCTGGAAATTCACACCATTGAAGAAAATAAAATCCAATTATGAAACAAGAATGCCCCGTTCAAATCAAATGATTCTTCTTCATCTTCAAAACCTCAAAATAACTATTCAAAGACCAAAGGATCTACCAACGTGGTAGTCCTCAAGGTGGGACCACCTCATCCTTCTAATCAAGCCCAACCTTCTTCCAATCTTTCCCTTATCTAGGCCTTTCAGCTCCAGTGGGAGCAGCAGAAGTACACTTCAATTAGAGAGCCCTATTCTTCAGTCTTGGAAAAGCTTATTAAAGCTGGAGCCATTACACTTCCTCCCATAAAACCTCATACAAGTTTCAATCCTTCCCATCCTATGCCTGCATGGTATAAAGAACATGACTACTATAATTACCATTGCATCAAAGGCCATAGTGATGGTAACTACATAACTTTTAAGAACATTGTCCAAGAGATGATAGATAATGGAGACCTCGTCATGGACAACCCGAACACGCTGGAAAATCAAAATTTGCACATCTTTAAAAAGTTTTTCCCTAACCATAAACCATCATCTAATCAAAATAGTGAACCTTCATCTAGTGAAAAAATGTTCATGAAGTCCACATGGTTTTTGATATCATACTGGTCATTCCTCAAATCCCACCTATTTCGTCTATTGAGGAAATTTAGGCACGAGCCCCTCTACCCACATAGAGAGCATACCTCTTCCACTCCTTCACCCACAGAGGAGTCCCCTTCATCTCTTCCTTCACCCATGGAGGAACCCACACTTTCTACCGATGTCATTCCACTCGTCTACCTCAACACCTACCAAGTAGTCAACACTTTTAAATCTCTCATCCACAGGAGAATCATCATCATCTTCTCCTCCACCAAGGAAGAAGTCTACATCACCCCACCTATTATCTCTCCTACCCATGGGAGACTCGTCAGACATGCCACTACCTATTGGGGGTAGTTCTCCCTCAGCATCCCAGGACCCCATTGACATGATCTCAACTCTTTTACCTATAGAGTCCGAGGCTAGCCAATTCCCTGTCTCGTAGACATATTTTACAGGGATTGCCACCAAACCAACTCCATCTTCTTCTTCAGTAGTCCCATTTTCATGGCTGGTCGATCACTTGGATTACATTGATAATTCCATGCTCTGGGGACATCTTTGGCTCCCCTTTTCAACCCAAATGCAAATGTTTCCTGAGGATACTTCCACGATCTACCCAAAGGTATTTTCAGCAATCAGATCAACATTGACCATGCCTATTGAAACAAATTCTTCTTCATCATCTCTACCTACATCCAAACCTCTACCCACAACTAAAACCATTCCAAGACCTCAAAACCTACCCACACCTATCTCCTCACCCATATCTAGACCCATCACTACCTTGGGTGTCATGCCGACATCAAGCCTTACTCACCCACCTATCAAATTGGACTTAGCCACATCTTCCCAAACCCACACCAACATTATCCCTCCACCTAAAAAGAAGACCCAAACCTTCTAGGCCACATACACTGGTCTCACCTACCACACCTTTTTCACCTTCCCCCTTTCCATCCATCCTAGGGCCCCATCCATCAACCTTGATCAAATAGTCTCCTACCCAAGGCCAGTCAAAAGCTAAACAACCTACTACTGCATCACAAGCCTTTGTTACACCTCATTCACCCAAAAACCAAACACCCTCACCCTCACCCATGCACTTCTTACCACCTATACCTCCACCAGTTACTATCCCCTCAACTTTACCTATATGACTTCAACCCATACCATCTACCCAACCTCTACCAACCACTTCCACCGTAACTCAGTTTTCCCCATGGGTAACCCATCCTTCTTCCACCATATTGCTTTCCCTTCTGCATCCCATACTCCCATGTCACCTTTACCCAAGAAGGTGCAACCCAAAGATAAGAACCCACTACCCTCCAATAAGGTAGTCAAACCAACAAAACCTTCATAGTGCTAGCTCTTCTACCACCTTTACCCAAATAGATGCCATCAAAACCTAAGACAATACCACTTACCAAACCAGTGGACCAACCCATTCCCCCTCCTATAAAACCTCTTCCCTCACAATCATCCACACCTTTACCCAAACCCATGCTCACTTCCCATTGTGATCCGTTAGCAGGGTCCTATGCCAACATTTTAACCAATCTCTTAGAGACTTCCATCATCACATTACCACCACTTCGACCTTACGATCCTCTCAAACCCAAACCAAAAGGGTTTGATGAAACCAATATTTGTGCCTATCATCATGTGTTAGGACATGATGTAGAAAATTGTAAGGCTCTAAAGACCGTTCTTCTCCAACTTTTTCCTCCTAAAAAAACTTTGACAATGATGACCTTCTAGATGAGGACCATGTTCCACCTTCACCTATCACCACACATCATCATCCCTTGCCCTTCAATGACCAGTATCTCCACCCCCATAACCCTTTTTTCCACCTCCAAAATTTGAGATCAACATGGTCCGTATAAGAGAGTTGGCCAAACCACCACCCAAATGTCAGTGTGCCCTACTCATTTCACAAGGATCTTATCCACCATTAGGTTTTTTTCCCATCATGCCATTACACCTTTCATGGCACACCTTCTCCATCCACCTCCCCTCAAATTAACATGGTTCAAGTTGCCACCCACACTCAGAAAGAAAAAGGAAAAGAAAAAAGCAACTAGCCCATCAACCAACCCCATGCCCAATATACCATCTACACCCACTGCACCCAAAATCACCATTCAGGACCTACATACCCTATCTCTGATGGGGTCACCCATCACACAATGATAAAACAATTACATCAGTCCCCTCTAAAGATGTCTTTGTATGATCTCGTCCAAACTTTTGAATCTCATAGACAAGCCCTTATTGAGGTTTTGCAATCCATTGAAGTTTTACCCAATGACCCCACACCAGTGGCCTCCATTATCACCCCTCATCACGTGGCCTCGCTTACCAAATCATCTCCTTCTTCTACCCCCATGCCCACTCCTCAAGTCTCCACCCTCAGTTTCTCTGATGAGGAGATTGTACCTCTCCAGTCAGATGATCCTGATCCCACCCTTTTCATTTCCATCTATATCGATAACATACGTGTATGATGCATCATGATCGATGGTGGTGCTAGCATTAACATCATCTCCTCCCATGCATATAATCAAATGTGTATTCCTTCTAATTATATGCATAATAACCCAGTTATGTTGCGCTCCTTCAATGATGCCATCACCTCCACCCTTGGCACCATTATCCTTCACGTTTGCGTAGGCCCTCGCACTATCCTCGAAACTATTCTATGTCTTAGAGGGAGAGTTCCAGTATAACCTATTTCTTGGAAGACCTTGGATTTGCATCATGGGTTGTGTCCCTTCAACTTTACACCACTATGTAAAATTCAAACATGAAGGACATAACTATACCATCCCCACCGACCCGTCACCATTCAAAACTTGTAACATGTTGTACCAACCCAATGATGTACTTGTACCAGTCAAGGCATCTGCCACTACCCCCACTTCTCCTTCACCCATGATCCCATCCACCAATGCTTGCCACCACCTCTCCCACATCTAACTCTTCTATTCCTACTACCACCATAGCCTCTGTAGCTGAACCCATCTACTTCCCAACCAACCATACCCCTCCTACCCAATCATCTAGTGATTCATCTATCCCTGTTACCCACATATCTACTACTGATCCCTTAGAAGGTGTTTTTCAATGCCTCACTCTGGGGGAGTACCACCTATACAATATTAACACATTCCTCACTCCACAAGAGTATGGAAACCTGTGCCAACACCCTCGTTATGACTACCACATAGGTGAGGTTTTCCCTTATGGTCCTCCCCACCTTCGCACTAACCTAATGTATGGGGGACTTGATACTACCACTTATTCACCCAAACCTCCATCCCAAACATGACCATTTTCATCTAACCTCCAATATCTTACTAACCATCACTTCACCCACACTTTCCTTCACCATTGCACATGGAAAGGCTTTGGTTTCAGTTTTTATGAACAAGGCCACCATACCATCATTTCATGTACCACCCATAAACACAACGATCATAGTGGCATTGGATTTTCCACACCATCTTCCAAGAAGGCCCACATCGACCTCATTGAGGAAGACAAACCTTCTCCACCCCATTCACCAACATGTCACCACCTTCACCCATGGAGTCCATAGATCCCGAATCTATTCCTCCTAACTTTTTTTTTCATAAACACAATTTCCCTGGGACCTCTGACCTATCAACATGATGGTGAGGTTCCCTCTTCTCTTCCCTTCCTGTATCCTGACATGATTGATGATGATACACCTTCTATTAACATCATTCAATGTCAGGATGATGAGTCTATCCTCACCTACCTTGGTGCAGAAGATTATTATATTCACCAGTCGTTACCTTCTGAGATGTAAACCATGTTGAATGAATCAACTATCAAAATCAACATTAACACTTAGGATGACCTGCACATTCTAAAGATAGGCCAATATTTAGATGCTGCTGAACATAGAAGCTTTTACTTCTTTCCTCTGGGACCATAGCAATGATTTTTCTTGGTCCTATGCTGATATGCCCGGTATTGACCCAAACATTGTGGTCCACAATATCGTTACCATTCCTGATGCCAAACCCATAAAACAGAAGCTGCAGAAAATGCATCCTCGCATTTCTCTTCTTGTCAAAGAAGAACTTTCAACACCTTCTCTTGGTTTCCTTTATCCTACCCATTGACTATCCCCAATGGATTTCTAACATCATTCCTATCACAAAAGTGATAGGGGGACTCCGCATTTGCATGGATTTCCATGACCTCAACCTCACTTGCCCCAAAGATGACTTTCCTCTACCAGGCATTGACCAACTGGTTGATCTCACTACCGGCCATGAGATGCTATCACTCATGGATGGTTTCTTGGGTTATAATCAAAATACTACTCACTCCAGAAGATCAACACAAAACTACCTTCATCACTCCTTGGGGGACCTTCTGCTATTGAGTCATGCCTTTTGGCCTTAAAAACACTGGTGCTACATATCAGTGAGCCATGACTTATATCTTCCATGACATCATGCATCACATATTGGAAGATTACGTGGATGACCTTCTTACCAAATCCAAACATTGGGCTGAACACCTGACAGTCCTTAAGGTCATCTTTGACCACCTCATCAAGTATTGTGTTCACCTTCAACCTAAGAAGTGTGTCTTTGCAGTACTTTTAGGAAAACTCCTTGGTTTCATCATTTCTTTGTGTGGCATAGAAGTCGATCCTGCTAAAGTGAAGGCTATTCTCGAAATGCCTCCACCTACTAATCTCCATCAACTTCAAAGTTTGCAAGGTAAGTTGCAATCTATCCATCATTCATTTCACAACTTTCTGACCACTGTCAACCATTTCATCATCTCCTCAAAAAGGACGTCTCATTCAAATGGGATGATGAATGCCACAAAGCCTTTGACACCTTAAAAAATACCTTCTTCAACCACCGGTGCTCATTCCTCCTAAGGATGACCAACCATTTTACCTATACATTTCTGCTACTGACCATTCCTTAGGTGCCATGCTCACTCATCGTGACAAGAAACACAGGGAGCAAGTGGTTTATTACATAAGCCACACACTTCTGGACTATGAAACTAGGTACACCCATGCTGAAAAATTTTCTTAGCCTTAGTTTTTGTCGCCACTAAACTACATCATTACCTACTCAACCACAAAACCTTTGTCATCACTAACACTGACCCTCTACATTATATGTATGCCAAACCCTACCAACATCAATGTGTTGCATGCTGGCTCATGCTTCTTGCAGACCTTGACCTCAAATTCATCCATCAAAAGTCTGTCAAAGGCCAAGCCATCACTGACCAACTAGCAGACACACCTCTTTCTAGAAATCAACCCTCTAACTTTGATTTCCCCGATGAATCCATTGCTACCCTCTCTTTGGATGATACCACTTACCAGATGACCTTATTCTTTGATGGTTCCAAATGTCAGCGTGGAGGCAGTGTAGGTGTTATCCTCATTCCTCTTGATGGTGAACCTATGCCTTTATCTTTCAAACTAGATTTTGATTGCACTAACAACATCACCGAATATGAAGCACTCATATTAGGCCTTCAAACCACCATCTCCCTAGATGTTAAATCAATTAATATCTTTGGTGATTCCCAACTGGTTGTAAACCAAGTCAATGGTATATACCAGTGTCGTAATGAAATACTACAAAATTAAAAATGTCATGTCGACATACTTTTGACTACCTTTGACCATTACGAACTTCAAACCACCCCATGTTCTACTAATAAATTTGTAGATACCATGGCCTGTCCTAGCTTCTCAGATACCCGCTTCACTTGTTGACTCCAAAATATTTGTCACAATACAAAGGTTGCAATCACCCTCTTATTTACCTCGTGAGGTCCATTCTGTCAGAACCATTGCACCTGACCCACGTGACCTTTGGTATAAGAAGTTTACAGACTACCTTTCCCTTTCCATTCTACCTCCTGATCTCACTCATAATGGACAACATGCCTTTCTTAAAAGTGTCTCTCACTATGTCATCATGGGTGGTCTCCTTTATAAGCATGTGGCTTTAATGGTATTCTCTTACGATGCCTTACAAGTTCTGAAATTCCTTACACCATCAAGGAAGTTCACGATGGAATTTGTGGAGGTCACTTTAGTGGTTTAGCTATTGCTAAACATTCTTCACCTTGGCTATTATTGGCCAACCCTAAACCATGACTGTTGTGACTATGTCAAACATTGTGTGAAATGCCAGCAACATGCCAATCTTCATCACACACCTAGTCATGCCTTACAGGTCACACGAGACCTTTGGCCTTTCTCTCAATGGGGTTTGGATCTTGTTGGAGATATCAATCCTCATTCTTCACAATGCCATCAATGGATTATAACTGCTACTGAATACTACACTAAATGGGTAGAATCCATTCCCCTCATTTCTACAAAATCTGAGAAAATATGTGAATTCATCAACCATCACATCATTTGTCACTTTGGTGTCCCTCACCGCCTCATCACTGATAATGGAAAGTAATTCAAAAACAAAACCCTACAAAAATTTTGTGATGCTTTTGGCATTCAACTCAGTTTCTCATCACCTTATTACCCATAAACAAATGGCCAAGAAGAATCAACCAATAAAACCTTGAACAAAATTCTTATGAAAGTAGTTGACGATACTGGGAAGGATTGGCATACGCACATTCCTTTTTCCTTGTGGGCTTACCACACTAGTATTCACACTTCAACTATGCCACACCTTTCTCTCTAGTCTACGGTACCAAGGTTGTCTTGCCTCTCGAAGTCTAGATTCCATCTCTCCGCATCTCACTACAAGACATGCTCAACGATGATGACTTTCACAGGACCATTTAACACAACTTGAGTTGTTAGATGAACATCGTCTCAATGCTCTTGATCATCTCCAAATCTACCAAAAATGTATCAAACGTGCCTATGATAAACATGTCCATGAATGAACCTTCTAGGTTGGTGACCTCATCCTGAAGGAAAATCAACATGTAACCAAAGAAGAGAAAAGTAAATGGGGAAAATTTTCTCCTAATTGGCTTGGACCCTATATCATTACTCATGCCTATGGATCAGGTGCTTATCATTTGTCTTCACTTGAAGGTAAACCCAAACCTGAGCCCCTCAATGCCTTGCATCTTAGACCATTTTATTGTTGAAATCAAGTCCTATATCACCTTCTGTCTATTGACCACTCATCCCTTGAGCACCATTCACCTTCCATGTTACCCATTTTGAGGATCAACGACTAAACAAGAATCATGTGATTACCCATCACCTTTCAGCCTTATCTTCAATATGAGTACCACGGATCTACTCATGGCATGATTCTCATGGATACTTTTCATCTTTTTCAAAGATGGAATCCCATGGTCATTCATCACTTGAAACCATCTCTTTCATAGTTAACCTCTGTGTGTTATGGTTTTTTCTTCTAAACAAGAACCTAATCTTCCTCTATAGTCTTGTCCATGACTTAAACATCCAAAAACAAAATGGGATTCAACTCCTTGAGTCAAACTTCCAGCAAAAAGATGACTCCCTCAAAAGGGACATCTCTTCTCTCTATCTTGCCACTATAAATAGACTGCTCCCTCGAAGGACAACTATATAAAGTCATTGCAAAAATACAATAAAATGTTCAGAAGCTTCCCGCATCGATCAGCTTCACGAAGACCTCAAGGAGATAATATAATCATCCCATATAGACTTCCCACATCGATCAGTCTATCAAAAACAAAAACAAAAAAGAAAATGATAACTTTTTGTCATGGACTTGCCTATTTTTTATCATGGGTTTCTTGCTAGGTAAACATGTTGTCGTACACTAAGTTACGCTAAACCACCCATTTTCACCTCATTTCCTTTTCACCCTAATTTCCTATCTACTCAAGGGACTCACCGTAACTGTGACATTTCATGATCATGTGACTTTCTTCACCCTTAGAATAGTCCATTATGCAACACCTTTTAGGGTCTTACATTCATAAGCCCATCTTGGGTATGGTAGACTCATTAGGGTTCTTATCAATTAAGCAGCTCTTTTACCACCTCTTACCATTCACCTTCTTCATTACTTATTGATTACCCTATACAAGACTAGACCATCGACACCTACATTTTAAAATATTTAGAAGATCACCATCACGTAGACTCCACCATGCCTATCACCTAAGACTCCACCATGCCTATGACCACTGCCTATCACCTAAGACTCCACCATGCCTATGACCTAGACTCAATCATGCCTAAAACCTACCAACCCATTCCTCTAATTCATCATATTCTTCCCTAGCTTATGGGAGAACTACATTGGCCTGAGGCCCCTTTTCGTTCCGGGCTATGTAGGCAACACTCCTAGGGCATGGGGCCCTTGAAGGTTAGCTCAGACCACTCTTTACCCTAACCTATTTTCCCCCACATTTTCCTATTCATATTCTATCTTAGTTTCCATTTTTCACAACACTTGGAAATTAATACCAAACATACATATCTACCATGTTACCACATCATAAAAACATCCAATCAATCATTTCACATTTCTATAATATCAAATATTTTAGAAATTACACCATAACATACATATAACTCATCATTTATTTCCCATGTTACCAATAACTTGGACATTAAATCAAAATTAAAACAAGACTCCACCATGCCTAAACCTAACTTCCCCCCATTTTTACCCCAACACTGACTCTCAACCATGTTACCTAAACCATGCCTAAACTGACCTAACCATCATGCCTAAACCGACCTAACTCCATCAACCTACCTAACTCCATCATGCCTAAACTGACCTAACTCAACCATGCCTAACTGACCTGACTCCATCATGCCTAAAATCTGACCTGACTCAACCATGCCTAAACCAACCTAACTCCATCCATGCCTAAACTAACCTAACTCCATCATGCCTAAAACTGACCTGACTCCATCATGCCTAAACTGACCTGACTCCATCATGCCTAAACTGACCTAACTCCATCATGCCTAATCCACCTAGTTTCCACCCATATACATATAACAATGGAAATTAAAGCAACTACATCATCCATACCATAAATCCCATCATCTATACCAATGAAATTTTGTACATCTCAATACAAATGTACACCGATACAAATACATAAAAGTATCTCAAAAATCTCATATACAACCTCACCATCTTTGGCACGCAGGCCGGTATATGATAAAAAAATCTCAAAAAACTCTCATGTACATCCTCACTATCTTTGGCACGTAGGCCGATATATATAAAAAATATATAAAAAATCTATACCTCTAAACATATATGGTGACTAATCATCACCCCACTGATGTCCAGGCCAGTCTCATCTATCTCCTCCTCCTCTCCTCTAGCCTAGTGCCCTGCCATCATCTCTCTCACCCTCTATGGGTCTAGCCCTCACCTCTTCCTGGCCTGCAGCTGGGTCTGGCCTCCATGAGCTAGTAGCCTCTCCCTGACCCTATCTCTGGGCTCGCCGACCCCTGTACTCTCTGCACTATGTGTGTGAGATCTAGTCCTCTCACTCGAGGCCTGTTGTACCCTGTACTCCACATAGGAAGGGATGTCTATCCCAAGTAGTCAAATGATCCTGGTAGTACCTAGGCCTCATTCAGGGCATCCCTGAATCTGGCCATTGGTACTATCTGTGGTGGTGTCATGGGTCTCGTCAGAAACCTGTGAACCTTGCCCTACTACTTGGTGGCCTTGGCCCCTATACCTATGAACCTTTTCCTCCTCTCTATACCATGGGACCCTATCCCACTGATGCCTATACCATATGGGACCCTACCCCTAGAGCCTGAGGTGCTTTCCTGTGCTGTGACCTGGGCCTGTAAGGTCACAATCTGTGCCTGTGTAGTGGCCAACTAGCCCTGTAAACCTACTACCTATGCCTGTAGGGTGGCCACCTATCCCCCATCTCCATCTCCACCCTGTGTGGGTGCCTGTCCCTATGTAATCTGGGCCTGTAAAGCCACCACCTGTGCCTGTAATGTGGCAACCTGTGCCTCAGACCCTATCAGCTACCCCTATAATACTATGATCTGGGCCTATAAAGTGGTAACCTACCCTTGCAAAGTATCCCTCTAAACTATAAGGGTAGCCAAGTCTGGCTGCCCTGGCCTAGGTGGTGCTGCTCGTAGCTAGACTACCCACCACTACCTATATCTATCTGTAACTCTGACATCATCAATCCACCGGTCCACTGCCTGCTCCTCCTACCTGTCAGCAATATCGGCTGTGGTAGAGGCATAGGCCTCTCCACATCATCTCTCCTGTACTGAGGGAATGGTGGTGGCACATCCTGGGGCAGCCCAAACTACCACCTGACCCTATCAATAGGTATCATCTCATGCTCACTGGCACGATGCCCCTCTATCCACCTCAGTAGCTATAACTCATCTAACTCCACTACCATCTTCCTGTATGAAGGGAAGCCAACATACGGCCTCCAAATGATGTCCACTCTAGATAACCCCTCTAGTACCCACCTATAGTACGCCACATCATGTGTAGCCCTGACAGCCCTGCGCTCTCCAACAATAGGCACCCAATGCCTTGTATCCAACTCAAACCAAGCCCACATCGAATGCATCCAGATGGGGCATACCAACTAGATGCACACATATGATGTGCTCATATGCCCAGTAGTGGAGAAGAAAGGTGCAACACAAACTAAACCTCTGCAACCTCCCATAGGCCCACAACTCCCTGTATAACTACACCAAGAATGCTGGTGCCCAAGAAAAATGGGTCCTATCCTCCATCATGTCATGGAGAACCCCATCAGCACCATGGGAATCTCCCACCCTCTGCATCTATGGCAGCACAAAACAACACACTACCTCCATGATCAGGACCACTAACCTCATCTCCTCAGGATGGGCTACGTACATATCTCCATAGCTCAGGCTCACGCTATGGAACCTCATCTCTGCCATCCCCTCTCCAAACCATCAACATCAGCTCCTCTGATGCCTCTGAAGAAATAGAATAAACCTGCATCCCCACTATCGGTAACCACAAGATCCTGTACACATCCTCTAGGGTGACTATGATCTCACCCATCAGGAGATGAAATGTGTTGGTCATTGAATCCCATCTGTCGATGAGTGTGACCATCAAGCTCAGATCCCAAACTATGTGCCTATAGCATCTGACCCCAATAAGGCCAACATCTATAACATGACGCCACTCCTCTACCATCATGCTCCCTCGTACCACTAGTAACAGAGGTGGTACTCTATCTCTCATCCGTAACTGGTCCCTAGCCTACACCCAACAAACCACACCATTATTAAATCTTGACCATACCTAACATATCACTTACCCAACTAACCTATTCCTAAAATTCTTATTATTTATTTCCCTACAACCCTAATGACCTACCCCTTTCCCCCATCCCACTTTCACACCCCTCAACTCATATCATATATACCTTTTACCCTACCTATTCTCAACACACTTACATTTATACCTCACTGCCTCTCTTTCTCTTTCCCTCCCACCATAACCCTTTCTTGATCTATTTTTCCTCAAAATCCAACCGACATCAGTCACTGGTGACCAACATCAGTCCATCATGACTGGCATTGGTCACCTACTATTTGACTGATGCCAGCTATGGCTGACTGACATTGGCCACCCTTGACTGATGTCAGTCACTGTCACACTGACCAAACCCGCAAAACCCTCCCCCCCATTTCTCAAAATTTGACCATACTAACCTAAATACCTACCCTATCCTACCCAAATCTCCCCTACCTTTCTCCCTACCCATATTTAACCCACATTGGACTTCCTACCCTTCCTATTTCATCAATTTTACTTCCAAATTCAAATTTAATTCCTACCCAAAACCATTTCTACCCAAACCAATTTCTACAAACTATTTCAACTAACAAGTAGAATTAGATCGAATCTTACCTCATCTCAGTTCCATCGGCATGGTGGTACATCTGGCCACTGCACCAGTGGCCCACCCGAACCCTCTCCCACCTCTTCCATGCCAAAATCCACTCCTCACCTCCAACCAATCAAATCAATCACACCGCTCTCATGGACCCATCTACTAGCTCCTCTCACCAACTCGTAATCTCCACCTCAGCTTGGTACAATGCCTTTTCCTTCTCTCTCAAAAAGGTGCAAAAAGGTCAAATGGCTCTGTCATTTTCTCAAAATCACAACACAACAATGATTCCGTAAAATATGGAATTTTTATTTTATAAACCCAAATCAACCTGACCGACGTCGGTCATATTTGTGCCCTAGCCAACCGACGTCAGTCACCATATAACTGGCATCGGTTACCCTTATAGCTATTTTCCCTTGCTAAGCTTCCTTTTTACCTACAACCATTAGTGCTCACACACCTTTTATCATTATGGACACCTATTGAACCATACCTATAAGCCCAAACTACCCCTACATTTCCTTAGTTGCATCTTAGGATTTGTTATTTTACCTATACCTTGGCCTTACCCATGCCATGACCTATTTTCCTGAACCTGACCTACTTGGTGTGACCATTGACCTTATGTACTCACTATACCTTGCGATGTTGTTACCTATGTTGTTTTATCCTAACAACCATACCTTGCCTATTTTCATGCCATTTATCCCAACCCAAACCTTTGGTGTACCAGAACATACCTAAACATTCCTGCACCTGACCTACATTGTGTTTCTAGACCATATCCTATACCTTGGATACCTGAATCACTTCACCCTTGTTTGGATAAACCTATCGACCTTGGATGATGTAGAGTTTGCAAGCTCTTCAACCTGGTACCATTGTTGCAATCTATACATGTGTGTGTTTTTATTGTCATTACCCATTACCCAATTTTGGGACCCTGGCCTATTACCTATTACCTGAGTTGACCACTACCCTTCCCCACCTACCTTCACTTCCACCAACTACACATTTATCAACCCACTCACCAATTCCATATTACACCTCATCAGTGCCTAGTTTGAGGGGGATCACCTTCACCCACACATGGGGCAACCACTTCTTATTTTTGTCAGCATCGCTTACCAATACAAGCTACGTGACAAAAAGGGGAAAAATGTAGACACCAAATTTAGGTCACACTCCCCCTTCACCCCACATGTATATTAATTTAATTACCCATAATTAAATTAATTCCCATGCTCACAATATTCATTATTTAATTACCTTAATTAAACTAATTTCCACCTCACCTAGACACCACCTCATCACCTCAACCTATTCTTAGCATGTTTCCCTTTTACTAGGACTCAATATCCACTCACCATAACTAACTAAGACTTAGTCCTACCTACCTTAATTAACTAAGACTTAGTTCAACCCTAAAATCACATGCCTATTCTTCCTCTAACCACATTCCCGCTTATCTAAGCACAACATTCCATTTTTGATCCGGGAGAATAGACAGAGCTGGCCAAAAAAAGATTGCCAAGATCTGTCATTTTTAGTAAACCTAGGATTTCCCACCTTAACCGACACCTGGTCAACCCTAAACCGATGTTGGTCACCCTAAACCATCATCAGTTACCATATATTCATTTTGGTAACCTTGTTTGAGAGGTTGGAAGAATTATTCAAGTCTTGGAGAAGAGATATCTACATGCAAGCACACACCAGAGCACTCCTGCACATCCAGAACACCCTGAACCAACAACCAAGCACTGATATGAAAGGAAAGCATTCATGGTAACATTTTCTAGGAAGCACAACCATGGCACTGACCACCGGTTACATGGATCAACCATCACCTCCATCCAACAACCAGGTCTACAAACACTAGTAAGTACCTTTAGATCTTCACCTTCCCATATTTATTTAGATTAGTTTCTTCATGTTTTTTTGAGGGTTTTAGTCTCCCTTACATCCCATCATCTCTCACCCTCCTGTCAAATCCCTCCACCCAATCACCTATAACCTTTTAACCCCCATACCTGACTCCAGACACCTCTGACTACCCTAGAATTTCCATCTACCTCCCCATTACCTGTTCATTCTCTGGGAAATCTCAGAGAATCACCAAAACCCACCTTCACTAAGTTTCCATATCTTGACCCTACCGATGCGCTGTTAACCCAAACCGTCATCAGTTTCCCTCAACCAACATCAGTCATACCATACCGACGTCAGTCTCTTATGTATGGAAAACCTGCCTATAACAGTAACCTCATACCTTTCACCCAAACAACCCAAATCACCTAAAGCTTGACCCTAACCTATCCCAACCACTTTATTTACCTGTCTGACTTCCAGATCTGATCATAACCTAGCCTATTAGATTAGATTTGTTTATTGTACTTGAATGAGATACCTAAATCATATCAACTACAATAGGACATTATTGGTTCATATTATTTCTTGCATTAAGTTGTTTTAAACAATGGATTGAAAACCATCTAGGAAGTATCACACTTCCCATATCTAGCATACGCTAGGCATTCCACTGACATATATTGTTTAATATTCTTTTTGTGGTCTTGTTTTGTATTCGCAGGTAGTTCCTCCTTGAAAAAAGGAAGTTCTCACAATCAACATTGGATCAGGAAATCAAAACGTGCACACTCTACCTTCCACCTTCATTACTCACAGGTATTCCTCCTCACCCTTACCTTATCTATTTTTCTCTTACGTATGCAGTCTTGGAGAATGGGAGTGCTTGAGAACTTGTGGGAATGGTGATGAATTATAATGTCATTGGAGGTGTTTGACATATCATGTAAAAATATTATGTTTTTTTGAGCTTTGAAAGTGTATTGAGGTGGCATGGTTGAGGTCACAAGCTGACCTAATTTGATTGGTTCAGGACAACAAAGCTTTGGTAAGAAGATTGATGTAGAAGACCAATATTATGGCTTATCTGATGTTATCTATCCACTTGAGAGTGAATAGGGATTAATTTTTTTGTTATTGAATGCATTTATAGGTATTTAATGTGTGAGAAAGGGTGAAAAGAAGTTGAGTTTATAAAACTACTTCCTGGGTAGTTCAATTTAATAAAGAGGAGAATTGGTTCCGTTTGCATTGTTGGATGTTTCATGAGATATAACATTATTGGATACGTTATAAAGGTCCTTTTTTTCTAATTAGTGGTTACATGGAATAATTTAGATTTTTTAGTGTGATCTTGAGGTCCATTGGTGAAGAATGTTTCCTGAAAGTGTCTGTTTTGAGTAGGAAACAATCCTACAAGATGGTGATACAAAGAACATTATTCACAAAGAGTTCCTTGAGATGATGGATGATGTGGTAAGGTTGTGTTGGAATTTTTTGAAGCCTTTGGAGGCTTGACAATGATTTATTAATTCCTTGAAGGTTTTCGAGTGCTTGCTGATGGGGTTTTAAGCTTTTTTGGGCTAGTGAGAGATTATAGTTATCTTGGTGCATTCCTAACCCATATGGGTATATCATGTTGATTTATACAATTTTTTAGTTATTTTTTTTAAGTTGTGTTGACTAACCTTAATGGGTATTGCATACCTAATTTTTTTAAATCACGAGTCATGTATTTAAGTGTATGTGAGTGTTCATTTTGAACTAGTTGCGTGAGAGGAAAAAGTGCAAACTAGGTGAGAGAGTGAGATTGATTCACATGAATAAATTGGTATCATAACTGGTCCTTTTAGATAATTTTAATCACTTTAAAGGAGATCCTTTGAAGCACTAAAATGGTGAGTCAGTAGAGTGACACATAATCTAGAAAGGAACCTTTGTTTGATGGGATAAATTATGATTTTTAGAGTCTAAGGATAAGGACTCACATCATGTCCTTAGGGTTTGATATTTGGTAATATATTATGGATGGTTATACAACTTCTGCAACTCCTCCAACAACTGTTGCAAATAAGAATACTATTAGTGATAACTCCAAGGCTATGAATGCAATCATGTGTGGCCTAACTAAACCTGAACTTGTAAAGTCATTCATTGCACATCAAAAAAAGAAATGTGGGAGAAAATTAAGGTCCTTTATGAAGGAGACTCAAAGGTAAGAATATCTAAGCTCCAAAATTTTAGAAATCAGTTTGAATTCTTATATATGAGTGAAGAAGATTCCATTGCTACATATTTTCTTATATTTGACAAAGGTTATCAATACCATGGAAGGATTATATGAAGAAATAAAGGAAGAAGTTGTGGTAAAAAAGGTATTAAGGTCCTTAAATCCTAAGTTTGACTCTAAAGTGTCATCCATTGATGAATCCAAGAATTTAAATTTCTTGAAAATGGATTAGTTGTATGGAAACTTTACTGCATATGAGATGAGGTTATGGACTCCAAACTAGTCAAGAAGGAGATTACTTTTAAGATTGAAATGAAGGCAAAGGGAAATAAGGTTAAGGATGATGGTGTTTCTCTTGATATTGATGATGAAGAACTCTTTGAAATGATTGTTAGGAGACTGAAGGTAAGTACAAAGGGAATTTTCCTTTCAAATGCTTTAATTTTGGTAAGATAGGTCACTTTCCTATCAAATTTCCTCACAAGCACAAGGAGGAAGATCATGTTGAGCATGAACATGAACATGATGATGATCATGAAAAGAAGAATCAAAATTTTGATAAAGATAAGAAGAGTTTAAATAAGTTTGACTATAAAAATAAGGATACGAAGAGATTATACACAAAGGAAGAGGTTGGTTCATTTGAAGCAAGTAGTAGTGATGGTGTTTTAGATTCTAAATCTAAGTCAGAGCATGAAGATGTAGGTGATGAGGTCTTGTTCATGACAAGGAATTCCATGAGGTCTACAAGTGATGGCTCCAAATTGTCGGGTGATTTCATATAAGATTCTTGCAGGGAATTTGAAGAAGAAGAATATTATTTAAAGAATGAATTAGTGTGTATTTAGATTGAGATAAAGCATGTTGAGAAAAAAACAAGAATATGAGATTTCAAGTGAAGGAATATGAGGCAAACATTTAGGACCTAGTGGAGAAATATTAGGTTGTGATAGAGAAACTTGATGAGATATTCAAAAGGCTAAAGATGAAGATGAGCTCCATGACATTGAGCTTACTATCTGAGGAAGAAGTGACATTTCTAAAGGGAGAATTCTATAATTACCAAGTCTCATTATATGATTTACTTCAACGTCATCATACATACAGAGAAAATATCACAAAAATAGTGCAAGAAATAATGCTCCTTGATAATATGACACCTTCCCATATGGATTCAATTTTGATCCACATTTCATCTCCTTATATTAGTAACGATGAAACATTTCATAAGGCTATCTTAGATTCTATTCAATATTTAAACCATTCTTTTCAATTTTAATTCCAAGATATGAATATTTAGATCACATATCTCAATTGTGAGTTAGCACATCTAAAGGATTGTTCCAATTTCCATGTCCATTATGTCTCTACACATCATGATAAATCTACTTCTAATCCCACTGAGAAGCAATGTGATACACATATTATGCATAATACATGTGCCCATACAATTTAAGTGCAAGTCCTACATAGAGACACCAATTTGTATTTTCCAAAAGATCAATCTCGATACCTAAGGAAAACCAAATAGAAGACACCTATTTTGTTTAAAAATAATGTTATACAACATGATATTCTATATGAGCTATTTGATAATTGATTAATCATCTCGTTACCTACTTATTACTACCCCCACTATTAGCTTACAAAAATAAATGGTTAACCATTTTGTAATTACCATGGAATTAATGGACATCATTATAATTATTTTTATGCTCTACAATGACAAATACAAAAACTTGAGAGTAAGGGATTTATTTCCTTTAATACTTGACATTCTACTATACAATCATCTCAAGTTCCAAAATGTCAATGTATACCAAAATTTATAACACCTATATCTAATGATCATACTGCGATATTGAATGATACACCTTTCGACAAATGATAGGAGTCATATAATCACAAAGAGGATAAGACTACAATACCTCCTTTGGTAGAGTCACCCTTAGAGCACAAACTATATCATCATATTGTGAAAAGAAAAATAGAAGAAATACCAATTGAGAATGAAAAATTGCACACCACATCATATCACTTAGAGCTACCACAAGCTCAATTAGGGGAAACACAACTATGAATTCTAAAGATATCTGTAATCTTTCAAAAATAAATTGAGATAGATTATGATTCCAATGATGATATCAATGGATAGATTTTGATGAACCATTTGATATATCAAATGAATATTTGCACATGTTATATTTCCTCCCATCAGGGGAGTTGAATATAGAATTGATATCATTGGTGATGAAAAAATTCATACCATCAGTGAGCCTTTTTCGGTTACCTCTACTTCTCCACAACATACACAAATTAAATTTTTTTGTCTACCTTGTGTTGCACATATTATGCTTTAAAAATTACTTTCATGTAATCTTGTGCCTCTCCCTCCACTTCTTAAGGATCATACAAGTAAGGATCATAGTAATATATTCAATACCAATGCTTATTGTGACTATCATAGCTACACTGGTCACCTCACTGATCACTGTGTCAATCTTCTAAATGTTATCCAATATCTTATTGTAAAAATGTAATAGAATGGGATGAGCCCACTAAATCTTGATCATGATCCAATTCCTTTTAAATTTCCCAATGCTCATCATACAATACCACCTATACCACATTACAATCACCCCTACCAAGGATAATCTAAGTAATTTCAAGCTACTTCACATACTATTCATAGAGTTACTTGACTTAGTTCTTCTCTTAAGACTTCTTCTTTGTCACACATCACTATTGTAGTACCACTAGCACTTGAGTCACATTATTTTGCATGATTGAGGTTTGTGCCTATATTTTATTTTACAATTACTCCACCTATTCAAAATGATCTCATCAAATAGCCAAATTCCACCCCTCTTCCTTGTACATATCTCAATATTCAAAAATACAAAAACATTAACATATTTTCAATATATAAAGACAATCATATATTTGTAAAGATATAAAATCAAGACAATCATATATTTACATTATACATGTTTTTTGTCACTTTGGCTTAATAGATATTATATATATTTAATCTTTACACACATGCGTTCATTTGGTATATTGAGCTTGATGCAGGACATACATCGAGTGGTACACGATGATAGGTGTTGGCTGGACCTTTACCCAAACTTCATATACATCTAGGGGTATCAATTATACATTACAAACATGTGTTATTGTTCTATTATAGTTCCTTTCTACTTCTTCATTACGCTTGATTACATATATTGTGTACATGTTATCTTTTGAGCTAACAAAAAGAAAAACATGTATCTTGTGTAATGTTGACACCTCTTGCTTCACATGCCTTTTTCTATATCGGTTACTACATCATTTCATCATGTTTTGACACTCTTTTTTTCATACATGTTTTCTTGTTGTTTGTGTTGTTAATTTTCTTCTTCACTGATTGTGATATGAGATCCTTGCTTTTCTTGTGACACCGTGGGTGTCCCATGTTTATGGCTATACACCTATCTTGCATGATATTGTTTGCATGCTTACAAACCTTGATTATCTTGTGACATTATGGGTGTCCCATGTTTGTAGCTATACACCTTTTTTGTGACACTATTTACATACTATTGACTCTTACTTTATTGTTATTGTACTTTTTTTATTATACATGAATTATTATTGGTGTTGTTATTGTATCTATTATTTCTATTTGTTGTTATTTCTCTTATTATGTGTTATGGTTTCCACCATGTGTAAAACATCTTGTTACATGTGTCAACACCCTAATATCACACACTTTTTCCCAATATTATCTCAGTTCACTTCATAGTTTATATACCTTTATGATAGATTAATCTAATTAATTAATCATTTCACATTTTTATGATTAATTAAATTAATCTCTAATGTACCTTAGCTAGCTTGATTATCATTTATTAAATAAATGATTACATAGTTACCTTGCACATTGTATCTAATTAAATTAGCTACTTAATTAGGTAAATACACATATTTTCCTAGTCAACTACCACTTAGTTTCCCTTTGGAACCCACTTAGAATCCACTTCACTAGTCCACATTGGAAGTACATTGTATAGAGAGGGGGGCGAGTTAGTCCTTCAAAAACCCTAACCAATTCAAATTAACTTCCATAAACCATTTATCATTCAACCATGCATTAGTGTGTGATCAAAAACATATGATAATCATTCACAAGATCATAGCAATGAAAAAATACACAAGAACACAAGATGTAAGTATGAAGCCCTCAAGGGGAAGAAAACCCACTGAAAATTTTGATTATATTACTCAAACCAAAATAATTTCATAGTGAGGCACCAACCCTACAAGGAGCACCAATCCCTAAAAAAACCTTGTTGATATTACTCACAACAAAGGAATTATGTGAATATTAATCATCACACAATTTTTTATCAGAATACCACTGAATATATTCTGCCAATACACACAATTGATAGTGATCACAAGATTTATCACATACACTTTCAAAGCCTCTTCAAACACACCTTCTCTTACTTCGCTCAAACTAGCTCAAACATGGACTTATTTGGAAAAATAAACTTGCACACTAGCTCCTCATAGCTCTTTAGACATTCACATACTCTCTCATCTTTATATTTATGCCTTTGAATCACTCTCACTCTCTCACCTAGCTTGCACTTTTCCCTCTCACAGAACTAGTTCAAAATGAACAATCACATGCACTTAAATACATGACTCGTGATTAAAAACATTTGAGCTCCACAATACCCCTTAATGTTGGTCACAAAAACTAAAAAAAATAACTAAAATCTCATATCAATAAAAATCAAAGACCCATATGGGCCGGGAATGCACGAAGACAATTACAAGCTCTCACTAGCCCAAAAAGGCCTAAAACCCCATCACCGAGCACTCCAAGACCTTCAAGTACTTAATAAATCATTGTCAAGCCTCCAAAATATTCACATGAGTAAAAAAAACCTTAAAACATCATCCATCAGCTCAAGGAACTCTATACCAATCCTTTTCTTCATATCACCATCTTGTAGGACTCTTTCCTACTCAAAACAAGAACTTTCAGGAACCATTCTTCACCAATGGATCTCAATATCACACTAAAAAATTTCAATTATTCCATGTAACCACAAATTTTAAATCCAAGGACGTGTATAACACATCCAAGAATGATATACCTCATGAAACATCCAACAATGCAAATGGAACCAATTCTCCTCTTTAGTAAACTAAACTACCCAAGAACTAGTTTTGGAAACTCAACTTCTTTTCACCCTTTCTGACACATTCAAAACCTATAAATGCATTCATTAAGAATAAAATTAATCCCTATTCACTCTAAGTTGGATAGATAACATCAGATAAGACAAAATATTGGTCTTCTACATCATTCTTCTCACCAAAGCAGTGTTGTCCTGAACCAGTCAAACCAATTCAGCTTGTAACCTCAACCATGCCACCTCAGTACAATTTCAGAGCTAAAAAAAATAAAAATTGTCACATAATATTTCAAAAACACCTCCAAGGACATTATACTTCATCACCATTCCCACAATTTCTCAAGCACTCCCATTCTCCAAGACTGTAAAACTGCCCTTTTAGGTGCAAAAACCAGTCTTCCAAGATTAACATGTTTAGGTAACCAAGTCACTTCACCAAGATATAAAATAATTCAAAACATGTATCATTTATCCCCAAAACCTTAGAACAACAATTTATACATATGGTATTTTGGAAAACTTGAGAGAAAAACCTTATTTCCTGGAAACAAGCAAATCTGGGTGGGCTCCACTCACTGTCATGATCTCAAACCACCACAATATAAAATCTAGGAGAGTCCTATACATCATAAAATCATCACATTTGATGATACAATACATTATTGGGGAAAATCAACAATATTTATTCCATCACTAGCAAACTAGGGCTTTTTAGAGGGTTTTTACCTTCTTACCTTCTAAAGGATTGTTCAGAAAAGATACGGCCTCATTTGATCTCATTCCAACTATGAAATATTCTTATTTTCATGATTAAACATCATTGAAATTATCATTGGACCATGCAAAGGTTACACATGTCATCCAATAAAATTTCTCCCATATCGAGTTGGAAATCATGCTCTTAAGAACCTTGTTTTGGTCTAAACACCATATCCTTCAAAATCATCATCATGACAACCTAAATTTTTTCCCAAAGCACCATGACACCATATTATAACATCTCTAATGCTCAATTAGTCATAAATATATTTTCATCTTCACCACCACTAGGAAAATCACAACTAGGCCTTGAGGTTTTGGATGTTCTAGGCCACAACCAAGTAAACTATGACTAAAACCAAACATAAAACCTCCACAAATTGCCTCTACATGATGAAAACATTATGACATACCTTTCTGAGTGTTTCCATCACACATCTAAAAGTTATTATCATGCCTAATTAGGCCTTTAAACACTAGGGTTAGGTCTTGAAAACACCCTAAACTTTATAAATAAAATTGCATGACTAAGAAAGACTAACACCATTACCACCTCTAGTCAAGGTTCTAAGTCTAGGAATGTAACATTAAGATAGAATATTAAATGAATTTTTAACTAGTATGAAAACAATGCAAAATCTAACTAAACATGCCTACTAATATGCTTGAATTAGCTAGCATGGGCCTAAATAGACCTAAGAGGGCAATCAAATGGTTATGGTTACTACTCCAAACAATATGAAATGGCCTCTCCAAATGACTACTTTTTCATTTTGGATATCCATCTACTAACCCCATTGAAGGCTTTAGGTAAGGATTGAACTTGGCTATAAATCATATTTATTATATGAGATGCAAATCAAAGCATAGTGTAAAGTATAAAGGAATGAGGTGCACCCTTTTTATAGTTTTTCCTTTTGGGTGAAACATGTATTTTGGTACATGTGGGACTAAAATCCCCAAATTAGATTAGAATTTATAATCATGATTAGGCCTTACTAATCACGATAAGGCATTGCTAATCATAATTAGTGAATTACCAAGTGATTAATAGGTTTTGAGCCTTAATCAACCACTTAGGGTTAACTAGGAGGCTAGGATGATATTTTAAATCTTGTTGAGACATTGTGGAGGTGAATGGGGTGATTTTGAGTAGTCATAAGAGGGGTTTGAGCCAATATTAGAGCATATTGACCAAATCAAGGGAAAAATATGCTTAGTTAGCTTATAATCGCTAATTATTTGTTTTGAACAAGATTTTGGTTTACGATTTGTCGTAAAGTAGCATACTAATTGTGAAAGGGGTTACACAATCAAAAAAGTGGTGTTAGTTATATAATTTGGTAAGGAACGTTAGTTAATTAGTGAAAACCATTAATTATAACGGATTTGGAAAAAATGAGAGTGATTTGGGTGTGTTTTGGCAATAAGAATTGCAAAAGTGGAATTTAGATGTCTACAGGTCTTGTTAGGACCTAGAAAAAGAAGGAAAAAACCATACCTCTATTTCCAAGCTGTAAAAAAGGACCTAACACACTTGATACAACATTTCTCACACCACTTCATGGTTACATGAGCTCACATAGCTTTACACCTCACTCTCATGGTTGATTTGGCCTCTAAGCACCTAGACTAGGTATAGATGAGCACCTGTAATTGTGGCAAAAACTTGAACCTACACTCTAAATCTCATGTGAGTGTATATATAAACTCCTAGCATTCTCTCCATGCCTCTACCATTATCCTCAAGCCACTATGTAACTGTATCCATTATGCTCTATCACTTAGGCTAACTAGGTCACGTGATTAGGCCTACTAGGCCAAACCATTCTCATTATATTCACCCTTTATACGATGTCACACCCTGATTAACTATGTCTTAATCATAATAATAATCTTATAACACTCTTATATCATCCTCTTTTTCATTAATGAGCTTTTACATTAATGATAACACTCTATCTCATTCATGCCGACAATCTCCCCCTTTTTCTTTGATGGAAAACCACCTAGTTCTTCTCTCCCTTTTACAATAATGACAAAGCATACCTATAGCTCATGATCTCCATTTTCTTTAGCATAATATGGTTAAATCTTGGTTGGAAACATCAACCAAAGTCCTTGCATAAGCATACAAACCTAATTTTCTTCTCTGTACTATGTTTTTGGCTTCATTATGACATTTGATCACAATAATAACTCATGCCAACAATTATTCTGACCATGAATTTTCACTCATAACACTTATTCAAACCATTATAAACTAAATATACTCATAAAAATTCTCGAAACTACCATTCATAGACTTGTAGCATTCTTAGGGCTAATATCCCTAAAGCATCTTTTCATAGAAAAATAGTTCAATGTTTAAGAGCTCTAGGAGTTCACATACATCATTATTCAACACCTTATAGCTCCCCTTGATCTCTATCTAATTGAAATCACAATAATAATCTTTCATACCTTGTATGTATGCCATTTAGAGTGATCAACATCAATACTTTTGTTCATAACAAACCTCTTATTGTTTTCAAACTCATTTCTATGTTATTATAGCCTTCTTGGATATATGACTTTCTTCTCCTTTCAGTGTTCTTATAAGCACCCATAATTTTGTCTCACTAGGCCTTCTAGACACCTAGAAATCCTTATTTAAGGTCATTACCAGATCCTCCTACCTTAAGAGGTCTTCACAGACTTGTAATACCACATTCATACCTCTACAACACTTTACCAACTCCATGAATGAGAAAAAAGACATACCTTGGTTCATGATGATCTTGTATAGGTTCAACATACCTTCTTTAGGTCTTAACCCTTCATTCTAGGCCAAAGAGACCTTACAAACCATGTTATTTTCTCATCTACCTATCAGAGACACTCTTTTAGACCAAAAATGTCTATATACAAACTTGTGGCTCATCATTTCACACCTTCACAGTCTTTAGTATCTTATCATGATACATGAGATTAACCATACTAAACTTGCAACATTATTTTCTTCACATCTCAAGTGTAGAAGCCACTCAAGCTCCCCTCAACACATACCATCATGTAAAACACCATGAACATCATGCATACAGTTAATGACATTCCAATCTTCATCTTGGTACTCTTGCAACCCTTTCTAGGAGTGAACTTAAGAAGCATATCTCAGAATTAGATCACTCTTATCTCCACACAAATTTTTGGATCATAACCAAGAAGAAAATTCCCTTATAACCATACTATCTTCGTATGTTCTTGATCAACACACCATTACATAATTCAAGTAGCTATACACAGTCTTGGCATAAACTATATCAACTCAAAAGACTCATTTCTGATCATTGAGAGTCTTGATAATACTTCACCTTTCTTCATACAAACTCTATGATGCACAAATGCTCTTGACACATTTCAAACTTGATCCAAGAACAAAAGCATCAACTTGTAGGCACAGTTAACTCATGAACATACGTGGAAGACATTATTTCTCCTTGCATGTGATGGTCTAATTAAGCCATCGTACATGATAAATGACTTTCCCTTCATAAATTTTGCCTCCTTGTTCACTGTTAACACCTAAACAATATTTAAAACATGTTGAATACCTTCAGGCACATCAATAACATCTCTTGACTCTATGATATCACAGCTATAATGTTATTCCTCAATCTACAAATCACTTCAAGCCATAACAAAATCCCTTTACAAGATCAAACCATGAAAAAATCCTTTTGATGTATTTACATGCTTAGAACGGACATCATGCATGATCATAACACCTTGAATTCTTCATGATTTTCTTATACATATTTTTTAGAGCAACACCTTCTTCACATAGTTGTAGTTGACTTTGAACTTGCACATAAAACCCTTCACATAGCCTCATCATTATAAATATGAATTTTAACCATCGTTAAGATATTCAAATGATCATACCTCTATCTTGCACTCATGTAATTTAACCATAAAAACATAACAATATTTCATTCCTCTCTTAAGATCTTGCTTGAGACGGGCCTCAAGAAACCATGTATAGGCCTGAAATCATGCTCATCAACAAAAAGACTTACCTATTTGATTCTCAATTTCATAGTTATGTTATTTTTAAACCATATACATACAATATTCATGAATCATGAGCATTCTAGAGACATTACAAACATTAATCAAGAGTAAATTCCCTAGCATATATACCTAGGTACTCATCCTCAGACATGTGACCATGAATTTCCATTGAAAAAACAGATCACATAGGATTTTACAGACCTATCATGCCTTGTAAAATCTTCAAACAACACTTATGTAGTATAAACACATTTATTACATCTAAACATGAATCATGATCCAAAGAAACACCCTGCAGACTCAATCAATTGTTGAACACACCTAACAAGCATCATTTTACCTTATATTTGATGGTCTGATCAAGTCATCATACAAATGATTCAATTACACTTCATGAATCTAGCATCCTTGAGTCATGACCATACCTTAAACACCTTCAAAAATGGTTGACATCCTTGAAAATTTTAAGAGACATACCTTGACACCATGCAAGCACTCTTTTAGCAACCTACTCCAAACTAATCAGCTCCCCCTTCTTATAATGCTTCATATGGATGATTATGCCTCTAAGAATCCTAATAGAGACATACACCTTTATAGTACATCTATAAGAATGACTTGAAGAGGTATAAAGCCCTCTTTCATACTTAAAATTCACCTCTTTCTTCTTGTTTATTATTTTCACTCTAGGAAATTCCTTCATGTGCATTCATACTAGCTCTTGGTGGAGCACTATTGTTCACTCCAGGCTCCCAAGGCCTGTTTTGCCTCATTTATTGCATTCTAGGACCCTGAAAACTCCTGAATTTCCTTATACACTTATAATAATCTCTTTTAACATGACCAAATTCATTGTAATTAAATCATATAATATTTCTCTAGCCTTTGAAACCTTCATCTCTCCAAAATTGACTAGGTGGATCATATAGACAAAATCTAGCAACATGACCTATCTCTTGATAGTTGTAGCACATCACATTCTTTGATTACTCACTCCTGATATATCTCCATGGGTGATCATCTATATTAAACTTTCTACATTCCTTTTCTATCTGTCCAAGGCCATTACAGGGGAAGCAATAACCATTAAATGATCTCTCATACCTTGAAGCATTAGGCTGCTTGATGGACTTTGTCTTCACATTGTCTTTGAAACTTCTCTTATTTTTATCCTCCTTGATGCTTGGACCTTCAATATTGTTGTTTTTAACAGTGTATTCTTGCATCTCCTCTTTGTCTTTGAGGTATTCTTCAAACCCCAAACCTGTCCTGTCACCTGCAGATTTTTTATTACTCGAGATGTCATCAAGAGTTTTGGTGTTTGTCTTTAACTTTAAGAATGATTTATCCCTACTAACTGCATCAAATAAAGAGCATGATAGAAGAAAAATGATAAAATAAAATTCAATTAGGTAATAAATAATAAGAATCTTCACATAAAGGGCCAACAATGGAAAGATCATAGGAGATAAGACCTAAAAGTGATGTTGAGGAAAGAGTGACCCTCGTCAAATTAAGAAAATAACCACATCTGAAAATATAAATTGAATTTCACGAAACTAATAGAGTTATTTTTTAATTAGATTATGTGTAAGAAAATCCTCCAAGGAATTTTCCCAAAAGTGTATATTTTTCTGATTATGCCTAAATTACTAAAAATAGTAATTTTGAATTTCTGAAAAAGTATGCTAAAAATTAGAGACAAAAGAGGTTTTCATTAAATATAAAAAAAATAATAACATTACATGAATTTGAAAATAGAGTCACTACGATTGAGATATGAAACAAAAGGTGACTCTTGATTCAATAAAATCTGAATATTTTATTAAAATCTAAATGTAAAGTTTGCTACAGTGATATACAATGAAATACAAGTGCTAAACAATTTCCATTGATGAACTTAGGAAAGAAAATGAGAGAGTTAAGGCATTTATCTCAATTTTTCTCATCTTGAAGTGTGTCTAAGCTGGAAGAATTGATGAAACAGAGACTCAAGGTGTCACAACCATGCTCAGAAAAATGTAGAAGTGTCGGGAGTGCCTAGACTGGCCCGCCTGGGGCGCCCAAGACCTCTCCTGGGTGGTAGAGTCTTTGAAAAAGCTCAGATTCTAGTTTCTTCAGCATCACTAGGGTTTCACTGTTATTTTTTGATGATTGCATGTATATTGCACTTTAATCGCCAAGGTACCTGTAAATGTGCAACACAAATAATCTCCTACAAAACCCTCAAACTACATCAAATCCTAAAAAAATAAATATGCAACATGAGGGGTTAGACTGTCCTCTACTATCAAACAAGTAAACTTACAACCGAGCGATGCACTACATCTCAGACTGAATGTAGTTTTATGAGCTTGTGTGTGCAACAGTGCTCTTAGATTTCCCTCGCGCCAACGACACCAAGATAGGTGGACGATAACTAGATATAATGCAAATGCGTGGGATGGAATTTAGAAACTTCCCCTTCCTATGCAGTGTGTATGCAGAAATAATGCCCCAAATGCATTCCCTTTTGATATGTAGATAGATATCCCTTGATAACAATTGTCACGCCCCTATAATGGTATGTATGTTGTGTTTATATAGGGATTTCTTGCTTGAATTTCAACACTAATGACCCGACATGCCAACTATGGTCTTGGGATGAGTAATAAAACTTTGAAAAGGCCATCTGCAAATGTCAAAAAATGAGAAGATGAACAAAGAGGGCACGAGCACCTAGGATGGACAAGAGCACCTGGGCACTAGTGTCCACTCTTGGGTGCTTGGTTTCCAAAGACAACTGATGATAAATGTGCAAAGACTGATAGACAAAGGATCACTGTGACCTGACTATAAATGTATATAGAATGATAGATGTGAGAGATAAAACAATAGAAAACAAGCAAAGAAAATAGATGGACTAGACAATTGGGTCACTAGTGAATACTTTTCTTACGCAAGATCCATACATAAAACAACATACTTGGCTGTATAGTAAAATAGTAGCGATGTGCATGATTTTTGTGTCTACATTTTCCCCCCTTTTATGCTATTTGAATGAAATTAAAGTAGTGTAAAGGAAGTAAGGAACATACCTGTGAGAATTTTGGAGAAGCCCTTTTACAAAAGTACATGCAAAATGAGAGTATATAGCATGGCGAACCATGGATCAGTGTGTTGATCCATGTGGCATAAATAGAGACAAAAACCGTTGTGAGGAGCACTTGGTGAAATTGATGATTTGATTCAAAGAATTTGGAGATTTTGAAATTATTGTTGATGGAGATTTGATGGGGTAAGGAGTGATCAGTTCCCAACCCGATTTTGTATGTGTGAAAAACTGAGGATTTGGGCATCCTTCCGCTAGAGGAAGAGTGTTATGGAGAGAGGTCTAGTTTTACTCTCCAACTTTAACTACATCCTCAAAAGGGTCTAGCCACTACAGATAGATACAAGACCAAATTTTAGTTCATTTTCATTTTTGATCCAACGAGAATAACCCATATAGGAGCAGTATATGAAAGGAAATGATGTCTCATTAGCCCCACTCCAAGGGTGTCATCATGATGTGTATGGATTCCATGTTAGGTCATCTGGAAGTGATAGAAAATGTAGAGTGACTTCCCATGTTAGGTCATCTGGGAAAGTAGTGATGTAACTCCCAAGTTAGGTCATTTGGGAGGAGTAGTAAAATACATTGTGTTTGTTGTCAATTGATTGATTTGATTTGAGTAGTAGAAAAATTTGTGTTGAGATTGAATGTTTATGATGGATTACTCATGGAGATATTTTTCACTTATTGACACCCAGATTAGGTCATTAGGGGGAATCACTAGAAGGTGGTATGAAATGTCGTGTGATGTGTGAGAATTTTTTAATAATGACGAATTAGAGATGTGAAATGATCATGTAGTAGTGTGAGGGTTATCATGGAGTGACCCCAATTGTATGCCCCCTTTCGGTGAAAGAGGGAGTGATAGTAAGCACAAATACTGAGCCGAAAGTAAATGTGTAATGATGTAAGAGCAAGTGAAATGAGGTATAGTAGATATTGCAAAAGTGTGTGTATATGGCGAGTGGTAAATGTGTCAGATGAGAATATAGCTACAAAATGTGGAAAATACAATAGTATGAGAAATTATGAATCGAGTGGCATAGATGGGGGATAAAACAGAGTAGTCGAAGCTCAAGATATGAGAAAAATCATGTAGCGTGTATTAGTTGGGAGAATATGTGTAAATAGGAACTATAGTCAAGTGGGAAATTTGCAAGTTGTTATAAATAGCAATAGGAAAAGATGAATAGTAACTTCATTTGAACTTTAAGTGAGTGTGATTTTGATATTTGAGTATTTGATGATGCCGCAAGTTAGAGTGGCAAGATTGAGTTGATTCGAGATGGTGGCAGTGGTGCAGGCACTCGCATATGATAGCTGAGTTGGTATGTATGATTTTTTTTGAACAATTTGTAGAAATGAGCTCGTTTTTGTGAATTTTTATGAAATTTGTGTTTTTGATTTTCTAGGTGTTTTTGACCTAGGCAAGAACGCCCAAGGTGCATTAATATCCCTCAAGACTTCGGCAATGCCTAGATCTAGGCACCATGGTGACCTACTTATGGGTGCCGCTTGCATACTTGCTCCTAGGTGCTGGCAACCCATAGAGGCTGTTTCGAGCCCAAAACATGATAAATGTGAAAATTGGTGATATTTGATGTTAGTAGTAGTTGTTTTTGTGTGTATATGAGGTGTTAACGATTACGTTTTGGTTGGTGTTTTGTGTTGTGTTGTGGATATCCATTCAAGGGAGTTTTGTGGAGGAACGACACTTGAGTATGTTGTTGGGTATTAGGCCTATAGGATGCAAAGTGGGATATATTAAATTGTGTTGGCCTACAACACATAGCTGAGGATGGGGGAAGTACCCCATAATATGTCGATGATTACTACATTGTGTGAGAGGTGGTGTATAGATACTTGCACATTTTGGTTGCCTAACGGGGAGATGACTGTGATCCTAGAGGATGTATATCAGCATATTGTGACTTCTTGTGGTGGGTGAGAGGGTTCAGGTGATGGCTATGGAGGATGCATAGAGACAATATGAGGGCCGCTAGGTGGTATTTTACAAGGACCTTGGGTTCAGACTGAGATCCATATCAGCCTAGATGCCATATTGAGATCAGGTGTTCCGTGATTGCGGAAGTTCATTGTAGTTGTGATTGCTTCATCAGTGGCTATGGAGGGAGGAGGTGTAGGCATCTTGTATAAGATGCATGATATATGTCTGTCATATAGAGGAGGATGGTACCAGATATGCGTATGGGTGCGATGTGTGCTAGCACATTTATACATGGAATTTATATAGATTTACACAGGAGGACCACGGCGGTGGGATTGGAGCTACCACATTATTACATGTGTGGCATATGAGCATATTGTGATACTAAGACCACTTAGTGGACCCCGTGTAGAGTGGGTGAGACCGAATATATTTTCTGGGAGGAGGGTAGGGGTTCAGAGTCAGGAGGAGTTAGACATTGATTATGTATATATCAATGCTTGATCACATAGGGCCTAAGGCCATTATATGGAGGCCATATCGAGCCTATGGAGGGTGGCCAGAGGATGGAGTAGAGCTATGATGCATTCAACAGACTATGTGGTTAGCAGGAAAATATTCCCAGTAGTCTTTTGAAGTTATTCTAAGACAGAGTATGTATCACATTAGTTTGGTATGGATTAGGATGTGCCTCCAGAGCTATATGTATGGGTGGGAGCCACTAGAGTGCCGAGGAGAGTAGGAGTGAGACCAGGACCTACAGGTGCACAACTAGTGCCCCCAAGGTGCAGACGAGGTAGATGTGGCCATAGAGCCGATATAGGTGGATGACGCCAGATGTACTGAGGCATATAGTGCATGGTGGGAAATGCACCGATGGGTGCTATTGTTTCTAATTTTTGTGGATGCGGTAGGAGCACCACCAGTTGGAGGAGTAGAGGGGTAGGAACCTTCCCCTAATGGTGATGGTGTAGTGGTGACGATAGCAAAGCATGAGTATTTAATAGTTGTGGTTTGTTACTTAGTTGTTTGATTACGAATTTCATGTCTAGTAACTAATGTGTCTATGTGTTTATGATAGGTGATGCATATTGGTCACTGATTTTTGATTCATCTATCTGCACATTAACGTGGAATGTACCCATGGATGTGCTTGTGCGAGGTGGTATGTTGGAGCGAGTAGATGCCATTGTCGGGCGAGCATGCCCATTTGTTTCGAGCCGGTGGAAATAGTGGAAACTATGCATGTACCATTTTTTGAGTGAGCATGACGAGGCACGGACAGGTAGACTCAATCAAAAAGTGAGGGAGGGAGGCTGAAGGTGGAGGAGCCCTAGCATAGGATGTGTTCACAAAGTTTGTGGAGCTACAGGGTCATTTTATGGAGCAGTCAGTTCCAGTTGGATTTATTGCGAGAGGTAGGTGGAGAGATATAGGGGCCGCGACTAATGACGTAGATTGAGTGGTGAAGCATCTAGTTCTAGATCTCCCACAATTGTATATAGTGATAGCAATGATGATGTATGAGATGTATTGATGTAGTAATGTAGGGGGCTTTCCCCCTCAATGATTGTATTTTTGTAACTATGAGTTTTTGGCCTATATATATAGATGGATGATTGACATATGTGTATTGTGTTGATATGTTATTAGATATGTGATGTGATGATTGTTTGTGCATATGTGGTTGTTTTATTTGGATTGTGTAAATAATGATGTTGATGAATGAATGATGATGATAGATAGATAATTGATGAAACATTGTAGTGTATGTATGAATAATGATAAATGGTAATAAATGTATGTATAAAATGAATGATGAGAAAAAGCCATGTGAATGAGATGATTGTAAAAATTTATGTAAGTGTGTGTTAGTGTGATGAAGAGGGGGGAGAATAGAAATGCCCCACAGTGTGTGTGAATGAAGATGAGGTTCATTTATATAAGACCCCTCAGCAATCAAGAATGAACCATAAAGCAAGAGTGCGTCATCAAGAAATGGTGTGATAGTGTACTATATATATATATATATATATATATGCTAGATAGATATGTATCAATGAAGTGTATAAGGTATAAGTGTAATGATGAGACGAGGTTATTATTGTAACATATCCCTCAATAGTCATGTAAGAACCAAGAGAACATGAGTGAATCATCAGGTGGTGAGGTGAGAAAAGTAACCTACCAGAGATTAAGCAAGCATGGAGCAGTGGAAGCATGTGAAGTGGAAGTAACATGAGTGTATGAACTGAACTGAATGTCCTGATGAAATGGTACCAATGATGGGTGATGTAATGGTGAGAAGCATAAATTTTGATGGCTTAGGAAGCCAATGTGAAGTAGGAGCACTGCATGGTGGATGAGATGGTGGAATGGTGGATGAATGAGATGGAGGTTGTGCATGAATAATGACCTTAGGCGGTGGGTGAATAACTACCATTAGAAGTAGGAGAAGGAGATAAGTGAACTGAAGTAGTACACATGCTTACGTGGAATTGGAGAAATAGACCACTCACGAGAGCGAGAGTCAAAGACAATGACACCCTTGTCTTCTAATTGTTGTAATTTATCATGAAGGGCATAACAATCATTATCATGATGACTATTGATGTAGATGATAATTGTAATAAGGATGACCACGTTGGTGATACAAGTGATGCTCAGGATGACACTAATTATAAAGGTAAGTGAATTAGGGTGCTTATTAAGTAAAGCATTTAGCAACACATCGTGAGGCCTAGTATGAATGCAAGAAATGCAATGGATCCTGAGTAGGATATGGCGAAGACTTAAGTGTAGAACAACGTGATGGCGGAGATGGAGGAAGATTATGTGATGGAGGAGATCGAATATGCTTGTGAGGCAGAGGAGATGGAGACCTTGGAGGACGCTTGACATATGGAAGTGAAGAAGAATGAGAAGGTGATGTAGCAACAACATGAAGGATGATCTATAACATGTGTAACAATTATATTTTGTTCTAGATTGATGACCTTATAACATAAGAGTGTGAATGATTCACATGTGTCATATTGTATGCATTCTTTTAAAGTAGGAATCAAGCCTCGAAAAATATAAATTGATTTTCTAGATCAATGGGTTAAAACACTAGCTGATACGTGTAACAATTAAATCATAAGATGTAATCGAGAATAGGAGTTTCCTTTCCTTGATGTAAGCCATGTAAATGATCATGTGTGACTCTAGGACCATTATTGAGCATAAAATGCATGAGAAAACATCTTCCATGTCATAATATTTTCTAATGGATCCAAAAGGTATATGAGTGTACCATTGAAGAGCTTCACCTACTAGACTATGATACAAATATTTGAGCAATAATCAATCATTCAAGTAGGATGCCATAGCTAAATGATAATTCTTGAGATGTAGATATGGATTTCCAGTACCATCAAAGCATGAGAATGTAGGCATGATGAAATCCCTAGAAAATTCTGAATTGTAAATTTTCTTTGGAATGGAATTTCCGTAAAGATTATTATTATCAACAAATGCATAGTAGGCCTTGCTTTCAAGAGTGAGAGACTAGACCTGAGATTGTAATTTTCAAACAACTTGCATGAGTGATAAAATGTCATGCGAAGGAATGGTGGAAGATGTGAGAGGTAAATTTAGAGGTTTTTATTTTCCATTATGAGTAATCATGGGAACGTAACAAGAGGAAGTGGAGGATGAAGATATGATAGGAACACTAGAGGTAGGTACAGAAGAAGTGAAATATGGTGAACTATGGGGAATAGAAGAAGCAATAGGTATAGCTTCTAGAGAGGAAGAAGAATAAATAGGTGGAGATGAACATGTAACATCAAGAGGAACATTATGAATAACTTCAAAAGAAGAGATAAAATATGACAAGATAGAAAGAGGAGAATCATCATGCATGCTAGTAGAGAAAACCTCAAAAAGAGATGAAGGCAAGTAGAAAATTCACATTCAGCAGAATCAAGAGATACAACATGCTCACTAATAGAATCATCGTCACTAGAAAATAGAGCTTCACATGCAAGTATTTCATCGAATGAATCATCAACATATACAAAAGTAGGAGAAGAACTATCAAAATATGTATCATGACAATCATTAGAATCATTTTTAGAAATAGGAGAAGCATGAGATATAACTTTACACTCATCCCAATTATTATGAGAACTAGCAATATGTGTATTTGCATCAAGACCAAACATATAATAAATGATAACATCATCAAGAGTTTCAATAGAAATAGTATAAGGCGGAGTATTCTTAGAGCCCATGGAATAACAAGAAGTACAACCCGACAATTTTTCTTCTGGAGAAACAATGCTGAAAGAAGGATGGGAAAAACTTGTAGGAATATTGCATTCAATGGCTAGAAGGTGTTTTTGAAGCTTATTATCAACACGTGGACTGTGATAAAGAGTGCTAGATTTAGTGTTAGAAACATCATCAAGAATAGTATTGACACTCTCTTGATGTGTGGCTTGCCTTGGAGAAGAACTACTTTTATCCATGAGGGTTTAACGGATCCTAGGGAAAGCAGTTCTATTATACGGGCTCACCTAAATGATTCAATAAAATCTAAAAAAATATCAAAATATGAATGTAAAGATTAATATAATGATATATAATTAAATACATGTGCTGAGGAATTTTCATTGATGAACTTATGAAAGAAAATGATAGAGTTATGACACTTATCTCAATTTCATTTATCTTGAAGTGTGTCTGCACTAGAAGAATTGATGAAACATAGACTTAGGGTGTTGCAACTGTGCTCAGAAAAATGAAATTTTTTTGAAAGTACTTGAACTGGGGCATCTGGACAGGGGTGAGGGTGCCTAGGGCACCCGTGACCTCTCATGGGTGCTGGAGTTTGTAAAAAATCTCAAAACCTAGTTTCTTTAGCATTGCTAGGGTTTCACTCTTATTTTTCAATGATCACATGTATACCACGCTTAAATCACCAAGGTTCCTATAAATTTACAACACAAAAAGTATCTTTCAAAACCCTCAAACTACATCAAATCCTAAAAAAAAAAGATGCAATATGAATTGTTAGAGTGTCCTCAGTTGTCAAACAAGTAAACTTATAACTAAGCACTTCACTACATATCATACCCAATGTAGTGGGGAGATGAAATGAGTTTTTGCCACGACGATCTATATGGAAGGGCAATTTTGTCGATGATCTCTTGTTGAAGATGAAGAGAGTTATTAATAGAGAGGGAGAGAGTTGCAGGAAGATTTGGTCACGTAGACCTTCCATTCCGCCAGAATTGGTTGATCGCTTTGTATAAATTTATAATGGAAAAACTCCCATTCGTTGCAAGATCTCTGAAGGAAAGGCTGGCCATAAATCTGAAGAGTTTTCCTTTGCACATAAATTCCATATCAAAATATATGGGGCTCTGAGAACTGAGGGGAGAAGGGGGGAAAGGGCACCGCTAGAATATGGCATGAAAATTCAATCCAATTTCCATGAGACTTCATCTAAATCGTAGTTCAGATCCAAGTCGGTTTAGTGATTATTATCATGGGAAACCGATGTATCAATATGTCAATCCTAGAGAGTATTTCGGTTCAATATGTCCACCTACGAGAGAAACCTTTGGCTTCCATCTCGATAGGTGTATTCCTCATCATTCTCCCAAAAGGGCATTCATTCATCTCTTTCCTCCCCGTCGAGCACAATTCTTTTTTCTGAGACAACACGGCAGATCAAAACCTATAGATGGGTGGTGGGCTAGATCTCTCTATATGCTTGTGTGTGAAATAGATCTCTTAGGTTCCACTCATGCCAGTGATGCCAAGATAATGAGCGATAACTTTATAGAATGATAATGTGTGGGATGGAATTCAAAAACTCCCCCTTCCTATGTAGTGTGTATGTAGAAATAATGTGCCCAAATGCAGTTCCTTTTGATATTTATATAGATATCCCTTGATAAAAAAATTGCACCCTTATAATGGTATATATGTTGTGTTTATATAGGGATCTTTTTCTTGAATTTCGACACTAATTACCCAACATGCCGACTATGATCTCAGGATAGGAGTAAGAAAATTGAAAAGGTCGACCGCATATGTCAAAAATGAGAAGAAGAACAAAAAGGACACATGTACCCATGATTGAAAGGAGAACTTGGGTGCTAGTGTCTAGTCCTAGGTGCTGGTGTCAATAGAAAACTATCGAAAAATGTGCAAAGGCTGATAAACAGGGATCCCTGTGACCCGACTAGAAATGTATGTAGAAGTGACATATGCAAGAGATAAAAAAAAATAGAAACAAGCAAAGCAAATAGATAGACTAGGAAGTGGGTCACTAGTGAATAATTTTACTACGTAAGATCTATACATAAAATAACATACTTGGTGGTATAGTAGAATAGTAGTATGTGTGTGATTTTTTGTCTACAATTTGGCAATTAGGAGCCTTAAAAAAGAGATCCAAAGGGTAGAATTGACCATGAGACCCTAGGGAAAATTGTGGAAACTAGATTTAGGCATGTGATAGATGATTTTTTTTTAGATTTGAATATACAATGTATAAATATAACCTTAGGGAAACTATGGTTTGAAACAAGGTACAATATATAATTTTGGGTTCACCAAAAAATTTACACCCTTTTTAGATTATATGAAATCTAGATTAGCTAATTAAGTATACTACAGGATGTAATGTGAGATACAAGAGGTTATTATGATTAAATAACTTCTAAAATTAATTATTAAATATTAGGACAACACATCAATACTTGTAACTAATGTATGAAACAAGATATGAACTTGAAACATAAAGGAATGAGTACAATTAGCTATTTACATATGGATCTAAGAAGTTCTGGGTGTGTAGGATACTGGAACAAAGAGATCTAAGATTGATGATGCTTCATCCTTGGAACTATGACTGGAAACTATCTCATGGTGGGACTGTAGAACTCAGTCAATAACCCATACAGTCTTGACCCTATTGTATAATCTTGGACCTACTTCGATTCTAGCTCTGTAAGTTTCTAGAAGTGTCACCTTCTTGAATGTTTGTTATTGTAAAACACTAGTTTTCAGTCATGTTATAGAGCTCTCTAAACATCCTAAAGGATATCTCAAATGCTAACCATGGGTGGGAGACCATATAAAATAAACATTAGTTGAGTTATGGGCACACCCTATCCACCACCGATGTTGGCACTACTCTAAAGAGGCATCAAACTACACATTGTTCTCCACCTAGCATTTTATATATGAATGAATACAACTATGATTTGGAAAATTCTTTTGAAAATTCTTGAGATGAGTTTGGTTCTTTCTAAAATACTTGGAGAAGGTATGTTTGAGTGCTTATATATGAGCGAGGTGGATTCCTTGACTTGGTAAGATGCTTAAGACCTATAGTGATCTCTACCCTAATGAGTGTTCTTGATATTTTGTGATATTTAGGAAGCCTTGGGTTCTTTTTGCAAGTGTTAGAAGTGAGTGTATAAATGTAGTGTCATAGGATTTTTAGCATAGCAAATGAGATTGTGTTAACTTGATTATATAGGGTTTCAAAGGTAAATTATTGAAGTAAGGACGATTCATAGGGAGTAGATGACCCATTAGATAATGTGAAATTAAAATATGAGATGGAGGATATGTAGGTGAAAACCATACAAATAGATCAATACCATATATAAATTTTATACCAAACTATAAAACCTTAACCAAGGATGAGAAACTTGAAAAATGAATTTTCCAACATGTCAACTAGGATTAGTTATGGATTTTATGCATTGAATTGTCAGAATTTATTGGCATATCATTGTGTATGACTAAGAAAGATGGACAAGATACCTCAAGAAAGGTTGTGTTTATCTTAGCAATAATGCATTGTCAAAACTAGCAGTGACAAAGAGTAAATTTCTAAATTTGAGTCTCTACATGCACTATGCATATAAAGACATAAAAATGAATATTAATGGGCATATGGATATGTATATAAATACTATGAAGTGTTGAACCTTGTCTTGGTGCTGTTGTCATTGATGACATGGAGTATTGATGAAAAAGAGTGAGTGATGAGGTGTAATCTCTTTTGGGGCATGAAGGTTGATTGGTAGTGCCTTCAAAAATTGGTTTAATAACTTCTCGAGGTGGTTTCAGTGTTTCTTCTAGAGTATTCATGGTGGTTTCAGGGTGTTTAGTGCTTGGTTGAGGTGGTTGGTACAGAATGGAGGCATGGAGATGCTTGGTGTGCACTTCTCATGTGTTTTATAGGTCTAAAATGAGGTCTCAAGAGTGTGCAAGGGCTTGAACTAGGATGGTCATTAGGTAAAATATTGCAAGTCATGGTTGGAAATAGCATATTCAGGCCTAGTTCAAGGACTTAATGAGATGGATAAATAAAAAATAGGCCATGTCAAGTCAATGTAAGCATTGGAGGTTTATAGTAACATGGTCTAGAGTCCTCATGTGAGGTTGTAGGTCATAATTCATCAATTGGAGGTAAATTTGAGGCCTTTCCTATGATTTCCTCTAATAACAAACAATATAGGCATGAACAAATGAGATTGGGTAGGATTGTATAGTTTCATTTATGAGTAACCACTGTATGAGGTGTGTAGAGGAAGGTGACAGATCTGTGGTTAAGGTTTCATGCAATATGAAGACATTTTTTGAATTTATGAAGGTTTTAGGTCTATTAATCTTCTAGAAAGCACTCTCCTAGCTTGAAGGTTGTTTCTCAAGAGATCAAAGGCATGAAAAATTTCTTCATGGTGTCTTAACTCTTAAGTCCCTCACCATTTTTAGATAACTAAGTTAAGAACATTCCAGAGAAGGAATGAAGTAAAATGGTGTCCTATACTCTATGAACAATCCTTAAGAGTGCAAACCACTCAAAACCCTCCCCAAACCCTAAGTCTAAAGTGATGCACAAGAAATGATGTTTTGAACTTCAAATAACTTGTGCAATCTAAGACAACCACTCAGGGTTGCAAATAAATATGTTTAGTCCATGTTGGTGACATTTTTGTTCTTCAGGCATGACTGTACCATAAAAATTTAGCCTTGTTTTGTAAGTTTTTGGTTGTCTTCCATTTCTAGAAGGTGTCATGATGAAAACATGCATGTGGAAGTTTTTTGGGGGATTTTAGTTCATGATCATGGAATAATCTAGGCAAGTTCTTTAAACTTTTTTTGCGATCCTTTTATATGTTGTATGGATCCAACATACAACTTTTTTTGCTAAAAGGCAGTTAAGGCAAAACCAGTCCTTTGGGAATGAGGGTTTTCTTAATATAACTTGTGTTCAAGTGCTATAAGACCTTTTATATGTTGTATGGATCCAATACAGTGTGTTCAAGTTAATTCCATGAAAAAATAAGGTGCTTTTGTGTTCAACTCTTGAGGGACTAAAACTGTCATCTCAGGATAGTCAAGAAGGATTGAATTTCTGATCATGTAAAATTGAAATTTCTCATTTAATTCTTCAAAATAAAAATTGATGGTGGTGGATACCTTCTTGTTGAAGTTTTATTTCAATGGTTTGTTTTTAAAGAGATTCTTTGTATGTGAAATGCAAGCAAAAATAAGAGGGGTTCTTGGTTCTCTGTACCCTTCCTGAGTGTGCCTTAGAAATCATGCAACCTTGAGCTATTTTTCCATAGAATGAAACAAAATATGGAATTTGAGAGTTTCATGACATACATATCCTCCTTAAAAGGTTTATTTGAGGACATGACCAAATGAGAAAGTGTGTAGTTTGCTCAATATTTGAAGATGTCAATATATACATGCAAATCAATGATACTCTGCTCCAATACATGCTTCATGAAGGAAATGAGGATGATTTTCCTTCACAGATAGTTTAAGTTTACCTTGAGACCACTCACCTCATGTGCAAATCTCTTTAAATTTTTGAGACATCATTTTCTCTGAGTAATCAAGTCATCCATGATTGTTATCTCAAGTTCTTCATGATTTTGCATGCAAGAGTGATGAACGGTTGAAAACGAGTCTTCAAGTTTTAATAATATGAACTCTAAGATCTTGTTTGTGGTGTAGACCTCATGTACCATCAATTCTTATGAATTCATGACATGATTTGGTTTCGTAAGTCACCTCATTTATCCAGTTCAAGACTATTATCTCTAGTTATAGCACCTACAGCTCACATGAGTGCTCTAATGAGTCTTGAAGACAAAATGACGAGGGATGAAGGATATGAAGAGGTTATAGAGAATATTATAGGATATTATAACATACTAATTTGATGACAACACTTGGTACATTCTTTAGTTAGCTACAAGACAATGCTCATTTGGTGGAGAATATGACAAATCCTGAATAATCATTACAAATCAGTGAACAGGGGTCAGAATGGAATATTGATAGGAGACTTCAAGAGGATATGGAGTTTAGAAGGTTTGTTTAATCATAATTTTATTTAGATAATATTGAAATAACCTACATAATCTAAGGTTGTAACTAAACTTTGTTAGATGCAATGATTACACCTATAGGTAGTTTTTTGTGAAGACAATCCATCTCCTTTGTATGATTTGTAAGTAAGGTAGGTGAAAGGTTTATTGAAAATTAAGTGTAAAATACCTTTATAGGTGCCTCTATTGATTATAAAAAACTCATCTCTATCCATGAATAGTGTTGTTGAAAAGTGAAAGAATTGATATTGTATTGAGTGCAACTAGGATAAGAGTATCTGAGAATGTATGAACAAATTTAGGATCACTATTTTTTGTCAAAGTAACCATGTCAAGTGAGTAATTAAAATTACTGTCAAGTTTAAGTAGTAGCTTATAAAATTTAAAAGTAGGCTCTTTCATGCAAATTTCATCTTGAAAAGGAGTTAAGTATGTGCTTGCTCATATCTTGAATTTGGTGCTTCATGTTGAGTAGGTGCTCAAAAAATTTGAGACCTTTGTAATATTTTATTGGAGAAATTGTCTAGCATAGTACATTGGTTTAGTGGGTTTTTATCCCTTTCAAGGGTTTCCCACCTTAAATATTGTCTTCCTATGGTTATTATTGTTGATTTCTCATAGATAGTCTTGTTGATTCATCATAACAGAGTAAAAAAGATGAATTCTCTTAAATTTTTTATTTGCACTGAATCACCCCCAGTTCCTATAACTTCCAACAATTGGTATTAGAGAAGGCCCTTATTGAATTGATTTTAACATCTCAAGGGAGATCTATATAGCACAAGCATAGCCAACATTCAAGCACAAAGTGGGTTCTCCACTTCTAAGGCTCTTCTCTTCAATGGATCCAATTATGCATTTGGAGTATCAGGATGAAGAATTATCTCAAGTCCTTAGGATTTGACATATTGAAATCAGTAGTTGATGGTTACACAATTCTAGCTATACCTCCAACTGATGCAGTAGGTAAGAGATCTAGTGAGAAAAACTCAAAAGTCCGTGACTGATATCTTGTGTGGTATGTCAGAGGTATAATTTATGAAATTTATGCATAGTAATACAACTGAGGATATTTGGGAGAAGTTAAAGACCAGCTATGAAGGGTATGATAAGGTTAAACAAGCCAAATTACAGACCTACCATAGTCAATTTGAGAACATGAAAATGAAATTATTTCATCATACTTAAAAAGGGTTGATGTAGTCATCAGTCTCATCAGAGGTATAGGGGAAAATTTGGAAGAAAACGATGGTTTTTAAAAAAAATTGAGATCCTTAAATCTAAGATATGACTCCAAAGTCCCAGTAGTGGAAGAAGAAAAATATTTAACCACTCTAAAGGTAGATGAAATGCATGGCACTCTAACTGCATATGAAATGAGAATAAAGGAAACAAAATCAGGTAAGAAAGAGGATGCTTTCAAAGCTGTCAAGGAATATCAAACTAGGAAAAGAAAAGATGAATCTGACATAGAGGTGGATGAAGAGAAGGTTGAAGCTATGTTTGTTAGGAAACTGAAAAGAGGATTAGGTAAGTATAAGGGAAAGTTACCATTCAAGTGTTTCAATTGTGAACAAGCTGGTCATTTTGCATTCAAGTGACCTAATAAGAACAAGGGAGATCAAGATGAACATGATGAAGAAACATCTCATAAGCATAAGAAGAACTTCAAGCAACATAACGGTAAGAAAAATAATTTCAAGAAGTAAAGGAATTTCTACACCAAAGAAGAATCAAGCTAATCTGAATCTAGTGACTCAAGCAAGTATGAAAGTGAAGATGAAGGGACTCAAGATGAGACTCTCTTCATGGCCATGGAAGTGACCTCTACAAGCAACTCAAAAGGTAAAATTCATTTTGAAGATGAGATCTCACATGAGGAGGATGCATGAGTAAATCTTAAAGTTGAGCTAGTGAGTTCTCTTGAGGAATTAAAACTTGAAAGGAGGAAGAATAAAAATATGAAGCCACTATTGAGAGAATATGAAGAGTAGATCAGTATCCATGAGAAAAGACTAAGAAAAAATCATCAAGAACATGAAGAGGTAATTAAGGAACTTGAAGCACGAATAACGTTGATTGAAACATTCTTCAAAGTCAAGGAGGAAGAACCCCAAAAACTGAAATTTGAATTGGAGATGATGTAAATTCAATTGGATCAAACTTCAAGAATATTGAATGCATATCACAAATTTGATAAAATCTCAAATGATATAGATGAACTTATAAGCAAGAAAAGATATTTCAATGACAAAACTAGCACATGATTTAAGGAAGAACATAATAATGATGAACCAACAAGAAATAATGTGATCAAGACCACTCAAGAGCCACCTAAAGAAAGGAATGTTGATGTCAATAATATCAAGAAGAGATATAGCTCAAGCAAGCAACCTCATGCAATAAGGTATGCTCACTCCTTTCTATGGATATTTGTTTTCATGCAATATGTTTGGACATAAAGCTTCAAGGTGTAGGAGACATACAAACGATCGTGGATGACATCTCAATTCATATCATTTGAGAAACAAGAATGAACTGATTTTCTATAACTATCAAAATTTCGGTCACATAGAAAAGGTTTGCTATCAGAAACCTCCAAAGCAAGACAAGAGAGTGTACATAGTGAAATCAGATCCTAAAAGTAAGAAGGAACAAGGTTTAATAGCCCAAACTATCCTTTCATTCTACAAGTGAAGACATGGAATGGTATATAGATAGTGGATGCTCAAGTCATATGACAAGAAACAAGGGAAAGTTCATCTCTTTAGAATAAAATGCATCAACAAACAATGAGTTTTGGTGATAATACATCAATCTAGCATTGTAGGAAAGGGCACATTAAGCCTTGATAATGGAAAGACAGTCACTAAAAATGTCATGTATGTAGAAGGTCTGAAACACAACCTCTCGAGTGTTAGTCATATGTAAAAAAGGGTATACAATGGTGTTTCATAACAAGTTTTGTGATATAAAGAAATAAAAAATAGGAAAGGTGGTTGGAAAGGCCAAAAGAACCAAGAATAACATGTATATGTTCTAAAGGAGATCAACAAAGAGAAATGCTTTACTAGTCAGGCTGATGATAGTTGGCTTTGGCATAAGAGGTTAGGCATCTTAATTTTGTACAATCTTGTTAAGATCAGCTCTAAGGGATGTGTAAAAAACATTCCCAAGATCACTAAACCTCTAATACTCTTTGCAAATCATGTCTATCATGGAAAAGAAACTAGAAGAAGCTTCAAATCCAAAGAGTATTCTACTACAATGCCTCTAGAGCTGATTCATATTGACCTTGTTGGACCAAATAGGACTGAAAGCATTCAAGGAGAGAGCTAATTTATGTTATTGATTGATGACTTCACAAGGATGACTTGGGTTTCCTTCCTCAAAGAGAAATCAAAAGCACTAGAAAGGTTCAAGACATTCAAAGCACTAGTTGAGAATGAGAAAAATGCAAAGATTAAGAGCTTGAGATCTGACAGAGGAGGATGATTTTGGTCAAATGAGTTTGATGATTTTTGTGAGACTCATGGGATAAGAAGGAAACTCTCAGCAACAAGAACACCTCAACAAAATGGGGTAGTGGAGAGAAATAACATGACAGTGCAAGAAATGAAAGAACCATGTTGAATGAATCAAAATTTTCAGATGGATATTGGAGGGAGGCAGTTAGCACATAAAGTATACATCTTGAATAGAGATCAAATCAAAATAAACAACAAGAAGACACCTTATGAGATTTGGAGAGGAAGACCTGCAAGTGTAAAGCACCTAAGAGTGTTTAGAAGCAAGTGTTTCATTAAAAGAGATGAATACAACCTTGGAAAGTTTGATTCAAGGTGTGATGAAGGCATATTCTTGGGTTACTCAACAGTTAATTCAGCATATAGGTGCTACAATAAAATCCAAAAAAATATAGTAAAGAGCACAAATGTCATAATTGCTTAATCATGCCCAAGGAAGACTAAAACTCAGCCCAAGGAGACTCCCCAAAGCACTGAAAATCAGGATGATGATGAAATTGTAGATTGATCAAGAAGAAAGAGAAGATGAAGATGAAGAAAGATCTAATACAAAATCTCCTTCAAGACAGGTTAAGAGGGATCATCCACCAAATCAAATCATAGGAAACAAGGAAGTAGGCATACAAACAAGAAGAAGGTTGAAAATCATTCAAGATCAAGAAAACATTGCTCTCCTATCCAAAATAGAATCAAAGAATGTTATAGAGGAAGATAGTAAGGACCAAAATTGGATCAATGAAATGAATGAAGAACTAGACCAAATAGAGAAAAATGAAACTTGGGAACTTGTTCCCTAGGCCCAAGAACAAAAACATCATTGGAACTAAGTGGGTATTTAGAAACAAGCTAAATGAAAAAGGTGAAGTTACAAGGAATAAGGCAAGGCTGGTTTGCAAAGGGTATGCTCAAGTTGAAGGAGTGGATTTTGATGAGACATTTTCTCCCATGTGGCTAGAATGGAGGCTATTAGGCTCTTCTTGGCATATGCATTCATACAAAGGATTCAAAGTATATCAAATGGATGTAAAGTCAGCATTTATTGAATGGGCACTTGAATGAGGAAGTCTACATTGAAAAAACTAATGGATTTTCTCTCATCTGAGGACAAGGATTATGTTTGTAGGTTGAAGAAGGCATTATATGGTCTCAAGCAAGCCCCTAGGGCTTGGTATAGCAGATTTGATAAGTACTTAGTTGATCAAGGCTTTAGGAAAGGAGTAGTTGATAACAATCTATACATAAAAGAGGAAGAAGGTCATTTATTACTTGTTGTTGTCTATGTTGATGATATAATCTTTGGAAGTGATAGTGAGACCATGTCATATGGATTTTCAGAGGTCATGAAGAAGGATTTTGAAATGTCAATGCTTGGAGAACTTTCATTCTTCCTAGGGCTGCAAATTAGTCAATCCAAAGAAGGTATCTTCATATCACAAAAAAAGTACATCAAGGAAATGCTCAAGAGATTTCAAATGGAGAATTACAAGCCAGTAAGCACTCCAATGATTGTAGGATGCAAAATCCAGTCAAGGATGACAAGCTCACCAAAGGTAAATTAGACCTCATATACAGATCTATGATAGGCAAGCCTCTTGTATTCAATGGCATCTAGGCCTGATATCATGCAAGCAGTTGGTTTATTGGAAGGTTTCAAGAGGATCCTAGGGAGAACCATCTTCAAGCTGTCAAGAGAATATTTAGATATCTCATGGGAACCATTAGAATATGGGCTTTGGTTATCCAAAAGGCAATGAGTTTGAAATCAAAGCCTTCACAGATGCAGATTGGGCAGGTAACATTGATGACAGGAAGAACACAAGTGGTGGAGCCTTCTTTGTAGGTAAGTGCCTTATTTCTTGGCTAAGTAAGAAGTAGTCTCTTGTAGCACTTTCCACTATGTGAAGCTGAGTATGTAGCAACAACCTTATGTTGTACTCAAGTGATGTGGATGAAGAAAACATTTGAAAGACTATAAAGTTGAAAATGATGGTCCTATACCTTTGTATTGTGATAGACACAAGTGTTATAAGTGTGTCCAAGAACGCAGTGTTGCACTCGAAGACAAAACATATACCAATCAAGTACCATTTCTTGAGGGAGCAAGTGAGTGAGAAAAGAATCAAGCTTGAACATGTATCAACAAAGGAGGAGGTAGCATAATATAATGACCAAACCTCTACCAAATAAGCTTTTGAGCATTTAAGACACAAATTGGGGGTAATCCCTACCCCAAGAAATCATTAAAGGCTTCAATTCACCAAGAGCGGATCAGCTCAAGTGCCATAGTCTACTCCAAGAAGGATTTAAGAGGTATCAAAATAGGGGGGAGCTAGTTCATTAGTTCAAGGAACAAGTCGAGAAGACCAAATAAATGCATGTGCAAAGAGTGCAAAGTCTGATTTTGAAGATCATAAGTTTAGGGGGAGCATTAAGGTTGATTGGTGAAGACATCTATGCTCTTTACTCAAGCCATAACTGAAAATATAACAAACCTAATCCTAGGGGGATCTTGAAGAGGTAAGTCTATGCCTTGTTATTGATTGTTTGCATATCATTTACTTGAATGATAACTTTGTCACATATGTCAAAGGGGGAGAATGTCTTCAAAAACAAGGAAAGAGATGTTTTAAAGGTGTTGATATGAATGTCTTTCCATCAAAGTTTTTGGTGTTTGTTTGCCATCAATGACAAAGGGGGAGATTTTTGAACCCTGTTGCATTGATGTTGTTGTCATTGATGACATGGTACATTGATGGCAAAGAGTGAGTTATGAGGTGTCAAATATTCAGGGGCATGAAGGTTAATTGGTAGTGTTACTCTTTTAGTGCCTTCACAAGGTGGTTTCAGTTTGGTGTGTCTTGAAGTCCTAATGGTGGTGTCAGGGTGTTTGGAGGTGTCTTGGTTGAGTCTTGTTACATACACTAGGTTTCAGTGCATGAAAAATATTATACGCTCTTGGTATTCACCTAAAATCTCAGGTGTCCTACAAGTTCTAGGGAATGATGTTTCAATATGTTTCCAATGGCTTTCTATAGAATGAAGTCATCAAGACATAGTCTTGTATGACATTTGTCTGGAAACTAGCTCAATTAGGTCTAGTTTAAGGACCTATTCCTATGAGGTATTTGTGTATGGTGCAATGCAGATCAAATCAGGCCATGTTAAGCCAATACAAACATAGTGGAGGTACTGTAAGAACATGGATTTATAGAGGCCTTATATGGATCTGCAACAGTCATAGTTCATCTCTGTACAAGAAGCATTTGGGGTCTTTCTTATGACTAGCTCAGGTCTTAAAGAACATGTCTTAGTATGTTTGAGGAAAATGAGATTGTTTATGATGAATACGTGCTCAGGGTGGTGTATGAGCCAAACCAGCCATGTGGAGGCATGTGTAGTTCGTCATGTATGCAAAGGTGTAGGACCAAGTTTGAAGCATGGGGTTGAAGGTAGTTTTCTCAAGATAATGAATTTTTTTCAGCCCCAACCGAGATCCTAGAAAATGCACTATTTCCCAGCTAGAAGTAAGAGAAATTTTTTATGAGTTGGAAGACACAAAAGGTTTTACGTGGTGTCCTCGAGTTCTTTCATCATATATTCAGGGCATGGAGTTATGAGATTCATCAGAGCTGGAATGGGTTTAAATGGTTCCCTATACTTTATGAACAAACTTTAAGAGTGAAAGCCACTTCAAACCCCCCCCAAACCTTAAGAACTAAATCCATGCACAATAAATTGGATGTTTTTGGTCTTCAAATCACTCTATGGAAAGCTAATACAATTTGATCAGAGTGGTAGAGAACTCATAGGACTTCAATTCTAGTTGGCATTTAGGTTCCTTAGGTTTGGCATGCTACCATACAAGTCAGTTTTTACAGTATTGTTGTTGTCCCCTATTTTGAAGTTATACTGTCTTTTCAGTCACGAATGGCTTAGTTGCAAGATGAAAATATTTTTGTAGAAGTTTGTATTTGGGGATGTTTTCTTGGTGTTCACGAAATATTCTTTAGTAAAGTTCCTTGTAATATTTATTATGATCCTTGTCAATATTTCCTCACCTACCGCTAAAAGAGTAGTCAAACAAAAATCCCAGTCCTTTTTAGAATGAGGGTTTTCTAGAGTGAAATGAACTGGTGTAGGAGTGATAAAAGAAATTGTACATGTTTTAATGGGTCTCAAATGAAATATTCGTGATCTAAGCTAACTTTCATGTGAAAATAAGGTGCTTCTTTGTGTTTAACTAGCCTGAAAGTACCAAAAATTGTAATCTCAAGATAATCAATAATGACTAAATTTTTGAGCATGTAAACTTGATATTCCTCATCCAATTCATGCAAGAAGAATAGTTGATCATAGGTGGAAAAATTTATTGTTGAATTATGAAGTGTAATGGTTTGTTGTGAAAGATAAACATTTGTATGTGAAATACAATTAAAATCAAGAATGGTTCTTTGATTCTTAGAATCCTTCATGAGTGTGTCTTTGAAATCATGCAAGTTTGATCCAATTGATCCATGTAATGAAACAATATATGGACTTGGTGATTTGCACAACATCCACATCCTCCTTAAAATGTGTCTTTGAAGTCCATGGCTAGTTGGGTAAGTGTGTGGTTTTCTCAATCTTTGAAGATGTGTCAATTGTGTACATGAAATGTCAATTTGATACCCTACCCAAATGCATGCTTCCACATGAAGATATTAAAGATGTTATGCCTTGCCACTTTTAGTTAGTTGAAGGTTAACTTGTAGAGATCACTCACCTTATTCTCCAATATTTTCAAATGTTTTGAGACCTCATTCTTTATGACTATTCAAGCCCAGCCATGACTAGTATCTCTAGTTCCACATGATTATGCATACAACTAAATATGTTAAAGTGAGTTCAAATGAGAGCCTTCATGCCTTGACCATGTAATGATCTTCAAGATCCTTTAATGAAGGTATAGAGCTCCTGTAGCATCAATTAATCATAAATTCACCCAAAGGTAATGCAATTCTTCAAGTTATAAATCATTCTAAGATACACAAGGTCAAGACTACATGGTTTTCTCAAGTATTAGCATCTAGTTGCTCACATGTAGTACTCTAATTATGCCTTGAAGGCAGAATGACAAGAAATGAAGGATATGGTCATAAAGGTTATAGAACATATTATACGAGGATCCTTGTAACGTACTTACATGTCAGTTTACAACTTTTTTTTTTGATGTTCATCTATGTTACAAGACAAGTTTCATACGTTTTAAGAACATGATGGAGGAAACCCTGAAAAACCATTACAAGTATTAGTGAGCAGGGGCCAGAAAAGGAATATTGAGCAGGTTAAGGTCAGAAGAACATGGAATTTTAGGATCCTCCCTTTGACCATAATTTTTATTCAGTATAATCCTGAACAGTAACCTACAAATCCTGAGTTTGTATATTGACACTAATATCACGTTCATATGCAATCATTATAAAATATAGGAGTTTTTGTATGAAGTCACTCTATCCTCTCCTTATACAAGATTGTGAAGTGAGGAAGGTGAAAGGTATATAGAAGTTAGGAAATGCAAGAGACATTTTTGAGGAGTATCTCCTAATGATATAATATAAGCACCCTTAGTGCACATAATTTTTTTTGTTGAAGCAAGTGTATAGTTGATAAGGTGTGTATCTAGACTAGGGAATGTATATGTGAGTGAAGAGATCATAAGAATGTATGAGAGCTAGTTTAGAGATCATTGTATGTTTTTTCTATTAAACTATGTGAAATGAGGGATCAAAACAATTGTCAAGTATAATTAGAGAGCTTAGAAAATTTGAGAATTAATTGCTTTCTATGCAAGTTGTAAATCTTTCAAATGAGTTAAAGTAGGTGTTTGACCAGATCTTGGAGTTGAGTGCTTCATGTTGAGTGGGTACTCAACACTTGACATATTTGTAATATCTCATTGGAAAAATTGTCCATTGGTTTTATTTAGTGGGTTTTTATCCCTTTAAGGTTTTCCCACATTAAATATTGTATTCCTATGGTTTATATTGTTTATTACTCATAAATAGTCTTGTTAATTCATCATAACAAAGTAACGCAATTGAATTGTCTCTAAAATTGTGTATTTGCACTGATTCACCCCCCTCTCAGTGCCTAGAAATTCCAACATGAAGTGGAGGATTATATTCCCCATAGAAACAAGTAATGCAAGTGTAGGAATGGTCAATGTATGCACAATAGATGATGGAGGAGGTGGTGGGCCAAAAAGGTACCACTCATTACATTCTTGATCACAAGCAATATTAGTGTAAATTAATAAAAAAAATCACCTCGTGTTTTATGTGACCCGATTTATACTTTGACCATAAACCATGCTTACAACCACAACATTTTTACATTGTTCAACCAATGTATCAACTAGTTGTTTTTGTCGCTTGAACTGGAAATATTTTAGATGAGTCTTAACTAAAACGAGCTTTTTGTTTACCTTGTAAGGTTAGTAAAATACATTTTTCGGTGACTCACAACATCCTTCCAAACCTCGGAAATGATAAGTCAAGTTTTGTTTGTGTTCCTTGATATGAGGGGTATTGTATCAAGCCTTGGATCGATCTCAAATGACCATTTGTAATTTTTTCACCACTCTTCTAGGAGCTCTGGTGACCTTATTTGTAGTGTCAGGTAGTTGGTTAAAGTTAAAACTTGGGTTTCATTTTGGCTTGTTGTTTGGACCTTGAGCGAAGAAATGATTATATGTCTTTGTAAACCTCTAGTATTTCTATAGGAAATTTACCTAAAAGCCTTAGTTTAGATAAAAACACCTCATTGGTTAGTTTTGTAAAGGGGTTTTGTAGGCCTCTAGACATTGCTTGACCAGGTCAAAACTAGTCAATTACAACTGGTGGCTCTGGAAAACTAGTCGTCATTTGTAAACCGTTCACCAGTTCTAAGTTTTGTCAACTCTTGTAAATTTTTGGTATACAGGAGAGCATATAATATTTTCCCCATTGTGTGATCACCCATCAGAAGTCACTTTTTGAATGTGGTTTCCTAGTCCTCAAACTAAATTTTTATATTTTTCACAAACTAGTGGAAAATGAGAAAGAAGGTCATAGGACCCTTGTTAAGACAACTAACAAACGAGAAAAATTATAGACATTTATAAAAGACTGTATAGAACTCTATTATGTGGCTTGTTGAGAAATTTGAGTGTTAGAAAAATAGTGTTTTTCTATCTCTTCTCTTCTCTCACTATTTCTATCTTCCCTCATCAAGTTAAGAAATGAAGTGAAATGAAATAAATGTATTTATAACTCTCTCTTATTGTGTGTAAAATTTTATGATTATGTGAATGGAAAACTAAAAGCATGAATTGTATTATGTTTAGTTAAATGTCATGCCAACAGTTGTGTTGACCATGTGGTGGTTGTATGTACTGAGACACGAAGAAAACGAAGTGTACAAGTGATTTCATAATAATTTTTCATTTGGAAAATGTAATTGTATAGGTTATATCAATTATACAAATATATATATTGAAATGTTTACTATTGAATTTTGTACTGAGTATAAGTTGTTACTATTTTGGGGTGTTTTGGGAAATGTGCATTTATCCATGAAAGATAATCTAATTCATAATTATGTATTGTAATAAGGGTGGATGTCTATGCTAACTGAAAATGAATTGATATCTTATAGTGTGTTTCAATGTAAAATTAATGATTAAATCTCTTATGTATTGTACTATTTACTTGGAATTGTAGGAAAGGAAACTAAATAAATGGTTAAACTCGTAGTAAAATTTCTTTGTTGATTTACCTTTCTCGTATGATCACCTGTGTAACGTATAAGACTAAAAAAATACGATGAGCCTAGTTCCATATACTAGACGACATCTCTTAGTTGAAGGGAAATAAGAGCCAAATTGAAATCATCATCTTAGCATGTATGCTTAGCTACATTATCGCGGACCCATCTAGTAGGAATGGTAATGGTTAATTACTATCTTAAGTGTGTGGCCTTTCTCGTAGGATTTTTTTTATGCGTGTAACCAGGTGTATAAGTTGTCTTATGTTAGTACCTCAAGTGAATCCATTTTAATATCTAATGCAAACCCTCTTGAACCAGCATGTGAGTAAATGAAGGATTTTAGGTGACATTTTGAAGCTGCTCTTGAAGAAAATTTTGAGGATTGTGTTATGGATGAATTTCATTCCTTATTTTAGTTATCAGTATGGTTTTCTATAATATAATATTAAGAGTTACGTGTGGAAAATGACAATATTGTAATTAATGCGTAGTCATTGAAAATGTATCATAAGATGATGTCTTAGGAGAAAAAAGTGAAATTTAGATCTTTATTGCAATGTGATTAAACATTATTATGTTGTGAATAAAGAAACCCATGTCATGTAAAATTCAATGTGAAACAAATCAATTATTAAAGTATAAATGAAAATAATAATAATGACCCTTAATCCTTAAAACTACAAACTTATCCTCTTTCGGTCTTACACTTGTCCCTATTGTGTATTGAAAGCATAATGTCAAGCCAAATAAGCATGCCCTTTAGAAACGAATCCTAGGGACAAGAAATATTAGCCTCGTGTGTATACAAATGACCCTTCTAACCAATGAGTTATATAATGAATTACAATAAGGTTTATGAACCAAATTAAATGAAACCATTCTAAGTTAAACGTTAAACGAAATAAAGGAAATATAGTTTAAAAGGGGAATGTATGTATGTTCACATGTTATTGTTCTCCTCACATCCTTAATTTTAATTATTGAAACATGAATGTAATAAATAGGTAACCGTGAAAGTATTATGTCGTGGGTAGTGCCCATTCGTAAGTTTTTTATTGTAGTTTGGTCGTTGTTTGTCCTTTGTTATTTAGAAATATACTTATGATGTGAATCTTGGGGTTCATGTGGATTTTTTTGTCTTCTCGATTGAGCGAGGTTTCATCATTATGTATTGGAGGAATAAGGTGCAGCTAGTGAAGGTAGGAATAAGGGAAATATGTGTTGGTTTTGGAGGAATCAAAAGGATTCATGGCTAGTCTTAGTGGAGGGATAAGAGTTTGTTATAATAGAGGGATAAGGGGCATTTTCGAAGTTGATGTGGTATGTATACTTTGGAGGAACCAAAGGCTAGCCATGATCCCTTCTTGGAGGGATAAGGGGTAGTTGCAATGATGACCTCTCCGATATGTAAGCCTCTTAGGTAGGCTAGGTTATGTGTATCATTTTTCCTTGTGAATCCAATCACTACTCATCTTGTTGTATGTGTGGCTCTATGTTGGTATTCATGCCTTGTGTGATGAAAAGTTATCTAAAGTGATCATATGTGGTGTCATGTAATAAACAATGAAGGTCAAAAAAATATTTTGCTATTTTACTGTTGTATTTGTGTGCATGATCTAGTGGGCGTTATACCCCATTTCACCCTAAATAGGTAGAACTATGGGAAATACTTTTGGAATGCAACTTAAGTACAGTCATTTACATTTTCTTGATAATGTCTAGAGCATTTTAAACAAAACCATTTTTTGCAGGCCTAACATCATATCCACGCCACTATCACAAGTTTAAATCTACACATTAATGATAAGGTTTAGAGTTTCCTCAAGATTACTAGCACAAACCAATACAATCATATTTTGGGTCTAAAACCTTAGAAAGCCCACACCATTGAAGTTTAATACAACCTTAAACCCTTGGATTTATGCAATAACAAAGAAATAATAACCATAAATGGAATTTGTCGTCCATTTTTTCACCCCTTGCAAAATTGGACAACTAGAGAAAACTAGACTTGGGAAACTTCATGGGATCTTGGTGAGGAATCCAAAAAATTAGGTAATTTCATGCTTTCTAGACACTTGCAATTGATTTAGGGGACTTGGAATCATTTTATTGCACCCCCTTCCTTGCATAGGATTCAACACTTAGACAATTTGAGAAAAAATGAGTAAAACTGGAAAATTTGGCTTTGGGGGCACTTCTTTGCTTTTCTATAACTTCCCCATCCCAAAAAAATATGAGTTGGAGAAATTTTGGAATTTTTTAGGAAAATGTGAAATAGGGTCGAAATTCAATGTATTGTGGGGTACTTCAGTTTCTAGAGGCCCGAAGGGTACAATTCATTTACGTCCTTAGTTCCCCAAAAACTTGAGTTTTCTGCAGTATAGTTGGCATCCGTTAAATGCGGTGAAATAGGTTGCAGATAGAATGTTGCGTCTTGAAAAGTGTTCCTAGGAACACCTTGTTCCCCGTGATGGAATACGGCCCACATTTGCAAATGCCATAGGATGAAGTGTTACGTATATGGAGGTGGTGTGGGGAAAAATGGCCAGGGCAGTACGTGTTCCGTACAGATGTGAGTTCCCCACGGATGCACTTTTTTTGCAATGCAAAGGAAGGGGATGGGCTGAGGAGTAAGGTGATGGACCGAAGAGTATGGTGCAAATGATGTAGATAGTGCAGGTTGGAAAGGCCCATGTGACCTAGTACCCCATGGACCCCGAGTGCCCATAAACCTTGAAATCCTTGCAAACAAGGGAAAATGAAGGCGGGGAAGTAGGAAGTAGATGATGCGGTGAATTCGGACCCCAATGACCCTTGTGGCCCTATTCCATGAGTTCCCTCTGGACATGCATGACCTGATTTATCCAGTTTAAAAGTGAAAAGTGACTTTTAATTGCGGACTGTGACATGGAAAATGGAACTTGTTCCTCCTGACACCCAGAAATCTACATGGCCATAGTTTTTTATTAGGTGGTCCATTTTTCAAGATCTTGGAATTTTTGGAAACGTATGTTAGTACTCTATATCATGAAATTAGAAAATAAAAATTTTGGTGAGAGTAGGTGCATAAAAATGGTAAAAAAACATTCCATGACTATAAACACAATTCCAAGTTACCCAACAACCAGAATTTAATGTTGTATGGTCATTTTTCTTCTTCCACAAGGCAAAGGACATTAGGGAATGAGTTTTACAGGTCTCCCATGTTGTTTTCTAGTGAATTAACCAATGTTGTTCGTGGGCGAAGGGAAAATTTTGGGTTTCTCTTCTTCTCTCTTCTCCATCACTTCTATATATGGTAACTTCTCACTTTTGAGAAGGGGAGGACATTCTAAGATGTGGGGAAACTATGCAATAGTTGTTTCTCAATATCTATGAGTTGTTGGCCTCGTATTTGGGCATCTTCCATGGTGATCCTTTCCTCTTCTCCTATAATGTAATGGACTATGCATTCTAAGAGTAATAAAATGTGTGCTTTGTGGCTCTCTTTTCTGCACTCACCTTCATCATTGTCTCCCCATTTTCACTCATCAGAATGTCTCCACCCCTCTTTCTGGTGTTATCACCTCTTTATTTTAGGTTTCTATTTTATTTATCTCCTTCTCACCCTAGTCCCTTGGAACACTAGAGTAGATTTAGATAATTACATTTCAATTCCTATGAGTAGTTTAGTAGTAGGAATAGGTAGAGGAAGTTGGTCTTCTCTGGTGGTCTGTCTCAGTTTGTAGGTCCCACAACTAAGATACAATCCCATGTTGCCTCTGAATTCATGGTATTTCATGATCATATCCGGGGTGTAATTTTGAGCTCTAATAGTTTTGGCACGCCTAGTGGGAAAAACATTGAAAGCTACATATTTTAAAGGTGTCTATCTTGCTTTACAACTTCACTTCATCAAGTTTGATGTGCTCTTGGTGAATATTTCATCCTTTGGAGGAAATTTCAAGCATGTATGGCAACTCCAGTGATTCAAAAAGCCCATCTTTTGAGTTACAGACCATTCCCTTTCTTTCCATTCATTTCCATTCATTTTTTCCTTCCATATCTTCCCATTTTCATCTTTAATGAAGTTGTACAATCATGACCTCATTTCCTTCTTGGGATTCTCATTTGCAACAAAACCAATCCCCTCCATTCCCACAGTTTCAAAATCCTCTTTTGAATCAGTTTTATGAGCCCCATCATGAAGAATATGCACATAACCCACCCTACATGGAGCCATATGGTTATTTTCCTAACCAAAATGTTTATAAAGAACAAGGTTACGCAAATAATGGTGGCAACTTTATTGAAGATGCTTATTTACAAAGGAATATTCAAGAAATGCAGGTGAGCATGGTGCAACTCACAATCAGATGTTCAATAAAGGCAGCCATAAGTGGGTTTAAGGTCCCTTGTCCATGGTTTGGCCCTATACCAAGATGCTTTAGCCCTCAACAGAAGATGCATTTTATATTTGAGATGATGCCCAAAATTACAAAGTGGGTTGAAGAATTTGAGGCTTACCAACGTAGTGTTAGGAAACCCTGTCTATGGGGAAACTCTAAACCAACATTGAACAACCCTTCCATCCCTCCTCCCCAACCCATGTCATCTCAGCATGTTCATAGCTTTTGTTTGCCTTTTCCTATTGGGGAGTCTACTTCTCCATCTTCTTCCCTTCAATCCCACCTCTAATTCTCTTCCTTATTCCCTCCTAAATGTCCATCTCCTCCAATAAAAAATTCCACCTTCTCCACCATCTAAACAATTGCAAGATCAACCAAGGCTTGAAACCTTTCCCCATTTCAAAATCAAATCTACATGTGCCTAAAATTCATGAGAAATCGGTTGAAAATCATAAAGTGGTGGATCTTAACCAATAAACTAAGGGCCCAATTTCTTGGTTACTTGAGGATCCATTCCTTACTAAAAAATACATTGAATCTTTCATGACAAAGAAGGTTGAGATTAATTCTTATGAACAACAAGGTGCACATGCAGATCTGGAGGGGTAGGTTGAGAAAGAGCTAAGAAAAGAATATCAGATTCAGAGCTTCAAGGATTGGAGTCATGAGTTTGAAGAAAAAAGGGTTCATCACCAATAACCAAACAATCAAATTTCTACAAAATCAGCTGAGGTAAGTCCCATTCTTGAAAATCATGATGTACTTGTTGAAAAATGGACTGAATTTGAGAGCATAATGGATGAAGAAGTGACCCATCCCACTGCTGCAATTCCTTTTATTTCTATTTAAAAATATGAAGTTGAGGAGGCTAGAATCAAAGAGCTAAAAGTAGAGGAAGAGAAGCTTCCAAGTGAGCAAGATGTTTCACCTGAATGTAATGACCCCCATTGTCCTGCATGTTTAGAAATTGGTACATGTTTGGATGATTGGAATGATGCACCAAGCATATTTTTAGATGCTACAATTAGTCATGAGGATTTTCATGCAAAGGAGGAGGAAAAATCAGTTTCAAAGGTTTTAGATGAAGAAGAGATCATAGGAAGTTTATTGTTTTCTTTTGTTGATAAAGTTTTAGATTCTTCTTCCACTTCAACCTTGTAGGAGTCTGATTTTATGAATTATTTTGATCTCTCAAACTTTATGTTTAAGGAGGAGAGATATGGTGAACCACTTCCAAAATAAGAAGTCACTAGGTGGCAGAGTCTTTCGTAGAGTTGTTTAGGGAAGCAGAACAAGGATCGAAGTAGCTTGCAAGCAGCTCAATTCAAGAAAGTCTACAGGATGTCTCCATTCATGGAATTGAGTTTCAAAGAGATGTAAAAAATTTGAAGATTAGACCTTTCCCAATCATGTATTCGGCTATCTAGAGCCAAATAAGGAGTTTCCAACTGTTATGTTCACTTTGGAGCATGAAGAAAAGCTTTAATGTACCAAAGGTTAGAAACACTGCCGCCCAAATCCAAATGTAGAGCAACTAAAGGAGGTAATCATTTCATTTTTTGTTGATACTTTGATGATTAGGGTGGAAAATTAGCTTCATATCAAATTTTCACTCTTACATAAGGCCATGTTCATTACAAAATCAGTCACATGGTCTCAAATGGTGATGAAGGGAAGCTATTTCTCACAACATGTTACGAGTTTTGTTTAGCTTCTCCTTGCCTCTAATTAGAGTAGGGTAGGAGTAGGTTTGTTTTCAGTAGAATAAGTGCTTGTGCACACTCTACATGTTTCCATTTGAAACATATATGATCTTTCTCTTTTGTACATAGTGTTTTGTGGTGTTTTGTTACTCCTGCATAATTCATTAGAAGTGGAAGTGTTCATGGGGAAATCAATTGTTTTAAAGCAGTTCCAAGTGTATCCAAATCAACATGTGTTCTAAAACCACTGCAATGTTTCATCCTTTTCCATTTTATTTTTCTTAAAAACTTGGCAGATATCATATTTTGGGACAATTTTCAGTTAGTACTCTTCATCCCATCAGATCAGTTACAGATAGAAACAGATGAAATTTCAAAATTAGAACAATTTTCCACTCACATAAAACCTTATTCAGAAGATTTGTTATGATGTGAGATAAAAAAATTGGGCGAGAAATGGATTAGATTCAGGTTCAATAGTGTTTCAAGTGTCATACGGGCATAACTTCAAGGTTTTAGATCAGATTTCAGATTATTAGGTTGACTTCATGCTCAATGGATGCTTCAAGGCCACTGATCAACTCATCTAGCATGAAGATGGCCCCTATGAGTTGCCAAAAATGTTGTCCATTTTTGCACCCCTTGCAAAATTAGACAACTAGAGAAAAATGGACTTGGACAACTTCATAGGATCTTGGTGAGGAACATGCAATTTTAGGTAATTTCATGCTTTCTGGACACTTGTATTTGATTTGGGGGACTTGAAATAATTTTACTGCATCCCCCTTCCTTGCATGCTTTGCGATTCGACACTTAGTCAATTTGATTAAAAAAAATGAGTAAAACTAGAAAATTTGGCGTTGGGGGCACTTCTTTGCTTTTCTATAACTTCCCCATCCCAGAAAAATCTAAGGAGTTGGTGAAAATTGGGAAAATGTGAAAAAGGGTCAAAATTCGGTGTATTGCGGGTACTTCAGCTTCTATAGGCCTAGAGGGTACAGTTCCTTCGTGTCCTTAGTTCCCCGAAAACCTAAGTTTGATGTAGTATAGGTGGCATCGATTAAGTATAGAGAAATGGGTTATGGATGGCACAATGTAGCCCGGAACATGTTCCTGAGAACACCTTGTTCCTCGCGATGGAAATCGGCCTGCATTTGTAAAGGCCATAGGACGAAGTGTTGCAGATATGGAAGTGGTGCAGGGAACAATAGCCAGGGTGATATGTGTTCCGCAAGGAGGTGAGTTCCTCACAAAGGAAATTTTACTGTAATGCAAAGGAGGGGGGAGTGAGGAGTATGGTGCAGAAAATGTGGATAATGTAGGCCGACATGGCCCAAGTGACCCAGTACCCCGCGGGCCCTGAGTGCTCGTAAACCCTGAAACACCCGCAAACAAAGGAAAATGAAGGTAGGGAAGTAGGAAGCCGATGATGTGGTGACTTCGGACCCTGACGACCCTTGTGACCCTATTCCACGAGTTCCCTCAAGACCCACATGACCCGATTTATCTGATTTAAAAGGGAAAAGTGACTTTTTAATTACGGATTGTGACATGGAAAATGGAACTTATTCCTCTCGACACCCAGAATCCGAATGGCCATAAATTTTTAATGGGTGGTCTATTTTTTGAGATCTTGGACTTTTTAAAAATTTCTCCCAGTACTCTCCATCATGAAATCAGAAAATCAGAAGTTTGGTGAGAGTAGGTGGGTAAAAACAGAAAAAAACATTCCATCACTATAAATACAATTCGAGGTTACACAACAACCATAATTTAATGTTGTATGGTCATTTTTCTTCTTCCACAATGAAAAGGACATTGGGGAATGAGTTTTGCAAGTCTCCCATGTTGTTTTCCAATGAATTAATGAATGGTGTTGGTGGGTGAAGGGAAATTTTTGGCTTTCTCTTCTTCTCTCTTCTCCATCACTTCTATATATTGTAACTTCTCACTTTTGAGAAGGGAGGACATTCTGGGATGTGGGGAAACTCTGTAAAAATTATTTCTCAATATCTATGTGTTGTAGGCCTCAAAATTTGACATCTTGCATGGTGATCATTTCCTCTTCTCCTCCAATGTAATGGACTATGCATTCTAAGAGAAAAAAGTTGTGTTTCGTTGCTCTCTCTTGCCCTTTCTCTATTTTATTGCATCTTTTCCTTGCCTTTCTTTTCATATGCAGGTGTTGCATGCATATTTTGTTCTTCTTACAGGGTTTCAAGTATGTTTTTCTCTAGGGAAATGGTGGTCTGAATGTTTTTATGGAATGTGGGTTCCCTTTTATGCTCTCTCCTTCATCATTTTCTCCCTATTTTTCACTCATTGGAATGTCTTCACCCCTCTTTCTGGTGCTATCACATCTCTAGTTTAGGTTTTTGTTTTATGCATCTCCTTTTCACCCTGGTACCTTGGAGTGTTAGAGTAGATCTAAATAGTTGAATTTAATTCCTAGGAGTAGTTTAGCATAAGGAATAGGTATAGGCATCCAGCCTTCTCCAGAGGTTTGTTTCAATTCACACGTCCCACAATTGAGAGACAATCCCATGTTGCCTTAGAATTCATGGTCTTTCATGATCATACACAGGGTGCAATTTTGAGCTCCATCAATATTCTAATAATGACGACCCTAAGAAGATGAAACGAACCAATAAAGATATTCACATAAAAAACACAGTTTAAGAATATAAAAGGGAAGGACCATACAAGTAATCCAAGACTAGAACACGGATCCTAACCCTTTGTATAGTCCTGGACATGAAAGATGCAAAGTGAAACAAAAATTTGTGGCATTAAGTACAAAGGCTATTTACTACTTGGATTTCATAATATTCAGTGAATCGTTGATAGAGTAGAGTGTAAGGATAAACAAGTCATATAAGATCTAGAGATATAAAATGATTAGATTTTGAATGTGAGCATTTTTATTAGTAAGATCATAATAAAACTTGGCATTGCAAAAGGAAAATCTACCAAATTTTAGTTTCTACACAAGGCATTTGAGCATGATGTAGAACATACATCAGACTATACAATGCTTAGATGTTGGATCTTTCCTTTTATGCGGTGGCTTGTCTTTGTCTAAAGGCATCTCTTATGATATCAAATTTCATTATTTCATTATATTGTGTTATTTTACATCCTCATTATGCTCATTTTCTATATTGTGTTATATAATATTTATTTGGACTATTGTGGCTAACACGTGTGCCTTATGTAGAACCAGTATCTCTTGATATATGTCTTTTCGAGATCCTAACTATTATTGTCTTCAATTGTTTGCTTGTATGCTTGTTTTCATGTATGCGACTTATGGCCTTTGTTATGCATGTGTTTGTGATACTTTGGTGTCCTTTGTTTATAGCTTCTATTGCCTTTGTTCATGCTAGTTTGTGTGTGTGACCCTCTTGTGTCTTATGTATGCATATTTTCTCTTTTTCTATGACTAACATATGTGGAATTGCTTATTATACTTGTATGCTTCTATATTTATATAATTCTTTTTTAAATGTTTGTTTGTTGTTATATTTTGTTCGTTATCTCTTTGTGTCATGGTTTCTACCATGCACTCTTTTGCAGGAACAAGATATCTATGGTGGCCACCTACAATAGCCTTCAATGTGATCCAACACTGAATATTTGCTACATCCAACATGGACACACATCATTTATTTTGAGCCAAGTGATCTATTATGACATGTCACTCACCTCAAAAGATGGGGATTTAAGTGGGACTATCACTCAAATATATATGTAATTCAGGCATACAGATAGACTACATAAATCAAAACATAATAGAATAAAATATAAATACACGAGGAACAAAAATAGATGCATATTATAATTAGAGTTCACACGAGTAAAAAAAGTCCAATAAGGGTAAAAACCACTAGATGTTACTATCTAGGATGGATAGTTTCATCCTGGGTAGGATCTTAGTAGCAATTTCACAAGTTTCTAATACATGTCTAGGAAAAAATGGTACAATTAAATGGTACATAATGTAGAGGGGGTTAAGTACTTTATTCTCTTTCATCTTTATGCATTTTGAGGACTTTCACACTACATGATATAGGGGCATGGACCTCCTCCTTATTCTATATTCAACGTTTCATACTCTATACACATACAACATTGTATGATGGGGGAATGAGTGTACTTCATTACCTTTTAAATTTACACAATTTAATATATTTGGGCCTAGATCCATCTACAATGATGTGTTATATGGGTAGATTGGGGTGACCAAAAAGCCACGTGATACTCTTCTTCTCACTATTTTTGGGAGTTTTTGGGATTGTTAGACATCTCGCGACACCCCTCCTCTTTTTATAAGGTTCTTTAGGGTGAATACAAAGCCTTGTGGCACCCTTTTTTGATGTTGGGTTAAGTAACACCCAATACCCTTGCAGATCCAACATCTCCATTAACAAATTAGGTATTAATCACCTCAAATCCTCTAGTAACTCATTTACAATCCATCTCTCCAATCACTTCATAAAGGTGTTTCTCCTTTGGTAATACAAGCATGTGTACTCCTTCCTCAGTTTATTTATTTTTTAAAATTTGTAATTTACACTTTAATTTACAAGTTTCAACTACATTTTCGACGGTGAGTTGAAGTTAAATTATTTTTATGAACATTGACTAGACTTTATGTTGTAGGTTTCACTCATAGAGTATGCCAATACCAACACATCCAGATGATGAATCAATCACCTCGAATAAAATACAAAGTGTGTATACACACTCAAGTATCTATTATCCTTTAAGCATGTAATTTTGTTTCATAACTTTAAAGTGGGGGAATTGTAGACACCTAAATATTTGATAATTTATCATTTTGTAATGAAAATGTTGGCTTTATGACTTAAATCATGACTTGCACGTACACATTCCAAAGCTCAATTACAAATCCTATCCCTACTCATAATGACCTGTGTTATCCTCGACTTAACTCTTCTTATTACTAGTAGAACTACATGTATCAGTCACAACGACATTTCTTCCTAGGCATCAATGTCCTAGAATTAGTAGCTTAACCATTACCCAATTATCATGCCCAAATACTTTAGATTTCACGTCTCACCATGTTCATATGAGACAAAACCAATAGTAAGGTCCAAATGTGCCAATACGATTTGGTCTAAAACTATGCAATGTTCGTCATAAGCCACGACAGATGGTCAACTTTTTTTCAATTTGATATCTTTTTTGGGTCAGGTAATTTTCTTCATAGGATTGGACCTTAATGTGAAAATTATACCGTACAAAGCCCTATATAAACAAGTCAAATGCACTCATTTACTCACCTAGCACTTACCTAGAGAATCACTTAACACTTACTAGCAAATATCATTTCAAAAAGGTACTCCAAGGCTCTCCTAAATTACCCTAAAACTAATATCACACATCTAGGGTAACAGCCCCTTGGTGAAATGATTTTTCTGGGAAGGAGACTCCAACTAGGTTTAAGTGAGAGGACTAAGTCCATTCTACTTAAAAGGGATGAAATTCCCTTTATTGAAGTAGGGAATATTTAACTACGCCATCAATGGGGGTGGTATTGAAACTAGCTATCAGACAGTGATGTACTGTCCCTATCAAATCCAGTGGTGTATCCTTATACATTCATACAAGGGGATTTCACTACATCTAGATTTGAGGCCTGATGAGGAATAATGCTAACATAGGTTAACAATAAATAATACATCAGATTTCACTCTTTAACCCAACCACAATAACCATGAATTTAATGAAAAGAACCCATGTGTTCCCTCGAAGCTAAACTTCAGGTCAAACACAAGAGTTTCAAGTGTATAGATATGAACAAGTACATACTATAGAGTGTAGTTGAGAGGAAGACACGTTATAGCAGCTCAATGGTTGAATAGAGGACAATTTACAAAATTACTTTATTGCTATACTTCCCAAGATTATGGGAAACTTAGTGCAAAAAATTAAATGTTTCCTGTTCATATAATGAAGGATTTGGTCCTAAATTTATAGCATTTACAATGCAACTCTTAGAGTAAAATGTATTGTTCATGTTATTATCATTCCTTTACTTTCACAATGTTTCCACAACTAGGATCAACTTCTAGAAAATAATAACTCAGTACATCTATCTTGTTTTACACATCACACACAGGGACTTAGTACATGTTCCCAATGGACTATAGCGTGCAACTTGTTAACGTGCAATATACGCACAAATCATACACATTGATTTTTACAATTAATTAATTTTAAGAATAGTGGGGAGACTTTTTAATCCTGCACCAGAATTGTTAGAGGAAAGAAGAAATGATCATAAATTTATGTTATTAGTGTAATAAGCCTCCAGCTTGTAAATGAAGATTTTATAGGTATCATTTAAGATGAAGGGAAACCTGGATTTCTATGACCCTCTACTGAGAACGTAATCTATGAAGATCATCCGATAGAAGCATGTTTGAACACTTTTCCCCTACATTGTTAGTAAATAGACTCTTGAAATTGCGATACCTCGACAATAGTTTTGGATTACAGAGTCGCCAAGAGGAAAGCCCTGATCAGAACTTGGAAATGTAGTACCACTTTTCAAGCAACATAGAAGATGAAATTCCATCAACTAAGGGCAATCCTTTTGATTGAATGAGAGGGACCACTGTCACATTTTTATGATCATCACTCCTATTGACATACAAGATCTATGATATTTTGAAATCATGATCATGATTCTGCCACTATGCAGTGAACAATATTTTCAATAGATAGCATGAAACCAAAATCCTTCCAAATAAGTTTAACCAATTTGATATTTTAATCCACATTTTTACAATGAATATCCGATTTGGGATGAAGTAGATAAAATCTTGTCAAAATTCAATTGATCCATTTATCACATTTAGGTGTCTTTATGCGTCCGATTATTTTCAGGTAAATGAATGTTAATACACTTGAAACTTAAGCGGCATAATTCATGTAAATTTCTGGGCTTATTAACGAGAATGTGAATAGAAAAAGACTAAGATGTGATAATATATTGAGCTCATCATTCTATTAATGTTTTATAATATTCATCATTATATAGCCAACACATTTTAATTAGCTGACGTGACAATCATTAAATTTTGCCAATTTTATATGTTATCGAACATGGGGTAAGGTAAAGGATAGGTTTTGAATACACAGTTATCATTAAGAATTTCTTGAGTGTTTAGTTTAAGGTGTTCCCATACAATTTAATACTTAAATTGCCGTCAATGACATCGTGCCACACCCTCACATAAACCACCTAAAATTTTTGTTTTTCATTTTAGAAAATGTAATGCTTCCAATTTTCAGATATAATGCATATAACCATTATTTGTATGGATAGTATTTGTTGAATAAAATTATAAGGGGATAGTAGAACTCCGCGTCACTAGACATCTGTTAGATTAAATGGAGCCCTTATTCATTCAAAAAATTCCTTAAATTGTTTTGCAAATATTGCATAGTTCATATTGAATGGAACATTAAATAAGGTTTCATTGAGGAGTCCACATTTTTTCATAAAAGTTGTAGATATTTTTGAAATTTCACGTAGATTGATTACAATAGGGAATATCTAGTATCATAATACTATTCATATGGTGTTTGACCTATTGTAACCCAGTACTCTAATTCAAATATGTCCTTAGGACATCATTTTTAGAGGCACACAGTTGATTTTGATTCTCGCATCGACTCCATTTTATGGGTCACATTGGCATAGATATTGATACACACTTATATCGAGAACATTGTTTCCTCCATCAAACACATTTTCAGTCATTAGGACATGCTCCCATGTCATTGGCTATAGGGAAAGCACCACTTCATCAAAGATGGTCCCATTGTTTCAAGGTGACAGACCTCCTCCTATTTTATACAACAAATACACTTCATGAGGACATTGAGGAACACATCAGTTCATCCAAACATGTTGTAATAAAATAGAGTTGTATATTTTCTAGGGTTAACAGGGCCTGCCTTACTAGATTGTAAAGTCTAGGACAAGATTGAGCCATATAAACCTTACAGGATTTGTCAGGATTGCCATAATGAGGGACACAACTCTCTATGTTATTAAAAATGGAATTACTTAGCATCACATGTAAATGGGGAGCATTTAGACAAATTATACTCTCAAGCGCATTTATGGTATTCCATTATTTTGTAGTCTCCATTGCAAATAGTTACCTGGTAATGTGTTATAATATAGCTAGACATTCATAGGATAAGGAGTTTAGAAACTGATTCCATACCATTATTGTATATCTTGTTAAAAATGGTTGAGTTATTGCTATATTACAATACAAAGATAAGTGACTCTACGTTCAGAACACCCAGGGAACGAATTTCAACTTCTCACTCCACTACACACAGTGCACATCATGTTATTTCATACACATACAGCACATTTACATCTATTTCAGTTATTATTAAAGAATATGCATAGAAGTAAATTTGCTGGTTTCTCACCTATGTCCAGTTGCAATGTATCAGTTAGTAAGTCCAACATTCTCTTGGCTGCTAAGCATTCAATCAAGATGAGATACCAAGATTGCACTTTTTTAGGGTTTGCATGCACCTTAGTTTGGGACATTGTAGGTCTGATAATTCATCTCATGCATATTTGACTAGCCACACAGATAATAACACATGTACACACATTCTGTAAAAAATGCTTTCACCATCACCTATCGATTGATGAGCGAAGATTTGGTTTCTAGATCTTCCGTACATGAACTAGGTGCCATCGCATATTTTCTTTATATAGACTTACCGGTGTGCCCACAACCTATTTAGTCAAGTTCCCTAATCTTACTTAGACAACTCACTATTCATTCTACAATGCTTCCTTATATGATAGTTGATTCATTTCATGTCTATTCAATTGGTTTTTTCACTTTTAGCACATTCAAGGTCAAGAACAATTTTAATTGCCATAGCTTTTTTATAGAATGTCTTAGTGGTCATCAATTTGTTTTCTAACATTTTCTACTTTACATTTCAATTTCTTGGGTAGACTTTTTTTATGTCTTATAGCACCATTATTTTTTTATTGTTTGCATAATCATTTTATTCTAAATATATTTTAGATCCATCCATAATTTTATTATTATGTGAAATAATTTTAGTAAGGTCATAGGTCATTTTTAAATTGCATTCATAAGTACAACCTCATTGATTGTTTATGTATTCTTCTAAGTTTAGATACCATTAGGGTAATAACTTTAGCAATGATTATTGCTGTGAATATACTTGAATCTAAGTGTAGATATTCCAAAAACTTCTTGCAATAACGTAGAAATTCTAAATTGCAATATGCATGTGTGATAGATGAATGATTAACAAGTACAGATTTGACACAATGCAATATTGCTCATAATGAAGCATATATTCAAACCTAAGTCCTCAATGTAAATAGATAATAACATGGAAAACAAACTTCTCCTTACCTTGAAGTGCATACAGAAAATCAGTCCTTTATCCCATGAATATGGATACTAGATAACCATGATTGATGATGTGGGGATCTGAGACTCAAGCCTTTTGATGTAACTATGTCATACATTGAGAAGCTTAGTTCTTGGTCCAACTCGTAATTTGGTCACTTAGTCATGTGTATTTTATGATTCGTCCTTGGTTGAATTGTCACGATCTACATAGAAGGCCTTACCCATTATCAACAAAAGATTTTCAAAATGTGTTATTTATCTAGAATTCCCAACCTCCTAAATGATTTTGGTTGCTTGAGGTAGGGGCACCTGGATTCATGCCGAGGGTGCCTAGGCGTGTCATTTCTAGATGTCATGAAATAAGCAACCCCTTTCCTGAAAGTATGACGATCATGGGCTAATAGGGTAAATATTTAATTTAAATGTCAAAATGACAGGTATCCATTCAAATATTGTGACTAAGCAGGCCTAATATAGTCTGTCATATATACTAGTTTACTCACTATATGATATCATATATAATGCAAGTAAATAAGTTAGGACCTATGATCCTACAACCTGCATGATGTAGACACTAAATCACGCACTTGGGTACATTTCTAAGTCATAGATTTAACACACTACTATTCCACATGATTCCTAAGCTGAGAAAACTAGTTTTGGTGGACAATTCCGTGGACATAAAAACCTGAAATTCAGGAACCGTGATCACGGTTCCTGAATTCCAGGTTCGGAAATTACCGAACCTAAAACCGCGATCACCCACGAGCACGGTTATAAACCGCGATCGCGGAACTCTGAGACAAAAATTAGCAGTCCCGCGACTCCTTATTTTCCCCATTTTTCATTTCAAACCGTGATTTTTCCTAGACATTTTTCACTCGAGCTTTGAATACCACCTCAAAATTGCTCATCGGACTTCTGGATAGCGATAGATTCAACCATGCCACCAAGACGAGGAGGTAAGCCCCCAATTTTAATCATTTTTTTTTTTTTTGCATTTTAGGTTTTTTTTTGCATTTTCATGGGTTTTTTGAAATGTTTGTTTATGTATACAATTTTCTTGTTTTATCAGTTGGTCGGCAAGCTCGAAATCATGCAAACCATCAAAACATTCCTCAAAACCCACCGAACATTCCTCAAAACCCTCCGAACATTCCTCAAAACCCTCCTCCAAACATAGATCCACCTCCTGTGGCTCCTTCTGTCCCCACTGAGCCAGCAGGAACACAAGATAATATCATTGGAAGAATCCGAGAAAATAAAATTGTCATTGAGAACCTAATTCAGACTATAAGACAAAATCATGCTACAAATCCATCCCGCATGACTTTAGCCAATACATTGCAAACATTGATTGGCGAAGTCGAGTCCGCAACCAACCAAATACATAGATGGAATACCTTTAGAGGTGACTGTAGGTGGTGGTATGCAGATAAACTATCCCATGCGGCCGTAAAAGACAAAAAAATTGGAAAAGACCTCATTTGTGCATTATTTACCGACCCTAGAACCAATGCCCCCCCCCCCCCCCCGCGCAGTTACTTGCAAACGGTTCCCAATCCATTGGTGCCACGATGACCGAATCAAAAACAATTTTTGGGACCGATGGTGGATGGTTTTTGATTATCCACCATGCAACAACAATGAGGTTCCTCTTTATTTTTTGAAGAAATTATATTGCGAGTTCGTGCTCAATGAGGTCCCGAATTATTTTGACTTTTCTGACTTTTTTGGTCGAGGAGGTGGCTCTGCACAGAGTAGACCTGGTGCACGCATAGGTCAACCTAGGATCCCCCATGCCCCAAAACCCCCACTGCCTTCAGTTATCCCTCCTACAGTGAAGGAGGTTGTGGAGATTGATACATTGCATGCATTGAGGGAGCTCACTGACACTCTGACCCAGCATAGTGACCAGATTGCATCTGGTGATGTTGGTGGAGGCGCCAGTTCTAGCGCACCACACCACTGTGGATCATGTGGTGCCGTATGCACTGCGGGCGAGACATCATTTGTTGGTTCACAGGATTTCTTTTCTATAGATGAGATGTTGGGGAATGTTTTTGGAACTGGTGCCACTGATATTGGTCTTTCACAGGTAAATTTCAAATAAATATAAATAATATATATATACAATAGTTTAATTCACATGTTTGAGATATTATATATATATATATATATATATATATATATATACATATACATACATATATATATATATATATTTGATTGTACGTCATGTACATACATGTAAAAAACTAATTTTTTATTTTATTTTAAATAGCAAGAGCCGGTGAAGGAAACATCTGGCATCGACATGCTAGCTACTGCAGCTGGGCGTGTTTCAAACGTAAGTTTCAAGTTGTACAAACTTACATTTTTAATTTCATTTGATTGCACTAGATTATTATTATAATGTTTCACGTGTATGTTGTACATATTAATATGTTTCTCTTTTATACACAGGAGCCTGGCGGGTCATCATCTGCTCTAGGAACTGAGGCTACTGGCACGCCTCACATGAGTTTTACGTAGGTTAGTAAATCTCTTTACACTTTGTTTCTAATTACTGGAAGTTCACGTGGATTACATGCTTTGGACCTCTGTTATGTGGTGCACAGTCATGTAGATTTTAATATTGATTTGTACATGTTTTTTGTATAGCTTATGACTGCTAGAGAGACTCCTCCATATATGCAGACTGTGGAGGCTGCTGTAGATACTGCCATAGCATCTGCAGATCCACTAACTGAGGTACAATTTTTCAAATTTGTTAAATTTTGGAGGTTCATTATTTCTTATTACTTAAATCTACAATATCAAATTTTGTATGTATATGTGAAATATTTAATTTGAAAATTAATTATTTGTATGTAGCTTACCCCTCGTGAGTCTATTGTTGTCCCTGCGATGCGTCAACAACAAATTGATAGGGATCATGACATTGCGGTAAGATTTCACATGCATTTTAACTAAATTGTACAAGTTTCTAAATTTTGAATGTATTTTAAAATTTTGGGTGTTAAAAACTTGTTGTTTATGAATGTGCAGGTTAGGTTGCAGGCATGCTTAGAGACACCTAGGACCACACGGATGAAATCCGTAGTGGCATCTCCCTCCACTACATCCCCAGGTCGTGGACGTGCTACTTCTAGCAGGGCGAAGAGAGGGAAGATGTTTCATGAGTAGATTCATAGTCCACCTAGATGTACATAGATATATATATGGGCCATCTGGTCCTAGTGAACATGTTTCTTCATATAGTCCATTGTATATATATAGCCTTTTGCGACCGCATGTGGTCCCATATGTACATTATGACACACTTAGTTCGAGATGTACACATACATTATGAACTTATGTATATATTTTTAGAGACGTGCGTCTGGAGCACACTTTGTTTGATTCTTATATATCCATGTGTGTTGGTTTTCATAACGATAAATCTGAACTATATATGTTTGATTTGATTTCATTGCATGTATGATATCCTTCTATGTATGTTTTCATAACCATTTAAATTAGTTCTCTGATATGTACATGTTTGATTTAAATATTTAATCATGTCTTCTTGTATTTGGATTGAGATGAAATTTTTTCATTAGATTAGGTATTTTCATATGGTTTCCTGCTTCAAATTTCAAGTGTTTTCGATCTCTAGAATTGCAAGGATCTAAAAAGGCAAGTTTTTTCTCTGAAATTTTAAATGGGATGCTATAAAAAATTAGGGTACCAATGGAAAATATTTTTAGATCATCTTCAAGGAGTTCATGAGTAGAAGTTACGGGAAAAATTGCAGGGGAAATGGAGCAAAAATGAAGGAGATATGAGCAAAAATGTGATTTTTGCAATAGGGTTTCTTGAAAATTTAGTAGCATAACTAAATACTAGCAGCAATGAAGGAAAAGGAAATATTAAAAAGGGATTAAAAAAATGGCTAAGTGTATGTTTATACTCACCTCTTAACATTAACCTAGCTAACTCACCTTCTAACTCATCCTTGACCATTCTGGATTAACCCGGGTTACATGGCATGACAGGGTAGGGTTACAAGCCTTAAGTGACAAAGGGACTTAAAGGGGTGATAATGTGAGAAGGGGTTAAGTATTCATGAGAGGGGGAAACATAATCAAGTTGGGGTGCTGAGGAATTGAATACCTAGTGAGAATGTTACAAGCCTTAAGTGACGAAAGGGAGAGATTTCATGTGGTGGTGCATTCTGATGTCCCAAGTTGAAAAGGGTAAAAATTTGACAGTAAGCCCTTATTAGTATTCTTAGGTTCCACCCATCGCATGAAGAATCCTCCTCTAATGAAGAATCAACTCATGTCTTCCTCCGCGGAAGATCTTGAATGATGAGGCTTTTCCATAGACCATCTTGTTGAATCTGGAAACTACAAATGAAACTTTCTCATCTTCCAAGATGTTCACATGCTCCAATGTGTTGAGTCAATTCTCAGGAATGGCATTGATATTTCCACATTGACTAAAATATTTTTCATTTAACTCTTCATAGGATTCTAGAGATATAACCTATGATCTCTACAAGGGCTGAACTAAAGTATTGACTATTGAAGGAAAGGGTCACAAATATTTTCCTGAACCAATTCTTAAAATTTGAATCCTGAAGATTCTTCATGTGGAATTATTCTCCCTGAGAGGAGTACCAAGCTCATGCATTCTTGTGCCAAGATCTTCCAAAAAAAATTGATACATTCTCCTCATGGGATTCAAAATCAGAAATGGCTTCTTTTAGAGCATCAAACCTCTAGGTGATGGTATGGGACAAAATGTCATACAAGTTCTCTGAGTCAGATGAAAACACACCTGAGCTCACCAAGGAATGAGAATCAAAATTATTCATCTCACTCGCAAATGGGAGATTATTTTCCCAATGGAATTTCTCTTTCTTGATCTCAACTCTATTCCTATTGATTTTCAAAAATATGACCAAGAACAATCTAAACAAAGAGATAATCTCAGGAAATAGATCATGTTCCCTTTTTCAAGGATCATGCTCACCCAATGGTCACATGTCCTTCTTTGCAGTATGAATGCTTGATCTTGCTTGTTGGACTGGGGGGTTGAAGTTTCAGATGGGAGACATTGCTTCAATTTGAGGCAGAGATGATTAATCTCATGCAATCAATGATGGCACTTATGAATAAAAGGTCCTCACACATGTGTTCCCTTAATTGTTTGATGATTTACTTATACTCCTAATTCTGTGTCTAGTGATCTGTGATGAAGAATCCTATTACAATGCAAAAATAATGAGCATGTAAGCACATAGCTGGGGCAGTAGAGGATGGAGAGAGATCACCACAACAACATAGCTCAAGAGAGAAAAGCAAGGATAGTGATGAAGCAGGTCTAAGAGGACAGAGGCAAGTCCAAAGAGAACAAGAGAGATGGAAGGTAAACAAGTGACATTGAATGTTTTGAGTCCTAGGAAATGAACGGAGGTGAGGAGTGAGAAGTCATGCCTCAGGACATCGTGGCACCAAACCGACTATGCTGGCACATCCGGGTGGCTAGGTGAACACTAGAGGAGGTGGTGTTTCGGTGCGCGACAAGGTCGTTGCTTCCGGGCTACTTCGTTCGGGCGTAGTCCCTTAAGAGCCCTGAGACCAAAATATCATTCAACTTCGACGGGTGACTACTCAGACTCCATGGCACCTAGAGATGGCTCGTATCTATCTGACACCTTGGCGTAGGGACCCTCTACAAAAGCCTCTCTCAGTTTTTTCCTTCTCATTTCGGTGCTCTCGCTGCCCTATTGTTTGTAAACATGTGAAATAGTGCAGTTGGAGCCAGTGATTGGTTGTCAAACGCTATATTTTACAAACGGTGGGTCATGGCACCAAACCGACTACACTGGCACATCTGGGTGGCCAGGTGAATGCTAGAGGAGGTGGTGTTTCGGTGTGCGACAAGGTCGTTGCTTCCGGGCTACTTCGTTCGAGCGTAGTCCCTTAAGAGCCCTGAGACCAAAATATCGTTCAACTTTGACGGGTGACTACTCAGACTCCGTGGCACCTAGAGATGGCTCATCTAATCCAACACCTCAGTGTAGGGACCCTCTACAAAATCCTCTCTCGGTTTTTTCCTTCTCATTTCGGTGCTCTCGCTGCCCTATTGTTTGCAAACGCGTGAAATAGTGCAGTTGGAGCCAGTGATTGGTTGTCAAATGCTATATTTTGCAAACGGTGGGTCGTGGCACCAAACCGACTACGCCAACACATCTGGGTGGCCAGGTGAATGCTAGAGGAGGTGGTGTTTTGGTGCGTGACAAGGTCGTTGCTTCCGGGCTACTTCGTTCGGGCGTAGTCCCTTAAGAGCCCTGAGACCAAAATATCGTTCAACTTCGACGGGTGACTACTCAGACTCCATGGCACCTAGAGATGGCTCATCTGATCTGACACCTCAGTGTAGGGACCCTCTACAAAATCCTCTCTCAGTTTTTTCCTTCTCATTTTGGTGCTCTCGCTGCCCTATTGTTTGCAAACGCGTGAAATAGTGCAGTTGGAGCCAGTGATTGGTTGTCAAACACTATATTTTGCAAATGGTGGGTCGTGGCACCAAACCGACTATGCCGAGCACATCTAGGTGGCTAGGTGAACACTAGAGGAGGTGGTGTTTTGGTGCACGACAAGGTCGTTGCTTCCGGGCTACTTCGTTCAGGCGTAGTCCCTTAAGAGCCCTGAGACCAAAATATCGTTCAACTTCGACGGGTGACTACTCAGACTCCATGGCACCTAGAGATGGCTCATCTAATCCAAAACCTCAGTGTAGGGACCCTCTACAAAATCCTCTCTCAGTTTTTTCCTTCTCATTTCGGTGCTCTCGCTGCCCTATTGTTTGCAAACATGTGAAATAGTGCAGTTGGAGCCAGTGATTGGTTGTCAAACGCTATATTTTGCAAACGGTGGGTCGTGGCACCAAACCGACTATGTGGCACACGTCCAGGTGGCTAGGTGAATGCTAGAGGAGGTGGTGTTTTGGTGCGCGACAAGGTCGTTGCTTCCGGGCTACTTCGTTCAGGCGTAGTCCCTTAAGAGCCCTGAGACCAAAATATCGTTCAACTTCGACGGGTGACTACTCGGACTCCGTGGCACCTAGAGATGGCTCATCTAATCTGGCACCTTGGCATAGGGACCCTCTACAAAATTCTCTCTCATTTTTTTCCTTCTCATTTCGGTGCTCTCGCTTGCCCTATTGTTTGCAAACACGAAATAGTGCAGTTGGAGCCAGTGATTGGTTGTCAAACGCTATATTTTGCAAACGGTGGGTCGTGGCACCAAACTGACTACGCTGGCATGTCTGGGTGGCTAGGTGAACACTAGAGGAGGTGGTGTTTTGGTGCATGACAAGGTCGTTGCTTCCGGGCTACTTCGTTCGGGCGTAGTCCCTTAAGAGCCCTGAGACCAAAATATCGTTCAACTTCGACGGGTGACTACTCAGACTCCGTGGCACCTAGAGATGGCTCATCTGATCTAACACCTCAGCATAGGGACCCTCTACAAAATCCTCTCTTAGTTTTTTCCTTCTCATTTCGGTGCTCTCGCTGCCCTATTGTTTGCAAACGCGTGAAATAGTGCAGTTGGAGCCAGTGATTGGTTGTCAAACGCTATATTTTGCAAACGGTGGGTCGTGGCACCAAACCAACTGTACGCAGGCACATCTGGGTGGCCAGGTGAATGCTAGAGGAGGTGGTGTTTTGGTGCGTGACAAGGTCGTTGCTTCCGGGCTACTTCGTTTGGGCGTAGTCCCTTAAGAGCCCTGAGACCAAAATATCGTTCAACTTCGACGGGTGACTACTCAGACTCCGTGGCACCTAGAGATGGCTCATCTAATCTAAACCTTGGTGCATAGGGACCCTCTACAAAATCCTCTCTTGGTTTTTTCCTTCTCATTTTGGTGCTCTCACTGCCCTATTGTTTGCAAACGCGTGAAATAGTGCAGTTGGAGCCAGTGATTGGTTGTCAAACGCTATATTTTGCAAACGGTGGGTCATGGCACCAAACCGACTACGCCGACACATCTAGGTGGCTAGGTGAACACTAGAGGAGGTGGTGTTTTGGTGCGTGACAAGGTCGTTGCTTCCGGGCTACTTCATTCGGGCGTAGTCCCTTAAGAGCCCTGAGACCAAAATATCGTTCAACTTCGACGGGTGACTACTCAGACTCCGTGGCACCTAGAGATGGCTCATCTGATCTGACACCTTGGCGTAGGGACCCTCTACAAAATCCTCTCTCAATTTTTTTCCTTCTCATTTCGGTGCTCTCGCTGCCCTATTGTTTGCAAACGCGTGAAATAGTGCAGTTGGAGCCAGTGATTGGTTGTCAAACGCTATATTTTGCAAACGGTGGGTCATGGCACCGAACCGACTACGTGCCACACATCTGGGTGGCCAGGTGAATGCTAGAGGAGGTGGTGTTTTGGTGCGCGACAAGGTCGTTGCTTCTGGGCTACTTCGTTCGGGCGTAGTCCCTTAAGAGCCCTGAGACCAAAATATCGTTCAACTTTGACGGGTGACTACTCAGACTCCGTGGCACCTAGAGACGTCTCGTCTGATCCAACACCTCAGGCGTAGGGACCCTCTACAATATCCTCTCTTAGATTTTTGCCTTCCCAGTGATTGGTGCACATTTTGCAAAATATGGTCTCAAAATTTAAACACTTGCTACGAAAGGATTCCACAACATTTTCTAAAATTTACAACTTTTCAAAATTTACGTTGACAACTTTTTCAAAATTTACAACATTTTCAAAATTTACAACTTTTTCAAAATTTACAACATTTTCAAAATTTACAACTTTTTCAAAATTTACAACTTTTTCAAACAATGAAAGCTTCTCTTAGCTTCGAGAATTTAAAATTCTCTACTAACAGTGCCAACCACGTGAAGGTGGAAGCTTTTCTGGCACCACTAACCTAAACATAAAAGTGTTAGTTGAAAAGAAATTTAAGTTTCAAATCAAAACCATATACTATCTATATATACAAAATACACAAATTTAAAATAAAATATATTCAAACTTAAATCTAGATCTTTAAACTAACAAATTTATATATATATTGAAAAGAAATTATATATACCAGACATGAGCATTGTAAATTCATTCCAATGAACCATCAGGATCGGATCTACTCTGAATAGCAGACAAGATTGCTTCATGATCTGACTCTCGAACCTTCCAAAGAATCTTGTTATTAGGCCTTCCTCGATATCTATACAGCTGAATATTTGTCGCTAGAACTAGATGTGAATATAAGAGTATTTTCCTGTGTGTCTCAAAGTCTTCAAACACCCAAACAGAGGAGTTTTTTAATGGATACCGTCGAAGCCAAGTTCCAGTAACTACCACTGACCCTGTAGGATACTCAATATCTTCACCATCTATAATAGGAGAAGTCAACTTCTTTCTTTCCTCGATGCAACGACATAAGAAATAGTTTGTTCCTTCTTCATTGTCTTCTGTCGCAATTACTGCAAACACATGTCCTACAAAAAAACAAAGGTTGAACAACTCAAATTTAAATTACATATTAAAATTTCAATGGACATAACTCAATACAAAAATTAAATAAATAACCATAAATACCTTGTCGCACCAAAATCAAAATTTTGTCAAAGTCCTTGGATGTTGCAACTTCATCTGCAGAAACAAGTCGTAATGCTTGTGGAGGTTGATAACTAGGAAGCGGAGTTAGAGGCCTACAAATCCATCCTTCCACCCATTCTTGTGAATCACACTCAGCAGTGACAAATTCGATACAAGATGCACAAAAACATGTCAACTTTCTTGTCCATACGGCCCACGAAGTAGCGTCTGAGCTACAAAATGAGTGCATATCACTGGACCCAGTGAGTGTCATACAATCCTCGTAGTTAGCAATTTGTTGTTCCTCTATCAACCAAAAATATCTACGAACTGTGGAATTTTCTTGAGAACCTCGGGCCATGTTGTCAGTACACCATTCCACTATGCTCTTTGCATCTTTTAATTTAGCACCATCTTTGTACTTCAACTCTTCTCTTGCAAGAGCTCTTTTCACACATGCCCCTGCACCGTCATGCTCTCCTTTTCCATGTCCAGCCTCAGTGAAACTCCAAATATGTTGCACACCCATCTTGACGTGCATTCTGCTCATCCAATAAAACATTCGTGCATTCTTAAACTGAGACGTGTAATTATCTGACCATATATAATGTTGTTTGAAGTGGATGTCCCTATCAGACAAGTTTCCATAAAATAACTGGAAACACCCTTGCACAAATTCAGTAGAATGAGTACGATCATCACTGATATAAAAGTGGTACTCTCTTAAAAAAATTTGATCATTCTCTGTACTGTCAGGAGAATGTAGAAATGCTATATGCACAAAAATGGCAACTTGTACTGAGTTGTAATATTGCGATTGAACCTCCATTTGTGGTTGCAATGTGTAATTCTCTGCAAAATCGACCACTGAAACAATAGTACCAATAGGAAATGTGTCTTTGCATAGCTTGAACTATTCATCCAACCATCGAGCTCTATGTGTATGCCTCGCATACTCATAAACAATTTCATCCTTAAATTTTCTCAAAAATTAGAAAACAGCATTTGTTCTGTAACTAGCTCACACCGTTTAGACTCTTTTCCATCTTTCAACTGGTATGCAACTGATTTATATTTATCAAACTCAACTAAATTATGTCCTATTGTACCTTCAATTTTCTCATGGATGTAACTTTCCAATTTAGGTAATCCGCCGCATGTACTACAACTTCCATCTAAACAATCCTGACTATAAAAAAATTGTCCAACTTCTTTTTCACAAAATATAGTAGGAATGAAATCCCTGGAAGATATTGGTGGAACTTGAACACCACATTCCGATAACATAGTTTCAGAATGAAAATTAGAACGAATACGTAAAAATTTAGCATAATGCATCGCAAATTCAACATGTTGCCTACAACAACAAGTGGTGCGAGCGTGGTTGATTTTCACATAGAATGGTTTCAACATTTCAAAAAAACGTTGACTAATTTTAATTTCCAGATTCTCTTGTTCAAACTTACGAAAAAATTGAGTTTGAGTCATATCTAAGAAATGCTTTGGATGTGGTTCACGATTAGTAGAACCAACTCTCTGTTTTATAACATCTCTTGTATTAGGTGAAACTCTAGTGTTATCATGCCAAAATTTAATAACAACTTCTCTTATAGCATCAGAATTATTTTTGTCCTTACGCGGTGCTCTAGCAGAAAATGCCCAAAAATCGGCATTATTGAGTGATTGAAGGATATTACATCTTTCAATTGCTTTCATTAGAGTTTTTCGATTAACTTGCAACATTCGACTTGTTTGCGTAATCAAACATTGTTTTTTTATTGATTCACTTACAACACTAGTAGCAAGTACACGACGCACAATATTACTATCCCTAGTGCATCTCTTGACACCAACAGTGTGATATGCATCATGAAGGTTTTCAACAATTGTAGAGGTTTGACCACGTATATTAGATGTTGTCAATCCTAAGGTGTTTAATGTAGGTCTCATTTTAATCAATTTCATCAAACTAACCAACAACTGACATCTTTGGGAATCATTTAAAATTTCAAAATGATTATCCCAAATTTCAGTGGCTTTTCTTCTGATTTTTCATTCAGAAAGTTTGTCAGACATTGGTTTCAAAATGTTTTCATCAATTTCAATAAAAAAATTAGGTTTCTTACGTAAAATCCTAGGAGGTGTTTTTGTCAAATTTTGCTTGTCTACAGTTTCAACATGAATTTCCTTATTCACATTTTCATTGTCTCCTTCAATTTCAACATTTGCTACATCATGAGTATTTAATTCTTCTTCAACATTGACAGTAAAAACATCTTCATCACGAGTATTTAATTCAACTTCAACATTGACAGTAGAAACATTACCTGGTTCTTCATTGCTTACAATAGTTGGGGTTGAAGATGAACCTCTTCTTGATTCACGAAGTTTCCGCATTCGCTCAGCATTTTGAATTTTGTTGGCCTCTAATTCGTTTGGTGTTTTTTTACTTAATGACTTCCTTTTTTGACTTCGTTTTTTGTCTCCCATGATGTTTTGCTTCCGGTGATAAGAAAAACGTGCAGAAAAAGACAGAATTTCACAGTAATTCATATGGTAAGGTCAGAGAGTAAAAATCACATGGTAATTCAGACATTGGGATGTGTGTAAATATGATTTATGAACCGCGAGCGCGCTTTATAAACCGCGATCACGGTTTATAAAGCACGCTCGCGGTTTGTGTTAAAAAAACCGTGATCGCGCTTTATAAACCACGATCGCGGATCTATCTGCCAAACCTAAGCCTCAGAAAATCTTTGTTTTTCCCCAACCAAAGCTATGGAAGGTCATTATGAAGTGTAAAAGGTCAAAAAACCTCAAATCTGCTCTTCCAAAGACTTGAACCATGCTAAAAAACTGAAAACATTTCACAAAAATGGTGCCATCGCGTAGGGGAGACTCTTAGCTTCGTAGAAATATTGATTTTAAAGTGAATAGAATAAGATAAATATCATTTTATAATTTTTTACTAACAATAGGTCTTTAAGACATTTTTTCCCGTGAATGTTCATGTCTACGTTTAAGACTGTAACTTTTGTTTCACTTATCAAAATATGATAAAACTTATACCATCCCAAGCGTGGACAAATTCTATACACGTTAAAAAATATATATATTTGATTTCGATATTTTTTGATATAGTTATGGTGGGCAAACGGAAAGCGCTCCGTTTTCTAAATATTTTCAGACCACTTTCACGGAAAAAATCATAAAAAAAAAATATTGCTAAAAAAATACAAAATAAAATCCATCCCAAGATAGACAACTACATCTAACATTTCACCAAAGGAAAAAAAAATAACAAGATTTGGTCATCCAAAATGCGGGCAAACGGACTACAATCTTATAAGTTTTTTCAAAAAAAAAAACTAAGTCATATAATTTTAAGTGTTTAATATAGCTAAACTTGTCCGTTTTTTTAAAAAAATTAGTATTTTAGAAACTAGATTCTGAATGCTACGATTCATATTTATATAAATTTTTCTAATTTAGAGTGCGCGTATAGCTAATAATAATATGGCGTCCACGGATGACCCTATATTTGTCCATCAACTTCCTGCACTTACCCTGTATCTAAAGGCATCCAAAGCACTCAAAGGCATTCATCTAGCATCCATTCAAGGGAGAAGGGACTACATTTTCTACATATGCAACATAGGAAGGGGAAGTCTTTCTATTCCATACACACATTTGTATCTTTTAGCAAATCTAGCCTGTGAACTAGTACATCTTGCACAAGGGCATCCTAGGGCATGATTATTTCACACACTCACGAGAACTACATGGAGTCTGAGATGTAGTGCAATGCTTGGTTGTAAGTTCACTCTGTCAGATGACCGTAAAGGTCAGTCCGACTCCGCATATTACATCTTTTTTTTGGATTTGATGTGGTATTATGGGTTTTATAGGTGAATATTTGTTTTGCAAGTTACAAATACCTCAGCAATCATATTGGGACATATAAGAGACCAACAACAAACATTAGCGACACTCTTGCGACACTCTAGAAATTAGATTTTGAGCTCCTGCACAGTCACGGGTACCCAATAGAGGTCTCTGGCACCTAGGCGCCCTCGCCCCAATTTAGGCGCCCTGGTCTAGCCTAATCCGACAGTCCCTAATTTTACAGTATAGAGCTATGAAAGTCTTCCCTTGTTATTCATCAGTTTTACCAATTCAAAACATCTCGGGATCAAGCGCAAATCAGCTAAGTATTCTTCTCTCTCTCTTGTGCTTATGGTTTCATGTTTCCATGCTTATTGCTTGTGTCACAATGTATCTAGCAGTTGTATATCATAGTGTACATTCAGTTACTCTGCAATTAGGGTTTTACAAAAGCTTTATTTTTGTTAAATCAACAGACACTACACATTATAAATTTGTGAGATTCATGACAAATATGACATAAATGAAAATGGAAAACTTTGGAATGTAAATAAAATAAAAATAATAGAATTATCTTAAATATTTATTAATGAAATATAAACATCTTTATAACTCATTGATAAAATAGAAACATGTATTAATTTTGATTTTTAATTAGTTTTGTTTGATTTCTTTTTTAGATTTATTTGATTTATTGTTTATCTTTAAATTTTATTATTTTTGATTTGTAATTAATTAATTATTTTTATTTGTTTGATTTCTTACAAATAAAGTTGGCTAGTGGACTAGATGCATTGGATTTGAGATTTTACAAGAAAGGTGAAATTTGAAATTTGGACTTGCAAGCCTGAAAGTTGGAAGTTGGAACTCATTTTCTACAGAATTGCAAGTTTGCACCAGTGATTCTAAGTGAATCATTTCTATCATTTTCTTCAATAATTTTTTAAAATTGTAATGTGAAATTTTGTTGTAAGTTTTCTTGAAATGGGTTCTCCCTTAAACTATGAATGAGTTAACGTCTCAATGGTATTTTCAAAAAAAGAGTGTCTCTGTCATAAACTTATGAGATTTTATCCTTCCCCATATTGTTTGGGCAATATGGAAAAAAAGGAACAAAAGAATCTTTGAAGGAAAAGATCTACAGGTTTGCATGGTCTTCAAACACCTTGTTCTTTTGATTATTGAAAATTTTAAATCTTCCAAAAAAACTAGAAAAGGTAGTTTGAAGGATTCTGATATCATTTTTCTCAAAAAATGGAACCTCCAATTGGATCGGGATATTAAGCAACTAAATGCTAATCAAACTAGGAGTGAAACTATTTGGATTCGTCCTCAAGAAAGATGGCTTAAGTTTAACTTCTATGGTGCAACTAAGGGAAACCTAGGTAGAGCTAAGGGTGGGGGAGTTATCATAAATGAAAAGGGTGATCTTATAGCTGCCTATGCTGGTAATATGGAGGTCTAAACCAATCACTTTGCAAAGATCTTGGTAGCACTTTGGGGTCTTCAAATGGCTAACTAAATGAACATCAACAATCTTTGGGTGGAGGGTGACTCTATGAATATAATTAAGTGCCTACAAAACAACTTCCCTCCAAGTTGGACTATAAACAAAATCATTAAGGACTCCATTCATATCTTAAGCACACTCCCCAAGGTTTTTATTTCACATACCTTCAAAGAAGGTAATAATGTTGCGGATTTATGCGCCAATATTAGGGTCAATTTTGAGAATCTACATCATTAGATTGGGGGTGTAAATTCTCCCCTTGAAGTCATGAATTCCTGGAACCATGAACAACACAAATCACATTCACTCACAAATCACATTCTTAAAATGATTGCAAATATTTTGGAGGCTTTTGTTTTAATATGCCATGTTTGGCACATGCATTTGGGTACTAGACCGCTCTAGATTTGAAAAAAGGAAAAAGTTTATGGTTTCTTTGTTTCAGTTCATGCAAAAGGAAGGGTTTATAGAGGCAGAACGGGCGGCGATCCTTGTCAGGTTGAACCCCCATTCAATAGGATTTTAAAGGATAATGAGAGGTTATAGAATATTCTTGGTGTTGGTAACTTTAACACCTTTTTGGAACAAATTAGAGGAAATGTGATGTACCCCATTTTGTTATGTTTAAGCGATGTTTAAACCCTGTTAAAACTCATACCATTTTGATATCATGATACATGATGAACAATGAATTACTCTTTATATTTAATACTTTACTATGATTATGAAGAAATTATTGTGTATACTTGTGATGTTTTATCTTGTTGATTTTGTTGTATAAATGGCTTGAATAATGTTGATGATCATTAACTTCATTTTTAGAAAGAGATATATGTTGAGTTGTCACAGGGACACATGACTTAATTCATGAAGGAGCGCATGACTCTATTTTACATGTTAGCGTAGGAATCTCGTCTGCTTAACAAGGGTCTAGAAGCAGCACCTCTAGATCATCCAGTTCACCAGTCCAGCCTCTCTGAAACTTTGGGAAACTCACATGCAACTCAGATCTCTGAAGTCACAGTTGTCAACACTACACCCTGAATAGGAATCATCATCATTAATTCAACAACCATTCAAGCCACACAAAGAGGAAATATGACCAACAGTTGGAGACACATCTTCAATTCAGTTCTCTTCAATCAGTTAACAATTTGAAGAATCTTCTAGAGGTGATTGACTCCTTCCAAGGAGTCAATAACACATACTCTCTCCAGTTGTTAAGAATATTTCAAGTTCAAACACTTCTTGAACTGACTCCCGCCATTAATGTATTTCAAGAAATAGATAACATTGTTAGTTAAATAGTCAGTTAGATTTAGACGTAGTCATTTGGAATAACTAGATCTCCTAGAGATACTAGGAATTATCTTGTATAAAGGAGATGATGTAACTAGACTTAGGGGTTTAATATTTCAATTGTACAAGCACATTTCTAATTCAATAAAGATCACAGATTCAGGAGGAAGTTCAGTTGTTTGAGTTTTAGTTCAGATCCTGATCAAAGGGCAGGAGCTAGGGCCACTCCTACCCAATGAAAGGGGGATTCACAGTTGTTTCTTTTCTGTTTTATTTATGAGTTTTGTTTTATATTTTATTATATTCTTGAATGAAATGTAGTTTCTTTTATGAATGCTTAGTTTCTTTTTCAGTCAATCTTTCAATTCTAACATTTCATTTCAAGCATTTCATTTTGTAATCATATTAGTTCATTAGTTTATCATCTTTATTATTAGAACCCATGTTGAGCTTGCGTTCTAATTGTCCCCTTTGTTGCAAACAACCTTGGACACCGCCCTGGATTGACATAATAACTTGATTAAAGTACGAGCATTAATGACACTCGTCACCTTTTGGCACCGTTTCTAGGGACACGATGTTATCAAAGGAAGGTGCTAGCTAGAGGTACTACTTGGTTGTCTGGTAAGTTTCCATTCATAAATTCAATTTCCATAACTTTTTCTTTTAAAGAATCAAAAGACCTTATAGTGACAACAAGAATACTCTGATTTGAGTATGTGGAACACACACAATTCAATTTAGTATTGATAGTTAGGGAATCATTCTCAGTATGATAGGATTGCATGTTTCGACCTAGAGACCATAGAGGTAGATTCAGCTAGATGGAACAACTTCAAAACCCAAGGAAGAATGGCTAACTTGTTACCAAGGAAAATGGTGAAGTACATAATCCCAATGGTGTAAACAATGGAAATCCTCCAGTTGGAAGAACATTTACCTACCCCATTGAATTGGATCCTAATGAGGATGCTCCTATGAAAAATATATCCCCATCAATTCTTCCAACTTTTAGGGAATAGTTTCAGAGGACCCTGATCAGTTCCTTTTTGAGTTTAAATTTTATGTCAAACATATGAATACACTTCTGATAACCAAAAGCTTAAACTCTTTCCCTCCACTCTAAAAGATGCAGCTATGAGGTGGTTTATGGGTTTAGGCCCAAATTCCATTCATAACTGGGAAGAAATGGAACAAGCCTTCCTGGAAAAGTACCAAGATTACTGTAGAGTGAGGGATAGGAAAGAAGAGCTCTTTCGAATACAAAAAAGGAATCTATGAAAGTGTAGAAGACTATCTAGATCGGTTCCTTTTCCTACACAGAAGGTGTGGAACTGGTTTATATATTAACCTACTTAAAACTTTATTTCTGAAGGGATTGGATGAAGACACACAAGAAGCATTCAACTTAATGGGAAAGGGAGATATGAACAAGTTAGAGTTCACAGATATAATCGATCTCTGTCAAAATTACTCAAGAACTTGCCCCAATTTAAGGAAGCAAAAAGGAAAAATGGCTAATGGGGATCTATCCAAATTAAGAGAAGAAATTGTAAACCTAAAAATTGATCTCTTAATTCAACTCAACACTACTATGGATAGAGAAAAGGCTAGAAACACAGAGCCCTTGTTCATTTACTACCCAAGATGTAGAGCTAAACATGGACTTAAGGACTATCCTTTGGATAAGACAGAGATCTACCTTCTCTGTGAACTCAAGCATGCCACAGATCAATGTGGACTACTTCCCTTGCTAAAAAATCATTTAAAACAAAGTAACCAAGACAGGCTGAGCTGAACTATATGGCTCAGAGGCAAGGAGGAAATTTTTAGTCCAATCAAAACCAAGCCTACAACCAGAAAGCACAATGGGCCCCAAATCAATGGAATGCACCATGTCATATCCCCCACCTTGGGTTCAACAAGTTCCACAGGAGTGGAGCCCACAATATGCCCCACCAACTTATTATCAACAACCTTGGGCTCCACCACCGAACATTCCACCATATCAACAATAGTACCAACAACAGTAGAATGCACCTCAAGGGTCTATGGACAACAATATTATAATCAAAGGATATCACAAGGTCAACAAGCCCTGTTGGCTGGACCTAGTAATGTTGTCCCAACCTGAACAACCTGCTCAGCCACAGATACCTGCCCAAACTGTGGCCAATCCTAAGAATGTAAGGTAGGGTAATCCAACATATACAGTAGAAATAAAGAAAAACCCCACAGTGAATTCACTGGATTGTAAGAACATAATGTTGTGTTCAGGAAAAGTTACATCAAAACCTTCCTCTCCTATTATTGAGGATATTCTTGAAGAAAATGAAGAACTAGAGAAAACACAGCCTAGTACTATTGAAGAAACTCATCAACCAAACATTGACATTCCTTTCCCCTCTAGGCTCTCTGAGAAACAAAATACTATAGCTCCTGAAAATCCAGAGTCATAATTAATCCAAGGATTGAGGAAGCTAAGTATTGGCATTCCCTTGCTGCAAGCTCTCAAAGATATTCCTGAATTAAATAAAACAATTAAAGAGATATGTTTCAAGACTCTAGGTAGAAGGAAGAATCAACCCAAGACCATTCACGTTGATGGGAAACTTGCTAGCATTTTAGAAGGAAATAATCCTCCTCCTAAATATGGAGATCCTGGAAGTCCCATTGTAACAGTCTGCATAGGGAACATTCAGATTCCTAATGTCCTTATTGATTTAGGAGCTACCATAAATGTCATGACCATAGACACTTTGTCCACATTGGCACTCCCTGAACCACAGTCCACACATATAGTCTTGCAAATGGTAGACCAGTCAGTAAATAAACCCAAGGGAATAATAGAAGATGTTACAGTTACAATTGAATCTTGGGACTATGTAGTATACTTCATGATAATCAAAACAAAGAATAGAAAAATTGGTTATCCCATAATCCTGGAACACCCTTGGTTAGCTACAATTGCTGCCCTTATTGACTGCAGGATAGGAAACATGGTCATCACTAATGGTCAAGATTCAAATAAATTGTCATTATACCTTGCAGCCAAACCATTTGCTATAGACAAAAAACAATGGTCTAAGGATGACTCTGATGATTCTGAAGATATCATCTCCTCTCTTGCCATGGTAGTAATCCAAGAACACTCATATCAGATTGAATGTGACTACCATGACATGGGTGTTGTACATAGTTTGAGTCTTGTGCCTGAGTCTTGTGCTAAGTTCAGTTCAGGTCTTGCACTTAAACACTTGTTGATTCTTGTTCTAGTCCTTGCGCTACAACTTACTGAAATAAAGAATGATTTCATGGATGAAGATAACATGCCTATTATTTATCCTTTCATACGAAGAACATAGACCTGACAGAGTACATCTTCCAAAACATAACCTCTTGTGCACATATTGCTACCACATAGATGTCCATTAAACACACTTTTGAGAAATTATCCTATGGTAAATTCAATTCATCTAGAAACAAAACAACTACCCGTTCTTCTGGGAAAGACATTGACAATAAACAGTTGGTTGACCGATCAAGAGGAAAATACATTGTTCAAACTTCTCTGCTCTCATCCCCAAGCCTTTTGCTTGGGATTACAGTGATATGAAAGGTATACATCCTAGTATCTGTACCCACCACATCTACACCACTGAAGCAAGACCAGTTAGGAAACCTCAAAGAAGGATAAACCCAACTCTTAGAGACATTGTTAAAACTGAGATTGAAAATATTTTGAATGTAGGATTTATCTACCCAATCTCAGATAGTCAGTGGGTTTCCCCTTTAGTTATAGTGCCCAAAAATAATGGAAAGTGGAGAGTGTGTGTGGACTATAGAGAATTGAACAAAGCCACTCATAGGGATTACTTCTCATTTCCTTTTATTGATCAAGTCTTAGATAATTTGTCTGGTAAAAGGTAATTTTCATTTCTTGATGGATTTAGTGGATACAATCAGATAACAGTGGCTCCTGAAGATCAAGATAAAACAACATTTACCTGTCCTTGGGGGACATTTTCTTACAAGGTTCTACCATTTGGGTTATGTAATGCCCCTACCACTTTCCAAAGAGCCATGTTGGCAATCTTTTTTATCTAACCCATGATTGTGTAGAAATATACATGGATGAATTTACGGTCTATGGGGAAACATTCCAAGAAGCAGTCAATAATCTAGATAAATTTCTTTCTCACTGTGAAAAACACCAGCTATCCCTGAATCATGAGAAGTGTTTATTCATGATGGAACAAGGTATAGTTTTAGGCCATCATGTTTCAATTGAAGGAATTAAGGTTGATCCAAATAAGGTGAGTATCATTGTAAAATTGCCATCACCCACCAATCATAAACTGAGGTAAGAAGTTTTCTTGGTCATGTTGGTTACTACCATAGGTTCATATCATATTTTAGTAAAATTGCTTCTCCATTATTTTCTCTTCTAACTAAGGATTCTGAGTTTGAATGGACTGAAGCATGCCAACAAGATTTTGATGCAATTAAGGACAAGCTGATAAGTACACCGTTTTGAGAGGTACTAATTGGAAGTTTCCCTTCCATATCCAAATAGATGCCTCAAATGAAGCAGTAGGTAGCGTCTTGGGAGAACAAGAAGAGGGAAAACCCATGCATGCAATTTATTATATCAATAAAAATATTTCTCAACAAGTTTGAGAGGAATTAGACAACAACTGAGAAATATTTACTGAATTTCATGGTAGTAGTATATACAATCAATAAATTTATAACATTATATCACTCACTTATGAGGTATTTTCCATACTGACCACTCGGCCATTAAATATTTAATGAATAAACCTTTAGTTCATGGTAGGATTGTTAGGTGGTTATTGCTACTGCAAGAGTTCAATCTCAAAATCATTGACAAACCAGGGAAGTCCAATGTTGTAGCTGATTTTATCTCTCAGGCTTACCACTTCAGAAGAAGATGAACAAGTCAATGATGACTTTCCAAATGAGCATTTATTTTGCACTTTCCACTACCTCTCCTTGGTATGCAGACATGGCTAACTACTTAGCCACAGGGAAGTTTCCAAACTTTTTCACACTTAAACAAAGGAAACAATTAATTAAACAAGTGTGATGTATACTTGGTTAAATGGAATACTTTTCAAATGTGGGCCTGATCATGTTTTACGTAGGTGTGTAGCTGAAAATGAAGTGTTTGACATACTTAGAGCATGCCACGATGAACCCTCTGGAGGACACTATTCAGTTCAAAGAACCATCCACAAAATTCTTGGCGCTGGTTATTATTGGCCCCTTGTTTAAGGATGTCAAGAAGTATGTATGGAGGTGTGATCAATGCAATAGGATGGGGAAACCAACATTTACATCAAAAATTCCCCTCCAACCACAAATTATCCTAGAACCATTTGAGAAATGGGGGCTTGATTTCATTGGGCCATTTGACCCAACCTCCCAAGGTAAGGAATACATATTGGTTTGTACTGATTATGTTACTAAATGGGCTGAATGCAGGCACTGCCACATGCAAGAGATGAGAAGGTTGAAAATTTTCTCTATGAACAAATATTTCAGAGATTTGGAGCACCAAGATCAATCGTGTCAGACCAAGGGCCACAGTTCATGTCAGGAGTAATCATCTCTTTCATGGAGATATATCAGTTGAGGCACAAGAATTCATCCCCTACCATCCACAATAAAATGGACAAGACGAGGTAACCAACAAGAGAGTTGGAGAACATACTCACAAAGACTGTAGACATCTCAAGGAAAAATTGGGCTCAGAAACTACTAGAAGTGGTGGGCTTATAACACCACATGGAAGACAACAATGGGGTTTACACCATATGAACTAGTCTATGGAAAGAAACCAATATTACCCATAGAGTTTGAAATCCAAACATTAAAAACCACATCTGAGGTGGGCATTGAATTAACATAAGCACAACATGCACAGAATTGTTCAATTAAACAAACTGGATGAAATCATGCTTCAAACATTACACCATACTGAAATCATCCAACAACAAAGGCAGCTTTGGCATGACAAATAGATTAAGCCAAGGAAATTTCAAAAAGGAGACTGGGCTTTTTTGTTTGATTCAAAGTATAAATACTTCAAAGGAAAACTCTAGTTGAGATGGATGGGGCCGTATCAAATTGCAGAAGTGTTCGACAATGGGACAATTCAATTGGTTCCAATTGATGGTGAAAGGAAAGTAATGTTGGTTAATGGGCACATACTGAGACTGTACCATAAACCAACATCTCGAGAAGAGTTTCAAAGAGCAATTCAAGAAGATTTGGATCTTAATTGTATAGGCAAAGTCTCTTTGCCTATCACAATTCAGACTTGAGAAACCATTTGCTAAAAATAAGAGGGGATGGTTGAAAACCAGAGATGGTGATCATCTCCCTTCAGAGTATTGGTTGAAAACCAGTGATGGTGACCAATACTTTGTGATTAAAAAAAATAAATATAAAAAATATATAATAAAGCAGAGGATCAAAAACCAACAATGGTGGTCTTCTCTCCTGAATCTGATTAGCAAAATAAAAAGTGGAATACCATGTACACATGGAGCATGACATCATTATGGAAGATGGCGGGGATGTGAAACACTTCAAATTTGAAATGGTGGCAGGAGATTGATAGGCTTTAATGTCCAGGTATGCACAATTAATTACTTCTGGCATAGTAGAGTTTTAAATTTAAAGTTTTATTGTTGTCCATCATGTTTATTGATTACCCCTCCTTCCCAATTCACTTCGCACACTCCAAAAAATCCGCACCAAATCCGTCACCCATTACATACCATAATGACTCACACACATCCTGTACTCACCTCATCACCTCAGGATTTTATCACCACTTCCCAAATTCAGTTATATACCCTACATGTTAAGTGGTTCAAAATTTTCTTTCCAACTTAGTCCTTCTCAATCCTGCGCCATCAGTTCTTGTGCTATCAACCTGAGACTTTTGCATTACCAGTTTTGCGCCTTCTTTATTTTATTTTTGCTCAAAATATAGCATGGGGCCCAGACTGTGGCATGAACCCACCAATTCTGTCAATCTCTTAGCAGAAATAAGGTCAGTGGAGGTCTTTGAAAAGGTAGGATGGTTAGATTTTTTATTGGCATATGAAGAGTTCAGCATCCCTATGATAGAAGAATTTGCATGAAACATGGAAGAGGGCTACTCCACTGTAAATGGTAAGGAAATTCCTTTCTCTCCCATTGTAATCAGTCAATTTTCTGGTATACCTAATGATGGGTTAGCTATTACTGAAAGGACAATGTATCATGAGCTAATCAAGAGATTTACAGTAGGGAAGAAAGAAAAATTACAGTTAGTAGTTGACAGTAAGGGAAAGGAAAAATTAAGGGATTACCAGATTGGAACCTTAATGGTTAAATGGTTGTATTTCACATGTGAAGGCCAGTATGAAATTATTCTAGGTCCAGTTTTCAGAATGCTCATTCATTTGCACCATGGCAAAGCCAAACCCCAGTACAAAGTTAATTTTCCCCAATTCCTTTATGAGGCCATTTGTGTTGCCATGGAAAAATTTCAATGGGGGATTCATATCTCAAATTTCAAGGGTTAATCCACTTAATTTGCAAACACAAATTTTTGAAAAAGAGGCATGGGACAAAGAAGTGGCTAAAATTTCAAAAATCATACTCCTTGAAGCTTGAGACTGTTTGGAAAACCACTCCATCCACCTCTGGTAGACCTAGGAAATGACTTCGTACCTCCCGGCCTACCCCTGTCATCCATGAAACCCCAATTGATAATCCACTGTCACAAGAAGAACAAGAGGCAACCGAAATTATGAAAACATTGGTTCAAACTCTTCTCGAGTCTCCACCTAAACCAATTTCTCCATCTGTTCCTGAAGAGGCATTAGTCCAAGATAAGGGTAAGGCACCAATGGAAGAAGGAGAACCTAGTTCTCCACCAAACCCTGATACTCTTTTACCCAAAGTTATTTCCTTATCTAAGGTACAGTTTGAGCTACAGATAGCTCATGAAATAATTGACCAACTGCAGTCACTTTTGGAAGCTAAAGATGCTAGTTTCTCCCAGCAGCTATCTTCCAAGGAACAAAAGATTCAAGAGCTACAAGAAATGGTAGTCCACCAGGAGGAATCCACTCTCCAGATACAACAGATTTGGAAGCAAAGGAGCAACAAATACACTTACTAGAGGCTACCAATTTAGAGCTCAAAACATCACTTACTCAGTTGCAGGAAAGCAACAAAGAACAAGAACAAACCTTTCCTCAGATCATTGTGTTGAAAGGAATGGTTAAATGGATGGAGGAGTGTTATAGGCTCAGAGGAGTGGAGGAAGAAAATAGAAATTTAAAAGAAGAAATTGAATTGTTAAAACAAAATGTGGTCACAGTCAGTCGACTTTATGATCAAGTACTCTCTTGCAGAACCCCTTCAAACTTTTATGCCATGTTTTTAAAGGAACAATTTTTCAAATGGAAGATAACTAGAGCCAGGGAAATGTTGGATATTGAGTTTGAGGATGACCATCAGTTTTTAGGGGCATATACTGCCGCCAATGATATTGGAGAAAAATTTGCTATGTGATTTTTATGTCCATAAGTTTCTGCTTCCAGAGTAGATTGAAATCCCAATCAATTTATATGTGGGGGAGGTCCAGTTAAGAGCATTTGTTTCAACCCTCATGAATTAGGGAGAGTGGAGGGATCAAGAGAAATATTTGTACAGGCAAGAGTCCAACATTGGCCTCCTCATGAGGCATGATTTACCAAATCCCCTCAGGTTTTTCAATAGGTTCCATTCATAGGTATACTGTCTACGTCTGGTAGACAGGTACACAAATATTCTTCAAAATTGTGTCAAAAATTTTAGGGAACAGGTGATACCCACCTTCAATGTCAATTTTCTTGCCTCCCAAGTCTGATATCAGTTGCTTGCAGATCCATACAAAAGGAAGGAGGTCATTTCACCAACAAACCTCTGGTGGTCCTTAAAACGAGAAAAGGATATTTGCAAGATCATTCTGGGCCTCAAAGAATAGTGGATTGGAATGAGATACATACCCCCTCTGATTCTTTCACCAGTACCACGTTGGAATTCAACCAATGACCAATCAGAGGACAACTATGTGACATGGAGGAAGAATGTTGTTGATCATTTTGGTTTTTCTGATACATCTACAGATGAAACTTGGCAAACATTTGCCAATGAATATAATTGTTCTAGGATAGTTGAGAAACTTAATATGTAGCAGGAGGACCTGCTAAATACTTAGTCTGGGGGAGTGATGAACCCCATTTTGTTATGTTTAAGCCATGTTTAAACCCTGTTAAAACTCATACCATTTTGATATCATGATACACGATGAACAATGATTACTCTTTATATTTAATACTTTACTATGATTATGAAGAAATTATTGTGTATACTTGTGATGTTTTATCTTGTTGATTATGTTGCATAAATGGCTTGAATAATATTGTTGATGAGCATTAACTTCATTTCTAGAAAGAGGTATATGTTGAGTTGTCACAGTGAGCACAAGACTTAATTCATGAAGGAGTGCAGGACTCTATTTTACGTGTTAGCACAAGACTCTCATCCTGCTTAACAAGGGTCTCGAAGTAACACCTCCAATCATCCAGGTCACCAATCCAGCCTCTCCGAAACTTTGGAAATTCACACACAGCTCGAATCTCTGAAGTCACAGTTGTCAACACTACACCCTGAATGAATCATCGTCATTAATTCAAGTAGCCATTCAAGCCACACAAAGAGGGAATATGACCAACAGTTGGAGACTCATATTCAGTTCAGTTCTCTTCCATCAGTTAACGATTTGAAGAATCTTCTAGAGGTGATTGACTCCTTCCAAGGAGTCAATCACGGATCCTCTCTCCATTTGTCAAGAATATTTCAAGTTCAAACACTTCATGAACTGCTCCCACCATTAATGTATTTCCAAAAATAGATAGCATTGTTTAGTTAAACAGTTAGTTAGATTTAGACGTAGTCATTTGGAATAACTAGATCTCCTGGAGAGACTAGGACTTCTCTTGTATAAAAGAGATGATGTAATTAGACTTAGGGGTTCAATCTTTTTAGTTGTATAAAGCACATTTCTAATTCAATAAAGATCACAGATTCAGGAGGAAGTTTAGTTGTTTGAGTTTTAGTTCAGATCCTAATTGAAGGGCAGGAGCAAGGGCCACTCCTACCCAAAAAGGGGGATTCACAGTTGTTTCTTTTCTGTTTTATTTATGAGTTGTTTTACAGTTTATTATATTCTTGAATGCAATGCAGTTTCTTTTATGAATTCTTAGTTTTTTTTTAGTCAGTTTCAATTCCATCATTTCATTTCAAGCATTTCATTTTGTAATCACAATCAGTTCATTAGTTTATCATCTTTATTATTAGAACATGTGTTGAGAGCTTACATTTCGATTGTCCCCTTTGTTGCAAACAACCTTGGACACCACCCTGGATTGACAAAATAACTTGATTAAAGTTGGGTTAAATGAAACTAATTTCATCAATAATAATATATTGAATTTTTTTAAGGAAGACATTAAAAGATTGAAAAGTTTTCCCGTCAAAGGGTTTAAGTTCTTTAAAAGGTATGCACATGGAAGCATGTATTGTGGATGCTAAACTATTGAATGTTGCAATAGTAGTAGGTACAAGTAAAAGAAGAGGTTAATTACTTCCATATGTTGGATAGTATTAATGAGATAAGATTTCCAATACCTAGCGGTGCCTTGATTGTTAAAAAAACAGACTTAGAAGAATAAAGAAGTCACAATAGTGAAATAGATTATTGTAGAGAACAATAGTGGAGAGGAATGTATTAGTTGAAAGTGGAATGGTGATCAAACTATGTGGATATAATTTGATTGAAATATAGGGTTTCAACTATGAAGGGTCTCTTTTCAAGTGCATCAAAGAATAACAATGATTCTAAAGGAGCATCGACATCTGCCAAAATACTTTGTAAATTTTTCTTCCCTATATCTAGTGAAATGCACATGTTGATGCAAAGAACAAGGGGTTATGTTTGAAACATATGTGATGTTTCATGTGCATTTGCTTACGAAATAGTAAATATTTTTTGCTGAGGCTCTTGTCAATGAAAAAGAAAATATATTGGTTCACAAATATGCAGGGGCAGGGGTTTAGCGATGAAGGATATATTTTGGTGGAAGTTGATGGCATTAAATGTATTTGTACTACCTACCTTTTGCATAGGCAAGTTGTAAATTAGGATTTACTCTTTCAATAAATTTGGCCCTAGCTATGGCATTGAATATCGCTGTAAAAAATATATATATATATATATATATATATATATATATATTTCAGCGTAAAAAATAGGAACTAACCACATATTATGCATATGAAAAATAAAACAAGCTTAATAATGACAACAAATTATTCATAATTCCATCGAGTATAAACTACCACATTTGGTCACAGTTTTTATTACATTTATTTCATAGATGCTATTTTTCTCCATGTTTCTGATGGTTTATATTTTGTACATTCCCGAGAATAATGCTTGTTATGAAAACTTTACTTTCTGCTGTAATGATATATTAAATTTAAAATAGAAAAAAGAATTAAATTAATTGTTTAAGCTCGAACATGTTGAGAAACAAAAAAGGTACAACCGGGCAATACCAGGCCATTTCCGGGCACATTTCCCGTATAGGGTACACCAGGGATGGTATTTTAGTATCTTACAGCTATTTAAAAATTCCTCAGAATTAATCCTCATACAATAAATGGAGATAGAATTTAAGAAAAAGGATTATGAACTTGTACGAGAAAAATCTTTGAGAGAAAAATAGAGTGGACACACCAAGCAAAAAACATTTTGAATCACAATAAAAACATATTGATATCAAATTACATGATTCTTATACCGATGTGAGTTAATATATTTAACATATTATATACAGCTTAGGGTCTTTCCATTTTTTCACAGCTTGACCTTTAAATCTGCGGCCCATAATTAATGCCTTCAACTACCTTTCCTCACATCGTCGATTTCCCTGACACCAGCATAATCACTATGACAAGTCTCCTAAAATTGTGTGCCACGTGTATGGCGGAGAGTGTCAGTGCGTCTGTAGCTTGTCAGAGGGAGGGCGATTTCTGCTAGTGAAAATGATTTTCGGCATAATTATAATATATTAAAAAAATATTCAAACATGCACAATTAATATCTCTATCAATATCCCACATTCATTAATTATATAAAGTATTTATTTTTTTCTGAATTTTATTTTAAATTGAAAATTGGAAATTACAAATATGATCTTTTGAACAAATTTGAAATCATAATGCTAATTTAACTGCAATTAATCCTTAAAAAAAATTGTAAGTCATCTTTCGAATAAAAAGTTGTAAATTTGAAATGATTTTTTCCCCAAATTTTTTTGTTGTGTTTTTATGTGCAGTTCAACATTCACGGAAACTTGTTCGCAGCTGCTAGTGGCGCACCTGGTGGCGCCGATGCGCCACTTCATGAAGCCCGCCAAGGTGGATCTAGACAACATTCTACAACAGAGAATTTTCTATGACATGTGGCCCAATTGGACGGTGTCCTTTTTGCAAGGCTACTACGTGTAAATATTCAAAAGAATTGAGGTCCCCCGCGTTCTAGATTTCCCTCTGCAAACCTTCCTCACATGGGCCAACTTCGCCCGGAAATATTCCTTCATCTTCAACACCCACACCATGCTCAGAAATACCTACCAGAGGCCCACTGTTCTTTTCTTCAATGATATTAATACAACTAATGTCTCCCAGATTGTTGGAACCACTTACACCAAACGAGCTATGGACTAGGTGAAAATCAATTGCAGTCAGAGTGACAGGACCCCTGAAACAATGCAGAACATCAGGGTGGTTTCTAAAAAAATGTGATTGGACAAGGGTAATCATTAACCCCAATTTTTTTTAATTAACATTGTGGATAACACGTTGTGATCCCGGAAGAGAAAAAAAATTAGTTTTTTTGTTTTGTTTTGAGAGGCTCCCAGACGAAAATGTTAAGAAGTGGTTTCTTCTGAGAAACACAAAATGGAGATTAAAATAAGAAGTTGCGGAAACTAGGAAGTCGTGTTTACGCCAACATAGTTGTAAACACCATATAATTTTCTATAATTTTATACATTGTATGGAATTTTTGTGTCTTCTTTGCGCTTGTAATTCCACGTGGGAAAAAATAGATGTGACACATGTTTTGTATCTTCAACTGTGACGATGCAGAAATGTGTGCCATGTGTACGACAAAGGGGCATATGTACTTCTTCGACCAACTAATCATGATCGTTGATGTGTCTGTCGCTTGTCAGAGGGAGGGGGCTTTCCCCAGTGAAAGTGCCTTTCGGTGTAATTAATTGAAAAAGTTTTAAAAACCCATCATTATTCATAACAACAATTGTTTACTAGTTATTGTTTGGACGTTAACCATTGACATTAATGAATAGAAGGTAATTGTGCTAGCAGCAATACAAAATGAACAACACTTACCCCACACGTATATGACTACCCTAATTACAATATCAAAGTCTCTAAAGAAACAATAAAAAATACAACGTAACCAACACACTAACTATGGAAGTCAAATTAGGGATCAAACTTTAAAAAAACACAAAAAATAGTACATATCGTTGCAACGTAGGTATTTCTTGAATTTTGTAATTTTGAGGTATACAAAAATATATATTTATTTTGGAATATTATTACATTATTTGAGCCCACAATGAAGCAATAAAATTTTTGAGAACAAACAACGTTCACTTGTACCCTTTAGAGAAATTGTTAGTATTGCCACTCCCATAACTACTAAATACTCGCAATTGTACGTGGACTATACAATGGAAACACCAAAGGGGATGGGGCGAAGATTTGAAAATTGAGGAAGAGAAAAAGAGGGAGAGGACGAGGGCCGATTAAAAGGGGGTTTGAGAGAGGGGAAGTGCATTGTGGTTCATTATATCATTAAAATAAGAAGTTGCGGAAACTAGGAAGTTGTGTAAACGCCAACATAGTTGTAAACGCCATGGGAAAGGCCTCTGCGGACGTTTCTATGACTAAGTTAAATTTGACGGCCGTCACTTTCGAGAAAAATCGTCGATTTGCCTAGCTTAGAAGTCATAAGTCTCTAGGAAAATAACATCACGGGTTCGATTCCCACTTGCCTCGGCCTCAATGGAAAGCTTGCCATCCTCGACCTTTCTTACGACAAGCTCACAGGCCTCATTCCCCCGTATCTCTGCTCAGGAAACAAGCTGCGAAGCCTCATTTTGCAAAATAATTTCTTCTTCGGCCCTATTCCAGAAACCCTAGGCTCTTGCAAGTCCTTAAACTGGCTTCGAATGGAAAAAAACTATCTCAACGGTTCAATCCCCGCCGGGCTACTAAATCTTCCCGAACTCGACTTAATGGAGCTGCAAAATAACGATCTCAGCGGAAATCTCACGCCAGACGGCATTGAGGTCTCCCAGAAGCTGTCGCAGCTTAATTTATCGCATAATAGGCTTACAGGTTCGCTGCCTCGCGGTATAGGCAACTTTACAGGGCTGCAAGTAATGTTTCTCAACGGAAATGATTTTACGGGGGCTATTCCATCGGAGATTAGGAGGCTCAAGTAGCTGGGGAAGATGGATTTGAGCGGCAATAGATTCTCAGGTATGAACTTATTTTTGCTCTCCTGCTTAGACTATTTTCTTATTTTTCTTTTTCCGTGTAAGGTATTGATTCTCAGCTACCTTTTTGATGTTATGCGTTGAGGTTGGGTCTTTTGGTGTTGATCTACGTTTACAAAGTAAAATTGGTCCAGTTCAAGTCTACTCAAACTTGCAGCTAAATAATTTTTTTATGAAGGCCTCATCTAAGACCCCGATTTGCCTTAGGCTATGTGCTGCATTTTAGTGTGTGATTTCTGGTAATAACTGCAAAGGCTTCATTCCCCCGAATCCGGTAATGTAACTCAATATTTAGGAGAACTACAGTCATTTCTCCAAAATCTCTACCCAAAAGTGTAACTCAAAGTGTAGCAGAAAAAGAACCGCTGCAGTAGTTTACAGAAATCCTTACCTAAAATTATTTTTGCCCAAGTTTTTTGGAAGCGTCAGTTACAATTTGAGTTCATTTATACTTTTTCAAAAAAAAATTTCAGGTGGATTAATGTTCACAAGTAAACTTTGAGTTCTAGGAGTTTTGGGCATTAACTTATGTTATCAAGTAAAATGAGATTTGAATAGGGTTTTGCAGGGATTGAACTGTCAACGGGAATTGGTAGGTGTAAAAGCGAACCCCGTAACATTTGCCAGCATCCTCCCAGACTGTGCCAAAACGGGAGCTTAACGATTGACGACTTCAAATTTGAGCATTGGCGAGGGAATCTTAGGTCGATTTACAGTCTAAATTGATTATTCGAGCTATGAAGAGGTGAACAAGGTTTTTTGAGGTCTAGCTTTTGTCTCTTGTCTGAAATGTTTTGTTAAATTTGTGAAGCAGAATGAGTGTTTGATCATATTTTCGCTAAAACATATTGTTCAATCTTTCAAATCCTCTTTTGCATGTATTTCTGTTCAAATCAACTCAGACTCCCGAAAACCTTTTTCAATTTTGTTTAGCCAAATGCATCTTAGATCTTGTATTTTACCATGCCATTTGTTCCTTTGATTGGGTTTGAGTGCAGAGCATTCGATCATCTTCCAGATGTGTTGTATACTCCCAGGTGCATGCTCATGCCTCTCTCACATTTGAGGTCTTGTTCAGTAACTACAGGAATGGTGAAGAAGGGTTTTTCAGCTATTGAACTGTCAACGGGAATTGGTCGGTGTAAAAGCCAACCCCGTAACATTAGTCAGCATCCTCCCAGCTTGTGCCAAAATGGGAGCTTTAGAACAGGGTATGGCAATCCATCAAAGCATAATAGAAAGCAGTGTTTTTTTCAACGTTGTAGTTGCAAGCGCCCTGTTAGATATGTACGCAAAATGTGGAAGCATACACAAGGCATGCAAACTATTTGACAAAATGCCTCAAAAAAATGTGGTCTTGTGGAATACCATGATTGGAGGATATGTACAAAATGGGTTTGTTGAAAAAGCTGTTGAAGCTTTCAAGCAAATGCATCTGTCAGGAGCAAATTTTGAAACAGAGCTTCATATCATGGAGGGATTGGTCACTGCGACTCTACTTCATTTACTGTGGTATGACTTCCCAGCTGATTAAAGTGGACCAAGCCACAGAGATGCACTATTGGGTGCCTGCAACACCATCTCCCAAAAAACAGAACTTTGTTCTGATTCATGGATTTGGAGCCAATCCAATGTGACAGTGGCATCCACAGATCAGGATCCTTCTGCAAAATTTCAATCTCTATGTGCCTGACCTTATTTTCTTTGGCAAATCCTATTCCACAAGTAGTGGGAGAACAGAGTTTTTTTCAGGCAGAGGCAGTGATGAAGCTTTTGAAACAATTGGGTTTGGGGAAATTTCAATCTGGGTGGGATTAGCTATGGTGGGTTTGTGGCATATAGGCCCGCTCATCTGTTCCCTTAGGCAGTGGAGAGAGTGGTCATTATTAGCTCTGGTGTGTGCATGGTGTATCAGGAAAAGGATGAACTTTTTAGGAACAATAATTCCCTGGCTGTGGCTGACATCCTTCTGCCACAAACTCCTGATAACATGAGGTTGTTGATGAAGTTTGCCATGTACAGGCCTCCTAGAATGGTCCCCTCATTCCTTCTCCAGGATTTTATAAATGTAGGCACATGTTTATAATTCCTTTTCTATTTCAAAATTTTACTCGTACCATTGCCTCAAATTGAATAGTTAGTATTTATATATTTTATCAATGCGGGATATTTATTCAAGTCCTTTACTTTAACATGTTTTTTTTTTCCCCTATTCTAAGTTTTAGTACTGTCTCAAGCTTTAGTCAGTCTATTTGTACTCTATGTATTTCAGATGGACAACCTCTTCCAATTATTGTTTTTTATAAAACCCATCATAGGCTAAATATTTTGTTCGCAATCAAATAGGGGCGGTTGGACCATGGTGACATCTACATTTGTTTCATGTCAAAAAGTTTTTGATCTAGGATTTCCATTATCAGTGCTTTACTGTAATCCCTGCCCATGTCTTCTGATTACAAACAGGATACAACATGTTGAGTAAGCACACATCTAAATTAGAACCTTCTTTGGTTTATTGCATTGCATTTACAATTGATCATTATGTGTGCATGGTTGACCTTCTTGGCCATGCTGGCTATCTTGAGGAATCTCTAAATTTTATCATCAAAATGGCAATTAAACCCATGGTCGTTGTGTGGAAATGTTTGCTGGGTGCTAGTAGAGCACATAAGAATATAGGGTTAGGATCATTTACAACGACTCTTCTTTTTGAGCTCAATCCTCAAAATACTACAACTTATGTTCTTCTGTCAAACATTTATACAGAAGTGAGCAGATGGACTGAGGTTCAAATGATAAGAAGATTGATGAAAGATAGAGGAATTCAAAATAAACCTAGGTGTAGTTGGATTGAAGGCCATAAAATGGTACATGCTTTCTGTGTAGGAGACACATCACATCCACAAACACAGGTGATTTATGCAAAGTTGGACAAATTGTATTGGGAGATGAAGGAAGCAGGATATTTCCCAGATTCAAATCATGGACTGATTGATGTGGACAAGGAGGAAAAAAAAATTATTCCTCTCCCACCATAGCGAGAAGGTGGCAATTGCATTTTGATGTTTTGTCTCTGTACACTGAAAGTAATGCTTAAAGATGAAATGTTTAACTGATCATAATGAAGAAAAATGGATATGTACATTGTAGATTCATAAGAATCCAATAAATATCTAACCTTCTAATTAAAATGGATTGTTGAAGAATCTAACAAGTGTATTTTTTGAATTTCGTATAGAATCATAAAAGAAGACAAAAGCTAGACTGGGACACTCGGCTAAAGATTACTAATTGTGCTACAAAAGGATTAGCATATCTTCATCATGATTGTAGCCCATGCATTGTTCATAGGGATGTGAAGACTTGTAACATTCTTTTGGATGATAATTTTAAGGCACATTTGTCAGAATTTGGCATTGCCAAGTACATTTCCTTGGCCAAAAACCCACACCCGCACCTATGTTATGGTTACCATTGGCTACATTGACCCTGAATATGCAAGAACATCAACGCTTAATGAGAAATGTGTTGTATACAACAAGGACATTTTCATTCATGTACAATAATACAAACTTGTTGGCTTGAAGTATCACACTCCTTATCAACATATTAACGACAATACAAAAAAGGCTTTTTCAACAAAAAATTAACCAAAAAAACCGATGCAATCACCGTCTCAAACACATTGCAACACTAACACAATTTCACCCAAATAGTTAACTACCCCTCTAAATCAAATAACATATACCGTTCGGCATTCACATTGCATTATACACATGCGATTGCTAGTTAGATTTTACTACCTTTTAAAAAAACAAGGTTTAGTTGTTTAATTTTGAATCAATTTTTTGAAAAATCTTTCTTGGAAAATACATATTTTAATGCAGCACTAGAGAAGAATTCATCAATGTAATCGTAAAATCTTTATAAAAAATACATTAGGTATTGTTTTTATTTTGGCATCCTTGGTAAAATATATAGAATATGATGTGGGCAGATGAGTATTTTCGAGTCGAAAGGATTTAATTTGATGGATCTAGTAGCTCTCTCAGGCGGGCACTGTGATTCCTTCGACGACAAGTTTCACAGTAAAAGCACGGGAGAACGAGAGCAGGACGCGTTCTTCGAACAGAGTTATGTGGGCATTCCTTATGCGGTTATTAACACCGTCAATACAACCAACTTGGATGTCTGCACTCCCAACTATTTTCGACAGCAACTACTACATATCTTTACAGAGTAACAAAATCCTTTCCACTTCTGACCAGACTCTATACGTGAATTCCACAACCAGAAGCATTGTAGCTGACAACTTTACTTCCAACCAGATGCTCTGTTTCTGATACTTCATATTGGGAATGCTTCATACGTGGATGAATCAGACCTCCATTATGCACTCTTTCACTATATTTCAACAAAAATTTACATGTGTGGGGGTTATATACTGACCCTTCCTTCAATGTGGCCAACGATCCCTGGTTTTCTTCATATCTTTCCTTCACATGGCCGCGTCATGGAGATTGGTCATCAACTCTGGAGATTGGCATCAACGGTGGAGATTGGCGTGATGAACGACCATCGAGTAATTCTCACAAGGACAAATGCCTTCGGCGTGATGAATTTTTTATATATCATATCTTTCCCATATATCTTTTCAATGGAGATTTTACTATTGAGATATTTTTCACTTGTCAAAGCACATTTTTAAAATGGGTTTAGTAGATTGCATGAGATAAGGAAAATTCTATTTATTTTACACTGTAATTAATTTATTTATATGTTATGTTGATTAAGCTAAAATGTGAATGATATGCCTAATCTGATTGTTATTGCAACAATAAAAGAATAAACAATTAAGTACAAAAATTGAGCCAAACAAGATAGTATGAAAACCTAAATGCAAAGAAGAGGTAAGATGACTTAGTTGTTTCACAATTAATCCTAGGTTGTGCTGGAGTGTTGACTAGATGAACAGGGAGGGAGAAGCATCGCACAAAGCCCCAGAAAAGTGTGCAAGCTAAGGATCTTCCTGGACTGGGTGCCTGGAGAGGGACACAAGTGTTTGTGAGCGTCATAGGCCTATTTCTAAGCGCTTATGTCTGCCAAAATGCTCATAAAAGCTCCTCTAAGTTGTCGCTAGTTGTTCACTTTTGTTTTCCTTTAGTCACTTTGAGGTCACACAATGATCACTTAAGTCACCAGAAACTTGTAATGACCTACAAAACCCTCAAATAGACATCAAATCCTAAAAAAGAAAGATGTATAATGAGGGGTCAAAATGTCCTCAACTTTCACAATTGTGATTGTTATCCCAAATTAACCCCACAAGTTAATTCAGATAACTTATCTTTCACACGAGCTGATATGTTTGTAGAAGCAACACAAGGTACAAATCAACTTGCAAACATCCACCTTCCAGAAAGTCTGTAGGATGTCCCCATTCATGGAGATGAGCTTCAAAGAGATGGGAAATCACAAGGATTAGACCATTAGTTCATAAGGCCCTTTCCCAATGAGCTATCTGGCTATCTTGGAGCCTAAATCAGACTTGCAACCAGTCATGCTCATTTCACAACATGAGGATGATCCTCAATACATCAAATGTCAGCTACAACACCTCCAACCAAATACAGAGAAACTAAAGGAGGTATTCATTTTGTTTGTTGTTGATACTTTGGGAAAGGTGGAAAAAAAAAATTCATCTCTTATCAAGGGCCATGATCATCACCAAATTAATTACATGGCCGCACTTTGTAAAGAAGGGAAGTTATTTCTCCCTTCCTGTTGTAGGTTTTATTTAGCTCCTCTTGTCACCGGTTAGGGTAGAGTAGGAATGATTGTTTTTAGCAGAGGAAGTGCTTGTGCACACTCTGCATGTTTCCACGTAGAACATGTATGATTTTCATTTTGTACATAGATTTTACAGTTTTTTTGCTGTGCACATTTCGTTTCATGAAAAAAAATTAGATTTTGGGATAGCTTCAAAGGTATATTTTTCAGTCCCTAAGATCAATTGCAGTTCAAGTTCTCCTCGCCCTTCCTTCATAAAAATTCAGTTTTGGGGAGCAGCTACAAGTTTTGATTGAAAAGTCCCAAAAAGTAGTTTCGAGAGTAACCAAGGTAGTTTTAGCTCAATGTTAAGTCCACATTGATCTAGGAGGCAAATCTTCGAAGGAAAAGATCAATTTCTTCAAGGTTAGGCTTGACTCCATGCCCAATGGATGCTTCAAGGCTATTGATATCTTCATCTAGCAAGCAGATCTCCCCTGGAGGTCACCAAACTGTTATCCCAAATTAACCCCCCAGCTTAATTCAAATAACTTTCTTTCACATGGGCTTAAATATTTGAATAGGAAAATTGACGGTCAGGCAGTCGTTAAATTCATGGCACCGAGGTAGCTCTTGGGTTGGCTCGGCCGAGTTGGTCTTCGCGTAGGGTGAGTTGAAATGAATGACGAGTCGGGATTTTAGTTAGCCGAGTGAGCTCGGCGAGTTGCAGTGAGTCGAAGGAACAGAGCAGAGCTGGACAAGCCAATAGGCTACAAAATTTTAAACCCCACTGGTAACATTAAAGGATGCTACCAGCCAATAGCATTTTAATATGCTACCGACCAGTAGTAAGTATGGATGTTACCAGCCGGTAGCATAATAAAGATACTGACCGGTAGCAAAAGAGGGTCAAGACCGACGAAGGTGGTATAGATGTTACCGGTCGGTAGCATGAAACATTGCTACAAGATGACATCATAAAACTATGTTGTCGGCTGATAGCATAGGAGAAGATGATCAACTCGGTAGCAGATGGAAGGTGAATGCAACCGGCCCTACCCACTAGTGAAAGGAGTTAGGATGCTACCAGCTGATAACGTGAAATGGTGCTACCATCCGACATAAAGAAAATCAAAGCTATCATCCAAACGAAGGAACAAGATGCAACCAGCCATCAATAGGAGCATCAAATATGCACTGAGCATTTATGGTGGTAGTTAGGGTAGTTCAACTACCTATTAGTTAGTTAATGCCTGGTAGGTGGGAGATCGTTTGCTACATATATGTAAAATTCACCCATTTGAAGGGGTTCCTTCAACAATCTTTGTTATAGTGGCACCATGCCAAAATGGTGGCTGACTTCCCATGAGTTCCAAACCTCAAATCTTGCCTCTGTAATGTAATTTCACGCCTTTTGCTATGAAAATAATTAAATTGTGCATATTTTAAGCACTAAAATTGTTTTGTGGCACATTTTGTCTACCCTAACTTGTTTTAATTGTATTCTTACCTTTCTATTTGTTTTTTGGCATGTTGCATTCGTGCTTACAGGTTCCAGTTTTGGTGTTTTGTCAATGTGTGGGAAAGGCGATGCATGGTTCTTGATCTGTGGCACATTTTCCTTCCCTCTCTCCCATGTTTTTGTTCTTTCCTTCCCCTCGTTGAGAGCTATCAACCCCCTTTTTCTGGTGCTATCACCACCCCTTTAGCTTAAGATTTCCCTTTTCTACATCTCCTTCTAACCTTGGTCCCTTGGCATGTTATTTAATGATTTTCTTTCTGCATTAGGAGTAGTTTTAGCATTAAGATTAGGTAGAGGAACTGGCCTTCTTCGGAGGTCTGTCTCAAGTAGCAAGTCCCATGTTGGCAAAAAATAAGGATCTTTAGCGAATCATCCTAGGGTGCTACTTTTTTACCACAACAGTAATATTATGACTGAGTGTTGCACTACATTTAAGACCAAATGTAATTTTCTGTGTGTGCGGAATTATTCCCCAGGTGGCTCTTGTGTGTGTTGCACTTGATAGCAAGCAACTAAGCTAGATGTAAAGAAATGTAATAGATGTGTGCATGGAATAGAATGAACTTCCCTCCTATGAATTGTATGTAGAATAGCCAACCCTTGTATCCCTTGAATGTTGCTAGATAGATGCAATGGAACTCATAGATGCTTGATGGATGCAACCTTAGGCGATGATAGCTAGATGCTTAGTGTTTGGTCCCTTATTATGATCACATAACTTTATATTTATATGATTCTTTTGCTTGAATTTCATAATTAACGTTGAAAAGGTTGATTACCAAAAAGATAAGATGCTCAAACGGCTAGAAAGGACCCAAAAGATGTGAATAAAGTACAAAGGGGTCTGGGGCACCTAGAGGGGATGAGGACACCTGACACTGGCGACTTGACTAGGTGCTAGTGTCTAGGATGATAAATTCCAAGTATAAAAAGGCATAATGAGAAAGTAAGGGTGTAAGACAGAAAGTGGCAATAAGAAGCAAAGAAAGGTGGCCAAAGACATGGGTTACTTAATACTTTTCTACTTAGGAATCATACCAATAGTAGTATGCAATCAGGACTAGATAATTACCCAAACTGCATGATTTTGTGTCTACATATGTGAATGCACAATAATAATAAGGATGTAAGAATTGGAAACATATGGACTATTTTTATCTAGTTAACTTCAAACATTAATCAATCACAATTATAATAATGCATTCATACATGTAACAAATGATAAACGATAAGTAATTTCTCAAATACATAAGAGGAGAGAGAAACTTATTTGTAAAAGGTTGAACAAGGAGGATTTGGATGTGCAAGATGATGGAACAAGAAGATTAAAAACTAAAAGTGATTTGATGCAAGTTCTAGAACTAAAAACTTGATAGGGTCATGACCATACAACTATTGTATAGTCTAAACCTAATTTCTATGGTCATGAACTAAAACTTTATGGTATTAGACCCTTTGGAAGTCCATATCTGAAACTTTTGGTGTGCTTCACTTGTCTAGAAAGGACCTCCATTTTATGTCAGTCTTTCTCATTGTTACTCCCTTAATCCTAGGTCATATATGTATATATGGATGGTTGAATTGTGGCTAACATAATCTCTTATCGTGTCATATCACATTCATTTATGCTTTCATATGCTTAGTAGGCCAGCCTTGGTGCTTTGCATAGGTTGTTAGGGTATATATAGGAGTTAGTAGCTAGTAGAAGATCAACATATTGATACTCAAGTCTTATTGTAAGGTTTTGAGGTTACCCCCTCGAAGTAACTAAGTCATTATACTTGTATATTTGGATCATTTATCTATATTTTGGTGTTCCTTGGAGTTATATTGCTTATGATATTAGGATTTATTTAAGTAATTTCATTACAAGTGGTATCAAAGCTTCAATTTGGGCCAAAATTAGGTCAAAACCCTAATTTTGAAGATTTGGCTATATCTCCAAAATAGTGGTGAATTTTTCTACAATCATTTAAGTGAAGCGGTTAAATTAGTCAAGTAAGTTTATCTCCAAATTTAAGTATTGTTTGACGAATTTGCACAATTTATAACCATTTTAGGTTTTTTCATAAATTTACTCCATAAGTTAACATTTTTGGGAAATTTCTAACTTTCTTATATTTTCATAAAGTTTGCCAAAAATTACCGTTATCACTGAAATTTGCACCTTGCTAAATTTGGGTTCAACAATTCTAGTGAAACATAGGATGATATCTCAATGTGAGACTTGATTGTATGAGATCAACCTCTAGAGAAGGCCGACTTCCTCGGATGAAAGGGTTGGTTCCTTTCATTCCAATTCATTGCAACTACTCTAACCAACTTTTAATCTAACACTATCTAATTATACACTAAGGAACTCCAAGGAGACATGGTGAGAAGAGAAAGAATTAAAAATAAGAAGGAGGTGATGCACCAAATTCGAAAATGGATCACTAATAGACACATATAAGTGAAGACTTAAAGTATGCACACAACTTCAAAGGATATTAAGTGGAAAAGAGTGAAGGTGTGCAAGAGGGTAGAGATATTCACATCAAATGTAGAGCATTCAAAGAAATGAAGCCACACTTGCATTAATATCAAAAATTAACCATTTATAGGCACATAGATGAGGTAATAAATCTCCCATGACAATTTACAGAGGTCGCGAGAAATATTTTTAAAGTTCAAAGCAAAGCTCTCGACTTGCAGAAAATCAAACCCGTATTATGTGCCAAAGCACTTACATTTATAAATTTTGAAAGAGAGGAGAGAAGAGGTCAATCACATCTATTGATTAATATAACCAACCACCTGCCAACATCAAGGATCAATCATAGGTTAGGTATGGGTGCCTAACATCACCCCATGCACAAGTCATCAGATTGCTAATAGACAAGGATAGTGCCGCCTAAATTTAAATTTGGGTTGGTGAAGTGGTTAAGCATCTGGTTCGAAACAATCATGGATTCTTCATGCCAAGCGAACTTCAGATGATTTTTCTTGATCCACGGCTTTGAAAAATTTGGCACTTAGCCACTTAATGCTCCTGCTATGCCACATAGCTATTCTTCCTTACATCACATCCTTTTTCACTAGCAACTATATTGCATTGTGTTGTAGGATTCAAAATCCATGGAACACTATATTTAGAAAACCCTTGGAACATTAAGTTAGTGTTCTACGGATTTTAACCTTAGTTGCTTTCAAACTTGCTTACTTTTGTTGTGCATAGTCCTGTGACACTTTTTCCTTGTTTCACGGCTTCTCCTGAGCAAGATACATGCTCTGTCCTATAGAATTAACTAACCCCACGAAACTCCATATTCTCCAAGTCCATGTAACACTAATATTTCTAGGCCATAAAGCACTAACATTTCTCACATGTCGTGGAAGACAACATTTTGACCAATTTTTTGTAGAACATTAAATCCTCAACTCCTTCATTCGACGGGTCTTTAATCTGGAACTGCCTTAGTTTGAAACTTGGATTAGTTATTCAAAATAGCATGGGGTGTTATTCTGGACAACAACTTGGTGACTTGTGGGGGAACATCTACCTAATGTATGTAAATATCAGTAGCCTTGAAGCATCCATTGGGCATGGAGTTAATATATTTCTTGAATGAAATTTGAAGATAAGTTGCTCCTTCATTCTTAGACTTGACCTGTGAGATGGAAATGGGACCAAAACTTGTGCAAAAAATATTATTTAAAATTCACCACAAGGATTGAGGAAAAGGAACTCAATTGGTGATCAACACACAAAAAAAAGGAGGGAACGTCCAACAACAATAAAGAGAGAAGAAAAAACAAGCATAAGAATAACTATGTACAAGATGCAAGAAATAAACTTAGTGAGAAGATTTGAAATAGAACCCGTTAACTGGGATTTTAAGTGCCTCCCCATCAAGTTTGGAAAACTCAAAATAGTTATCCTAATTACAGATAATGATGATGTAAATCCCACTCCAAAGCGCATAAAACTTAGTGTCACCTTGGTTTAGCTCTATCTACGTCCTATTTTGGGACCTAATCTCCTTTTTTTAAAGTATGTGACTTAGCTTTCTTATCAAACCACTGCTTGGTTAACCTTTGGTGTTTAATAATCTGATCATGGTGGATTTCCTCAATTCCTTGAGTTTAACCAATTCCATCATCCTAATTTTTCTTTGATCTTCACCCTTAAACTCTAATTGATGTTCCATGTCCAATGAAGGTAACTCTAGAGATAATGTAATCCTGGACTCTCCACCATACACACAGATAAAAGTAGAGTTTTCAATTGCTCTTTTTTATGTGATCATGTCAGCCCACATGGAATTTTTGACCTTGGTATGCCATGGCTCATAACCTTTGATTGATCTCCATTGTTCTTTTCATGATTATGATGAGGTTTTCATTAGTAGATTTTGTTGATCCATTACCATGAGGGTAGTAATTGAAAGAAGTGTTCAAGTATATTCCTTGTTTGAGAGCCCGATCAGAGATTTTAAAACATAAAAAGGATTTTGCATTATCGAAAATAATGGTTCTAGGAATGTTAAACCTTGTAACAATATCTAGACACAAAATCATGCACTTTGGGTATTATTTAGTCCTGGTCTTATACTACTATTCATATGGTTTTTGAGTGAAGAAAGTACTAATTAACCCTTGTATTTTGGCCATTTTACTTTACTTTTTGTCGTCACTACCAACCTCTCACACATACATGCCTAGTATTTGTTTGTTGTTTTGTGTCATTCTACCCTTGATTGAGGCTCCCAGACTACTACTAGGGCGCCCCAGGTGCCCTGGTCCCATTTGGGGCGCCATGATCCTTTTCTCACTTTACTTCCATCTTTTGGGCACTTTCTAGTCATTTGATCTTTCTATATTTTTGGTGGTTGACCTCTTCAGGGTTAATTACGAAATTAGACCAAGAGAACCATATAAATATAAAGTTATGAGACCATAATGAGGGACCAAACACTATTCACTACTATCATCACCTAAGGTTGCATCCATCTAAGGCTCCATTTGCATCCATATAGCTCCATCACAAGGGACAAGGTTGGTTCATCTAAATCACACTGCATAGGAGGGAAGTTTATTCTATTCCATCCACCATTTTATTACATTTCTACATCTATTTAAAACTCGCCACTTCAAAAAGTGCAACTAACACAAGAGAACCTAGGGCATGAATTTCACACACTCACCTAGAACTACATTTGGGTTTGAAATGTAGTGCAACGCTTAGTTAGCAAGTCCACCATTTTGGTCGTTGAGGATAGTCCCAACCCCTTCATATGCATCTTTCTTTTTTTAGGGTTTGATGTTTGGTTTGGGGTTTTGTAGGTCTTCCCTTCATCTTTGATTGTCCAGCGACATCCAACACAATAACAACGAAACACACACGACAGACAACGAAGAATTTAAATCATCTAACAAACCCTACAAGTTTATTTTTTGGACCTCCTGTATAGATTAGGGCACCCATAACTTAGACTAAGGTACTCCAGGGGCCCTCATCCTTCTACGGGTGCCCCCGGTCTAGCCAAATGATTAATATTTGTACTTTTTGGACCCTCCTGTTTGGTCACATATGCATTATGTTTCAACCGGTTTATTCTGCAACACAGTCCCGAATAGTTTTCGAATCAAACTAAGCTCTTTCTAACCCTCTTTGCTTATTAGGGTTTCACATTTTTATTTACTTAGCTGCTTAGGTCACTTTCCTTATTTATTTAGTTGTTATTTACTACTTTGCATATCATCTAGATTGAACTAAATTAGGCATCCATATTCCATTTTAGTTTAATCATTTTGGTGAACCCGTCCTTTGAATACACCTTTTTTCTAGGGTTTATTATTCTCTCGCCATGGCTCAATCTCATGATGATTTCACTGAATCGCATCTTAAGGCCATTAATGATCACATTGCTAAACATACCCAAGATCTAGAATTAATTTTACATGTTGCTCGTGAGGAAGCCACTAATCTGGTGGAGCTCACCGCTATCGCGGCTATACCAATTTTTGTTGCCACTCAACCACTTGCTTCTAGGATTCTTATTTCTGTTAATACTACTACCAATAATTTCACACCACCTTTATTTTTTCATACACGAAAGTTTTCATCTGTTGGCTCTCAAGACTTAACATGTCTTTATCAAGACCTTCAAGCAAAAATTCATAAGTTGCATCAGGCTACTTCTTATGTGTCTCCATATTTAGATTCCACCTTGTTATTGCATACTACATTTGCACATGCCATCTCTTCTTATCCACTTCCTCCTAGTTTTATCAACCATAAGCTTCACATTTTCAATGGGAATGGTGACCCGCAGGAACATCTTAGAGCATTTAATGTAGCTTGCCTTGATTTTACTGATGATCATATTCATTTAGCTAAAATATTTCCTCATAGTCTCCATGATTATGCGATAAGTTGGTTTTATAACCTAGTTGTTCATTCGGTAACTTAGGTCACGCATCTGTTCGATGATTTTCTCACTCATTTTTCTATCAATATCGGCTCTAAGATCTGTTATGCTCAACTAGCACAACTTATACAAGGATCTAATGAACATCTAGCCAGTTATTGCCTTTATCGCCAATTAGTCCCAATAACATCAAGAAAATCAAGGACAACTAACAATAGCTTCCTTGAGTGCCATAGCCTTTATCCATCTGGTAAAGTAGTCGATTACTATTAAGACCCATTTGTGAACCACACTTACCACATTATTAATCATTCCAATAAAATCAATTCCCCATTGAGAAAATGGTTCATCCGCCTAAATGGGATGAAGTGGGAGGGCTTCTATCTTGCTTTTACCAATGAAGAGAGCACATTCTTTACATTTTTTGACCCATTGATGAGCATCCACAAATAATGTTGGCTAGAAGTATCCTTTCTTCATAATTTTCATCATTGTGGCCTTGTTGAGAAGTGTCCACCGAAGAAGCCATTATGGAACTCTACTAAGAATTTTTTTACTTATTTACCCTCAGTACACCTTAGCAACACTCCATTAAGGTTATTCTAGAAAAGTACCCCATGAATTAACATGTAAGGAATTGATTGCAACATTAGGTTCCACCTCTTAGCTTTACTCAAACTAGGAGGATATGTGTCAGTAGATAATAATCTAGCCATGTTGTTCATCCAACTATTGTCATTATGTGTATTTGTAATGGGTTACTCTTGAGTTTCTTCTTCCATGAAAAAGGTCTCTTGATTAGCTTAAACATTGAAATCCAACTACTCACAGAGTGCTCTTCCTCTTACTAATTTTGTGGCATTGACGGTCACATCATATTCCATAATCTTGGTCACCCATCTAGCTATCCTTTCACTGATTGCTCCCATAATGAAATTTCTCACATTGGGGTGTGAGACTAAAAATTTGACATGGGTAGAATCAAGCATGCTATTGAATTTCTTGAGAGCTCTCAAGAGGGTGAAAACTTGTTTCTCTACATGAATATACTTTAATTCATAATCCTTCAATGTCTATCTAAAGAAGGCCACTGGTTGTTTTGAATCCTTATCATTTTGTTGTGTCAAAACTGCGGCAACATTGGCTTTAGCTCCATATGCATAAGGATAAAATATTTTGAATATTCAGGGTTGATAAGCATGGGTTCTCGAGAAATTTCATGTTTGATGTTGGTGAAGCTTTATTTTCCTATTGTGGTCCATTTGAAAGCATCATCCTTCTTGAGCATCAAGGTAATGGGATTAACAATTTCCAAAACATTTAGGAATGAACTTCCTACAAAAAATATCTTGCTGAGGAAATATTGTAGAGCCTTCTTATGAGTTAGAAAAGAGTGAAAGAATAGGAGAGATTATTTCAGCATCGATGGCAATACCATCCTTTGAAATAATGTGACCCAAATTTTTTTCCCTGTGAAACTAGAAAAATGCACTTCTTGGGATTAAGGGACACCCCAAATTCCCTACATCTTTCAAAGACTTTCTCAAGACGACTGATATGATCTTTCTCTCTCTTAAGAAAACAATTATATCATCCAAGTATATGAGAATGAAGTCATTTATATAGCCCTTGAATGCAATATCCATGGCTCTTTGAAATGTGGCACCCACATTTGACAAACCAAAAGGCATCTTTTCATATGCATGTGTTCCCCACTTTGTTGTAAACACAGTCTTATATTGATCCTCTTTTTTAACCCTAATCTGATTAAAACCTGAGTAACCATCAACATAAAAAATATTTCACTTCGTGCTACTATGTGAAAAAAAAAATTCCATAGAGGGCAAAGGATAATGATCCTTTAAAGATGCCTTATTCAAGTCTTTAAAATCCACACACATCATGATTTCTCCACTCTTTTTGCTAATATGGACCAAGTTAGACACCCTGGAGGATTAATTGATGGGTGATTCGGAGGACAATGACATTGTTCCCTAAAAGAATTGGAAGACAAGAAAGAAGAAGAATCATTTGAGCAGGAGCTCAAATTCTAAGGGCACTCTGATGCAGGAGCATAAGGACCAAGAAGATCACTGATAAATGTTGTCTATAGGTGTGTTAGAGTTAAATATGTTGTAAAAATGAATATATGCTTGAGAAGTTGATAGGGTGACTTTCTCTAAAGGCGACTATAAGGACTTTCAAATGCCATGGACACTTTGTTAGTCCATGCGATGAAATATTGGAGTATCTATGTACATGCAGGGTATTGTGGATCAGTTTAGGGGCTGGTAGTCTATTCTTAGTAATGAATACCTAAAAGTTTCGATGGAGTCAACCCTAGACATTGACAACATGGGTCAACTAATTGAAATAGCAAGTCACGAGCACCCTGTGGAAAAACCCTCCATACCTTCAAATGATCATGTGCTCTACAGGGTCGATGTTTCAATTTTTGGATGGTCTTCGGGCCTGACACAGGGCTTCGTATTTTTTCATTCCATGGATCATCTTTGGTATGTGATAAAAAAAATGCCACAAGGTGAGTCCTCAGGCCACCATGTGGCCTGCCACCATTTAACTCCCATAAGTCAACTCGAAGGGCTTATAGCGAGCTATGTATCAAGCTATTTAATTGCATGGGTGATTTTGAGCATTGCAAGGGTGAGTTGATAGAGTATCTCATCAAGCTATATGGCAAGTAATGAGCGAGTTGTGCATTGGCTAGCATAGGGGTAAGCTATCTTAACGACTCGACGAGTTATTGGGTAGTGCTTTAGTTGGAAAAAATAGAGGACGTGGGCATTGCCACGATATAGCCTATCTCCCTTAGGCTATATTAAGCCCTCGTCTATTTTGCTCCCACTTAAGATGGGATAAACCATATCATCTCCCTGGTAAAAAAAAGGCCGAATGAATCGACAGGCCAACAACACCTCAATCTCAGCAAAAGAAGCTCGACTGACATGGTTACAATGAAGGTAGAAGGGGCACATGGATGGAAAATGTGTCGCAGAAAAAGGTTTGGGCTCGACATGGACGCAAGTCTTCATGGAAACAACTCACATCGAGCTCGGTAGTGGAAAAAGTGACAACGGGGATGAAAATATCGTGGTACGTGGACGAAGAACATAGAAAGGTAATGACATGTCAAGTTTGAGGATGGGTCATGGCACAACCAAGGATCTCGGATGGGCCTATAATGACCGAGGCTAAAAGTAAGATAGCAGGAGAGGGATTCGAACCACCTACCTTCCCTCCACAAGGCCCGCGCCTTGACTAACCCGCTAGTCGAGCTAGCTATGTGGAAACTCAAAGTGATAAGGGGTTTAAGTAAGCATTCCGGCCCTTCTCTACTATAAAATGGACCCGACCCCTCTCCACTAAGACACACACCTCTAAGCTATTTTCTTAGAGCTCAAAGGAGGAGTATATGAGAATGAAGAATCCTTTTAAGGCAAATTTGGGAGTTGTGGTAATAAGTCCTTTATTTTAAGACTTATAAGACCTATTAATTTAATATATAACTTGTAATTGGGAGTAATTACAAAACTACCAAACTGGCCTACAGTGCCACACTATCTACTTGCAAAGCCTGGAGTGTCGACTGGAGTACCATAAGGCGTCTTAATAGCGTTTGGAAGGCCGATCGAGTTCTATAGGATTTTGTGCTCCAGGAAGGTGGAGGACGGTTCTCAAAATACCATTGGTGTTCCTTCAAAGGTCTGGAGTACTATTTTTGAAATTTTAAAGTTCCATTAGAATTTTATTGTAAGAAACTATATTGTACTTACAAGTTTTGTCTAGTGAAACGGTTCTAAAAGAACCTAGACACGTAAGTTATTGCCAAAATTTGTAATTAACCCATCTGCAATATGTTTTAATTTTGCATTATTTTAAGTTGATTTTGGAGTAATTTTATCAAAAATTATTTACGAACTATAGGGGTCTGTGATTGAGGTAAAAATTTCAGTCAAATTTTGGATCATTCTAGCATCAGAGCAGGTTTCGCAAGATTTGATTGCAGAGATGGATCTATAATTGTTCTTCCAATTGTTGATGAGGCTTGCCTTATTTGGCATGATGGTTTGAGCGATGATCACTCGACATCGGGAACATGATCGCTAGATCATGGAATTACGAACCCACTTGGGTAATGCTTGAAAATGAAAACACCAACAACAATAATGCCTCACGAAGTTGTAGAAGACCATATATGCTCCACCTGGGAAGGTAGTTAAAGCAAGTCAGTTTTGGAACCACCGTACAGAAAGGCCACCTTCACCAAATCTAGTCATGTGTGGTCATTATGGTAGAGGGCATGATATCGAGCGTTGTTGGGACTTATACCCAGAGATGAGGCATAAGTGGATGCAGAAGAAAGGAAAGGCTATTGCAAGACCCAGTTCCAGTCAACCATTTACATCATTTGGACAGAGAGCACCAATGTAATGCCCAGACATCATATTGTGACACACAAGTTCCTTGAGAGATTGGATTCCAGTGGTTTCTCGAGGAAAACCAGTAACACTTATATTTGATTGGAATTCAGAGTAGGATACATGACTACCAATGTGGTGTGCAGATTGGGACTGCCTACTACACCACTTCCTCATACCAAGATAGTTGGTATAATGGATGGTACACTACATGGATTGGCTACTAGCGTTTGTACATTGAGATTTATAGTTGGGAGATGATTTTCCAACATTGTCACACTTGACATCGTCCCTTTGGAGATGGATGAAGTAGCACTGGGAAATTTCTACCTTACAGCTCGACAAGGCTATGTGACAGATGAAAAGAGCGAAGTGGAGCTTTGCATTAACCATAGCTAGATTGTGAAGTTTGAGTTGGGAAGTGTTATTTTTCTCGTACATGGTGACAATAGTGTGACTTCAAGCTCATATGTGTCAGGGGATCATCCAGATCCTAATGTAGAGTCAAAATCATATGTGCCAGTAGATCATCCAGAACCTAACACAAAGATCTCCTATATTCCAGCGGATCATCCAGAACCATATGCAGATGAGAGATCGCTTCATGACCCATAAGCCACCTATTGAGGTAGCCTAGGTTGACACTGAGCATTCTACAACTAGTAAGAAATCTAAGGTGTAATAAAAGTTGACATTTTGTTCAACTATTGTGTTAGGTAGAATGTATTAATAAGATCCCTTGTGGGCAATGTTTGTATACACCTAACCAATCAGGTCACATTGTTTAAAAGACCCAAATTTTGGGCAATGTTTGTACTCATTTTATACTTGCATTATGAACCCCGAGAGGGCTAATATTGTTTGGTGATTTTGCTAATGCCAGAGATGTAGTATATTTTGTCCTTGTTGAGTTATTTGTCCAGCAGGGAGGAGACAAACACTTTTTGGAGTTTAGATTTAGTAAGAATAGTTGGGGTAACAATTTACCATATTAAGTATATTTTCTTACTCAAAAAAATTTGATTAATACTCCATTTATATATCCTAATTAGTTTTTGAGTACTTATTACAACTAGCAACAAGATTTAACTCATATTTATAAACTTGAAGTTTTTTCAACCATTTGTGTACACAATTGAGCTCGAAGGCATCAGTTCGGATCTCCATTCTGTGTAGTGGCATTGTGACCATGTAATAGGATGGTAGCTGATTACCATTGGCATCTAACATCAGGTCGGATCTTCATTCTGTGAAGAGGCCATCATGGCCATACAACAGAATGGTAACTGATATTTTTTGTCAACAAGAGAAGCTCGCGAGAGATTAGCTCAGATTGTCATTCGGTGTCAAGGCATTGTGACCATACATCCGAATGGTAGTTGATCATTATGAATGTAGCAATACAAGCATTAGGGATTGTCGAAGTGTAAGACCCCTAGAGGGAATATGTGGAAACTAAGATAAAATAAGGAGACTTAGCACCGTGCAGCGGAAGCATCAAGGTCTAGAAGAGGACTTAGCACCATAAAATGGGAGCGTTGAAGTTTTAGAAAGGAGACTTAACACCATATAAAGGAGGTATGGAGGTCTTCTAAATATTTCAAAGTGGTGCAATAGGTGACAGTGATCCCAAGTGCCACAAGTCTTAGAGATTGAGCCATCAGTTGTTTGATTGTGGAGTTGGCAGTATAGATCTCTTCTCAGCTATGTGATTTTGGATTCACAAGATTTTAGGGACAAAAATCCTTTCCCATTAGGAAGGTTTGATTTGGAGAACAATACAGAGAAAAAATTGTTCTCTAAATCTCCCAAGATTGCTATAGTACGGAAGATCACTCTGAGAGCTTTCCGGTGACTATTTGAACATCAAAAACAGAGTCTGTACATGCAAATGGTGGCTAGTCAAAGTTGAAGTAAACCCTAGACGGGACCGGATCAACTGGCAAGTCACAACATGGAAACAATAAGATCGTGTGCTTAGGTCAATGTTTCAATTCTTTGGTCTTCAACACACTATTACGATCATCTTCGGTATGTGATCGTAAAAACTATGCCACATGGTGGGTCCTCAAGCCACCATTTGGCTTGCCACCATTTTACTCCCATAAGTCAACTCGAAGGGCTTATAACAAGTTATGTATTGAGCTATTTATATTACATGGGAGATTTTGAGCATTGCAAGGGTGAGTTGATAGAGTAGCACATCGAGCTATATGGTAAGTTATGAGTGAGTTGTGCATTGGCTAGCACTGGGGTGAGCTATCTTAACGACTCGGCAAGCTATTGGATAGTGCTTCGGCTGGAAAAAATGGAGGACGTGGCCATTGCCACAATATAACCTATCTCCCTATGGCTATATTAAGCCTTCGTCTATTTAGCTCCCACTCAAGATGGGATAAACATATCATCTCCTCGGTAAAATAAACGTTGAATGACTCGGCATGCCAACAACACCTCGAGCTCACCAAAAGAAGCTCGACCGACATGGTTACAATGAGGCAGGAGGGGCACGTGGATGGCAAAGGGGTCGCAGCAAAAGGTTTGGGCTTGGCATGAACATAGGTCTACATGGTAACAACTCACATCGAGCTCAGCAGCAACAAAAGCAACAACAAGGATGGCAAGCTCGTGACACATGGACAACGACGCATAAGGGGTACGACGTGTCAAGGTTGAGGATGGGTCGTGGCACAACTAATAAGCTTGGATGGGCTTGTAAAGATCGAGGCTAAAAGAAAGACGGCAGGAGTGGGATTCAACCCACCTACCTTCCCTCCACAAGGCCCGTGCCTTGACCAACCTGCCAGCTGGGCTGGATACATGGAAACTTAGAGTGATAAGGGGTTTAAGAAAGCTTTTTGGGCCCTTCTCTACTATAAAAGGGACCTGATCCATCTCCACTAAGACACACAACTCTAAGCTATTTTCTTAGAGCTCAAAGGAGGAATATAAGAATATCATTGGTGTTCCTTCGAAGGTCTGGAGTACTATTTATGTAAGTTTAAAGTTCCATTAAATTTTTATTGTAAGAAACTATATTGTACTTACAGGGTTTGACTAGTGGAACGGTTCTAAAAGAACCTGGAGACGTAGGCTATTTTTGAACTCCGTAATCAACCCATGTGCAACATGTTTTGATTTTGCATTATTTTAAGTTGATTTTGGAGTAATTTTATAGGCAATTATTTACAGCCTATAGGGGTCCGTGATCGAGGTAAAATTTTTGATCAAATTTCAGATCAATGGGGAATACAATTTTTACCTCAATGAGTTTTGATAGCTCTTTTCTCATGAGGGGTTCTATTTTGGGATTGAAATACCTTTGTTTATGTCTGATTGGACTAGCATTAGGATCAAGATCTATGATGTGTTGAGTAAAATTGGGGTGAAATACCTTAAGATCTTCATAGGTCCATAAGAAGACATCATTAAATTTATGACATAAGGAGATAGAATCTTTCCTTTAAGTTTCATCACATATTTTCCCAAGCAATAGCTCTTTGTCTTGTGCAATAGTGACTGATTTGCAGTCCTACTGTCTTGTTGTTGTATTCTTTATTCCCCCTTTGAAATAATCATCAACGCTGAAGATGTATTTGAGAGTGACTAATCCTTTAGGTAATTTATTTTTCTTTAGCTAAAAGATCTAGTCACCATAACCATCTTGTAAATCAGGTTGTAATTTTGAGGAGAACTTAGCTTCATTTTGGATGAATTGAACAATTTTTTCACCAATATCAAAGATTTATCAGTTGACTTTATTGTCCAAGATTAATGACCTTATAATCATTTTAACATGATGCTCATTTCCTTAGATGAGGTATTCAGTTGGTGAAAACTGTGATCCAAGGGCTAGCATTTGAGAAACTTATTTGTTCAACTTCCTTGGCACTACTTATAAGTTGATGGCATCAAAACCTTCCAAGAGGTCCCAAACTCTGTCTATAAGATTTTAGAAGCTTATTCTTGGTTGCACATATTTCTCTAACTTAGTGAATAACCAATTTAGTATCCCCAAACACCTGCAAAACCTTAATATGTCTTTTTCTGCTAGAATATATCCATGGATCAATGCCTTGTATTCCACCACATTTTTAAAACAAGGAAACTACAACCTATGAGAAAAGAAGAATTTCTTTTCCGTTGGAAAGAAAACGACTATACCCACCCTAACTCCATTTCTGCTTCTTGAACCATCAAAAACACTTTCCATAAACTAGAAGTGCCATCTTATTTTTAGCGTGGCATAAGGGCTATAAAACCCTCTTCATGAATGCAATAGGTGCCTAGACTAGTCTCCACAACTATATCATAAAGATAAAACTCATAATGTTCCTTGGCCTATACATCTAACAAGAGATCAAATATTGAACAAGGGGAACTAAGTTGTCATACTAATACTAATTCATGTTCTTCATCTTCATGTATCATGCAATTAGATTGGAGAGGCATAGGGTCAAAAAAATTGATATGATAAGAAGAGATTGGATCAACTTTAATGGTAAATCTTGTACCATATCTAGTTCTTAGGAGCATGCGATACCAATTAGAAGAAAAATAACCACCCACCTTGGTGGTAAAATCTCTTGATAGACAAATGGAAAATAAAGGAGGAAAGTCTATGACTGAGATATTTTGGGTTATAATCAATATTGGACAACCATGGAGGTTTGATTCAAGATCCTTGATTACTCCTAAAATATTTTCAGTTGAGCCATCAAGTTGCAGGACACCTTTAGAAATTGGATTGTACTCAATGCCTAAAATATCAACAATTTTCTTGGGCATTACAGAGGTGCTAGCACTTGATTCAATCACACAATTATGCACTAGGTGCTTGCCTAAAATTAGAGACGTATAAAAGGGTGGAGGCTTCTTATATTTGCTTACTTATTCCTCCTTTGGATGGCATATGTGGAATGCAAAGTCTATTTTCCACATAAATGGTTCTGATTGGGGAATTTTCTTTGAGGCCTCTTGTAGAAGATCCCTCCGAGATGGAATAGACAAGTCATCCCATGCTATCACATTCAAATTTTTCTTCTTCATCTACTTGACAATGTTGAAGGGGATACCCATGGATTTTTATTGGGTAAATAAGTGACCAGTCTAACTGTGGATAGATATGGATCTTAATGACAACTAATTACTACACTAAGTGGGTTGAAGTCATCCCAACCAAGAATGAAACCTAGAAAGTGGCGATGGATTTCCTGTAGACAAATATCATTACCAGATTTAGCATACCTAAGAATATTGTGGATGATAATGCTATGTGTTTTAGAGCCATCCCTTTGCTAAATATGGGTGACCACTTTATCATCAATTTGAATTATTCATCAAATTATTATCCCCAAGGAAATGGTCAGGTTGAGTCTAGTAATAAAAACCAATCAAAATAGTCGTAAGGACTCCTAAACTGAATAAGAAGAAGTTGGAAGAGAATTTGAAGTTTGCTATTTGGAGAAACAAAATCACTCCCAAAAGGGAAATAGGTAGAATTCCTTTTGAGTTACTTTATGGTATGCATACCACTCTACCTATCATTTTAGAGCTTCCCACTTTCCAACTGCTTCAAGAGGTAAATTTTGATGAGATTAACCCATTTGTTGGTAGAATAAATCAACTCATTCATTCAAATGAAATTAGAAGACAATCTCATGAGAGAAGTTTGAAATTTAAAAGTAACATGAAAAGAGTTTTTGACAAGAATACTTCTGAAAGAGAGTTTGAATTAAATGACTTAGTAATACTTTGGGATAACAGACATAAGGACAAATGTAAAAATGGGAAGTTTAATCCATTGTGGACTAGACCACATACAATTGATATCTACAATGGGAAGAACATATTTATTCTAAGGGATATAAATGGGGAAGTTTTAGACTTACCTATTAATGACAGACATTTGAAGCATTTTTTCAGCTGAGTGAGGGCATTGAAGTTCCTTTGTATAGTGTAAATAGGTGTGCTTTCTTTTTCAGTTTTTGTACATATCTCTTATTATTTTGGGTGTTTGTTGCCTTGTTTGTTTGGTTGCTCATTTTCCATCAAAATTTGGAGGTTTCTTTCCATCTATCTATTTAGATGTATGTTCAAATATGCATCAAATTACTTGGTTTTGTTGTGAAATAAATCATCTTTCAATTGGGAAGATTTTTCAGTTGTAAAGGCCAAGATTCATGAAAAGTTTGGATGTTTTTATGGATAGGACATTGGTATTCTTCTTCCAAGAGTTTTTCTGGGATCTCTAAGCTACCCAAAGGGGTTAATTGACCCATAGACAAAGCCAATGTTGGCACCCAAAATTGATGCACTCAATTTTGGGAGTCTTATGATTGAAATCACGGAGTTGATGGATTTAGAATGATACATTACACACATTTTTGCATTTGTAATTATCTAAATTTGTTTAAATCAATGGCACATGTTAGCTCAATGTCTCTATAGGCCAATCCATTAAAACAAGCCAATTTTTATTGAATTTGGGCCTCTAGACGGGCAATTGATGGTTATACTTGTGACTTCATATTAGTATGAAACCATTAAATTTAATCTATGCAGTTGAACCTTGTGGAAGGAAGAAGTTCACCAATGAATGACACATGTCATCCATCAACAACATTTGAACAATCTTTAATAGTGAAGGCATATGCCTCAAAGGTCGTGTGCAGAAAGGTGACACATGTTAGAGATCGGTGGCACACATAGACATAGTCTGGGAAAAGAGGAGAAAAGCCGATGTTTGTTAAGTGTTGGCAAGTAGTGCAGTCATTACATGAAGAATAGAAGTCCAAGATCTCGTAAAGGATGATGACACCAATGACAAACACATGTCGCTCATTAGTAGCCCCTATTTATGAGAGGGTGAAGCCTCAAGTCTTGCGTAGAATGGTTATCTCGATGAAGTCCACGTGTCTCAAATCTATGAAAGCTAAGCGATGAGGTAGAGATAAAGGGAGGATACATGACATGTTGCAGTTAGTTGTAGGAAAGTTATATGAGGTTAAATTTTACGGTCAAATAACAAAAGAAAAAGAGCTCGTGGACATAAAATTGAGAATTCCATTAAAATGACCAAGATTTTGTTTTTTTCTCACAACTTTTGATTGGGAGCTCCAAATTACACGAAACTGGTACCATTGGTCCAAAGCTTATCAGAAAGGCTACACAATGGGAACAAAGTTTGGAGAAATTGACGAGATATTTGTAGATCATTTTATGCTAATTTTTAAGAGCATTTTCATCTTCAATGTTGCCTAAAATCACTTTTTGGAACATTTGGGGTTTTTTTATTTCTTCCAAAAGATGCCTAGGAGCAATTTATCCCTTTTGGCCCCCACCGAAGCATGCTAAGGAGTTAATTAAACCATAAATAAAAAAGATATGCTATCATGATGATATGAAGGCAAAGTCTTGATCTAAAACAACAAATGACAGCCTCCTCATCACTCATTTTCCCGATTTTAAGGTTGCACATGTGTTTCCCCTCATGAAGGACCCTAGACCTTTGTGATATCTAAGAGAGTCATTCCGGTGGGAGCGGATGCTGAACAATTGGCTTATTTCAAGGCAAAAACCTTGTGTTTCTGAAGACTCTGATTTGATAGAAGTGATCCAAAGCATATTCCAACCTATACTTCTCCTTAGTAGATTAATATGATTCCATATATAATCTTCGAAATATAGCTTTCATCTAGTCCTCTTGAGTGTCCACTTTTGGAACCTTAGCGATACATCTATGTAAATCTAAATTGTATAAAGTCTAGAAGAAATTCTTCTCACGTGTAGCTTTTGGCTGCATTGTCTAAACTTGGTTGTCCTAATTGTGACATTTTTGTTTTCCAGTTTTGTGAGAAATTAAATGGTGATAATTCTTCTTGGTTCAAAGAGCGAATATAATTTGATGTTGAGCAAGTGTTCCTCCTCATCATTGTATTCAGGAACAATTCCAGTCTTGCTTACATAGGAGTATTGTCAAGTAATCGTGAGAAGGGGTTTACTCTTGTGCAGGCATTCCTTGAGTGTCTAGGTAGAATTATCCCTAACACGAATCTCGATACACTTGGTACTTACCACTAGAATTGATCTCCCACCCTATCAATGTATAGCCAGATGGATGCAATATTCTTTCATTCTGATAAGTAATGATTTATCAACACCATCTAGTAAAGGACAAATGCTTTCATTTTATCTCAAACTTGGACTGGATGGTGTATCTCTTTAGCTTGTATAGATTTGTTGTGCTTCATAAATCTATCAACAGCTTAATTGGTCTAAATGTAGGTGAAATACTTGAAAAATGGATCAGTCCCTAATCACAGAACTCCAGGAGCATTCTCTACAAAATAGCTATTTCAATTAACCTACACACTTTACTGAAATCTCACTTTATATATGCAAACTCTTAAGATTTCAGTCATTAAAACTTCTAGATTCATGTGTATAAGTTTTCATTTGAAACATCTTGTTGTTTCAGAGAGCAATTAACTTATAGATTTTGGAATATATTTGTCTATATCATTTGTTTGAAGCCGCAAAGGAGGCTCAGGGGAAGGTCGAGCTTTAGAAATCTTGCTCAGTCCCACAACCACTCAATTATTATGGGTAGGAGGGCCACTTCCATATGTGCCGTTGGGCTATTGACATAGATCATGATATATTGGGGTTGCATTATACTACTGCTAACCAAGCCAATAAACCATTGTGGGATTAATTTATGTTGTCCAGGGTCTCTCCTTAATTGATTTCATTGCAACCTAAAGAGTACAAGGTCCTACCACCTCTCTTGTCATGTATTCAGGCCTCAGGTTACAATTCTCATGCAGGGATTCCAGAAGCTCCTCGACAATGACCTCATCCTAATGCCTTCACTTAATTCTACCTTGTTGCCCACATCAAAGGGCTACGATGCTCAATCCATCAGACTTGTTCTCTTTTTCAGTGCATTCTTGGAATCTACTTTCTATATATTCTTCAAATATGCTGATCTCAGATCCTCTTTTCAAGAAGTCGTATTGGTTGGTCATGGTTTAGTGTAGCAGTAACATGTGTTGGTCGTCAAATAGGACTTCACGAAGAGCAACAGTCAGGGGACAAGAAGTCCCTCCTCTTTAATGGGAGAGGTTCCCTTATTCAGAAACGAACCTATTTACACATACAAAACATGATTTTCTTGTGGAACTTGGATATTATGAAAGTGTTTTGTTCTAGGATCATCAACTACAAAAGGACTGAGGAATGAGAATACGAGAATGAGCAGAAAGGCACCATTCAAAATTATAGATGACAGAGTAATTCTTTATGTATGCGAAGGTACAGTGAATTGAAAACAAGATCATTTGTATCATATAATTAAGATGAAATTTGAAAGACACAAAGTTCTATAAATAACATCTGCAAGAATACAAAGGTTCTTAACATAATATAGACAAATGATCTTGGCAAGATTAAATGAATAACTTAGGGATAAAAAGGAAATCAGATAGATAAAGAATGAAAAGTCCTTCTGTATTGATTTCTTTATGATTTATTTTACACTTTCAGAAAATAAGCCAAGTTCTTCCTCCTTCAAAATGGCGAGGAGAGGCCATTATATAGTTTACAATTCAGTTACTCTTGGTAACTACTTCTTTTAACTAAAGATTAGTTAAGGGTTGCCAATCACAATACCCCAACTTATTACAACAAAACCGAGAGAAAGAATGGGAAGAGAAGAGAAGAATTAGGAGAAGAAGATAGGTGCTTATGACTGGGAGGGACCCACTGACTTTAGAATTCACTGTCTGAATCTCTTCAACGCCTCGGATATGTCTCTGCCACGAGGGACTGACGTGTTGGTTGTAGACTGGGTCCAAAATCCGAGGCACTTCTCCATTTCCTTATCAAACTCGACATGAGTATGATAGTCCTTATTTGCTTCTTCAATGGTAGATTGAAGAGAGCAGATTTCTTTCATTTTCTCTTTGGAAATGGAGCTTTCCTTGAACAGATTATTTTTGACAAAAGCTCTGAATTGAGCTTTGATTTCTTGTAGGGAGAGAGGCACACCAAAAGTCTCATCCTGAAGATGACAATGTATATCTTTGAAAGCAGATACAACTAGTGTTTTGAAAGCCTCACCCTTCTGCCAGCTATTCTTCAATTCTCCCGAAGCTTCCTCCAGGACCTTAATCTTCCACTCCACGCTGTAAACCCAGGAATTTGACAGATTATCCTTTACATCATCAAAAACCTTACTCGCCAATAAAATGTTTTCATCTATTTGTCCCATGAGGCGGAGGTCTACTATGCAACTACTCCAAAGTTTAAGCTCTTTATCTATGATCCCAATAGTGGAAGAAAGCTTTTGTTGCAAGTTGTTCACTTTTTCGTGGAGTTTGAAAGCTTCATCGATGAAGTTCAATCCTGCAACAAGCATATCTTCCACCATGGCCTCCATAGCTCTACCATAGACGGAATACTTGTGCATGTCTTTGATACTCTGTACTTCATCTTGGCTCAAAATTACAGGGGGCGGAAGAGTAGTCAATGGGGTAGGGTCCAAAACTTTGTCCTTGGACAAAAGAGATTTAATAAAACCTGTGAGAATCTGGGCTTGTTCCTCCAACTGTTCTATAGTTTGCTGCCTTTTTTCTACCCTCCCAATGACTCTTGTGACCGTTTCCTAGAGATTGTGGATCTCACCTTCAGGGGTAGACTCTCCCATAGGAATCCTTGAGAGTTCGAGGTCAGATGCCTGCAAATCCTGCTCTGGTTTATCTACTGTAGGCTTAGCTATCTCCAAGAATTGTTGGCCCTGAGCATTAGACACTATCCTGGAGGTGATTATGGCTTTTTTGGCGCGAGAAGGAGGAGTAGTGCCTAACAAAGCTGCTACAGCATCAAAATTTGGCCCTAAGCTCCGAGAGGAAGGTTTTCTCTTCCTACTGTCGACGAGAGGCTGCACCCATGCAAAAGAGGAGGAAGAAGCAGGAGGGGCAAGAGGACCAAGAGACAGAGAACTCATGGCGCTCAAGGTTTGCACAGCTGTTGTCTCGAGTTGAGACATGAGTGGGGCGCTTGAGACAACTGGTGCATAGGAATCAATAGTACTTGGAAGCTCAGCACTTTGTACCTCTTTGTCCTTATCCGTCGGAGCTTCAGGGGCGCTTGTAGGGGCTGGCACTTCACTTTTCTCACTTTCACTGAGAACAATGATGTTCTCTGGTCCCAAAGGCAATTCTACCTGCTTTCTCTGGGGATCTTCTTTCACAGGCTCCTTCTTAACCTCCTTGAGTTTCTTCTGGTAAACCTGGGTGGATGAAGAAGGAGTAGAAGCTGCAGGTCCTTGAGTTGACGAGGCAGGAGGGGTTTGCACAGGTGTGTCTGATCTTGGAGTCGATGCTTCCCTCCTTGGTGTTGAAACATCCTTGGAGGAGAATTCCCCTGAGTGCCTCCTAAAGTCTCGAACTTTCTTATCAAACCAGATCTTAGTCCTGACTAAGACTGGAGCCAGGATCTCAACCAAATCATCTTTCTCTTTTTTAAACCAATCCAAGTCCTCCAAGGGAGTGTGCTTGACCACATTGTCATACTCATATGAGTATAGATCAGAGTTGTCATCCTTAAGTCCTTCAGGAACTTGGTACAAGCCGAGTTCTTGGATCAATTGTAGAGAGAACCTGCCATAATGCCTCCTTCTGGCCTCAAAATCATCGGCACAATAAGCCCAATAGTCTTTTGTATCTACCCTATGATGATAGGTTATCTTGATATTTTGCTCAATGAACTTTTTCAAGTCGAAGCAAGTTTTAGGCTTGAAGAAATGAACAGTAATGGGAGCCAGGGCTCTTTCTATATTCTGTGCATCCAGGGCTGTTTTGCAGGTGTAGTTTCCCAAAGAGATGGGGAAGTGCAAACCAGTAATCTTCTTGTCCCTGCAGGTTCTATGCAATTTGTCTAATTGCCTGCATACTTCTATCAGAGCCATCTTGTCACTACAGAACATCAGAAGCCTCAGAGGGGTGCTCTCGTAGCTAGCAAGCCTGATATAGGAGAATTTTCTGAACTGGATAAAATAGGCACCGTAGTGCGATATCAGGCTCATGGCTTCGTCAGAAAATCTTCTAGCAGTGTCACCCTCGAGAAGCCTGACCATGTACATGGTGAAAGCATCATTCACCCTTCGGAAATTACGATTGCTGGTCTCTAGGGTGAACTATGGGCAGTAGGCATATACAAGATCATCCTTGTGGGCATCAATGAAAGAAAAACCAAACCATTGCCTTGATGCCGCCAGAGTATACATCAGGTACGAAGTCATATAGAATTTCTTCGTTTGCTGTACATTGGACAGCTGCTCCGCTAGGTTCATGCTGATGATTTCTGCCCAGTTGATATTTTGAGTTCCCTCGCACACCATGTTGATGAGCGGGCACATCCAGAAATGGAACTCGTTAGTAGAGGGTAAGCCCATAACCCGAGCCAGTAGGATTATGAAGTCCGACAATTCTTCATTGAAATCAGCCCAGAAAAGAGTCTTGGATAGACGAGATGCTCCCTTCTTAGGGTTTTTGAGCCAAGACTTCGCCACCCCCGCGCCTTATAGTTGTCACTGTCTTGATTGAACAGGGTCTGTGCTTGATTCTGGGAGACAACTATGGCATTATCCATTTCTGGAATCCTCAGTGCAGTGCCAATGGTAGCAGCGTCAAGTTTGGCAATGAGCTCCCCGTGTATGTTTGTTAATTCACTCGAATCAGGGTTGAAATGAGCCCCGCATGCGAGCACTGTGTCCGCACATTGCACAGAGATAGGGAAACTGCCAGCGAAAGCCAGACCGCTGTCATGAATCATCTGTGCCATTGGTGTAGGGTTCGCGTCTGTCATCCTCGACCAAAAATCACCAAAGTCGAGATGGCGAACTTCACTGTCCTCGATATCAGGAACCGCGGACTCTAGTGGTGAGACTTGTTCTTGCCCCTGGAATTTGATCTTCATGTTGATAGTAATTCAGAGAGCAGAGCTGCAAGCTAGACTTGGGATGGATTTGTAGAGGGAACGGATACGCGCACATGAATTTAGATTGCAAGGGTTCGAGCAAAAGATAGCATGAAAGCAGTGTGTAAAACGCATAGGGGGTTCGCTCGTTATATAGCCGTTTAGGAGAGAGAAAGGTAATAAATGCGCATTAAATACATACCTACCAATTAGTGTAAGTGTATATTTTATTTGGTGTATGTAATCCTCTACTGTACACTCTACTTCCTATTTTAACATACGAGCTTCCAAAAATGTGTGGGTGTGAAGATGTACAGCAGTAGGAAACCAGGCCATTGATCCTGTACGCATAGGGCTAATAGCCTAATAATAACTGACCGTCAAACTGTGCCACATCAATAATGCAGGTTCACTCCATACTAGTAGCAAGGAGTCGTGCCGACTTGATGTGGTTGTTTTAATGACCAGTTACCCTCCTGTGGATTCATTGAATATGCAATATTTTGGTATGCTTCTCCTACGTTATAAGGGGTCATGCCAATCTTCATCCTACTAAAGTATAACTGATTCATTGTCTCTGAAATGATTAGTGATGTTTGCATGTTCAATCTTCCCCCCTCCTCCCCAATAGTTTCAAATAATGCAAAACCATCCTTTGCAATTGCCTCTTGATACATACCTATACCTCTTTAATACATCTTAAAATAACTTCAATAACTCTAAAAATCCTTGAAGACATTTTAGTATCCTTAGACATTTGGGTATTAACCTAACTATTACTCCTTTCAACTTACAAGACCTAGTCAAATATATACCCTTTTGAAATTCCGAGGACATACAAATATATACCCTTCAAATTGAAATTCGGAGGAGCCCTTCAAATACCTATGGGCTAAATATCTGCTCCTCGTTTCAAGCTAGCCAATGTTTGGAACTTACGTATTCATAAATATAATCGCGAAAAAATGTGACGTCCTTCTCGTGATCATCCACTCGAGTTTGATAAGGCTTGGCTGCCTAGGTGAATATTTATATAATGGAAGCAGAGAAGCCACTAGTAACCAGTTTCTAGTGTGGATATAACAAGTTCAACTGAATTGCAATTGCCATGGATCTCCTGGTAACTGTGATTCTACTTGCTCTTGTGTTCCCATCGTCCTCAGCAACTGCACACAGAGATCTCGAAGGAACTGTTGCATTCGCCTCTGTCGGCCGTGCTCACTACGCGTTTGACATTTATTCACTTCTTCTAAAATCCCTCTCTGAATCGTCGTCTCCACCATTAGAGGAGTTTCTGAGCACGGACGGAGAGTCTGTTAATTACAACGGCCAATTCTTAGAAGCCCCTGCCATTCAGATTCTCGCAGCCAAACTCGACATAAACACCGCATCAAATCCCGTGGACAGTGCTATAGCCTACGTCAGCGAGCGGAATGGTCTTGCCGACATATACTTCAACATATATTTTAATGCCAGTGCCAGTGCCAGTGCCAATCCAGTTTTATCACAGAAAATCGATGAAAATGACGGCGGCACGGGCAGACGCGAGGCTCTGGAGCGTGTAACGAAATATCTCACTGTTAATTTTGGCGGCCTGTTGGAAGGCAAAGAGGAGTATTTATCGATGAAGGACAGGCCCCAGCGTGTTTGGCGACAACATTGTATACGTTTCGACTGGTAGGGCTTCTACTAAGTCCAGAAACAGCTGGGCCGCGGTTTATCGCACGAATCTGACAACAGGGCGTACGAGGAGACTGACGCCCCGTCGGGTGGGGATTGCCGATTTCAGTCCCGCGGTGTCTCCCTCTGGCAAAATGGTCGCGGTTGCTTCCACGGGCGTGGCGGGTTGGCAGGGGCAAATTAGGGATTTACAGGCCGATTTATACGTTTTTAGAGCTTCAGACGGTTCCGAGCGGAGACTTGTGGCGAAGCATGGCGGGTGGCCTTGTTGGGGCGATGATAACACTCTGTTTTTCCACAGGCAGGCAGACGACGGATGGTGGAGCGTTTACAGGGTCGATATTTCTTCGGAAGAGGTAGAGAGGGTTACTCCCCCGGGAATCCATGCCTTCACGCCTGCTGCAAGCGGAACCCAATGGATTGCACTCGCCACCCGCAGACCGGATTCAGGGTTTCGACATATAGAGATATTCGACCTGGTGAAGAAGGAATTCATGGAGGTTACCAGGTTTGTTTCTCCCAATACCCATCACTACAATCCTTTTGTTTCTCGCAATAGAATTGGGTATCACAGGTGTAGGGGTAATAAGAATAGAGCTACTATTCCTGTGCTAGAGCACGTAACATCGCCCCACACCCTGCCTCGCCTGTCTCTGTTTCGGATAGATGGCGCTTTCCCCTCATTTTCTCCCGATGGAAGCATGATCGCCTATATCCCCAATATAGAATACAGTGGGGTTTATGTCATGAGTCTTGATGGGTCCAACCAGAGGAAAATATTTTCTGGCGCCGCTTTTGGAATAGCCTGGGATTGGAAGAGACCTGTGGTTTACACTAGCCGCGGACCTGGTTTTGAAACGGTAAGAACAACCGTCGACATTGTTGCTATCTACATAGCTGACGAAGGCTCTAAAATTTCATATAAAACCCTAACAAAAATAGACAACAATGCTTTTCCTTCTCCTTCCCCAGATGGGAGATTTGTGGTATTCAGGTCCGGGCGCAGCGGACATAAAAATCTGTATGTTATGGATGCGGAGCAAGGTGAAGAAGGGGGCCTGTGGCGACTGACCGAGGGTCCATGGACTGACACCATGTGTAACTGGTCCCCAGACGGGAACTGGATTGCATTTGCCTCTGATCGTGATCACCCTGGGAATGGTAGCTTTGCCATGTATTTTATACATCCCAATGGAACCGGGCTTCATAGGGTTTTGAATAGCAGTACAGCTGGAAGGGTTAATCATCCCTGGTTCAGTCCGGATTCAAAGAGTTTGGTATTCACCTCAGATTATGCAGGGGTGTCTGCTGAGCCAATTTCTGTCCCTCATCAATTCCAGCCATATGGAGAGATTTTCATGGCTAAAGTTGATGGTTCTGGCGTACAACGCCTTACCCACAATGCTTATGAAGATGGAACTCCGTCCTGGGGCAGAATTTATTTGGATCCTTCCCATTTGGCAGGAGAAGGTTAACGATGTTACGTGCAATTTTGATGACGATTCGTGGCTTCAGATAAAAAATGGCTCAGTGATGTGCTGAAGCACAGTAGCACTGGCACATGATGGACAGGAGGCATATGAGAGGTCTGCTTCTTTCTTCATTGTGTAATGAACTGAAAGAAAGACTGATTTTTCCTGCAAAATAGTACTTAGTGATAATCTACTATGTCGAAATGTCTATACCCCTTGGCCATATGTCATGAATTGACTTTAAGTGTGTATTTGAAAAGTGGTGTTTCTTGAGGGAGGCGCTACTGTACACTCTAAGATCCTATTTTAAATACGAGCTTCCAAAAATGTCAAAGTGTGAAGCTGTACAGCAGTGGGAAACCAGGCCATTTATCTGTGCATAGGGCTATTGAGTTTAATTAATAACTGATCAATCATTAAGCTGTGCCACAGGAATAATGCAGGTTCGCTCCATACTTGGAGAAAGGAGTTAGTGCCGTTTGGATGTTGAAGTTGTTTTAATGACCAGTTACCCTGAAGTCAACAGGAAGTTATAAAATTTTGGAAGGCTTCTCCTGAGCATAAGCATTTCATCATCTTATAAAGTATAACTGCCATATCTGTTAAATGCTAGCCGGTTTTGTGAGAATCTACATGAATATTTACATTCGAGGAAGATGCAAGGCCAAGTCCTAATCTCGGGCATCGCTATCTATGTGGTATAAGATTCGATTTATCATTTACCCTAGTTTCTTACTAAGATTTTATTTCGTAGATATGTGAGTAGCATACCTGCCATGTAACCGTGCCACGTGTAGCAGTCTGCTTTATACTTGCAGAACTGTAGGTTCATGGATTTGTACATATTAGAGTTGTACCATGGATCTGGTGTATTTTTGCATGCCAGATATGATCCTCTGTAATATATGCCAACTGTATGGGGTTCATGGAAGATCCAAAATAAAGAACAATTTAATATTAATAGCTCAGTAGTAAAAGGGTACTTGTTTGCCAAAATATGCTGGCAGGTGCCTAGACATGCTTGGCTATTGCTGCCCATGGATCCAACCCCTCTGCCATGATTAGGACCACTCACCAATTCAGAAGGTTCTTTGAAATTGACACCCTGCATTTTTTAGGCAATTAGCATGAATTCGCCCCTGCGGGTTAGAGCCGTACCATTGCAAAGGACCTTGTCTTGAAAACCTATTAGCAAAGACCAAACTATTTCTTATTTCATGTTGAAAGCCAATGCATGCTACTTTCCAAGTTCCTGTCACTTATGGGGGTTAGTCTGAGGCATGCCCTCTTGCCCAAATAGTGCATTATGTACAAACGCTGAGTAATATAGGTTCATTTGTCATAAGTTTGCTCCAACGGACATTTCCTTCAATGCATGCTTCCAGAAAACTGCAATGCTGCATGGTTATATCTCTGAGCCATTCCAGCAAACATCTGTGTAGCTGCACTTTGTAGTGTCATATAAATGTTACAAATAGCTGTCATAACAGCTCATGATTAAATCTGTCATCTTTCCTTAAAATCTACATCCAATATTGTTCAGCACAGATGCTCACCGATTTTTATTGTAATGTTGGCAAATTTTTAGTACTGGCAACAAACTTAGATACTCTTGAAGATGTGGATGCCATAACTGTCAATGCACAGGACTTAGAGCTTTCACCTAGTTAATATTGTTCTAATTTGACCTCCGGTAATTGGTAGCTATTATGAGATTCTGAAAAATTAGCAAGTCACATTCTGGGTCCTTGAGTCCATTTCCAGCTTTCGAGCCATTTCTTTTGGCATTGCATAGTTGATTCTGTCAACAACTCCGTTTAAATAATGGCTCGCAATTACCAACTTTGATCAACTGTACCATGCAACTGAGATTGGGTAGCACAGGACTTGAAGCAAAAATTGATTGTTTACAACATTCAGCTATAGGATTAGGTTTGTACAGATTTCAAACCAAATTCTGTAACTACATATTTCTTCGCAAGATGGTCGCCCCTCAAAAATCCATAAGTCCCTGGTATATAAAATAGATAACATCACAATACAACGTTAGAGATATCCCATTCTGAACATCTAGCGTAAAGAAGATCCTCTGACCATATGCATAAAACAGCCAGTCATCGACGCCATTCTATGGTATTAGAGTTGCATTTCGTACGTTCTTGGTCTCTACATGCATATCTGAGACTCTTTTACGGGTACTTTGTATTGTAATGATTGTAACATAACTGACTGATTAAATGCAAATCATGGTGAATACACACAATGTAATATATTTTATAATTCCGAATGAACACGGATATAAATAGGAGTTCAGAAATTGTAATGTCCCCTTCTCAGACTTGATCTTTCCAGTGACCGTTGGCCTTTTTTCTAGAAACCCGAAGGCTAGTCGGAAGGTAAATTAGGGTTTCCTATTTTTGAGGATGTCTTTGCTCGGAGTTGGTGGATTCAAAGGCAGATTCTTTCTGGGTTTTCCGAAAGCTTCGCAGTGGTATGTTCATTTCGGCATTCTGAGTATTTTTTGGAATTTACTATTTTTAGTAAATTCTATTTTTGGCAGTTTTCAGTTGGGTTCAACTTGGTTGACTTCCTACTTCAGTTTGGTCTGTTGACTGGTCATTATTGGCTTCAGAGCATGATTGAAGAGTTAAGTTGATATATTTAATTAAAGGTCACGTTTTAATATTATATTCGAACGTTGACCCCTTGGCCTAGTCTATTGACTTTAAGTTGTTTTGAAAAGTGGGTTTCTTGAGGGAGGCGCCTTCATTAAGATTATTTTATTAATTTCCAAAGTCAAAGCAAGCTTAAGGTGGGCGTATTTATCAAGGTATTGAGTTTAATTAAAATATCAATATTAAGCTTGAAAGGAAAAGGGCGCCATCTTGGAGAAAGGATTAGGGTTTGGATGTTGAAGTGTTTTTTAGGGTTTGGTGAAGTCAACAGGAAGTTATAAAAGGAAGGCTTTGAGCATCATTCATTACATTCTCCCCCTTAGTGCGAACATGGGAGAAAAACAATTGCACTTCTTCTGAAGCTTGCCCCCTGTGCATGCTCATGATTTGGATGGTTTTTCTGGACAGTCAACAACCTTAACAAGGATAGTTTTTCAATGACAGCCAACAACTTGTACATACAGATGGTTTTACAGCGCAACCAACAACCCAAATATCATGATGCTACTTTTTTTTTCCGTGCTTTCATCTTTTTCACTATGTTATTACAACAAGGAAGTGCATAGGAATTATTGCTTACTCCATATTGGATTGGGTAGCACATACTGAATACAAATTTGAACAAGGGGACAAAAATGGAAATGGAACATTGAGATCATGTTCCTCCTTGCAATGTGAATTTTCCACTTATTCAACACAAAACATGAACTCTAAAATGAAATCACACTGCACACAATTGAAAAATAAAAACTCACACCACAAAAATGTCACAACAGTTGAAGCAACCCCGTCGTTGGCGACTGATGAGATGTCGTTGATCAACCTCCAACCTCATGTGTCTCCCTCATCCAGTTTGTTGAAATTAATCAATACAAGAAGTCTTCATCACCCTATTGAGCATTTGCTTCCTCGTCATTAGAATGAGTAGACTTCATATCCCAATCACCTTCTTCATCTCTGTTTCCATAAATGAAAGATTTATTCTTCAATTTTCCATCAAGTAGATCCTTTACTCTTTGTTTCCAATACATAATTCCATGTCTTGGAGCATTACGATAGTGACAAAAGTTTTTGTTTTTTTTGTTGATCTTGGGAGCTTGACCTTTGCTTAAAAGAAGTGTTGTATCTCCCTTTAGCATGTGATCTATTTGTACCATACATTGCACTTTCCTCTGGGTCAATCTTATTGGTTCTATTTTCTTCTTCTATCAGAGAAGAAATCAAATCTTCTAATTATGATTTATTTTACTCAATGTAAAGACCATGTTAGAATAATTGGGAGGCATGCTATTAAGTAATATAGCTTTTGCATCATCGTTAGACACATCAACTTTTATTCCAGTTAATTGATTTGAAATAGAAAGAAACTTACTAATGTGTTCAACCATACTGTCATCTTCTTCCATCTTGAGCCCGATTAACTTTTGCTTGGGTGCCACTGTTGCACTCTCTGCATGCAACCTGAATAGTTTGCTCAATGTCATCTAGATGAAATGTGATGTCTTGGTTAGATTTAGGTGATGTATGTAGTCATCAAATAGTCACAGACCTATGATTGTTGTTGCTTTTCGATCCTTGCTTTCCCATTTTGCTGCCTCATCTGCGTCATTTTGTTTCTTGATTTTTTCATCCACAATATCCCATAGATCTTTGTTAATCAATAATAGTTGAGTTTTTACCTTCCATGTATAGAAATCTTTTCCTTCAAATTTGACAATATGGCTCAACCTGTCCATTTTAATATTTTGACAATGATTTGAAACGACTATACTTGACAAACACTAGTAAACAATACTTTTAGATGGAGACTATATAGGATGACAATGAAATAGAAAGAAAATGATGTTTGGAAAAGAAAAGAAAATACTTACACAAAAATATATAATCTTTTGACTTGACACTCTAGATTTTTTTTTGTAGTTTAAATGACTAGACATAATATGATTGACAACAACGATGATTAAATTGATTGCGATATGGCTCTAATGTTGACTATGTTGATAAATTTACAAAAAAGACATTGTATATAAACAATGTATATTTGTAGTAGGAGAATGACTATGAATCAAACATTTAAAACCCTACACCTAATAGAAACGTTCCACGAAAACACGACTATAACATAACTTATCTATATTTTCATGTCATTTGTTTTAATATCCACCAAATTCCATGCTAGTAACCTATCAATTTAACCAGGTAGTTTTATATAGATGTGTTCTCATGCTTCACAGCCACGTGTAAATGTTTGGAGAGACCAAATCCATATGCCAAATGAATTTTAAATTGCCTTGGTGGGTGAAAAAACACGTATGGGTCACAACAATGCCAAGAAGAGACTGTGCATCAAACTAGAGACACACCCACTCGCAAAAATGTGTATGCTTCAACATTTTGTATTATTAAGCTCATTCAATTTACCAGATGCTTACGGTCAACAAAAAATGGATCTAGAATGATACCAGATAGAATCTAGATCGTCACTAGGCGTGGATACAATTTCTAATGACAATATGAAGGATTTGTTCCTAGGTGGTCTCAAGGATCACATCCAACATGAGATACGAAGTTTTGATCCAATATTTGTTTTTGATTCTAGTATCATGGTAGGTAGGGTAGAGGAAAAAATTCCTTTCAATGAAAAGGAATAAATTCACTAACGTGAGATATTATAGCACCTTAGTACCATCATTCCCTCAACCTATGCAATTGACTCCACAACAAAATGAAGAGAAAAGAGTTAAAGGACTGTTATAGTTTTGATAGTAAATGGAATAGAGGACATAAATTCGCTGGGAAGAAATTATTCTACATTGAGATACCAAATGATGATGAGGACATGGATGATGAATTTGGAAAAGAGGAAGTTCTTGAGATCGTGACTAAGGAATATCAACCAACTATATCTTGTCACACAATTTCTGGCATTAGTACCCAAAAATCCTTAAGGTAGTTGGGTTTATGAAGAAAGAAAGGGTGATAGTATTGATCGACTCTGGAACTACTCGCATTGTGCTTAAATTGTTTTATTTATCCAACCTTGACATTTCATATCATGGTGGAAGATGGTGGTACACTTAGTTGTTCAGGAAAATGCCATAATATTAAGCTATACATGGGAGATTACCTGCTCTACAATCCCATGTATGCCATGGGCGAGGGGGTTGGGGGAGGTAGAAATTGTGTTAGGGGTCCAATTAATTACTACCTTGGGAACCTTAGAGATGAACTTCTAGGAATTATTCATGCATTTACATTTTAAAGGGGAGACTTTTGAGTTACTAGGGATGTAGGAAAAAGCTCTGGAATTGATAAGTTTTTATCAAATGCAAAAAGCTTCTTAAGAAGGGTGTTGATGGGTTTGTGGCACAAATAATTTCACTAAAAGCTCAACAATCAAAAGGAGCTATACCATCAAATCTACAAGAGATTATTAATAAGCATTCGTTTGTTTTTGGGGATATGTTGAATGGGTTACCTCCTAAAAGAGATCATGATCATGTTATTCGGCTAGTACTAGGAAGCCAACCACCCAACATTCAAACTTATAGGTACCCTTATCTAGAAAAGAGTGAGATTGAAAATATGGTACAAAAGATGATGGAAACATGTATTATTCACCATAGTTAGAGTGCTTACTGTTCTCCAGTGATGATGGTAAGAAATAAGGATGAAGGTTGGAGCATATGTCCATATTACATGGAGCTCAAAAAATACACTGAAAGATAAGTATCCTATTCATGTCACTGAAGATTTGTTAGATGAATTACATGGCGATGTTTATTTTACAAAATTATATCTCCGATCGAGATATCATCAAATCAGAATCGATCTAGTAAGCACTCTAACTATGGTGAATGATACTTGCTTCCATCATCCATTGTACCATCTTTTTAATCTCACTCTTTTGTAGATAAGGGTACCTATAAGCTTGAATGTTGGGTGGTTGGATTCCTAGTACTGGTTGAATATCATGATCATGATCTATTTTGGGAGGTAACCCATTCAACATATCCCCAAAAACAAGTGAGTGCTTATTAATAATCTCTTGTAGATATTATGGTAAATTTCCTTTTGATCGTTGAGATTCTAGTGAAAATATTTGTGCCACAAACCCATCAACACCCTTCTTAAGAATATTTTGAATTTGATGAGAACTTACCAATTGCAGAGCTTTTTCTTGCATCCCTAGTAACTCAAAAGTCTTCCCTTTAGAATGGAATTGCATGAATAATTCCCGTGAGTTCATCTCTATGGTTTCCAAGGTAGTAATCCATTGAATCCCTAATACAATGTATGTGCCCCTAATATATCAGATAATCTCCCATGGATAGCTTAATCTAATGGAATTTTCCTAAACAACTAACTATACCACCATCTTCCACCATGAGCTGAAACTTCGGGGCTGGATAAATAAAACAATTTAAACACAATGCCAACTTATGGATGATGAAGTTGTGAGTAGTTCTAGAGTCAATCAATACTTTCACCCTTCGTTGCTTCACAAACCCAACTACCTTGAGTGTTTTTTGGGTACTAATGCCATAAATTGCATGACAAGATATAGTTGGTTGATATTCCTTGGTCATGATCTCAATAACTTCATCCTCTTTTCTACATTATTCATCCTTGTCCTCTTCCTCATTTGGTACCTCAATGTAGAATAATTTCTTCTTAGCACATTTATGTCCTCTACTCCATTTATGTCCTCATATCCCAAGTGTGTTTTTGGGGCAAGAGAGAGAGACAATAATTGGGTCATAATGTGTCTCATGAAAGGGTAAAAGTGGACACTCATAAGATCCAAGCCATAGTGGATTGGCAAATTCCTAAACCCCTATAAAACCTTAGGGGATTCTTAGGGATTACGAGTTATTATCACATATTTATGAAGAATTATGGTAGAATTGCAACACCACTCACAATGTTATTGAAGAAAGACTCTTTTCATTGGAATGAGGAAGAAACAAATGCATTTGAATCATTGAAGAAGGCCATGTGTACCACTTCGGTATTTGCTACCCTAGATTTATTTGAAACCTTTGTTGTTGAATGTGATGCTTCAGGGTGTGGTATAGGTGCATTACTTGTGTAAAAGGGTTGCCCCATGGCATTTGAGAGTTGTTAACTCAAAGGTAGGAACCTATCAAAACCAACTTATGAGAAGGAAATGATGAATATTCTTCATGCAATCAAACAGTGGAGATTTTATCTCATGGGTTGTCACTTCAAGGTAAAGACAGATCATGAAAACTTGAAATACTTCTTAGAGAAAATACTATCATCTTTAAAGAACAAAAAAAAGGGTCACTTAGATGTTGGGGTACGAATTTGAGATCATTTACAAAAAAGGAAAATTAAATGTGGTAGTTGATGCACTATTAAGAAGAGATGAGTCCATAGAGGCATTTTTATATGTCATGTCCATATTATAGATAGATTGGGTATATTGAGAAAGATCATAATGGAAAAATGACAAAGAGACCCGTACTCTCAATAAAAATTTCCAATAGGATCCAAGAATTTTAGAAAAAAAAATTGGATGGATGGGGGATGCATTGTGGTACAAGTACCAACTATACTTATGTGAAAACTCTAACCTTAAGAGTTTGGTTCTCTTAGAGCTTCATACTTCTCTAGTGGGCGGCCATTCAACATTCTTGGAATCTTATCACAAAATTAAGCAAGTTTTCTTGTAGGAAGGCTTGAAAGGAGATGTCCAAAAATTTGTGGTAGAATTCTTGGTGTGTCAGTGTAACAAGGGTGCAGGCTTTGTGGCCTATGTCTATTCCTAGTGAGCGGTGAACAAATTTTTCTATGGATTTCATCATAGGATTACCCAAGTCTAAAGGGGGAAATGTAATTATTGTGGACTTACTAAGTATGCTCATTTTTTTTCCTTATCTCATCCATTTACAGTGAGTATAGTTGCCATATATTTTATGGATATAGTTCAAAAGCTACATGGAACACCCAAGATTATAGTCAGTGATCATGATCCTATATTTACTAGCATTTTTTGGATAGAATTATTGTCATGTTTGGGTACTCAATTGGCTCATAGTTCATCATTTCATCCTCAATCTGATCGACAAAATGAGGTAGTAAACAAATGTTTGGAGGGGTATCTACGATGGTTTTATTTAGACAAGTAAGAGATATGGGTCAAGTGGTCACCACCTATAAAATGGTGGTATAATACTTCATTTCATACTTCTTCCAAAATGTCCCCATTTTTGGCATCATATGGTTACCATCCACCATCCCTCATTTCCAACTTATGGGTCTATCCTAAAGTGAGAGAATTCGAAGATCACATTCAACACCAATAGGAGGCGCTCTCAAGCCTTAAAAAGAAATTAGTAATGTCACAAAACTGCATGAAGCAACAAGCGGATCAACACCGCAATGAGCGACACTTTGAAGTTGGAGAATTTGTCTTTGTACAATTGCAACCATATAAGCAAATATATTTGAAACAACAAAAAAAGATTGCAAGCTTTTACCCAAATATTATGGCCCTTATACAATGTTGCAAAAAATTGGTAGTGTGACATATAAACTAGAACTTCCTTAGTCAACTAAAATGCCTCCAATTTTCCATGTTTCTTATTTGAATAAGGTCATTGGGTAGAAGGTGTCTTCTCAGTCAATGTTACTGAAGCTTGGTGAGGAGGAACACATCATCTTAGAGCCTAAAGGAATACTACAAACACGTACTAAGAAATTGAGGGCAAGGGTCATCACTGAGTATTTGATCAAATGGAAGAATTTGGACCTTGAAGATTCAACATGTGAAGATGAAGCATTCTAACAACAAAATTCAAAGATTACCAATATTGGGGATAATGTTTCTTTGAAGGGGAGGGGCATGCTACGCCCTTAACCCTAGGTCATATATCGGGATATGGATAGTCAACTTATGGTTATTATAATCTCTTATCATGTCATATCATATTTATGTGTGGTTTAATATGCTTAGTGGATCGGCCTTGGTGTTTTACATTGTGTAGAAGGGTTTTATTAGAGTTAGAGAGTATGATATTATCATCATATTGAGCACTCAAGTCTTATTGAATGGTTTGGAGGTTACCCCCTCAAAGTGGTTGAGTCATTCTACTTACATATTGCGATCAGTTCTCTATATTATTGATATCTAGAGTGAGCTCGATTTACCAAGGTTTCCTAAGGAGTATATCAGCTTTACTTTACCCCCTTCAGTATAATGGGCACTAAAGTGCGTTTAGTTATACTTTCTTTAGAGTTGCGATACAAATATATTTGACTCTTATCTCACCAAGGTATACTAGTCAAGTCGGTAGTGTGGAGCACTTTCCTGTTTCATTCACAAGGTTCCATCTTGTGTGAACTACTTTAGGGTTCATAGGACCACCCCCATTGTTGTAGCTTAAGGCTTATGTCAAAGGGGTTATGTCCTAGTTGAGCGGATGAGCCGCGGGTCTTAACCGAAACATGCAAATACAATGTGATGATTATAAAGTATTTTTTTTAATCTTTTAGAATTAATGTGGTTTTTGTCGCACTCCTTATGGCAACCTACAATCACACGTGTAGTTCGAAAAAATGTTTGAGTCCTCCTTTCTTTGACTAGCGTTAGGTCCTTCACAAAATGGTTAGTAGTTTCAAGATAGATTCACAATATCATAAGAAAATAGCAATGAAAATGCTTGTAAATCACCTAACTACCATCAAACTTTGCAAAAACAACGCTTATTCCCAATTCATCCAAGTGCTTTTTAATGAAAAGACTAAAATTGCTTTTGATTCCCAAGATCACACTAGGTGCAATGGAAGAGCATACACAAATTTTGGCCTTGATTTCTTTATTAGTGAAAAAACTCTTAAACTAAAAGATCAAGCACATGGCAAAAAAAATGAAGGTTTATTCTCTTAAGCACAAAATGAATGATAATTGTTCTACTTACTCCCAAGAAGCAAAATAATGATTTAGAGGTGCTTTTGGTTCTCAAGATCACACTAGGTGCAAGAGAAGAGCATACACAACTCTATTACAAACTCAATCAAAGTATGAAAACACAATCACTCCTCAAACCCTAACCCAATTTACTCAAAAATATTTTATCAAACCCTATGACGATTTTGTTAGGAATATTTCTCTAAAATCAATAATTTGACAAAAACAGAATCTAAAAACCCTCAAAAACTGATAGGAATCATAAAATTGAAGTTCTAAAATTTTGAGAAAATTCAACCTTGATGCACAGACACTCCTACTAGTTAGTCATGCACATGTACTCACAGTCATGCACAGGCACTCACAATCATGCACAGGCACCCCTTTGCCATCTTTCATACATTTAATGATGCACATGCGCTTCCAGTGAGGCAAGTGCGCCTTTTTCTTGTAAATGCTCAACCTATCTTCTGGAGGCCATAACTTTTTCTCCCAACCTTGAAACGACTCTATTTTTTTGCGTTGGAAAGGTGTTGAAGTGAACTACGCAATGCCAACATAAAATTGGAGCAAAAAGTTAACAAGAATTTAGGGTATTGTTGACCAATTTCGCCCCTTAGGAAGAATTAATCAAACACGCCCCTGCACAGAAGAAAATCAGAAGGGTCAATTCAGCTCTGCGAGCTCACCAATTGATCCCAAATCAAGGGGTGGGTGGATTCGAAAGGGAAGGATCGGTGAAGGAGAAAACAGCCCGAAGATACTAGAGATGCACAGGAGAACAATGGAGAAAGGTAGTGTTAACTCGGTCCTGAATCGGCTAAGTATAAGAAAATCAATGGAAGTTGCCACGTGCCTCAACGACGCATCTATAAAGGTCAAACCCAAAAGACGGTCTCCAACAAGTGCTATCCCGCCACGTGCCTCAACGGCGCACCTCTAGACATCAGGTCCAAATAGGGTCTCCAAATGAGCGTGGAGCTTCCACTTGTCAAAGGTCCAACGAGTTGCTCCTAAATGGGTGGAAAAGGGACAGGCGGTCCCAAATCAACTAAGTATAAAAGGGTCAGCGGAAGCCCCCACGTGTCTCAACGATGTAACTTCAAACAAAGGATCAAGGGCGGAGACTCAAACAAGCGCCAAGCCTCCACTTGTCTCATGTCCGAAAAGGAGCAAAGCTGGCAATTAAAAAGTCTCAGGGGAGTGGAAAGAGCCGCGTGTCATCTCAACGCAATTTTTAAGGGGCAACCCAAAGCAGAGACTCAAATAAGCGCCAGCTCTCCATGTGTCTAGGGCCTGACAGAAGTAAAAAAGGGAGCAAGCTTGAATCAGCTAAGTACAAGCCTCCACGTGCCACATCGGCGCAATTTCAAAAAGAAAATCTAGAGGCAACCCTTAAACATGCGCTAGCTCGCCACATGTCCAGAGCCTGAAAAGGTCGAATTGGCCGTTGAAAATTCTAATTAGGGCAGAGCCAGCGGAAGATGCCATATGCTTCAACAACGTAAATTCAAAAGGTGCGGCCCAAGGGCCAATCCCAAACAAGAGTAGAGCCTCCATGTGTCCCAGGTCTGAAAAAGGGAACACCCGTCGTTGAAAAGTCCAAGCTCGAGACAGGCTTGTGGAGGCCTCCACGTGTCACGTCCGCGCAACTTCAAAGGGGCGATCAAAAGTGGAGACTAAAACATGCGCCAGCTCTCCACGTGTCTCGGGTCAGGCACAATGTTTCCACCAACAGAGGGGCCCGGGCAGAATACAAAGGAAACAGGGCAGAGCCAACGGAAGGTGCTGCATGTCTCTTCGGCGCAACTTCAAGAGAAAGAAGGAGGGGTGAAACCTTGAGATGCGCGGGGCAGCCACGTGGATATGCGTGAATAGACTCCAGATCTGAAGTCCCTTCAAGTGGCCATATCTTTCGATCAGAAGCTCGAAATCAAGCGAGAAGGGACGTTTTAGAGAGCTTGACACCTGCTGCCATTAATGTCTCGACCCACCATTTTTTGAGGCCGTCAAGTCTCCTACCTACCACCATGATGAAGAATGGGTTTCACTTCTTGCCCAGCAAGGAACATCGATGGGGGCATGGGTGTTGCAGCGAGACCCATCATTGTGGCAGGGGAATTCAATGCCCCTTCAGGGGGTTGGAACATGGTTGGATTTTCCCTCCTTTCTCTCTCTCACTCTTCCTATATATTGTACAAGAGGGACAATTTCAAGGGGTTGGACATTCTTGCTTTTCACCCCCCCTTTTCTCTGCTCTGTAGGTGAATTCGTGGAGTCTCAAACCCTTCCATCCAAATTGTAATGCAATTTCTACCTCTTGGCTGTTGTAATGTACTGTATCAATTCTTGGAGCAATAGAATACATTCGTGGATGATTTCAACCCTCTCTTATGTTTATTTGCTTCTTCCTAATCCCTCATTGCAATCCTGGTCATATGTGCATGGATATTGTTTCAGATTTTAATGGTTTGTGTTTAAAGGCAATGCAAATGTTCAGCATTCCTTTGATGCATCACCTCTATTAGATTAGGTTTTAATTCTTACATCCCTTTAACTCTGTCTCCTTGGCAAATTAGAATAGAATTTAGGTTAGACCCTCTGCAATATGAATGTGTGCATCTGAACAGAGGAATAGGAGTTGGCCTTCATCCGGAGAGCTCTCTTGACTCACAAGTCCCACACTTTGAGAGATGCTCCATGTTGTGCAGTCACACTGAGGATCTTAACCCATCAAGTTACTGATATCAGGGGTGCTATGATTCTGCAACAACAAGTATTCATTTTTAGAAAACTAGTCCTTGTCTAACATATCTAAATGCTTTGATGAATGTTGTTTTGAGAGATTTCTTGAAAAAGGTCCCACCTTTGGTATTTCTTGGGAATTTTGACAGGGCTTCGCAGCCTTATATCTTGTAAAAAGTAAGAAAACACAACTTATACCACAAATCTAGTTGAAATAACTTTTGACAAATGGAAATTGATCTAAAACTTTGAAAATTACTCTAAAAATTTGAAATTAAATTAAAAAGCTTGAGAAACTAATCTAACAAGCTTAAAAGTACACTAGAAAGATTGAAAGTAAAGTAGAAAACTTGAAATTAATCTAGGAAACTTGAAACTAATCTAAAACTTTGAAATGAAAAACTTTGAAACTAAGTTAAAAAGCATAAAAATTGAATGCCAAGATACGAACTAGAGTAAGAGTTTGAACAAGGTCCAAAAAAAGACACTTGGTAACATACTAATCCTGTTTTCTCTTAGAGATCCAGTGTGTGCACATGGAAATTTATTACCTCTCGGAGGGAAGATTTGATAGACAACAAGTGAAGACACCCTAGCCAATGTGTAGGAATGATTTATTTTTCAAAGTTGATTTTTATGAATGGATTGCAGAAGGAGAACCGTACATTGGTCTGCTGCCAGCTAGGTGTCCATAGCCTCGATGGATATGCATTTGATTCTAATCGCAACATTTATCTACTGCCAGTTAGGTGTCCATAGCCCCAGTAGAGATTATTGGAAATACCCCAAGAGAGACTTATACATCAATTTGCTTTTGCTTTTTGATTTGATTGATTCTTTTACTTTATGAAAACTTATTTCAGCTCTCTTGTTTGAAAAGGGGTTAAGAACCACTAATGGCTTGATGGAAGGAGGTGAAAGTGATTGCGATGACAACATTGGCTAGTGTCAACAAATATGTCCAAAATTTCTTTGCAATAAGTTTTTTAGATGTTGATTGTGATAGGATCTCTAAGAGGTCATTCGTTCTAATGGATACCATAGAGATAACTGTCACAAAATGCATGTGAATAGGCTAACCAAAATATCACCGAAGGAATGAAAATGGTAGGAAGACTTACAGAAGAATAGCAAGGAAGGGAAGAAAAAACATCCATGTGTATGCAATACCTAATTGCAATGTGTGTTCATTTACCTTTGAATTTTTTGAAATGTTTTCTCATTTTTTTGTATTTTATATTTTTTGAAAGGTGGGACCAGCAAGGTCACTTGGTGTGATAAGATCCAATAACAATGTTAGCAATTTCCTTGATAAGGAAGACTAGGCGTGTTTTCTTATCAAGAGTCATATTATCCCCAATCTCAATGATCGTGGTGAGCTCATACTCAATAGATGATTGTGTTTTATTGTGAAACGTGGATGTTGTATGTGGGATCTTGAGGTCCCTATCTAGAGGTTTTTGCACTTTATGCCATACTTGATAGGTGCGTTGATGTGCATTTTTGAAGCGCATTTGATTCTGAACTTTAATATCATTTGAATTTTTGTGAGACTTAGAGCTCTTGGAATTTTCTATCGTAGTTGGATGAAGGAACCGTTTAGGTTTCTTATAAGTTATAACGTGACTTTTTTGACCCCGAGAAGTGGGAGAAGAAAGTGGACGAATTGATGTGAGAAATGACGGTGGGTTTGCCAAAATCATTGATAGAAGAGCAATATGATGGACACGAAGGATACGGTCTAAGAATTGAAGATGATGGGCTACCAGGAGGTGTCCCATAGACTGAAGATAAAGGACTACAAGGATGTGGCCCTAAGATTGAAGATGCAGGACTACTTGGAGGTGTCTCGTATATAGAAGATGATGGGCTATTAGGACATGGCCCAAGAATCAAATATGAGGGACTTCTAGGACGTGCCCTCAGTATTGACAAAAATGGGCTACTAGGAGGTGAGCCACATATAAAGGATGTGGAGCTACTTGGAGGTGGCCCACATATAGAAGAAGATGATGGGCTATTAGGTGGTGACCCAAGGTAAGATTGCGATGGAGGAATCTTGATATATAAAGAATGATTAGGTAATGAGAATATAGGATGTGGATCAATGCTAGACCCAGGCATTTCATCCCTCAATGAAGAATGTGGAGACAAAAGAATAAAAGGAGGATCATGTTCGATGATATTAGGGTCTTCCTCTATTTTTGACAAAAGACATCAATTTCTTCCTCCCAATACGTGAACGTGATCTTAGGGTCTTCCTCTATTTTTTGATAAAAGACATCAATCTCTTCCTCCCATTATGCGAATGTATTGAGGTCTAAAGAGGTTTCTTGCTCGCAAACTTCTAGAGGAATGTCTTCATGTAATCTCATAAATTCTCTAATGGCTTCTTCATTTTGAAATGAATCAATCGGTGTGGGTAGGTGTCCCATATGTAGAAGATGATGAGCTACTAGGAAGTGGCCCAAGAATAGATGACGATGGGCTACCAGGAGGTGAGCCACATATAGACAATGTGGAGCTATTTAAATGTGACTAACTACATAAGAATAACACCGTTTCCACCTCTAGTCAAGGTTCTAAGTCTAGGAATGTAACATTAAGATAAAAGCTTAAAGGAATTCTTAACTAACATGAATACTAATTCAAAATCTAACTAAACATGCCTACTAATATGCTCAATTACGTAACATGGGCCTAAATAGACCTAGAGGGAAATCAAATGGGTTTGGTTGCTACTCCAAATAAGGTGAAATGGCCTCTCCAAATAACTTATCAAGTCACTTTAGATATCTATATACTAACCTTGTTGAAGGCTTTAGGCAAGGATTGAACTTGGCTATATATCATATTTATTATATGAGATGCAAATCAAAGCATGGTGTAAAATATTAAGGTATGAGGTGAACTCATTTTTATAGTTTTCCATTTGGGAGAAAAATTGAATTTTGGTGCATGTGGGACTAAAAGCCCCAAATTATATTAGAATTTCTAATCATGATTAGAGCTTTGCTAATCACAATTAGTGAATTATCAAGTGATTAAGATGTGTGGAGCCTTAATCAATCGCTTAGGGTCAACTAGGAGGATAGGATAAACTTTTGAAGCTTGCTGAGATGTTGTGGAGGTGAATGTAGGGTGATTTTGAGTGGTTGGAAGAGGGTTTTGAGCCAATAGTAGGGTATATTAACCAAAACAAGGTAAAAATATGCTTAATTAGCTAATAAACGCTAATTTTCTGTTTTGAAGAGGATTTTGGCTTACAATTCGTCGTAAAGTGGCATCCTGAATGTGAAAGAGGTTTGGTGATCAACGAAGTGCTTATTAACCGACCAAAGTGGCAATAAACGTTAGTTAATTAGTAAAGAGCATTAATTATAACATAATTGGGAAGAATAAGAGTGATTTGCGTGCGTTTTGACAATAAGATCGCAAAATCGGAATTTAGGTTTCTACAAATATGCTTAGTGGATCGGCCTTGGTGCTTTACATAGTGTAATAGGGCATATATATGAGTTAGAGAGTATGATATTATCATCATATTAAGCACTCCTGTCTTATTGAATGGTTTGGAGGTTACCCCCTCAAAGTGGTTGAGTCATTCTACTTGAATATTGCGATTAGTTCTCTATATTATGGTGTTATTTTGTGTTATATTGTTGTTGATATTAAGATCTATCTAAGTAATTTCATTACATTTTTAAATTGAAAGTTTTGTTAAAGTTATAAGTATATGTATTAAAGTTTTCACATCACCATAATTTCCCTTACAAACATGTGTTCATGTATAGTGTAATTTGAGTTATATAAATACTCATCTCTGAAGGTCCATGAACACCAACGAAATATAATGGATGAAGAGAAAATAAAGTGTGACTAAAGATATGAACAAGACTTAAAAGGGCTTCAAGGACCGAATAATGTGATTAAGGCACATGGAGAGAAGTCTTTTAGGTTATTTACTCATAGCACATTCATGTAACTCCCAAAAAGTGGACGATGGGTAACATTAGTACTAAGGACGTTGTTAAAGCTATAACTTAGCACACCGCTCAATCCTAACAACATATATGATCACACCTAGTAGGTTATGTGTGAAGATATTTCAAATAACCTAAGATCTCTTTGCCACATAGATGTTGAGGTCATTAGGAAGCTCAAAAGGACTTGTATTGACTTCTTGGACTCTCAAAGAAGAAAATAATGTTTGTCAACATCCTAGTTAAAATGGTTTTATATTTTATTTGTCTTTGCATTTGGTTGCATGATTATGTCTTTGACATTTAAAACAATCTAAGTAGCATAGAATTATTATTAGAATGGGTATGTTATTTCCATGTATGTTTTTGACTTTCATTGGGGGCTTTGGAGGCACTTGGAATGTGCTAAAGCACATTTTTTTGTTGTATATGCATAACTTAAGGAGCAAAAACATTAGGGGATGCACATTTATGACATTAATGTTTCTAATGTGGAAATGGATAGTGATAGAGTAAAAATGTGCATCACACAATCAAATATTTAATAGGACCCGACATCGCTATTTGAAATAAGGGTTGTGTTGTAGCACCAATACTTGCCTTTAATGGATTAATTTTGATCATGTTTTTTTAGAATTATCGATATCTATTTTTTTATTGGTATTTTATAGGTTGGAATAATGTACATTTAAAATATATCTAAACAAGTAAATTGAAACACCATAATATCATGTGGCCAAATTATATTGTTTCTATCCCATTTTTCAAAAAGATTGTTTCAAGAGTGACACATTAGTATACATAGATCAACAACATTTATCACCAACTATTGAAAATTTTACCAAGAAATCATTAAAGTTATTAAAATTTGTGGTATGCTAGAAATCATAGATAAAGACTTTTGAGATTAATCTATCTCGACATTATTCATACAAAACTAGTTATATCTGCAAACCTAAAAGTTAAAAAAAAATTAAAATTAAAAATTGATTCAAAGGGTACAAACAAATTCCAAAATTAAAATTTGTGGTAAAATATATATAAATATGAATCTTAAATAACCCGAAGCACTAAGTTGGTATGGGGCGGCTGTTTATTCGAGTTTGAGTTTCCGTGTAGTGAGGCTCTCCAAACGCACTTCCGCAATACAGAATAAACAAATAAAAGTCGAGGAGAAAAAATGACTAAAAAACAAGCCTTAGGCAAATTTTTAACTTTTAGTGAGCCATCACCAGATACCAAGATGCCAGTTCTGTAAACCTATTTCACAAGGGCTTAGCTTTTCTTTTTCGCCGTAGCAAGATGTCATCTGTTCTCCATGGGAACGCTGTCGAGAAGCTTATGTCCAACGGAGTTAACCATCTTGAGGTTAAGCAGAAATACATATTTCCTCCCCATGAACGTCCCCAAATGTCCAAGGTTTCTCATTCTCACACAATTCCTGTCATTGATCTCAAGGATTTGGATGGTGCTGATAGAAAAAAGGTTGTGAATGAGATCAGAAGTGCTTGTGAACAGGATGGCTTCTTCCAGGTAATTTTTGTTTTTTCCCCTTTCAAACCTATTTGGGTCTGCTTTATTTCAGTCATACCTATATATATTTGTAACGGAACACGTAGATTGTGAACCATGGCGTGGAAGAATCTGTGATGAAAAGCATGATGGAAATTGCCAAGGAGTTTTTTGAAATGCCTGTAGAAGACAGGGCCTGTCTCTATTCAGAGGACCCATTAAAGAAGTCAGTCAGAGTTTCTACAAGCTTCAACGTAACTAAAGACAAAGTCCTTAACTGGAGGGATTATCTGAGACACCCTTGTCATCCTCTGGAGGAGGCCGTCCCGTGTTGGCCCGAAAAACCTGCAGCCTACAGGTGCTAATACAAAATCCCCCTGTAATCCTAAGCTGTTTGTACTTGTCCAGTCCTATTGACCTGCTCTGTTTATCCGGGGACATTTATACATTTATTTATATTATTCTCTTTAGCTTTAGTGTGACCCCCCCTTTAATTTTTTTACAGAGAGGTTGCAAAGAAGTATGCTAAGGAGATGAGAGCATTGATTTTGAGGCTTCTGGCTGCTATTTCTGAAGCTCTGGGGCAGGATTATGATTATATGAATAGAATGTTTGGGAAACATAGTCAGGTGTTGCTTGTAAATTACTATCCTTCCTGCCCAAATCCAGATCTTACCTTTGGCATACCACCACATTCAGACCCAGATGGCATCACTGTTCTAATGCAGGGAGATGTGAGCGGCCTTCAAGTGCTCAAGGACAATAAATGGTTTTCAGTAGAACCCATACCCAATGCCTTTGTGGTGAATTTGGCAGATCAACTGCAGGTTTTTACTAAATAAAATACTGTCAAATATACTCAGTGTTTCCATCTGTGAAATGTTTTCAAAGGATCTATTTCACTGTTTTTTTGTGGGCTTTGACTAGGTTGTGAGCAATGGAAGATTCAAGAGTGCAGAGCACCGGGCTGTAACTAATACATCCACTGCACGAATGTCTATTCCTACCTTCTATGGGCCTTCAATGGATGCCTTTATAGCTCCTGCAGAATCCATGGTGGATGAGGACCATCCTGCTTTGTACAGAGGATATAGGTTTGAAGAATACATGGGAGCCTTCTGGAGCCAGGGATTGAGGAGCAAGAGTGTATTGGATGTCTTCAAGATAAAAAATGATCAATAGATAAAACATGGGTAAATATACAATCCATGTTAAACTAATACTACAAAAACAATCAACGTTGAACTGAACTGATAGGCCTAGTTCAAATATTACTCTTCGCAAAACAATGAGAGTTATATAAGTATTTTTATTGTTTTGCAAAACAACAGTGCCTTATTTAGGTTTGAGGCTCACCACCTACTTGATATTTGTAATTTAGACTTGTAAGTGGCTTTGTATAAAAAAAAAAAATTTACTACATTATGAACAGAAAAGAGAAATAGAGAAAAAATAAAAAATTTCTTGCGATTATTTCTCTCCATCCATGAAATTTTTCTACTCCTGTAATAATTTTATAAGATATTTGTATTCTTTTTGTATAACAGTTTAATCATATGAAAAGAAAAGGGAAATAGAGTAAAGTTCAAAAAAGAAGGGGGGGGAGTCATTTCTTGAATTTGTAATAAGTGAATTAGCTATTTAAATTCAGATTTGTTGGGGAAAGATATGAAGAGAGTTGGAGACTTCTTCATTTTTTGATTTCATATGTTTTTTGGATTCATTTCTTGCTTCTTGCATCTGAAATTTGTAACCCTCTGAAGAGCTTGTGGAGGAAGAGAATCGTTGGTGTATGCATCTTTTCTAGTGGGCTGTCCAAGGACTGGGAATTTTGAAGAAATTAAGGACGAGGTGAAAGGGAAACACCCCCCTTGAGAAGAACATAGATTGTACTGGACAGCTTTGGTTGTTTTTGGTAGTAAAATGCTTGTTTTTCACAGAAGGGTGGTGGCAGCAAGAAAGGAATAGAGGAAAAGAGGCACGAGGAGGCCTATAACGTGGTGAAAACTTAGAAAATTCATTATCATTTCATCAACTACAAGAGAGATACAATTTTTGGTTGATGTAAGCATGCCATTTTTGGAAGGGTTTGTGCAAGTTTGGGGCAATCTTAGAAGATACTAGAGGTATCAATAGAAACATACAGTCATGGAGATCACAAAACCATTGCCTAAATTCATTATCATGCATTGCTGTGTGTGTACAAAGTTGAGGCTAAGTGTTGGACAAAATGCCTATCTATTTCATGTTGTACTGGTTAAAAAATACCATGTTAGTCATTTCTGTAAGGTTTACTTTGTTAGTCATTTCTAGGTTTTGAGTGTCTTTCCTATTGTTTGTAATGGTCCTCAGTAATTAATCTCGGTTGATATCAGCATGTTTAGAGGTGTAAAAAACTCTTTTTTGTGACTGTTAATATGCAAAGCATACGATGAATGTAAATGGTGCTTTGCCACTTGATGCCTGAGGCTAATTCATTCTTGTTCCATTGGTGAAGAGGATGACTGCATTTAAAGAATTTCGCGTATTGTCCTTTCAGGGGTGAAATTAACATTGATCGTAAGTGGTGTTGGTGTTCGTAGCTGGAATCACTAGGACAAACATGGAAGAAAATTGAGCAACTATGCAATGGAATCATGAGGCACATAAACAAAGTCAGAAAACATGGCGTGACTGTATTCTTTGCAGTGTAAAACTTCAAATGAAACAAATTATATTGTTTTAAGAAAGTATATTTGAAATGCACCCAGGTAAATTGTGCATCAAGTGGAAAGGCTCTTATATATTGATTCATCGAATCATAAAACATGGCAAAATTATATTGTGGGATTTATAGGGGAACGTGTTACTTGGTAGAATCAACCGATGTAGGCTAAAAGCCTACAAATGGATAATTGCGCAATGATAAGAAATAGACAAAAAGTGCGTTCAACACATGACTCAGAGTAGGTAGATAAAAGTTTATATATTTGATTAGTTTTGTGTTCTAGAGTGTGTAGTATAGTTACGATTCAAAAGATCACCTTCCACCAAAGCAAAGAGAAAGCGCAGAAAACAAACACATCCACGAAACATGTATGGGAACAAGAAAGAAGATGAGACAAAAAATAAATTTGAAACGTTAGAGAGTTACCAGCTCACCGATCTATAAGACTGACACATCAAGCTACCAAGATTTTGTGGCAAGTGAACTAAAGAGACAAGTCAGAGCAACATCAAGCCAATTTTTGAATGTATAAAAATCATTAAAGTGGTAGATCAAAGGATAAATAACTCAAATATGGTCACATCGCATTCAGATGGTATATAAATAGGAAACAATGTGGATAAAGAGTTAAACGCATTATGTTAATTTGGAATTAAAAAGAAACTAAGAACTTAGAGAAATGTTGAAATTTGTAGGAATTTGAAAAGCCAGAGATTGCGTTTGCAAAGGAAAGCACTAGAATGGCAATGGTAGATCCATTCTCCCAGCCTATTGGACCTAAGGTTCAAGGCATGATGGAGAAGCAAGGTATTGCAGTCCTTCCTCTAAGTGAGTCAATGAAGACATGGGAATTTCCAAAATGTTGCGGCAACCAAAGTGGAGTGACCCACTACATCATAACCTAGTAGCAAGAGCAGAACAAGCTTGGGGCGTAGAGAGGCCTGAAATCTAGACCAAAGCCACAAAATGGAAGATAGTAGAAAATGATCCGATGTGAGGACTGGTTACTAACAGGCTGGCGAGATTTCCATAGATGGGAGACCACCCAAAGTTTATAAAAACAATCATGAGTCGATATTACAACGATGCCATCTAGTTAAGTGCGCAAAATGTGATCCCAATTAATGCAGTCACAGTTACTCAAGCCATTAGATTGCCCAATAAAGGTATATATATGCTCACATACAAAAGCACCTGACCACATGTAAAATAATCAAATATGACCATTTATAGTCATCTGCGTAAGGAAAAGGGAATCCCTTTGGGAGCCATTGTTAATCAAGAGGTGCGAGTTCTAACTAAAATCATAGCAAAAAGATTTTGGCAAGCAATGTGAGGAAGCAAACAAACATCCCTTGATATCATTACAAGAATGTAGGCAAATGGAGACGAGTTCAACTAGCCCGAGCATTCCTACCACATGAACTCAATAAAAACGCACAAAAGGTAACTAAAACTACTAAAAAAAAGTTATGTATCAATAGTTGAAGTTAAAGATGTGTATTATCCACAAAAGAGATTTGCACAATACATACCTGTAAGCCATACACAACTTACAAAGATATTCAAAAGATGGGAGATTGGCTCAACATAATAAGGGAGACACTCAGTGTGAACCCCTACATACCAAAGAAGTGCATGGATACATGGCCTCACGTGTCAAGATAAAATTTTGCATATTGGGGGCCGTACTGTGATGTAAAGGAGAAAATGCCAAGCATCCAAAGACACTCCTATTCTTCATCAACATGGAGAAGTGCAAGAAAATTTAAGTAGGAAGGATGGCATGATCACCACAAATGTACAACCATTGTGCACTAAAATGTCAATACAACTAGTTACGGGAGGCCTACAAGCCAGATGAATTGTGTAACTTGAAGCCGACGCTCAACCCACTGTACAAATGAAAGCTCAAGCAAGGAGGCAAGAAAAAGGAAAGTAAACATAGTTTGAAACAAACCCAATATTGCCCATTTGGTTCACTAACTTGGATTTTAACGAGTTTAAAGTCATTAGAAACAAAGTGCGAATAATGACACTCAAGGACATGGGAACCAAGATGTATCTACCCAAAGAAATAAGTGGTTCACGTGCGAAGAGCGCAATATCTTAATCTAAAAATAAAACCTTAAAATCTAGTGAAAATTCTTCTCACACCACACTCTCTCATGATCATCATAGGTCAGAAGGATGTCACTCAAGACCAACTATTTAAAAATGTCATTGAGGGACTCAAGGATGCAGAAGTCGATCCTAAAGTTGAACCATTTTTGCAAGGAATCAAAGTGATGGACATTGAAGAGGAAATCTTAGTGAAACCTCTCAAGAAACGGAGAACAAGTACAAGCCCATACAAGTTAGTGTATGTATCACCTTCACAAGGAGAGACAACTATTTCAAGTTGGGGACTTTGCACACATAAAAGGTCCTCACTCACATAAGAGGAGATAGCTGAATAAGTCATTTCACAACAAATAGACAGAAAAGTTACATAAAAAAGAAAAGAACGCACACAAAAGAGGGAGAAATCCAAGACCCATAAAAGGGTAAAATTATTAGTACCAAAATTTGCCACATAACAAATGGTGAGTACACCTTCTCCTCCTCCATCTATTCCGGATCTAATTACTCCACTAGAAAAGGGCACATACGAGGAAACATCTATGCAAGACATACAAATAGACCCAATAACTATAATTCCTATTATGCAACCACTTCTGGAGCAGCATGTATCAACCACACAACCAAAAAGTGCTGGAGGATATCACAAACAAGAGAAAGATGCCAAGGACACAAAAACAAAAAAGGAGGAAGAGGAGCAAAAGAAAAAGGAGGAAGAGGCTGAACAACAAAAACAAGAAACTAAACAGGTCAAAGATGAGAAAGCCATGGTAGAAAAGAAGTTCTGAGAGCAAGAGAGGAGGAAGTAGAAAGAGGAGAAAGAGAAACAACAAGTAGAAGTAAAGGCCAATGAATAAGAAGAAGAGAAAGTAAAGAAACATGAATATGCCAAGAAGGAAGAAGAAACCAAGAAGAAAGAGGAAGAGAGAGAAGAAAGAAGAAGAGAAAAATAAGATAGAAGAAAATGCCATAAAAAATAAGGAGCGAGAGAAAAATGCCAAGGATGCACAACCCACTTTGAATGCAATTGTGAGAGTAGAGGCAGAAGCTCAAAGAGTCAAGAAGCATGCACCATCTCAATCAATGGAAAAAATGTAGAGAAGGAGCAAGTGAAAGCATAAGGAGAACAAAAAAAGGGCATTGTGTAAACTATAGTAACTCTACTTGTGTAATTGACCACCGCACAAGTGCTTCCAATTAGTGTCATATAAATTGGAGTCTCAAGTTCAGAGCAACCATCCATGGAATAAACTGTGGAAGGGGACACACAAACATTTTGGTGGGTGCCACAATCAACTATGTAAACATGAAAGCACAAGTTGGTCCTCCCTCTATTTCACATCCATATTGTAGCCCCCTGATTTAATCTAATTTGCAATTAAATCTTATTTCAGAGTAACTTGTAATAAATGATATTCAGATGATTAAATAAAGTAATGTGTAAGAACTAAGCATTCAATAATGTAAAACCCTAAGCAAATGGAGGGAGAAAGATAACTTAATTGATTATGTGCAACTTGGAAATGATTGGGGATGTTTGAGTGTTACATATTTATGAAAACAATGTCTAAATGACTTGACGAAGGTTTGGAACCCCAGGGATGTACCGAACAGAAGTGCATGTAAGAGGATAGGAGCACCCAAAGCGCTAATGACTAATCTAGGCGCATGTGTCCTCTCAGATGCTTGGAACCCGATATTTTATGGGTTAGAAGGTCTTTGTTGTTACTTGCTCTTTGTCACTCCGGATTTGTTGTTAGATCGCCAATCGTACCTATAACCTGCAAAACAAATAGCTAGCTACACATGCCCACAAACCATATCAAATCTAGTAAAAAAAGATGCAAAATGTTGAGTTAGAATGACCCCGACGCTCACCCAAGGAGTGAACTGTAAATGACCCCCCTCGCTCCCCCCCCTCCTTCCTTTTTTTGAACGTTACGCTATTTCCCTTTTCTTTTCATATGACTAAACTGTGATACAAAAAGAATACAAATATCTTATAAAATTATTATAGAAGGATGAGAAAAAAATCATGAATGGAGAGAAATAATCACAAGAGATTTTTTTTTACCTCTATTTCCCTTTTCTTTTCATAATGTAGTAAATATATATTTTTTATACAAAGCCACTTATAAGTTTAAATTACAAATATCAAGTAGGTGATGAGACTCAAACCTAAACAGGACACCATTGTTTTGCAAAATAATAAAAATACTTATATAACTCTCACTGTTTTGCTAAGAGTAATATTTGAACTAGGCCTATCAATTCAGTTCAACGTTGATTGTTTTTCTAGTATTAGTTTAACATGGATTGTATATTTACCCATGTTTTATCTATTGACCATTTTTTATCTTGAAGACATCCAATACACTCTTGCTCCTCAATCCCTGGCTCCAGAAGGCTCCCATGTATTCTTCAAACCTATATCCTCTGTACAAAGCAGGATGGTCCTCATCCACCATGGATTCTGCAGGAGCAATGAAGGCATCCATTGAAGGCCCATAGAAGGTAGGAATAGACATTCGTGCAGTGGATGTATTAGTTACAGCCCGGTGCTCTGCACTCTTGAATCTTCCATTGCTCACAACCTAATCAAAGCCCACAAAAAAACAGTGAAATAAATCCTTCGAAAACATTTCACAGATGGAAACACTGAGTATATTTGACAGTATTTTATTTAGTAAAAACCTGCAGTTGATCTGCCAAATTCACCACAAAGGCATTGGGTATGGGTTCTACTGAAAACCATTTACTGTCCTTGAGCACTTGAAGGCCGCTCACATCTCCCTGCATTAGAACAGTGATGCCATCTGGGTCTGAATGTGGTGGTATGCCGAAGGTAAGATCTGGATTTGGGCAGAAGGATAGTAATTTACAAGCAACACCTGACTATGTTTCCCAAACATTCTATTCATATAATCATAACCCTGCCCCAGAGCTTCAGAAATAGCAGCCAAGAAGCCTCAAAATCAATGCTCTCATCTCCTTAGCATACTTCTTTGCAACCTCTCTGTAAAAAAAATTAAAGGGGGGGGTCACACTAAAGCTAAAGAGAATAATATAAATAAATGTATAAATGTCCCCGGATAAACAGAGCAGGTCAATAGGACGGGACAAGTACAAACAGCTTAGGATTACAGGGGGATTTTGTATTAGCACCTGTAGGCTGCAGGTTTTTCGGGCCAAGACGGGACGGCCTCCTCCAGAGGATGACAAGGGTGTCTCAGATAATCCCTCCAGTTAAGGACTTTGTCTTTAGTTACGTTGAAGCTTGTAGAAACTCTGACTGACTTCTTTAATGGGTCCTCTGAATAGAGACAGGCCCTGTCTTCTACAGGCATTTCAAAAAACTCCTTGGCAATTTCCATCATGCTTTTCATCACAGATTCTTCCACGCCATGGTTCACAATCTACATGTACAAATATATAGGTATGGCTGAAATAAAGCAGACCCACATAGGTTTGATTGGGCAAAAAACAAAATTTACCTGGAAGAAGCCATCCTGTTCACAAGCACTTCTGATCTCATTCACAACCTTTTTTCTATCAGCACCATCCAAATCCTTGAGATCAATGACATGAATTGTGTGAGAATGAGAAACCTTGGACATTTGGGGACGTTCATGGGGAGGAAATATGTATTGCTGCTTAACTTGAAGATGATTGACTCCGTTGGACATCAGTTTCTCAACAGCGTTCCCATGGAGTAGTGTTTACAGATGACATCTTGTTAGGACCAAAAAAGCTAAACCCTTTATCGAGCTGAAGAACTTTGATTGCTTGGGATTGTTGAAAGAAATTGGTTATGTGAAATAGGCTAACTGGACTGGCAGTCCATCTTGTTAATGATGGATCGCCAAAAGTTAAAACGATAATAGCTAAATATCTTTGTTTTTATTAATATTTATTTGAGGATGAATAACCCTACACAAGTAATAATACTCATTAATTTGCTCCTTCCGTGTTTTAAATAAGGTTAGTAGGTAGCACTCCCTAGTGTTAGAGTTTTGCTTTTCGAAACTTTACGTTATTGTGTATTAGTTGATCATTTTTTATCACTAAATAAAATAGTCATTCATTTTTATTAATAAAAAATAAAATAAATTTTAGTTTTGATAAACGATAGCCCGAAACAAGGTTGATTCCATTAGAAATACATCTATTTTGACTATAACTCCTATTGCTTGGACAATTTTGATGTGTGAGTGAGTGAGTGAGAGAGAGAGAGAGTGTTGTGTTTGCCATCTCTTATATTGAAATTTGATATTCAGTTTTATCCTCAATAAATAAAATGTTATCACATTATAAACAAAATGAATATTTCTTTAATTACATATATACAAATTATATAAGCAATGTAACATGACCCTTGTTTCAAATAGCAATGTTGGGTCCTATTAAATATTTGATTGTGTGATGCACACTATTGTTTTATTACCATCCACTTCCACATTAGAACCATTCATGTCATAGATGTGCATCCCCTAATGCTTTTGCTCCATAAGTTATGCACATGCAACCAAAAAGAAGTGTGCTTTAGAACATTCCAAGTGCCTCTATAGCCCCAAGGAAAGACAAAAACATGCATGGAAATAACATATCCAATATAATGATTTTTGCAGTACCTTCTACACTACCCTTATATTGTTTTCAATGTCGGAGACAAAATCATCCAACCAAACAAGAGGACAAATAAAATATAAAAACCATTTTCACTAAGATGTTGACAAACATTGTTTTGTTATTTGAGAGTCCAATAAGTCAATACAAGTCCTTTTGAGTTTCGCAATGACCTCAACATCTATCTGGAAAAGAGATCTTACTTTTTCTCACTTGGGGTATTCATATTTACAAGTCAAACCCTTTGAAATATCTTCACACATAACCTACTAAGCGTGATCATCTCATTCTGCTTCCAATTATCCACTAGTTTGCCTACTAGATTAGCTAACTACATTTATTCACTCATTACTTTCTCACTTATGGTATCGGTGACAAGTTGTGGACAATTGTCTTCAATCTAAGATTTTAAATTGTGCAATACATAGTCCAATGTTGTTTTTTGTGCCCTGTGTGTTATGAATGCTCTGATGCTTGCTTGTAGTTAATGCATGCCTTTAATATGTGTTTGTAATAGAAAACTTCTCCAAATCTGCTTCGATTGTGCTCGCTAATGCTTGAGAAGTTGTAGGTTGTGCACTTTCTTGGACAATGTGGAGGGCTACAATGTTTTCATGAGATGAAGGGAGGACCAACTTACACTTTCGTGTTTACACAGTTGATTGTGACACCTACCAAAATGTTTGTGTGTCCCCTTCCACAGTTTCTTCCATGGATGGCTGCTTTGAACTTGAGGCTCCAATTTCTATGGCACTAACTAGAAACACTTGTGCGGTGGTCAATTACACAAGGAGAGTTACTGTGGTTTGCACAATACCATTATTTTATTCTCCTTATTCTTTCACTTGCTCCTTCTCTACTTTTTCCATTGATTGAGATGGTGTTAGGGAATAAGTGATAAAATATGCGGAATAATCCCTCATAGAATCGCAACAGTAGAAACTAATATGTAGAAAATATTATAGATCTCAAATAAAAGTGCAGAATAAAATAACACAACACAAAGAGACAATATTTAACGTGGTTCACCCAATTTGGGCTATGTCCACCAAGAATCATTTACTCATATTTTATTACAAGCCACTGCTCTCTCAATACAATACCTAGATCTGTTTAGAGCTATGCTCAACAAAGTCTACAGAATTCACAACCGAATTCAAAACACATCCGCAATGTTTACATTATGCTTCTATCATATGCATAAAACCATATAAATAGACAACTGCTTAAGCAATTTTACAAAACCGCGGGTATCAAAACCATGGGCAAAAACCGTCCCATAAACCTATGGGTCGAAATCCCGCCCATATGAGAAAATCACGTTTCCCAATATATTGGGCACATTTTAAGGCCCGGCCCCGAACCCCGGTGAGGATACATGAAAAGTGTACAGTACTCATAGTGTACAGTCTTCAACACTTTCACACATGAAAACATGCTCCACAACCTAATAAATGGTGTTTGCTTCTTGACCCTTTGAGCTTCTGCCTCTACTCTCACAATTACTTCCAAAGTGTGTTGTGCATCCTTGACATTTTTGTCAAGTGCTCCTTATCATTTATGGTATTTTCTTCTTCTATCTTCTTTTTCTCTTCTTCTTTCTTCCTCTTTCTTCTTTTTTTCTTCTTCCTTCTTGGCCTCTTCATGTTTCTTTACTTTCTCTTCTTCCTCTTCATTGGCCTTTGTTTTCATTTCTTGTTTCTCTTTCTCCTCTTTTTACTTCCTCTTCTCTTGCTCTCGGGTTTTTTTTTCTACCATGGATTTCTCATTTTCGACCTGTGTAGTTTCTTGTTTTTATTGTTCAGCCTCTTCCTCCTTCTTTGTTTTTGTGTCATTGGCATCTTCTTCTTGCTTTTTTTTTGTTCTTATTCTTGTTGGTGATATCCTCCAACACTTTTTGGCTGTGTGGTTGATAAAAACTGCTCCGGAAGTGGTTGCACAATAGGAATTATAGTTGTTGGGTCTACTTGTATGTGTTACATAGGTGTTTCCTCTTGGGTGCCCTTTTTTAGTGGAGTAATTAAATCTTTCATAGATGGAGGAGGATAAGGTGTACTCGCCATTTTTTATGTGATAAATTTTGTACTATTAATTTTACCCTTTTATGGGTCTTGGATTTCTCCCTCTTTTGGGCATGTTCTTTCCTTTTTATGTAACTTTTCTATTTGTTTGTTGTGCAATGACTTGTTCATCTATATCCTCTTGTGTGAGTGAGGGCCTTCTATGTGTGTTAACTCCCCAACTGGGGATCGTTGTCTCTCCTTTTGAAGGTGATACATACACTAACTTGTATGTGCATTTACTTAACCTCCATTTCTTGAGATTTTTCACCAAGATTTCATCTTCAATGTCCATCACTTTGATCCCTTGCAAAAATGGTTTGACTTTAGGATCTACTCCTACATCCTTGATTCCCTCGATAACATTTTTAATTACCTTCCAACCTATGATGATCATGAGAGAGTGTGGTGTGAGTGGAATATTCATTAGATTTGAAGGTTTTATTTTTGGATTCAAATCGTGTGCTCTTCGCAAGTGAACCACTTTCTTTCTTTGGGTAGATACATCTTTGTTCCCATGTCCTCAAGTGCCATTATTCACATTTTGTTTCTAATGACTTTCAGCTTGTTAAAATCCAAGTCAGTGAACTAAATGGGAAACATTGGGTCTATTTCAAATTGTGGTTGGGTTCTCACAACTTGCGTAGTGGCCATTTACTTTCCTTTTTTGCCTCCTTTCTTGAGCTTCCATTTTTACAATGGGTTGAGCTTTGACCTCCAATTACACAACTCATTTGGATTGTAGGTCTCCCGTAACTACTTGTATTGAATTGTTAGTGTACAGTGGTTGTACATTTGTGATGATCATGACATTCTTCCTACTTAGATTTGATTGCACTTTTCCATATCGATGAAGAATAAGAGTGTCTTTGGATGCTTGGTGTTTTTTCCTTTATATCACAATACGACCCCAGTATGCAAAAAAGTTAGCTTGACATACAGGGCTATGTATGCATGCACTTCTTTGGTATGTGGGGGTTCGCACTGATTGTTTTCCTTATTATGCTGAGCCTATCTCCCATCTTTTGAATGTCTTGGAATGTTGTGTATGGATTAAAAATGGAATGTATTGTGCAAATATATTATGTGGGTAATACACATCTTCAACTTCAATTATGTCCTTTGGGGTGTGCCAATATGTAAAATAAAAAAGCATGATCAACTATTCATACATAACTTTTTTTAGTAGTTTCAGTTTTCTTTTGTGCGTTATTATTGAGTTCATGCGGTAGGAATTTAAGCTAGTTGAACTCATCTCCATCTGGCCACATTCTTGTAATGATATCCACTATATCAAGGGATGTTTATTTGCTTCCTCACATTGCTTGCCAAAATATTTTTGCTATAATTTTTGCTAGAACTTGCACCTCTTGATTAACAATGGATCCCAAAGGGATTCCCTTTTCCTTACACGGATGACCATAGATGGTCATAGTTGATTATTTTACATGTGATAGAGTGCTTTTTTATGCGAGCATATATATACCTTTATTGGGCAATCTATTGGATTGAGTAATTGTGGCTACATTAATTGAGATCACATCTTACACACTGAACCAAATGGGGTCATTGTAATATCAAATCATGATTATTTTCACGACCTTTGGGTGGTCTCCCATATAAGGCAATCTTGCAAGCCTATTAGTAACCATTCCTCACATCGGATCATTTTCTACTATCTCCTTTTTGTTGCTTCAGTCTAGATTACGAGCCTCTCTGCACCCAAGCTTGTTTTGCTCTTGCTACTAGGTTGTGATGTAGTGGGTCACTCCACTTTGTTCGCTATAACATTTTGGAAATTCCCATGTATTCTTTGACTCACTTAGAGGAAGGAATATGATACCTCACTCCTCCATCATGCCTTGAACCTTAAGTCAAATAAGTCGGGAGAATGGATCTACCATTTCCATTCTAGTGCTTTCCTTCGCAAGCTCAGTCTCTGGCTTTTCAAATTCCTATGAATTTCAACATTTCTCTAAGTTCTCAATTGTTTTTTTCAATTTCCAATTAGCATAATGTGTTTAACTCTTTATCCACTTTGTTTCCTGTTTATATCCCATATGGATGTAGTGTGACTATATTTGAGTCATTATCCTTTGATCTACCACTTTAATTACTTTTATACATTCGAGATTTAGCTTGATGTTGCTCTGACTTGTCTCTTTAGTTCACTTACCACAAAATCTTGGTAGCTTGGTGTGTCAATCGTATGGATAGGTGAGCTCGTAACTCTCTAATGTTTCAAGTTTTTTCGTCACATCTTCTTTTTTATTTCCCATGCAGGTTTCGTGGATGTGTTTGTTTTCTACACTTTCTCTTTGCTTTAGTGGAAGGTGATGTTTTGAATCACAACTATACTACACACTATGACATAAACTAATCAAATATATAAAATTTTATCTACCACACTCACAAAAAATTTCAGAACTCTTACTCTAAGTCATGTGTTGAAGGAACTTATTGTCTAGTTCTTGTCATTGCCTAATTATCCATTGTAAGTTTTTAGCCTACATTGGTTGATTCTGGCAAGTAACACGTTCCCCTATAGATCCCAAAATATAATTTTGCCATGTTTTGTGATGTGATGAATAATATAGGATCCTTTCCACTTGATGCACAATTTACTTGAGTGCATTTTAAACATACTTTCTTAAACCAATACAATTTGTTTCATTTGAAGTTTTACTTTGCAAAGATTGCAGTCATGTCATGCTTTCTAACTTTGTTTATGTGCCTTCCAGGATTCCATTGCACAGTTGCCTTGTGTTGTTCCATTTTTGTCCTAGTCATTCTGGCTACAAACATCAACAACACTTACAGTCAATGTTAATTTCACTCGTGAAAGACAATGCGTGAAATCTTTAAATGCAATCATCCTCTTCATCAATGAAAAAAGTATGAATTAGCCTCAGGAACCAAGTGGCAAACCACCATTTACATACATCTCATGCTTTCCTTTTCTAGGTAACAATACGATAAGAGCACATAAACAATCACAAAAAAGAGTTTTTTACACCTCTAAACATGATGATATCAACCAAGATTAATTAATTACTGATGACCATTACAAACGATAGGAAAGACACTCAAAACCAAGAAATGACTAAAAAAGTACACCTTAGAGAAATGACTAACATAGTATTTTTAAACCAATACAACATGAAATATAAAATAAGCATTTTATCTAACACTTAGCCTCAACTTTGTACACACCGAGCAATGCATGATAATGAAATTATGCAATGGTTTTGCGATCTTACACAAACCCTTCCAAAAATGGCATGCTTACATCAGCCAAATTGTATTTAAGTGACATGCGAGCATAAGAATCTACAAGTAACTCTTCCTCGTACCCGACCTCCCGAGGTCGTGCCGAGATGGCCGGTGAATGTGGAATATATATGGATACAGACAAACTAGTTGGGTAATCTTATATCCTCAATACGCAATAATGGAATCTGTGAATCTAAGGTGAAGAAGGCCCTCCTAACCTGAATTGGTGTAATGGATTGCATTCAGATATAATAGTTGTTCGGAGGCTCCAATCAATGTCGAGCTCTGCCGAGATCCTGTTTATTGGCTGTTGGATACGTGGGAAGTGACCTGTGGGAGCTTCATGTATATTTCCAGACAAGGTCATGAAAATGGTGATGGGAGGTGTAGTGGATTCTCTGGGGTTTTATGGATTGATTCTCTGGTCTAGTCCAGAAATCCTTAGCTTGATTGGCTGCTACGTTTAATAAGGAGAATTGTGTAATAATGTCTGGTGGAAGTGGTGAGGACCTAAATACTAGTGTTCGTAAACCAACATCAATGTCTGATTGATTAGTAGGCCCGTTGGGTTGTGGGACCTATGGATCACAACCGTAAGTTTGTGGTTGTGTCAGACCTCCTATGGTCATGTGAAGAGTTAATCTCTCCTTCCGATTATCCAATAATCATACGCCTTTTCAGCCTCTATGTTTAGAACTAGAAGTTGTGTAATTTTCTCAGAATACCTTACAGGTGTTCTGGAAACTTGAATGCGTAAGCTAGTATCTATGTCAACGAGGAGGTCTCCTGCGTTAGGTTGTGGAACTAAAGGATCACAACCAAATACTTGTTCTCTTTCGAATCCTTGTACAGTCATACGGATGCCCTATCAAGGCAATCTATAGTTAGGATGATTTGACCAAAATGTGTATGCCTTGTCGTCTTCAATATTTAACTCTCTCAGTTGTTCACTAATTGCTCGTAGGTTTACCGTTGCTCGAAAGACCTTGTATCCTAAGGTCTTGATCTATATCAGCTAGTGTTGTGGGGAGATTTGGTTGAGGCACTATTGGTTCAAATATGTATTCTCTGGGCTCTCTAGGTCCCGTGATTGTCATGCAAAATGATTCAACTTTTAACTAAAACTAATAAACTAATTATGAAAGATGTATCTACACTATGCATGTATTCTTTTATTTTTGTATTTTCGATGAAGTATTTTAACGAAATTAAAAGAGCAGCTATTCTAATATATTTAGAAAATGGACAACTAATCTAGTAACATAATTAAAACAAACAAAGTAGCCCGGTGTAGCTTATTTGCCTGTGCAGTTGTGAATTTATCCTAAATATCTAAGCAACTAATTGTTTTAAATTGAAAGGCTCTCGATCCTACCTCAGAAGTGAGGAATGAATCATAGTTTCTCAGAAACTATCAATCCCCACAGCTTCCCTGGTGATATCGAGAGTGAGCTTTGACTGAAATAAAATAATTTACTACTCTATTTGATACGTTGTAACTAGAACTTTGATAGCTCAAACCTGGAGTTTACAGAACAGTGGTAAATCCAGTTGTGTGTGACTTCGTCCCCTCAGTGTGATCTCCTCATTCCTTCATGTTCTCTTGAATCTAGAAAAGTGTGTATATGATAGCATCAGCAGAATAAGGTACTCGAACAATGGCAGCTTTGGATATAGACCGAATACAATGCGAGTAAGAGAGAGATAGTGCAAGTGAACAGAGCTTGACTATGCAATTCCTAGCGGGATTTATTATGGGAATACAACACAAATGCGCCGAGAGTTCTAGAAACTATCTTTTGTGACTAAACAAAACCTGCAACTCTAAATGGATTCCAATCTAAGAATGAAACTATCTTATTCTAAACTGACTTGCATGGAACAACAATGAAGCAAGATTGAAACAAGAAGATCAAATGACCTCTAAACAACAAAGGAAGACTAACAATGGATGCAAAACATGAAACTATTGGAATTCTAAGCAAGAAACTCAAAAGACTGAATGATTAAACAGAGAAGGAGAGGGGCCATTTGTTTGAAAACAAGCTGGCTATTTATAGCAAATGCATTCACTAGAAGGTAACTTGGAATGAAACTCTTTTACCATTAAACAAAGTGAAAACACTATTCACAGGGTGGCCAAAACATAAATGCAAAGCAAAGTAGCTGAAAAATGTGGATAGAAATTGAAATTTTACGTTTGACGCGATCATTGGAACTTTCTGGAAAATGCGCACAGGACCGCCGCCCTGTGCAGGGCGGCAGGTTACAAGACCGCCGCCCTGTCCTGGGCGGCGGTCACGGGACCACCGCCTGGCAGGGTGGCGGTCTCATCACTTAAGACCAAAATGCAAGAAAAAAGGGGGGCAGAGGGCAGAACAAAGCACACGGAGGCCAGGTGAGGCATACGGGATACAAACGTATACTTGGCGAGCTTTTCTGGATCCCGAACACCTTGCGAGGAGACCTGTATCATCATTGGGGTATGTGTAACATCTTTCCGGTGGTGCAGTACCCTACAATTTTGGGTACGTACATATTGCCCCCTCGGAGAAGCATCTTAGCCATGAAGAGGCGTAAAATGGTGGATCCGAGTATGGCGGTCCCGAAATGGGGAGTTAGGAGTTATACCTGACACGCCCGTGTGTCGGAAAGTCACCATCCAAAATCCCGCTATCTGCAAAATGAAAAAGGGGACTCAAGTGCAGATAGATAAAATAAATTGAGAAATAAAACTAAATTGATATGAAATGAGGACTTACCATCTGCGGGGTTTAGAACTTACCTCCGTTGACGCTCCAACCCTGCGAAAGACATTCAAAATCACTTTTTAGAAAGCTATATATATATATAATGAACTCATTTTACTATTCATTTGCGTGGATTGATTTGATAGTTTTTGAGCTCTGGGACCCACGGTGACAGTTTTCGATGAGAGTATAGTCAAAACGTTCATGGTGAGATAGTGATCATGCCTCCGAGAGCGGAACATCGACCCGCGAAGTCTCAGGTTAGTTCTTCTCAATTTATTGTTTTTGAACCTAAAATGTAGAAATGATAAAATCTTTGTCTTGGGGGGGTTATTTTTGAAAATGCTAGTTTTAAATGAGTCTCTAGGGGGGGCGCCCATAGGGTAGGTCTTTATTTTAGTAAAAATGGTGTTTTTGTGCATTTTTAATGCATTTTTAGGGCTTGCGAGCCGTTCGCGGGTTCGGGACAGGACCGCCACCCTGCACAGGGTGGCGGTTACGGGACCGCCACCCTAGAAGGTGGTTACGGAACCGCCACTCTGCACAGGGTGGCGGTTCACAACAGAATGCAAAAAAAGATGCTTTATTTACTTGTTTTTGCATTTTTAGCATTTTTACATGTTCTTGTTAGCTTTTCTAGTCAGATTTTGTTACTAACTTACTCTTTTTCTGTGTTTTTGGGTGGATGCAGAAGAGGAGGAGTACATCAGATGGAGCCGAGAGAGGGAGTGTGATTGGCTCCCAGCAGTGTTAGAGGCACTGACTCAGACAGAGCGAGATACTCTTCAGAGGGCTGGCATTTGGAGGATTGCACAGGTCCCTCACGTTGCACCTGCTAGTCACATATTATGTGACTTATTTTCATACTGGGATGCGGATCAGAACACTTTCCAATTTCCAGGAGTTAGGGGTGAGTGGACCATCACCCTAGAGGATGTTTATCACATATTGGGGGTCCCGATTCTTGGGAGGTGCTGTCTCTCAAGACAGCAGTGTCGAGATCTCAGGTGGTTCAGTGGGCCACTTATATGGGGGATGTCGTTGTTTCCATGGGGTCGAAGAAGGGGGTGAAGGTCCACTCCATTGTTGAGTCAGATATTCCTGTGCTCCGCAAGGCTATCATGGGCATCCTTGCTTCGAGATTGATTGGGGACAAGGGAGGGGACACTCTCTTATATTGTTGGGCTCCCATCATTGCACAGATTGAGGGCCATGGCCGCATTTACGCTTGGGGAGCAGACATCCTCGGGACCACCTACCATGATTTATACAGGGTGGTCAGACTACAGGGACAGTCATTGAGCCACCCTACTCTTGTCATGAGTTGGGTGTATGAGCACATCACTCCGTATGGGAGAGGTGTACAGGCAGAGGATCCTGGGGCCATCAGGGCAGCGAGGTGGACAGGGATGACCATTCTTAGAGCACCTCACCAGCCAGTGGCCTCTTTGACCACTGCAGACATGGAGGCTACTCCTTATCAGGCCATGGCAGGGTTATGGGGAGAGGAGACTGTTACATTGATTGCTTGCCACACTACCAGTCAGCTGGTAGATAGGACGGGGAAGTTGGAGATCCACCCCTTTGACAGAGTACCACAGCAGTTCGGCCTCCCATACATCGACATGTTTCCTCCAGTGGGGCCAGTGTATAGATCTGTTCGTGAGGCTCGGGGAGGTCCTAGAGGCTAGGGTTGGACTATGGTTACTCCTGGTGTTCCCATCGCAGCTAGGAGGGTGGTTCATGCTCGAGGGGTAGCCAGTGCTCCTCGGGCACCTTTACTTCAGATTGCCACCGGTCCTGCCCATAGTAGAGATGAGCCTATTGACGTGGACTCTGAGTCTGAGGAGTTCACTGGGGGAGAGACAGAGGAGGAGATAGAGGAGACGGAGACTGGAGCCGGTGGGACAGGTGAGGAGGATGACAGTGATTCTGAGTGGCATGACACTCAGGATATCCTGCGGGCCGAGAGGGCGGAGCAGAGCGCAGAGAAGGTGACTTTGATTTCAGAGGAGTTTCCTTCTCAGGATTTAGGGGGAGATGGTGAGTCCATGGTAGGCCATCACATTGCTCCAGATGTGGGAGAGGGATGACAGTCAGCGGCAGTGTCAGTGGCAGGCACGGATCCCAGAGATCCTACCTGGAGGCCTGGAGATCTGAGTGAGTTACTACTCCTTTCTCAACTTTTCTTTAGTTAGAATTGTTTAGTTGTTATTTCCTTTTGTTGTTTTGTTTATCTTTGGTTTTATTTTGGACAACTTTCTAACTTGTGTGTTTCTCCTTTTTATTTGCAGCGACTGCTGAGGGATGGCGAGACTTGATTCACCAGGTGTGCACTGACACTCTATTGCTCCCTTCTGATGGTACTCGGGCCGAGCTCACTGAGGACATTGGGGAGCCCTCAGTAGCTGGTCGACATACAGATGTCTTTTCCCCTGTCTGGAAGGTGGAAAAGATCATTACCTCCCTCCGCACCGAGCTGGCTGGATATAGGACTGTTGAGCGCTTGATGAGGAGGAGTCACTCTCATAGTGAGACCACAGCTGCTGGCCATGATCGTGAGCCCTCCATCCATTCAGAGTGTCATCACAGTAGGAGTCCTAGGCGCGGTCATACACCTTCTGAGGGATCTCACAGAGATTGAGAGATCATAGTGTCTTTTTGTAGCGACCTTTGGTCAGATATTTGTACGTTTGTTTTGTATTTTGTGGGCTCATTGAGCGTTTTGACCATGCCTTAGTGCATGATGGCATTGTACATGAAACACCATATATATATATATATATATATATATATATATATATATATATATTTTTTGGATCTAGACTCTTGGTGCCTAGAATTTTGTGACTCATTTCCATATGTATACTAGATGTTTTTAGAGTATTTGTTTTCATGCTTTTCAGAATGTATGCAATGGATAACAAATGATAGTAAACAGAATGTTTTACTTTGTATGCTTTTGTAATGCTGATATGCGATGACGAACACATTGTAGTATTGAACTTTCAACCTCTTTGGGAAATGTCTGTGATTTCTTCTTATGTTGGCAAAACGTGATGAATGTATAGTGATAAAGAGATGAACTTGCCCCATTCCCAACTCCACGCAACCAGTAAGATGTGAGGGCTCTACACCAAGAGTTGGGAAGGGCACAAATTGTATGAGTTTGACTGAATGGAACGATGAGAGATAGACAAACCAGTGACAGAAACCAAACTTAGACCTACACACTTACCCTACTCAGAACTACCACCAAGCTCAGAAGGCCACTTACTTTCCAGTTTATCTAGACTTAGATCTATAAATGGCAACCTGGTTGACAAAATCTGGTTTTGAGGATTTGATCTCTTTGGAATTTGGACATTTGTTTTCACTTAATATAATTTGATTTGTATTTCTAGAATACCAAGATTTGTTAATTTGTGTGAATGGACCCCCCACACCCTGCCTCATGCCACTAGTAAGAAGCATGGGTTTGTCACCAAAGGCAGGATATAGGTGAGTAAGGGCACTTCTTTCCTTTCCCAACCTCACACCACTAGTAAGAGATGTGGGCTTATCACCGAAGGTTGGTGGGGCAAAGAAGTGTGTAAAATAAAAATATTCTGTTTGCTTGGCACTTTTGATTCTATTTGATTTTGACATTTCTGATCTGTGACTTTGGGATATCCTTTCTTTCAAAGAGACTTAAGAGGGATAGATGTGACACCAAGAAGCTTCTAGAACAGACCGTAGGTAAGGACAACTTCACCTAGTAGAAAGAAAGAGCAAAACCAAGTATGCAGGCCTTGGTATGGTTTTCGTCAATACTTGTCTGTCAAACTTGATGAGAAGATTTGAAATTACTTGATGATGTTTGAGGAGATGTGATTTGAATGCTTTTGCCAATATTTTCATAAATTTGTAATAGATTGCTTAAGAGTAAGTTCCTTGACTACCATTTTTACGAAATGAGTGGACAAAATGAAACAGCTAAATGACTAATGCAATGTAGGTAGCTATAATGTACAAGTGGTGATTCTGATGTCTCATGCGTAAAACCATTTAAGATGCAAGGAATTGATGGTTTCATTGAATTCCTCACCTTCTAGTGTGCACAAGAGATACGCACCATTTCCATAGTCTTTCATGACTCGGTATGGGCCCAACCACTTGGGCCGGAACTTCCTTCCTTCGCCGGTTTTCTTATCAATCCGGCTGTCTAGTCTTAGAACTAGATCTCCCTCATATATTTCTCACTCATAGAATTTTTTGTTATACTGCCGGCACATCCGGTCAGCATAGGCTCTGTGTCATTGTTCAGCATTTAGCCTGGCCTCATCAAGGCTTTCCAGTTGAGAGAGGTGTGCCTCCCTGTAAGCTTCTTCATCCAAAATCCCTTGTAATGAGATGCAGAGACTGGGTATTTCAACCTCAAGTGGGAGAACTGCTTCTGCCCCGAATACCAATGAGAAAGGGGTTGCTCCTGTTGGTGTTCTTATTGAGGTTTGATGGGCCCACAAGGCCGGATATAGTTTTAGATGCCAATCTCGCTTGTTCTCCTTGACTGTTTTGAGGAGAATAGCCTTTAATGTTTTGTTTGTTGCTTCGGCTTGCCCATTGGCTTGAGGGTAGTAAAGAGAGGCCGTGTGATGGTTTATTTTGAATTTGTTACATAACTCATGGACCTCATCATTTTTAAAGGATGTGCCATTATCTGAGATAATGATTTGTGGGACACCATACCTGCAAATGATTTGGTTCAGAATGAATTTGGCAATTACTGAACCTGGTACTATGGTGAGAGGCATGGCCTCTACCCATTTGGTAAAATATTCCATGGCTGTAATTATAAAATTATGGCCATCGGTTGATGAGGGAGAGAATTTCCCTATCAAGTCTAGACCCCACATGGAGAAGGGCCACGGGGTTGCTATTGGTTGCAGGGATTGTGCTGGCATGTGAATCTCGTGAGAGAATTCTTGGCATTTGTGGCACTTACGTACAAACTCTACTACATCATGTTCGAGAGTGGGCCAAAAATAGCCCATCCGATGTATTTTGCGAGTAGTGGCATGACCACCGAAGTGGCCTCCACATATCCCACTGTGGGATTCATAAAGAATCTTCTTGGATTCTTCTGTGTCGATGCATCTTAGAAGCATGTCGTCGAAGGCTTTACGATAGAGTACTTGTTCTAAAACAACATATTTAGCAGTGATAATGCGTAACCACCTTCTTTGTTGTGATGTGGCACTTTCTGGGTATGTGTGGTCCATGATAAAATTGATGATATCAGTGTACCAGGGACATGTAGAGATGGGGGGCCTGGTTTCGACAAAGTATATACACTCATCAGGAAAGTCCAGATTTACCAGATCACCTCCATCTAGTGGATTGTCAGCTAACCAGTCTGCAATGATTTGTCCCTTAACGGATTTTTGGTTTACAAATGTTAACTCAAATTCACCCATTAAGGTTATGAAATGCCCAACCTTTTTAGATAAAGACCCTTGCATGAGGAATGTTCGTAAATGATCTGTCTTTACAATGACCCTTGTTTCTTGGTTTAACATGTAATGTCTTAAACATTTTGTTGCAAAGACTATGGCAAGGCATTCTCTCTCTGCCTGTGTATAACGTGTTTCATAATCGAGCAACGTTCGGCTAATGAAATAGACCACACGTTCTCATTTATCATTGTCTTCTTGAGCCAGCATGTAGGCTAGCGAGACATGAGTGGCTCGTGAGTATAGGATCAAAGGGTGGTCTGGTTTGGGAGGCATTAGCGTGGGTGGAGACAACAAGAAGTGTTTAACTACTTCGAAGGCCTCGTTGCATTCTTCAGTCCAATCAATGCTATAATCTTTCTTTAATAGATTGTTGATTGGATGAATGGAAAAACTTAAATCTGGGATGAACCTTCGGATTGCACTGAGTTTCCCAAGAAATGACCTGATTCCAGACTCGTCTGATGGTGGAATCATTTCGAGAACAGCCCAGATTTTGGCTGGATCGACATCAATCCCTCGTGAAGATATAATGTAGCCCAGAAGTTTGCCTCCTGTCACACCAAACACGCACTTCTCTGGGTTTAATGTGACGCCATATTCAATTAATCATGAGAGGATGATACAGAGTACTTCTGGATGATCACAACGCTTCTTGGCCTTGGCCAATAAGTCATCCACATAGGATTCCACAATTTTATGGATAAGATCGTGGAATATGTATGTCATTGCCCGCTGATACGTAGCGCCAGCGTTCTTAAGACCGAATGGCATGACAGCGTAGCAATAAGTTCCCCAGGGAGTTATGAATGTAGTTTTGGCTTGATCCTGTTCAGATATTTTAATCTGATTATACCCTGAGAACCCATCCATGAGGGACAATAGTTCAAATCCAGCTGTTGCATCAACAATAATGTCAATGGATGGTAACGGGAAGTCATCCTTGGGACAAGCTTTGTTAATATCCCAAAATCTATGCAAATGTGTATCTTCCCATTCTTTTTTAGAACAGGGACGATATTAGATACCCATTGTGAATAGTCAATGGGTTTGATGAATCCCACTTGGAGAAGTTTTATTACTTCCTCTTTTACCATGAGAGCCACTTTTGGCTTCATTGGTCTTGACTTTTGTTTAATTGGTTTTGCATCTGGTTTAGTGACAAGGTTATGTACCGTGATGTGTGGTGCAATGCCCGTCATTTCTTTATAGTTAAATGTGAAAGCCTTTTGATGTTCTTTGAGGATTTGGGTGTGTATTTCTATCTCCTCCAGAGTTAATGAGGATCCCAACTTCAAAATTTTTGGTTCTTCCTCCATTCCGATGTTTATGTCAATGGTTTCTTCTATTAAAGAAGCGTTACCTTCTTCAAATTCAGGTGGGGCTGGAGGTAGTTCCAAGCTTTCTCCATCTTCTACCTCATAGATATCGAGATCCTTTTGTGGAGGAGACTCTACCATGGGATTTCCAAAATAGGAAGAGGAATGTGGTATTAGGGAAAGATCCACTATGCGGTAAGCAAGGTGTAGCTCCGCATAGGCGTTTAGATATTCAAGAGTGACTCTATCATCATCAAAGTGATCCATGATAGGAAAATCATTCTCAGCTTCTCCATGAGTCAGGAGTGGGTTTGTTGGTATTTTACGCACTAATGGTTCAGTACGAAGTGATACTGTGAAATTTGTATCTTCCAACTCACTGTTTGGAGTGAAACGGGAAGCTGAGGTTGCTATTGAATCTACGAGAAGGTTCTGCTCTCGTGGGATTGCTTCAATTGATATGAAGTTGAATCCCTTGCTTAGATCTAATACCGCTGTTTTGTAGAGTTGTAAATGTTCAGCCCTAGTTTCATATACCTCAGAGACTTGGTTTGCAACTAGTTGCGAGTCTCCTAGCACTCTAATGTTATCGACACCCATTCTTTTGGCTAGGATGAGGCCAAGGAGGAGAGCTTCGTACTCAGCCCCATTGTTTGTACATTCAAAGTTTAATTTAAAGGTGAAAGGTAGGATCTTTCCCTCAGGTGAAGTAAAGATCACTCCTGCCCCAGCTCCAAAGTGACATCTAGCTCCATCGAAGTGGAGAGTCCAATATTTTCTTGGAAAAATGGATGTTGGGATATTTGTTCGTATCTATTTCTTCTGCTTCTGGTTACTTCTACCATAAAAACTTCGTCTGATGGAAGAGAAGCAATTCCCAGGGTGCATCCCATACCCATAGAATCAAATGGTAGGAGAATAGGTAAATCTTTCTCTAGCAACTCGACAATTTTTGCGGTAGTCCCTAATGACACTATTTCTATGACGTTGGCCTCATTTTTGAGTGTTGGAATGCCCTCGACCAGATTTGTAATTTCCAATTCTGTGGTGGGTATCAACTTCTCTTTTGGTTTTGAATTAATTGGTTTGCTAAGTTGATTTGTTGGGAGTTCAAACTCAGAGTGAACACCTGGTCTTTTCTTCAAATCAGCTAGGTGTATATCGAAGGGTTTTGGGTCACCTTGTGCCACAAATATTTTCCCTAAGTGTAGAAATCTTATTTCTTGGAATAACGTGGAAGGGATTGCCTTCATGCGGTGTATCCATGGCCGACCAAGGATCATATTATAGTTGGTTTCCTGATCTATAATATAAAATTTGGTGAGGACCGTCTTGGGTCCTAAAGTGACTGGTAAAACTATGGTTCCAATTGAAGTGGCCTTGAGGCTATCATAACCTCTTAGCGTATTTCGTGTTGTGGAACAGTTTGTCTCTCCATATCCTAACTTTTGAAGAAAAGTGAAGGGGACTATGTTAACTGCTGCCCCATCATCAATCATTGTGCATTTAACATAATTATTGTAAACCCATACTTGTAAATGTAAAGTTGGGTCACCTCTTCATGCAATTTCAGTGTCTATTGGCATTTTGCTTATATCAAATATAAACTCAGTATCCCTATCTGGCTGCCCTGGAGGGTAGACGTCAAAGTCTACATGGTTTACTTGCATTTCTAGAGGAGGAGTGATGTTGATTAAATGACCAAGGCCTAATGCTTCTAAGAGGGCAGCCCTATGGGTGGGAGAGTTCTTTAACAAATCCAAAAAGGAGATGTGAGAGAAGGTTTTAGTTAAGTCATTAATTAAATCATAGGCACCTATGGGTTTTACCAACGTTTGTTGAATGTTGTCTAGTTCCAATGGATAACTTGGAGTTGGTTGAGAAGAATAATCCATGTGTTCTTGTTATGGTTTCTACGGGTAGCTCGGTGTCTAACTCCACCAGACCAACTATCTTAGTTTGGGGTCGAGTTCCTAGTTGGGGTGCAACTGGTGGATTTAATGAAGTTGAAGCTTCATGATCATTGTTTCCTGTTATAACACCCTTGTTTGTTCCACTTGGATCTAACCTGTTATTGTTAGAATGGTTTGGGAGTGGATCATTAAAGATCTTGAGGGGTGCATTTTGAGGGGAAACTACCCCTGTATAAGTGTTTGGCGTGGGTACTACAGAAATTTGCTAAAAACATATCTATAAAGAGTTGTTTTTGATCTTCTGGCAAATGCTGCATGAATTTATTGTAGTCACGGACAAGTCCTAGTATCGTGGCCTTGAATCTTGTGGAAACCACAATACAAATTGGGATTATAATTTTGAGGCTGTTGATTTGAAACCTGTTGTGGCCCAAAATTTTGATAAGGTTGTTGGTTGTTAGAGTTAAAATTTTGAGGCTGTTGCCTTTGGTTTTGACTCTGATATCCAGTTGGGTTTCGATTTGGACCTTGTGTTTGGATTTGTCATTGTTGTTGTTGTTGTGGTCATGGTGGACGATTAAAATCCACCGTGTTGATTGTTGGAGTAAAATTGTTATTTCGTTAATTGTTAACGGGTGGCGAAATGTTCACAACATTTTCTCTTTTAGTTTGGTCAGTTACTCCATCTGTTGTAACTCCGCGGTTCTTGTTAAGGATCTTAGGTCCTTGATTAGCATTCCCTAGTATTAGGATAGGCCGTGGTGTTTTGATTGGGAGTGGTTAATTTCCCATTTGTCCCATATGTCTTACGACCACTATCTATCGCTGCTTGGTCGATTCAGAGAGCACTCTCAAGTACTTCATCGTAAGTTCTTAGTGGGAACTTCTGGACTTCTTCCTTTATCTCTCTATTGAGAGAATGAAGGAATAAATCACATAGTTCCATTTGATCCATGTTTGGAGCACTTGCTGATGAGTAGAGAACCGTATGCCATCTTTGAATAAAATGAGCAGCGGATTCATTATGTTCTTGTTTAATATGCAAGAATTCCCTGATTCCTGTTCTTAACAATTTGTTCATATCAAAAGCTTTGATGAACTCTGACACGAGTTGTTTAAATGAGTGTATCGAGGCTTCAGGTATTCTGTAATACCAATCAAGGGCAATACCCTCTAAGGTTTTAGGGAATATCTTAGCAACAACCCCATCCCAAGGGAGTAATTCCCATATGGCTGTGGCATAGGCCTTAATGTGTGCATTTGGATCTCCTTCCCCTTTGTATTTGGGTAAATCAGGAAGAGGTCTTGGAAGCATAACACTTCATATGGTGAAGTCTAGGGGCTCTTTTAAATATTCTGAATAAGTCCCTACTACATAGGCCTCGACCATCGATGGTGCTTGCTGAGGGGGTGGGGGTGGCATGGTTTGTTGATATGGCATAGCATATGTATTTGCAGGGACATAAGGGAATCCCTGTGGTTGAACGAACATCCCGGGAGAAGAGAACATGTCTCCTTGTGGTGATTTTGAATAAATGTTTAAGTAGGGAGGAGCATTGTTCTGGTATGGGTTGTTTGGTGCCAAGCCGGGAGGTATCATATTTTCAACTAGAGCGGCATTTGAAAATGCGGTCCTAGTTGGTGTTTGTTGTGGGTAATTATATGGATGTTGAGGAGGCATGCCTAACATGCCTATTCCTGTAAGGAGGTCAACCTGACTGGGGTGATGCGGAGGGTTGGGGATTCCTGCTTGCCCAAAATATGAATTTTGGTTTGCTTGAGCAAGTTCCAGCCCTCTAACCTTCTCAACTAAGGCTGAAATGACCTCTATTGGTGAAGACACAATGTTTTTCCTTAATGGCGTTTGTTGTATACCTTGAGGTTGTAAAGGGGTATGATACCCTGCTATGAATTGATCATTACCCTACCAAGCTTCACCGAGGGCATTTCCCATAGGTGGAGGAATGGGGGTGTTTTCTTGGAGTAGGGTATCAGATTGTATTTGTAAACTCCCTATAGGTGGGTACATGTTTTGGAAGTGTTGTTCGCTTCTAGCGTAGCGTGCTAAGTACTCCTCATCCAAAAATGGGAGTGGATCTGACTGTCTACTGATCTGTGGTCTGAACAAGACCCGAGGAGATGAAATGGATTCTCTAGTAAACGTCATATTGTTAGAGCCTGAGGGCTCTAGTTGTTGTGTTTGTGCAAGCTGATCCAACTCCTCAATTCACAATGAAGAACTAGAACTAGTTCTTTGAGGGGGAGTTTGAGATGACAAGTAATTACTTGAATAGTTATCAGCCCATGCAGAAAGCGAGGGTGATGGTTGTCTATTTGTTTGACCATAATTTGCTTCGAGACCTGAGAGAGGTTTGCCATATGCATCGTATCCCAACATATTCGGGGGGTATATGAATACCCGCAGAATAATGGGAAAGAGTGAAGGTGGATGAAAGAAATGAAAATAAAAGAGGAAGAATTGTTTGTTTCACGTCGGGTTCACCAATTTTTTATGATGGAAAAGTGACATGCGAGCATGGGAATCTACAAGTAACTCTTCCTCGTACCTGACCTCCCGAGGTCGTGCCGAGATGGCCGGTGAATGTGGAATATATATGGATACAAAAAAACTAGTTGGGTAATCTTATATCCTCAATACACAATAATGGAATTTGCGAATCTAAGGTGAAGAAGGCCCTCCTAACCTGAATTGGTGTAATGGATCGTTCGGATATAATAGCTGTTCGGAGGCTCCAATCAATGTTGAGCTCTACCGAGATCCTGTTTATTGGCTAGTTGGATACATGGGAAGTGACCTGTAGGTGCTTCTTTATGTATATTTCTAGACAAGGTCATGAAAATGGTGATGGGAGGTGTAGTGGATTCTCCTGGGGTTTTATGGACGATTCTCTGGTCTAGTCCAGAAATCCTTAGCTTGATTGGCTACTACGTTTAATAAGGAGAATTGTGTAATAATGTTTGGTGGAAGTGGTGAGGACCTAAATACTAGTGTTCGTAAACCAACATCAACATGTCTGATTTATTAGTAGGCCCATTAGGTTGTGGGACGTGTGGATCACAACCGTAAGTTCGTGGTTGTGTCGGACCTCCTATGGTCATGTGAAGAGTTAATCTCTCCTTCCGATTATCCAATAATCATACTCCTTTTCAGCCTCTATGTTTAGAACTAGAAGTTGTGTAATTTTCTCAGAATACCTTACATGTGTTATGGCAACTTGAATGCGTAAGCTAGTATTTATGTCAAAGATGAGGTCTCCTGCGTTAGGTTGTGGAACTAAAGGATCACAACCAAATACTTTTTCTCTTTCAAATCCTTGTACAGTCATACCAGTGATGAAAAATAGATAAAACATGGGTAAATATACAATCCATGTTAAACCAATACTAGAAAAACAAACAATGTTGATAGGCCTAGTCCAAATACCACTCTTCACAAAATAATGAGAGTTATATAAGCATTTTTATTGCTTTGTAAAACAAGGGTGTCCTGTTCAGGTTTGAGTTTCATCACCTACTTGATATTTGTAATTTAGACCTGTAAGTGGCTTTGTATAAAAAACTATATTTGCTACATTATGAACACATCTTGTAATTATTTCTCTCTATCTATGGAATTTTTCTCGTCCAGCTATAATAATTTTACAAGATATCTGTATTATTTTTGTATAGCAGTTTAGTCATATGAAAAGAAAAGGGAAATAGAGAAAACTTCAAAATTAGAAAACGAGAGTCATTTCCTGAATTTGTAATAAGTGATTTAGTTATTTAAATTCAGATTATTTGGGGAAAGATATGAAGAATCCAGAGAGTTGGAGATTTCTTCATTTTTTGGATTTCTTTGGTGTATGTATCTTTTTCTAGTGGGATGTCCAAGGACCAGGAATTTTGAAGAAGAAAACCCCCCCTGAGAAGAACATAGATTGTACTGGACAAATTTGCTTATTTTGGGTAGTAAAATGCTTTTTTTTCACATAAGGGTGGTGACATCAAGAAAGAAATAGAGGAAAAGAGGCATGAGGAAGCCCATAATGTGGTGTAACTCAGAAAATTCATTATCATTTCATCAACTACAAGAGAAATACAATTTGGCTGATGTAAGCATGCCATTTTTGGAAGGGTTTGTGCAAGATCGCAAAACCATTGCATAATTTCATTATCATGCATTGCTCGGTGTGTACAAAGTTGAGGCTAAGTGTTAGATAAAATGCTTATTTTATATTTCATGTTGTATTGGTTTAAAAATACTATGTTAGTCATTTCTCTAAGGTGTACTTTTTTAGTCATTTCTTGGTTTTGAGTGTCTTTCCTATCGTTTGTAATGGTCATCAGTAATTAATTAATCTTGGTTGATATCATCATGTTTAGAGGTGTAAAAAACTCTTTTTTGTGATTGTTTATGTGCTCTTATCGTATTGTTACCTAGAAAAGGAAAGCATGAGATGTATGTAAATGGTGGTTTGCCACTTGGTTCCTGAGGCTAATTCATACTTTTTTCATTGATGAAGAGGATGATTGCATTTAAAGATTTCGCGCATTGTCTTTCACGAGTGAAATTAACATTGACTGTAAGTGTTGTTGATGTTCATAGCCAGAATGACTAGGACAAAAATGGAACAACACAAGGCAACTGTGCAATGGAATCCTGGAAGGCACATAAACAAAGTTAGAAAGCATGACATGACTGCAATCTTTGCAAAGTAAAAACTTCAAATGAAACAAATTGTACTGGTTTAAGAAAGTATGTTTAAAATGCACTCAGGTAAATTGTGCATCAAGTGGAAAGGATCCTATATTATTCATCACATCACAAAACATGGAAAATTATATTTTGGGATCTATAGGGGAACGTGTTACTTGCTAGAATCAACCAATGTAGGCTAAAAACCTAAAATGGATAATTACGCAATGACAAGAAATAGACAATAAGTTCCTTCAACACATGACTTAGAGTAAGAGCTCTGAAATTTTTTGTGAGTGTGGTAGATAAAATTTTATATATTTGATTAGTTTGTGTCATAGTGTGTAGTATAGTTGCGATTCAAAACATCACCTTCCACTAAAGCAAAGAGAAAGCGTAGAAAACAAACACATCCACGAAACCTGCATGGGAAATAAAAAAGAAGAAGCGATGAAAAAACTTGAAACATTAGAGAGTTACTAGCTCACCTATCCATACGATTGACACACCAAGCTACCAAGATTTTGTGGTAAGTGAACTAAAGAGACAAGTCAGAGCAACATCAAGCTAAATCTCGAATGTATAAAAGTAATTAAAGTGGTAGATCAAAGGATAATGACTCAAATATAGTCACATCGCATCCATATGGGATATAAACAGGAAACAAAGTGGATAAAGAGTTAAACACATTATGCTAATTGGAAATTAAAAAAAAAAAACTAAGAACTTAGAGAAATGTTGAAATTCATAGGAATTTGAAAAGCCAGAGATTGAGCTTGTGAAGGAAAGCACTAGAATGGAAATGGTAGATCCATTCTCCCGACTTATTTGACTTAAGCTTCAAGGCATGATGGAGGAGTAAGGTATCATATTCCTTCCTCTAAGTGAGTCAAAGAAGACATGGGAATTTTAAAAATGTTACGGTGGACAAAGTGGAGTGACCCACTACATCATAACCTAGTAGCAAGAGCAAAACAAGCTTGGGGTGCAGAGAGGCTCGTAATCTAGATTGAAGCCACAAAAAGGAAGATAGTAGAAAATGATCCAATGTGAGGAATGATTACTAATAGGATTGCAAGATTTCCTTAGATGGGAGACCACCCAAAGGTCATGAAAATAATCATGATTTGATATTACAATGACCCCATTTGGTTCAGTGTGCAAGATGCGATCTCAATTAATGTAGCCACAATTACTCAAGCCAATAGATTGCCCAACAAAGGTATATATATGCTCGCATAAAAAATCACTCTATCACATGTAAAATAATCAACTGTGACCATCTATGGTCATCCGTGTAAGGAAAAGGGAATCCCTTTAGGATCCATTGTTAATCAAGAGGTGTGAGTTCTAGCAAAAGTTGTAGCAAAAATATTTTGGCAAGCAATGTGAGGAAGCAAACAAACATCCCTTGATACAGTGGATATCATTACAAGAATGTGGCCAGATGGATATGAGTTCAACTAGCTTAAATTCCTACCGCATGAACTCAATAATAATGCACAAAAGGTAACTGAAACTACTAAAAAAAGTTATGTATGAATAGTTGATCATGCTTTTTTATTTTACATATTGGCACACCCCAAAGGACATAATTGAAGTTGAAGATGTGTATTACCCACATAATATATTTGCATAATACATTCCATTTTTAAGCCATACACAACATACCAAGACATTCAAAAGATGGGAGATAGGCTCAACATAATAAGGAAAACAATCAGTGCGAACCCCCACATACCAAAGAAGTGCATGCATACATAGCCCTGTATGTCAAGCTAACTTTTTTACATACTGGGGTCGTATTGTGATATGAAGGAAAACATGCCAAGCATCCAAAGACACTCTTATTCTTCATCAATATGGAGAAGTGAAATCAAATCTAAGTAGGAAGGATGTCATGATCACTGCAAATGTACAAACACTGTGCATTAACAATTCAATACAAGTAGTTACGGGAGGCCTACAATCCAAATGAATTGTGTAACTGGAGGTCGAAGCTCAACCCATTGTAAAAATGGAAGCTCAAGAAAGGAGGTAAAAAAGGAAAGTAAATGGCCACTACGCAAGTTGTGAGAACCCAACCACAATTTGAAATAGACCCAATGTTTCCCATTTAGTTCACTGACTTGGATTTTAACAAGCTGAAAGTCATTAGAAACAAAATGTGAATAATGTCACTCGAGGACATGGGAACAAAGATGTATCTACCCAAAGAAAGAAAGTGGTTCACGTGTGAAGAGCACACGATTTGAATCCAAAAATAAAACCTTCAAATCTAGTGAATATTCCACTCACGCCACACTCTCTCATGATCATCATAGGTTGGAAGGATGTCACAGAAGACCAACTAATTAAAAATGTTATTGAGGGAATTAAGGATGTAGGAGTAGATCCTAAAGTCGAACCATTTTTGCAAGGGATCAAAGTGATGGACATTGAAGATGAAATCTTGGTGAAAAATCTCAAGAAACGGAGGTTAAGTACATGCCCATACAAGTTAGTGTATGTATCACCTTCAAAAGGAGAGACAACAATCCCCAGTTGGGGAGTTAACACACATAGAAGGCCCTCACTCACACAAGAGGATATAGATGAACAAGTCATTGCACAACAAACAAATAGAAAAGTTACATAAAAAGAAAAGAACATGCGCAAAAGAGGGAGAAATCCAAGACCCATAAAAGGGTAAAATTGATAGTACAAAACTTATCACATAACAAATGGTGAGTACACCTTATCCTCCTCCATCTATGAAATATCTAATTACTCCACTAAAAAAGGGCACCCAAGAGGAAACACCTATGTAACACATACAAGTAGACCCAATGACTATAAATCCTATTGTGCAATCAATTCCAGAGCAGTTTTTATCAACCACACAACCAAAAAGTGTTGGAGGATATCACCAACAAGAATAAGAACAAAAAAAAAGCAAGAAGAAGATGCCAATGACACAAAAACAAAGGAGGAGGAAGAGGAGAGTAAACAAAAGGAGGAAGAGGCTAAACAATAAAAACAAGAAACTACACAGGTTGAAAATGAGAAATCCATGGTAGAAAAGAAAACCCGAGAGCAAGAGAAGAGGAAGCAGAAAGAGGAGAAAGAAAAACAAGAAATGAAAACAAAGGCCAATGAAGAGGAAGAAGAGAAAGTAAAGAAACATGAAGAGGCCAAGAAGGAAGAAGAAAAAAAGAAGAAAGAGGAAGAAAGAAGAAGACAAAAAGAAGATAGAAGAAGAAAATACCATAAATGATAAGGAGCACTTGACAAAAATGTCAAGGATGCATAACACACTTTGGAAGTAATTGTGAGAGTAGAGGCAGAAGCTCAAAGGGTCAAGAAGCAGACACCATTTATTAGGTTGTGGAGCATGTTTTCATGTGTGAAAGTGTTGAAGACTGTACACTATGAGTACTGTACACTTTTCATGTATCCTCACCGGGGTTCGGGGCCGGGCCTTAATATGTGCCCAATATATTGGGAAACATGATTTTCTCATATGGGCGGGATTTTGACCCATAGGTTTATGGGACGGTTTTTTGCCCATGGTTTTGATACCCGCGGTTTTGTAAAATTGCTTAAGCAGTTGTCTATTTATATGGTTTTATGTATATGATAGAAGCATAATGTAAACATTGCGGATGTGTTTTGAATTCGGCTGTGAATTCTATAGACTTTGTTGAGCATAGCTCCAAACTGATCTGGGTATTGTATTGAGAGAGAGGTGGCTTGTAATAAAATATGAGCAAGTGATTCTTGATGGACGTAGCCCAAATTGGGTGAACCACGTTAAATACTATCTCTGTGTTGTGTTATTTTATTCTGCACTTTTATTTGAGATCTGTAATGTTTTCTGCATATTAGTTTCTACTGTTGCGATTCTATGAGGGATTATTCTGCATATTTTATCACTTATTCCCTAACACCATCTCAATCAATGGAAAAAGTAGCGAAGGAGCAAGTGAAAGAATAAGGAGAATAAAATAATGGTATGGTGTAAACCACAGTAACTCTCCTTGTGTAATTGACCACCGCACAAGTGCTTCTAGTTAGTGCCATAGAAATTGGAGCCTCAAGTTCAGAGCAGCCATCCATGGAAGAAAACTATGGAAGGGGACACACAAACATTTTGGTAGGTGTCACAATCAACTGTGTAAACACGAAAGTGTAAGTTGGTCCTCCCTTCATCTCACAACCACATTGTAGCCCTGCACATTATTCAAGAAGGTGCACAACCTACAACTTCTCAAGCATTAGGGAGCACAATCGAATCAGATTTGGAGAAGTTTCTGTTACAAACACATATTGAAGGCATGCATACACTACAAGCAAACATCAGAGCATTCATAACACACAGGGCACAAAAAACAACATTGGACTATGTATTGCACAATTTAAAATCTTAGATTGAAGACAATTGTCCACAACTTGTCACCCATACCATAAGTTAGAAAGTAATGAGTGAATAAATGTAGTTAGCTAATCTAGTAGGCAAACTAGCGGATAATTGGAAGGAGAATGAGATGATCACGCTTAGTAGGTTATGTGTGAAGGTATTTCAAAGGGTTTGACTTGTAAATATGAATACCCCAAGTGAGAAAAAGTAAGATCTCTTTTCCAGATAGATGTTGAGGTCATTGCGAAACTCAAAAGGACTTGTATTGACTTATTGGACTCTCAAATAACAAAACAATGTTTGTCAACATCTTAGTGAAAATGGTTTTTATATTTTATTTGTCCTCTTGTTTGGTTGGATGATTTTGTCTCCGACATTGAAAACAATATAAGGGTAGTGTAGAAGGTACTGCAAAAATCATTATATTGGATATGTTATTTCCATGCATGTTTTTGTCTTTCCTTGGGGCTATAGAGGCACTTGGAACGTTCTAAAGCACACTTCTTTTTGGTTGCATGTGCATAACTTATGGAGCAAAAGCATTAGGGGATGCACATCTATGACATGAATGGTTCTAATGTGGAAGTGGATGGTAATAAAACAATAGTGTGCATCACACAATCAAATATTTAATAGGACCCAACATTGCTATTTGAAACAAGGGTCATGTTACATTGCTTATATAATTTGTATATATGTAATTAAAGAAATATTCATTTTGCTTATAATGTGATAACATTTTATTTATTGAGGATAAAACTGAATATCAAATTTCAATATAAGAGATGGCAAACACAGCTCTGTGTGTGTGTGTGTGTGTGTGTGTGTGATGCTCACACACACACACATACACACGTTGCAAATGGGAGCAGGTTGCGAAGTAGTGCAACTTCTTCGAAATAAATATTAGTGCATACTGATACCAATAAATTGAATAATTAGAATCAAAATTGTCCAAGCAATAGGAGTTATAGTTAAAATAGACGTATTTCTAATGGAATCAACCTTGTTTCTGGCTATCGTATATCAAAACTAAAATTTATTTTATTTTTTATTAATAAAAATGAATGACTATTTTATTTAGTGATAAAAAATCATCAACTAATACACAATAACATAAAGTTTCGAAAAGCAAAACTTTAACACTAGGGAGTGCCACCTATTGACCTTATTTAGAACACAGAAGGAGCAAATTAATGAGTATTATTACTTGTGTAGGGTTATTCATCCTCAAATAAATATTAATAAAACAAAGATACTTAGCTATTATCGTTTTATCTTTTGGCGATCCATCATCAGACAACAAGATGCCATCATCAGATAACAAGATAACAAGATGACAAGATGGACTGCCAGTCCAGTTAGCCTATTTCACATAACCAATTTCTTTCAACAATCCCAAGCAATCAAAGTTCCTTCAGCTCGATAAAGGGTTTAGCTTTTTTGGTCCTAACAAGATGTCATCTGTAACACTACTCCATGGGAACGCTGTTGAGAAATTGATGTCCAACGGAGTCAATCATCTTCAAGTTAAGTAGGAATACATATTTCCTCCCCATGAACGTCCCCAAATGTCCAAGGTTTCTCATTCTCACACTATTCATAGACGTATTTCTAATGGAATCAACCTTGTTTCTGGCTATCGTATATCAAAACTAAAATTTATTTTATTTTTTATTAATAAAAATGAATGACTATTTTATTTAGTGATAAAAAATCATCAACTAATACACAATAACGTAAAGTTTCGAAAAGCAAAACTCTAACACTAGGGAGTGCCACCTACTGACCTTATTTAGAACACGGAAGGAGCAAATTAATGAGTATTATTACTTGTGTAGGGTTATTCATCCTCAAATAAATATTAATAAAACAAAGATATTTAGCTATTATCGTTTTAACTTTTGGCGATCCATCATCAGATAACAAGATGCCATCATCAGATAACAAGATAACAAGATGACAAGATGGACTGCCAGTCCAGTTAGCCTATTTCACATAACCAATTTCTTTCAACAATCCCAAGAAATCAAAGTTCCTTCAGCTCGATAAAGGGTTTAGCTTTTTTGGTCCTAACAAGATGTCATCTGCAACACTACTCCATGGGAACGCTGTTGAGAAACTGATGTCCAACGGAGTCAATCATCTTCAAGTTAAGCAGGAATACATATTTCCTCCCCATGAACGTCCCAAATGTCCAAGGTTTCTCATTCTCACACTATTCATAGACGTATTTCTAATGGAATCAACCTTGTTTCTGGCTATCGTATATCAAAACTAAAATTTATTTTATTTTTTTATTAATAAAATGAATGACTATTTTATTTAGTGATACAAAAATCATCAACTAATACACAATAACGTAAAGTTTCGAAAAGCAAAACTCTAACACTAGGGAGTGCCACCTACTGACCTTATTTAGAACACGGAAGGAGCAAATTAATGAGTATTATTACTTGTGTAGGGTTATTCATCCTCAAATAAATATTAATAAAACAAAGATATTGTTTTAACTTTTGGCGATCCATCATCAGATAACAAGATGCCATCATCAGATAACAAGATAACAAGATGACAAGATGGACTGCCAGTCCAGTTAGCCTATTTCACATAACCAATTTCTTTCAACAATCCCAAGCAATCAAAGTTCCTTCAGCTCGATAAAGGGTTTAGCTTTTTTGGTCCTAACAAGATGTCATCTGTAACACTACTCCATGGGAACGCTGTTGAGAAACTGATGTCCAACGGAGTCAATCATCTTCAAGTTAAGCAGGAATACATATTTCCTCCCCATGAACGTCCCCAAATGTCCAAGGTTTCTCATTCTCACACAATTCCTGTCATTGATCTCAAGGATTTGGATGGTGCTGATAGAAAAAAGGTTGTGAATGAGATCAGAAGTGCTTGTGAACAGGATGGCTTCTTCCAGGTAAATTTTGTTTTTTGCCCAATCAAACCTATGTGGGTCTGCTTTATTTCAGTCATACCTATATATTTGTACATGTAGATTGTGAACCATGGCGTGGAAGAATCTGTGATGAAAAGCATGATGGAAATTGCCAAGGAGTTTTTTGAAATGCCTGTAGAAGACAGGGCCTATCTCTATTCAGAGGACCCATTAAAGAAGTCAGTCAGAGTTTCTACAAGCTTCAACGTAACTAAAGACAAAGTCCTTAACTGGAGGGATTATCTGAGACACCCTTGTCATCCTCTGGAGGAGGCCGTCCCGTCTTGGCCCGAAAAACCTGCAGCCTACAGGTGCTAATACGAACTTCTCCTGTTAATCCTTTAGTGGGTGTACTTGTCCAGCCCTATTGAGCGGCTCTGGTTATCATGGATTTTTTTACATTTATTTATTTCATTCTCTTTAGCTTTAATTTTAACCCCTATTTAAATTTTTTACAGAGAGGTTACAAAGAAGTATGCTAAGGAGATGAGAGCAATGATTTTGAGGCTTCTGGCTGCTATTTCTGAAGCTCTGGGCCAGGATTATTATTATTTGGATCGAATGTTTGGGAAACATAGTCAGGTGTTGCTTGTAAATTACTATCCTTCGTGCCCAAATCCAGATCTCACCTTTGGCATAGCACCGCATTCAGATCCAGGAGGCATCACTGTTCTAATGCAGGGAGATGTGAGCGGCCTTCAAGTGCTCAAGGACGATAAATGGGTTTCAGTAGAACCCATACCCAATGCCTTTGTGGTGAATTTGGCAGATCAATTACAGGTTTTTACTAAACAAAATACTGTCAAATATACTCAGTGTTTCCATCTGTAAAACGTTTTCAAAGGATTTATTTGACTGTTTTTTTGTGGGCTTTGATTAGGTTGCGAGCAATGGGAGATTTAAGAGTGCGGAGCACCGGGCTGTAACTAATACATCCAATGCACGACTGTCTATTCCTACCTTCTATGGGCCTTCAATGGATGCCTTCATTGCTCCTGCAGAATCCATGGTGGATGAGGACCATCCTGCTTTGTACAGAGTATATAGGTTTGAAGAATACATGGGTGCCTTCTGGAACCAGGAATTGAGGAGCAAGAGCGTATTGGATGTGTTCAAGATAAAAAATGATCAATAGGTAAAACATGGGTAAATATTTGGTAAACTAGTACTAGAAAAACAATCAACGCTGAACTGAAACTATGAAAATTGTTTTCTAAAATTCTTGCTTCTACTTCTGCTCAATAATTGGGCAGATAAAAATGAGCTTGGATTATTATTCTTAAGGGGTACCTAAATCCAAAGATCTTCATTGCTGTCAGCTTATATGGTAACATAAATTCATTTATATATATAAATATATATTAGAATATTTTTATAAGCAAGAACAAATATGGCAAATTTATGAACTCGTATGATTTTGCTGGTTCCCTGTTTTCTATTGTAGTTCATATATAGGCATTTTTATTGTTTTGCAAAACAACAGTGCTTGGTACACGTTTGACTCTCATCATCCATTTGATATTTGTAATTTAATCTTGTAAGGGGTCTTGTATAAAAAATTATGTTTGTTATATTATGAGCATCTTTTCTAATTATCTCTCTATTAATGTAAGTTTTCTCATCCTTCTGTGATAAAATTAAAGATATTTGTATTCTTTAAAGGGATAACAAATTATTTAAATTTATGATTTATTATGATCCTCAAACATATTTCAAAATATGAGAATATATGAAGTGTTTATTTATTTGCTTGATGAGAAAAAAATATTAATTAAAATTGTGAGAAAGACATTTAGATCAATTATAACCTAATATACTCCCAGCCCAAAGAGACTCAAGACATTGGAATTTTGGGAACTGTTTAGTCATTTGAAAAGAACAGAAAAGAACAGAGAAATAAAGGAAAGTTCAAAAATCAGAAACAGGAGTCGTTTCCTGAATTTGTAATGAGTGAATTAGCTATTTAAATTCAGACTTCTTGGGGAAAAATATGAAGAGAGTTGGATATTTCTTCATTTTTGGATTCACTCCTTGTTTCTTGCATCTGAAATACCCTCTGAAGAGCTTGTGGAGGGAGAGAATATTTGGTGGATGCATCTTTTCTTACTGGGGGAACACTCGGAAGACTCGGAAAATGCATGTTTGATGGATATAATTTGTGCTTGGTCTCCGTTTTTGCTAATTTCATACTCAAGGGGAAGAAATTTCACGATTACATTCATATACATGGAATGGAGAAGAAAATTCGATCAAAACTCAATGGAGTCTATGGGGAGAAGAAATCAACTGCAAGAGAAATACAATGTGATTGATATAAGCATGCCATTTTTGGAAGGGTTTGTGCAAGTTTGGGGCAGTTTTAGAAACATACAGTCATGGAGATCGTGAAACCATTGCATAATTTTATCACCATGCATTGCTCTGTGTGTACAAAGTTGAGGCTAAGTGTTAGACAAAATGCCTATTGTCTATTTCATGTTGTACTGGTTACAAAATACTGTTAGTCATTTCTCGGTTTTGAATGTCTTTCCTATTGTTTGTAATGGTCATCAGTAATTAATCTCGGTTGATATAAGCATCTTCAGAGGTGTAATTATTTTTTGTGATTGTTACCTTGACGAAGAAAGCACAGGGTGTATGTAAATGTTGCTTTGCCCCTTGGTGCCTGAGGCTAATTCTAATTCCAGGTTGAGACAATACCTACGTACTTGTTTCATTGGTGAAGATGATGATTGCATTTAAATATTTCACCTATTTTTTAAGGTGTGAAAATGACAACGAGCTTAAGTAGCGTTGGTTTTCCTAGTCGGAATTGTTTCACATGTTGTACAATTCGCTAGTCATTAAATTGCTCTGAATGCATTACTATCATGTATATGAAACCGTCATACACTTTTAGGCAACTACCATAATGGAAGGGAGCCATTGGTTGTGCACCTTAAGTTGAGGGATGTATAACAACCATATAAATAACATTAAATTTGAAAAAATTTAATAGATTTTGTTATTTTTTATCTAAATATTTTCTTTTGAGTATGTATATTGTATGAAAAGTGGGTTTTAAAGGTATTTAAATCAAGTAGTTTTCCATACAAAGAAATTTAGGGTGGACCATTTGTAGGGCATTATGTCATACATTTTATTCCACTCATGTGACATCATTTGATTGAGTGATTGTTTGATGTGACACATTTTATTGACTTTTTTTTTTTTTCAAATTTTAAGTGAGAAATTAACATGTATTAGTCCCTAACTTTACATCTACAGTCACCATTATTGGTCCATGCTCCACGAATTACTCCTCTCCCTTATTGTATATATAAAAAGATCCACATTTTGATATGCCAAATTACTAATAACAAACAAATATTTTCTCCAATGGATCATATTTCTACACTATTAGACAAGAAAATAGTAGAATAGAGAATAATTTGATAGGCCAAATTATAAATATCTTTTTTTTGTTGATTCGGGATTGCCTTTGAACCCAGATGCTCCTACAGAAGTTTTGAAAATTGGAGGTCTTGTTTAAAGGATCAAAATGTCATGTTGCAACATCCACAACACTTAGCCAAGTTGCATGTTCAATTTTCTTATCTTTCCACTTGACCAAACACTCATTATACTTCTTTCTGCATGCCTTCTTGATCCTGGTGTCAATCACTTTGTTTGCTTCATCACACACTTTGTTTGGCATCTGCTCTCTCCAATTTACTCCACCCTCTTTTAACTCTGACACTTTATCATGTTCTTGACTGCGCGATATGGATACAAATCAGCCACATTAAAGATGTTAGAGATATCAATGCCTTCCAACAACTCAATCTCAAAAGCATATTGAGAAAACTTTATGATGATTTTGTATGGCCCTATCTTCTTCCACTCGAGTTTGTTGTATGCCTATTTATAAAATCTCTCTTTTCAAACCCATGTTAAGAACAAGACTCCAATATGATATTCAATTTATCTCATTTTCTCATCTTACCATTGTTTGATTTGTGCATTCATTTTTGCTATCTAATTGTGTACTTGTTGGTGCAATTTCTTCATGTGTTCTAAAAATTTCCCTTGCTTTTGCACCCTCTCTTTGTTGTGTGGCAGGTCTCTCAACTCCATAACTTCTCTTGGGATGCACTCTTATACAACTTGAAATCATGTCTTCCCTGTATTCCTATTCACCGAATTATTATAAACAAATTATGTTACCGCTAAAGCTAAATCCCAAGTTCCTGAATTATCTTTCACCAACCATCTAAGTAAATCTCTAAGACTTATGTTTACAATTTTTTTTCTACCCACCAATCTAAGGATGATATGCTAAACTGAATCACAACTTTGTGTCCAACACTTCCACAATGCTAGCTAGAAACGACCCAAAACCTTGGTAGCTCTACCAAAAATTATATTAGGCGATGATTCATGCAACCTTAAATCTCCTCAAAGAAAATATTTGTAATATGCATTGCATCACTGATCTTCATGTTAGTAATGATATTTGGCAACTTTGAAAATTTGTCCACTACTACAAATATGGAATCAACACCTCTCTACATTCTTCATAAAACTAAAACAAATTCTATACTCATGTGTCCCCAAGGAATCCCTGGAATGGGAAAAGGTTGATATAAGCCTGCATTATAATATAATATCTCCCTTTAGCGAACTGACACACATGGAATTATTGCACAAATTCACACACATCCATGCTCATCCGCAACTAAAAGTAACTCTTATCTAACTCCACTAAGGTTATAACACAAGCCAAAGAGACCTATCAAACCTCCATAATGTTTTTCTCTCACCAAATTCTCCCATATTGACCCTTGTGGTATGCATAACTACCCAAACCTCTAAACAACAATCCTTCCTATAAACAAAGAGAAACTACTAAATGGAAGAAACGTGTAGTAGAAAAGTAAATCAGATCCTTCATTCACGTTTCCTTGCAACATCAAATGAGATGGCTGAAGCGTGGAGTGAAGTACCAAGCTTGTTGAATCTCCTTGATGGATTTAAATGTGGATGCTCTAAATGTGATTCTGAATAATGGAAGAAACTTCGTGCTACGAGTGCATGCGAATGAGTGATGAACTTGTTGATCAAATGGGAAACCTAACGACATATGAATTCAAATGGAAATTAGACAGAGTAATGTAGAAAATGCCTTAAGCTTCCAAGAGATGATTTGTGAAGGGATGAGCTTCTTATTTATAGTTGAAGGAGAGGCCATGGATTGTGGATCAAACTTTGAAAAAGTTGCAGGTTAATGAATGCATTTTCTTGATTTAGCATGTTGATTTTGTCTATGTAGTTCGCTGAGTTTGAATAAGAATTTAAGAGGCTTTATTTCAATTTGGGTGGCTCTTGATTTTATTCCAAAGTAGGTTGTACGTGAATATTTAGCTACCTATTTTGTAGGGTTCTAGAACTTGAATGAGTGAGCTAGTGAAGTGGAGTTGAGTGGATATTTAATTTTAATTTTATTTAAATAGCTAATTAAATTAGTGAAGGAGTGTAAGTGCATGCTTTGCATGATATAATTAATTAAATTAATTCTAGAGGGATGTGGGTGAATATTAATTTAAATAAAAATGTGCAAAGGGCAGTATGTAATTTTAGGGTGTCTACGTTTTCCCCTTTTAAAGTGTTTTTTACATAGTAATAAACATTTTAAAGATAATAAACACATGTAGATCAATGAATGAATGATATAGAAGTGTGGCAGACTTCTTGATTTTCCCCAGTGAAGCATTTAGATACCCCATTGAGTTAGATATGGTGCTAAGGGAGTGCCCCCCTAGAGGGTGGGTGCCACGATAAAACGATGGGCATCCGCTTGATAGGAAGTGTATGCATATATAAGTAGGCTAAGTTAACAACTAGAAACTAACACCAAGTAGTTGCTATAACTCATTTAATAAAATCTGAATTTATTTTATTAAAATCTAAAAGCAATGTTTGATATAAATGACATAAAATGAAATATATATGCTAGGAAATTTATCCAATCTTAATTATGAAAGCAAATGGAAGAGATATGTAACTTACCTTGATTTCACTTATCCTGAAGTGTGCCTGGGGCTGAAGAATGTGATAACACAGAAATACAGACTATCGTAATGAATCTTAGAAAAATGCAGAGGAGGTGGAAATGCTTAGACATGGATGCCTGGGCAAGAACAAGGGTGTTTGCGGGTGCCTAAGACCTCTGTGGGGGCGTTGGAGTCTGTAGAAAAGGTCGAAACCTGGTTTCGATATTGTCACTAAGGTTTTGCATTTTTTTTTTTCCTTTGGTCACCTGTATGTTGTACTTGGATTGCCGAGGTACCTGTAAACTTGCACACAAATATCCTCTTGCAAAACCCTAAAAAAGTCATCGAATCCTAAAAAAGAAAGATGTAAAATAAGGGGTCAGACTGTCCTCAATTTTCAACTAGTGAAATTACAACTGAGCGTTGCACTACATCTCAAAATCAATGTAGTTATATGTGCTTGAGTGTGCAATAATACTCCTAGGTCACCCTTGTTAGGAATTCAGGACTGCAAAATAATGGCTATGATCTAAACAATTCCCCAAAATCTACAATAGTGGAAGTATAAACTAGAATAATCCAAATCAAAACAAAGTACACACACATAACACATCATGTATCGTGGTTCACCCAATGTGGGCTACGTCCACCAAAGATAGAGATTTCAATATATATAATAAACAAGAGTACAAACCAACTCTTCAATATAAGAGTACAATGCATCTCTCTAAGAGTATCTCCTCTCCTCCAAATCTATTAATGGATCTACATGAGTGCACTACAACTGTACCTCCAAACCACCACCAATAGATCTCACATAACTAAGAACTATTGCATCTCTGAACTGCTACCAAGTTCTCTGTAGATCTGTAACAAGACCTCTCACATGGGTCTACCAATGTGCAACCATGACTATGCACCAAGAAGTAAGTTTGTCTCTCCATCATTGCATCAACCTGTGCAAACATGAAGACAACCTCCTCTACAATATCTAGATCTACATGGATCAACAATACAACATGATATCATGGATCTATGAATACAAGATCTCACAACAACCTGTGGATCCAACAATATAAGACTAGATCTACATGGATCAACAATACATCATGATCTTATGGATCTACAATAAAAAAAATACCTGCCATAGCTGTACATGTTATTTCCTTTTGTCCATCTTCTCTCCATGAAATCTCTGTCTTCATGTAATATGTTCTTTCTTTCTCTTCTTCTTCATCCTCTCAATTTAGGAGAATTTTAGGAGAAGTAGGCACCTGGTCTACTGATGGTAGGCGAATGTGGAACAAACACAATGCCACAAATTGCCATAGGTCACCAAACCAGGTGCATACTTCGACCAAAGCTGATAGTTGTGTTGAGCCAGTCATTTCAAGAAGCACCCAACCTTGCACAAAAAACTTAACAACAATCATACATGCAATAAAAATGCACCAAGATGAAACACATCACCTTACCAATACCAAAATACTCAACCACATCTTCAACTGAAGAACATACTTCTCTGATGGAATCCCTGCCTTCTTTCTATGATATTGCCCTCTCTACCGAAGCCCGTGCATCTAACTACACCAAGGATGGATAATTTCTCCTCTATCTCATACTCATATTTGTAATCCCCAAACCATGCATATGTAACCCAAACATAAAAAGCACTGTAATACCAAGATAAAACCATACCTATGTAACTTGGATATGCAATCTGACCAACATGCTTGTGCCTCTAAGAACCAGGGACATCTCAGCAAAAAAGGCACATTCCATGCATCTCTCAATTTCTTCACATCTGTGATTTTCTGTTTAAAAACTAGGTTGCCCAGTAATCAACCACGGTCACCCTGCCAACACTGGTTGTCACCTAACCGATGTCGGTCACTGTATTCTCCAACAACCTCACATTTATAGCTTCCACTAGAGATTTAAATCTCTTCCTTCAATTTTCACATGAGGAAAAACAAATGCTGCTCTCATACACCTGTCAGTAAACCAACAATATACTGAAGCAAAATATTTCTCTGAAATAACCAAGCTCTAATACATGTTGTTGGGAATCTCAGGACTACGTAATAATTCTATGATTCAATAACAAACCCAATCATGCACACAAGATATAAACAATTCCCCAAAATCTACAGTAGTGGAGGTATAAACTAGAATAATCCCAAATCAAAACAAAGTACACACACATAACCACAATGTGTACCGTGGTTCACCCAATGTGGGTTAGGTTCACCAAAGATAGAGATCTAAATATATATAATAAACAAGAGTACAAACCAACTCTTCAATACAAGAGTACACTGCATCTCTCCAAGAGTATCTCCTCTCCTCCATATCTTTAAATGGATCTACATGAGTGCACTATAACTGTGCCTCCAAACCACCACCAATAGATCTCACATAACTATGAACTACTGCATGTCTGAACTGCTACCAAGTTCTTTGTGGATCTGCAATAAGACCTCTCACATGGGTCTACCAATGTGCAACCATGACTATGCACCAAGAAGTAAGTCTGTCTTGCCATCACTGCATCAACTTGTGTAAACATGAAGACAACCTCCTCTACAATATCTATATCTACATGGATCAACAATACAACATGATCTCATGGATATATGAATACAATATCTCACAACAACCTGTGGATCTAACAATATAAGACTAGATCTACATGGATCAATAATACATCATGATCTCATGGATCTACAATACAAGATCTCACCAACATGTGGATCTACAAGAAGAAACTCTATGTGCTTTGTATACTATGTAAGTCATTACAATGATACAATAACAATACAAAAAAAATACAATAGAATATGTTACCCTCTTCTCACCATTGAGATGTACCTACCATAGTTGTACCTGTTATTTCCTTCTGTCCAACTTCTCTACATGGAAGCTCTGTCTTCATGTAACCTGTTCTTTCTTTCTCTTCTTATTCATCCTCTCAATCTAGGAGAATTAAGGATCTAACTCAATCCTTTTCTTTTTAATTAACCTTCTAACCCTAGCTTTCATGGTTATATAGGCATAAAAAACTTAGGGCAACTTAGATATGCATGTATAACCTTTAGATCAACTTTATAAAAAAATTAGATCTAATTCCCGTGAGTTAAATATAAAATTTCACGCACAGGTAACTGGTGTCGGTTCCTTGATTGGTGCCGGTTACCCTTACTGGTGCCAGTTACTGTGTAAACCAACAAGGTGTAAATCATGTTATATGTGAAGCAATTCAGCTCCACAATCCTAACAACCCTTGTGTCAATGACGCCAAGATATCGGGCGGTAGCTAGATAAAATACAAATGTGTGGATAGAATAGAATGAAATCCCCTTCCTATGCAATGTGTATGTATAATAATGAGCCCAAGATGTAGTCCCTTTGATATGTAGATAAATAACCCTTGATAGAAATTGTACACCCTTATAATGGTATGTATGATGTGTTTATATATGGATCTCTTGCTTTTATTTCGACACTAATGACCTGACATGCTGATTAGTACATCAATATATGAGTGGAAAAACTGAAAAGACCGACCTCAAATGTCAAATATAAGATCAAACATAAAGAGGGCACAGGCGCATAAGATGGACATGAGCGCCTGGGTGCTAGTGTCCAGTCCTGGGTGCTAGTGTCCAAAGATAAATGATGAAAAATAAGTGGAGACTGACTGACAAGGATTCCTGTGACCTAACGAGAACTGAGTGTGTGAGTGACAAGTGTGAAAGATAAAATCAATATAAACCAACAAGAAAAGTGGATGGAATAGATAATGGGTCACCAGTGAATACTTTTCTTATGCAAGATCCATACATAAAACACCATAATATGTGGTATAGTAAATAGGAATAAGTGCGTGGTTTTGTGTCTACAATAACTAAGCTAATTAAAAAAAACATCATGATAAAGCTAGATGTAATGGAAAAATCTAATCAATGCATCCAAATTAAACTTGAAAACACTAAGCCATCCCTTGTTATTTGTATGTGCTTTGTATGTGTAGTTGCTCTTTAAGACGAGCCTATTGTGATCATGATCAATCAAAAGAATGTTATCTCCATGAAGAGGAAAGAATCTCACCAAAATGGCTTGGTGGCCATGTTTGGATCTTCCTTTACTACTCTTTTATGAGAGGAACGAGTGCTAGATCAATAAGATTTTCCAAGTAGAAATGCTCTTATCATGTGCATATAGTGTAATAGTAAAACACTGGTGTAAGATTGGAAGGGGGATACTAGGTTCTATATATAGATTTCTAAATTGGGAGAAGCTAGAAACCTAGTGAATGTGGGACAAAAATAAAGTAGAATTAGAAAGGGATAAACATGATTAATAGAGATTAATAAAGGATTAACAACTCATAGGAGTTGGAGATGATGTAATTAATCAACTAAGATTAATTAATAGGTCAAGATAAGCTTTAAAAGCCATTTGGAGGCGATTTAGAAGGAAATAGGTAGAATTTGGAGGATTTAAGAGGGGGATTTAACCAACAAGAAAGTTTATTGATAAAATAAGAGATTAAATAGGCTTAATTAACTAATAAATAGTTAAATAATTGATTAAAAGAGGATTATAACTAACAAAGTGTCGTTAATTGGCATCCAGAATGAAGGAAAGGATAGTTACTTATCGAAGTGTCATTAATTGACCAAAATGAAGGGGAATATAAGCTAATTAGCCAGAAATCACTTATTATAACGAAATGATGGGGAAGACGACAATTAGTGTAATTTTAGTATTAAAACTGTATATTCGGATTTAGTGTTATGATACTCATGTGCGGATTTCACTAATGCCTCGAGGTTTTGGTGTAACGGTTTGTTACATTTGGTATCAGAGTGACCACCCGTGTTCGAATCCCACTCGGTTGGTTACGTCGTGTAGCCGGGGCCCGTGGGGTGCCTAAACATCGGTGAAGTGAGGCTCGTACGTATGGGAGTGTGGGCGCAAACCTATCCCGAGTCGGGCTCTACGGAAGTGTGGTGGGATGTTATGATCCTCATGTGTGGATTTCACTAACACCTCGAGGTTTTGGTGTAACGGTTCGTTACATTTAGGTGTCTACATTTTCCCCTCGTTAGTGTGGTGTAACACAAATGACGTCACTTCAAATAGTGTAGACAATTACAAATAATTAAATTTTGAAAGAGTGGAAGAAAAATGAGTAGAATGAAGGATGCCCCTTGAGTGTCGATGGGGTGATAGAAGAGGTTGATCGATGATCAAAAAGAAGGAGAAAGAATATGCAAAATGACCTGAGTAGGCTAGTGTGCAATGCGAATGATTTTGAAAGAAAAGCCTATGTCTTAACAAATAGAAGAAATAAGGGGGTAGGGAGGATAAATATAATCCCCATTGCCATATGTGTTATGGAAGAAATTGTTGATATCGATGAAAGGGGTTCCAACTGAGCCTGATTAACCATTGTTAGAATCGATAAAATGTGGAAAATGATTGGTAGAAAGTTAGATAGAATGAATGGAGTATCATAAGACCATCATATGGAGATAATAAGCATACCAATTGGCTTAGGTGAAATTTTTTGTATCATCATATTGCAAAATAATCAACGAACCATATGGCTCAGGAGCAAATTTTTATGTGATGTAAGTATGCAAAAAAATTGTAGAATGACATGAAAATCCATAATACAGATATTTGTTCATTGCTAAAGAACTGTCTCAAAGCAAAATACATAAAGTAATGCAGTACGAGAAAGTAAACAAGTAGAATAATAAAGAAATAAACACAAACAAACATACTCAAACAAACAACATTTAAGACAACTGTATCATGTTTTTAATATCTAGCTTCAGTTTTAAAATGTTCGAGTTATATGACAAGGGCTAAAAATGACACCCCAAGAAAGGATACATGTAAGGTGAATAAACAAAGGACATAGAAGTCCCATGAAAAAACAATCGTGCACTATAAAATTTCCCCAACCAACTGGATGTGCAAGGGAATACAGACATAGTAAAAAAACTAGCTTTTTAAATGAGGGAATATCAAAATGATCCACATGTCACGTGGAAGAATAGGCGAGGACCAAAGAAAGATGTTTTTACGACAATTTTAAATGTTCGAAGACGTCGTGTCCTATGAATGATTTAGATGGTATAATGCTTTTTTACCAATTTTTGAATTTTTTAAAATTTACTATTTTTTTGGACTTTTTGAATTTTACCAATTTTTTGATTTTTTGAATTTTACCATTTTTTGGCTTCTTTGAATTTTACCAATTTTTTGGATTTTTTTTGAATTTTTAGAAGAATGTGGTATAAAAGAAAGTACAGTGTGTGTGGTACACTAACCAAGTTGCCATGAGGTAAGAATATGCCCCAATGAGAAGAAAAGGTCCCTAAGAAGCAAGAACATGCCTCAGGGAGACGAAAATGGCTACGCAATGGATGCTTTATTCAAATAAATCATCGTGACAAAACACCATTACATGGCAGGAGGAAAATAGAGGGAAAATTAGTAATTCTTCCTCTCTAAGGAAAGAAAAATGAAGAATTAGGGCTGGGAGGGTATAAATAGTAGGTGGGGAGGGGTAAAATCATTTGCAACCATTTGTGCTATTACACCTTATTTGCCCATTTGAGATAGTTTTTCTCTAGTTTTGAGAGATATGGCTCCCATACCTGACCGTAAACACTACGCAGATCACATTTGAGAGTATGCGAGGCTTCTAGAGGATGGTGATGTGGCTAGTAACATAAATTTTTTTATTTTGGTCACATTTATTGCATTTTATAGTCAGGTAGAAAAGTTATGTTTTAATTGATAAGCCCCGCCCCCCAATTGGGGCCCCCCACCCTAGTACACTAGGGTTAAATCAGGTGTGCTAGCATTAAATGTAATGACATCAAAAACAAGTGTGCAAGCGTTAAGAGAAGTGCGCTAGTGCAATTTTTGACTTATTAGGAGAATTTAAAAGAATGTAGAAGTGACTAGAAGATTATTAATGAAGAAATGATGTTAATATTTTGTGTTTTTGGGTGATTTTGATGGAGAGAACTCGATCTCTGGATGTGCGGGAGTGCCATGGGAATTTTTGAGAATTTGATATGACCTTCACCCCTCACGAGCAGTGAGGTTTGATTGTGGTACTTGAGGTGATGAGCCTATCTTACATAGCCCAATTGCAAAAATTATACTGGATCATGACTTTTTGACAACATTAGCAGATCATTGGTGTAGTGAGAGCTAGATTTTTCGGCTACCCACTAGAGAGATGGCCATCACTTTAGAGGATGTCTCTCAGATTCTTTGAGTGCCAATATAGGGAAGTGTAGTAGTGTATGATGATGACACTGACGGGAATCCGGAGCATATTTGGGACTTCATCCATCGAGAGGGGATGCCCGTTTATTTATACATATGTTTTGAGAGTACGAGATAACACGTCTTCTTATTTATATAATGGCTCTTGTTAGGGGATACCTACTGCTTGGAAATACTGGGACACATTTCCTACTTTGCTTGATAGGTGTGATGCACCGCTTGATGGCTGAAGAGGTATTTTCCTGGGGTCAGTGCATATTGGACCATCTATATAAAGATATGCATCTATTTCATATCGATGGATGAAGAGTTTGATTCCTGCTACATTGTTACAGTTATGGGAATGAGATCATATAGAGATTGGATAAACTTTGGGTATTCTGTGAGCCCAACAGATAGATGAGCCTTCATGTCGGAGCTCAGAGCTAGTGGGTGTGGACATTTAGAGACAATATGGAGCCATTGCCTACTATAGGTGGGATTTTGATGTCTTACAGTTATGAATGGTGACTCAGAGATCATACCATTTATATCAGTGGCATATAGATGTAGTGGAGACAAGTGTAGAAGATCTCGACCAATTCCTGATAGGTAGCTACAGTCATATTTTAGAGTGGTATAGAGTGGATAGAGTGCAACATCAACTTGTCGTCGTGAAAGGGATTCCAGGTGATGAGAGATGGTACACATGTGTAGCGCGAGAGACATTTAATGTCGAACTCTAAATTAGAGAATGGATAGCATGAGCTAGCTTCCATAGCATGGTACCATAGGTATGGGATGCACGTGCATAGATAGTCGATCTTGGGATGATTGCAAACTACCCTACCTAGTATATGATAGTATTACCGAGACGAATTACTATATAATAGGCAGTGATTGCAATGAGCATAGTGGCAGAAAAAAATGGTGTTAGGGGACATCCATTGTGAGACAAGGCTAGATTAGGACAACAGGAGGCCAAGGCCACTGAGGCATGGGAATGGGCATACGCACAGGCATAGGGCCAGGCCCAGGGGTAGACACAACCACAGGGATACGTATAGCCACAAGTACATGTGTTAGTGATACAATAGGTACATGTTATACATTATATTCATTTACAGGTGTTTCATGGGCCATTCATACAACAGGTGCCTGCACAACAGATTCCCATAGCTCCAGTCATTCAGCAGGTTCCAGTACATGGTCCACCATCACCTTGTAGAGCAGGTGGCCCAGATATTCTAGTATGACAAGGGGGTGAAGGGGATGGAGTGGATATTACATGGGGGCCTCCACATATATCCATGCCTAGATTTAGAGTGATCCCAATAATAGGCGGTCCATTAGTGGGTGAGTTACATGGATATGGCCATGCTCCAAGGAGATGTGATCTTTATCACAATTTAGACCTTGCAGAGATAGATAGAGCATGGATCCACCGAGAAAACTGCCCTTAAGAAATAGTTACATCAGGCCATAGTAGAGCGAGATCAACTTGCTGCAGAGAGGTTACAATGGACATATGAGAGGACCCATTTGGAAGTTGAGAGGACTCAACTGCAAGTGGATATAACTTGGATTACAATAGAGTACGATGTGCTTCAACATGCAACAGGGGTCAGACTTGGGGATATTATATATGATTTTATAACCACTTATGTAGAGGCTAGATATTACATGGCCTTGTATCATGTTGTGGTTCTAGAGGCACAAAGGGCTATCCCTTATAGTAAGCTTATAGGAAGTAGATCAGCGAGGTCCCATAGGAAGTCCAAATCCACTAGATCCATGCATATGCACCCACCTAGTCACAAGCTAGCTAGTCTTGATGACTGAGAGAGTCAGGGTTGACTTAGCTATTACATGATGCACTATATATATGTATTATATTTTGGTGCATGCCTAAGGATGAAGACACATTTTTTTATTAGATGTATATGTATGTTTTTGGTTATGCCTTGAGATGAAGGCATACATTTTTGATCCATTCTCATGATGGCTTATTTTTGTATTTGATGCATATCGAGACACTTCATATATATGGACATTGATGTATATGCCATTTTTTTTATTTATGAGATACCATGTTATTCCATGTTTTTATTATGATTTATGATGGGGGAGATAAAAATAATCCCTATTTCCCCATTGATGATATGATGTGATGTTAGCTTAGCATACATGTTGATTTTTAGTTCATGATGATGTAGCTTAGTGTTTATTTATGATATTATGAAGATGATATGGATGTGAATGATGAAATGATGACAAATAATGTACAGGTAACAAACACAAGCACAAGAAACAATTAACAAAATCTAATATATATACACATGTTAAACAACACAACAACACAACAATGTACAAAAAAAAAAATAGGAAAACACACCCAATATGAACAAGCATGAATTAACTGACACACGCCCGCCCAAAGTTATAAATGAACTAAGATACTCATAACTCAATTGTAATTGGTCTACCTCATAACAACAATAACCAATCTAATGAACCTTACAAAAATTAAAGCAAGACTTAATCTAAGTAAGTAAAGAACAAACTAATCTAGAAAAGCATGCAAGACACCATACAATATGTACAAACAAGCCAACAAAAATATGTAAAAACTATGTACACTATGTTTTTGTGGAACATTTTTGAAATGTTTTGAGTTTGTTTTTGTATTTTCATGAGACAATGTTTTTTTTTTTTGAGTTTGTTTTGATAAAACCTATTTGAATGTTTTTTGGTATTTTTTCTGAAAGTTTTTTGAAGCTATGTACAAGAAAATGAAGAAATGCAGATGCCCCCTATGATAGATGGGAATGCACACGAAAAAAACTCCATGCATATGTACCAGAAAGTGACGACGTAAATATGCCCCCAACGATAGATGGGAATGTACAAGGACAAAAATCCATGCATATATACCAATTAGGATCAACTGGATTAAGGCCATGAAAGATAGGCTCAAAAGGATCTAAGACATAGGAAAAAAAAAGCTTAGGATAAAGCAATTATACCCCTAGGTGTGAGATGCTTGCGAACAAAAAACCCTCCCATGGCACCGGAAACTAGTTTCACCAAAGGAATTGTCCAAAGTGCCACGATTGCATGGTTTTCATTGTAGCCTCAATGGTAGAGAGTGCCCCCAAGTAGGGTATATCGGGCTATGTGTTGGATGAGGTTACATTTTTTAGAATGGGTAATGTTGGGAGGGAAGGTTCCATCATGTAGGTAATTAAATTTATCAAGATATTAGGGGAATAAGGGACCAACAACTTCACATACTAAGCAATATTCTGGCATGTCCTATGTAGGTACCGTCAAATGTTCCACAAAGAATGACATGTCATTGTTTCCTGGTGGAATGTGTAACAAAGATCCAATTGTAACCATGACATACACTGAGTGACTCTTTCCTCTTGGTATTGTTGTTGAAAAGTGATTTCCACAAAGAATTATTTTAAAGTATCCACTAGTTTCTTATACAGGATGATATTCTCATTCTTGAACTTATACTCATCATTCACTTACTTGATGATCAATTGAGAATCACCTATAACATTGACCTATCTTATATCCCATAGTATAATAAGTTTTAGTTCTATAATGAGGACTTCATACTCAGCTATATTATTAGTGCATGAGAAACCAAGTACAAAATCCTAAGGAATCAAATCACCTGTAGGAATGATAAGAACAAATCCTGCTCCTGAGACATGAAAGGTAAATTATCCATAAAATTATAATTCCATGTGATGGATTCCTCAATATACATCATAGAAGTGTCAGGAAGTTCCAGATTCAATGGTTCAGTTTCTAACAATGGGGATTCAACTAGTTGATCTACAAGTACTTGCCCTTTAACTAATTTATGGCTAACATATTCAATATCAAATTCAATGAGCAAGATGATCCAATTGTCCATCCTCCCAGTAAGTAAGTATAGGTTTAGATAACAGGTACTTGATTGGTTCAACTCTGGATATAAGCTTGGTTTTGTTGTTTAAAAGATAGTGACAAATTTTTTTTTGGAGAGTAAAAACAATGGCTAAGAAAGATTTTTCAATTTTTGGATAATTGAGATCAAAGTACGGATAAGGTAACTTATGGATTTCTATTTTTGATTCAGATCTTATTGAGATAGAAATGTTCCTATAGAAAATTGGGTAGCTGAAATATATAACAACATGGGTTCGTCTGGGGTAGGTGACATAAGAACAGGTGGTTTAACAAAATACTCCTTGAACAAGGCACAAAATTTTTGGTATTCAGGGCCCCAGTGAACGTCAAAATATTTTTTGATAATATTAGTGAATGAATGACATTTATCTATGAGTTGGGAAATGCAGCTATGGATAGCTTGGATTTTACCTTGCAAACTGTGTAACTATTTGAGGTTCTTGAGAGGAGGCATTTCTGTATTAGCTATGACCTTTATTGGGTCCACCTCAATTCATCTTCTAGAAAATTAATCTTAGTAGCTTCCATGAAAGAAACCAAAGACACACTTCTTTGTGTTGATTCTAACCTTATAATATCTTAGACATTGAAAAAACACGCTGTAGGATCTCAAGATGTTCTTCCTAGTCCTGGGCTTGCCCAATACATTGTTAGAAGCACAAGGGAATATGAAGGGGGTGATTAGTCATATAATAATTTTATTTTAAAATTTCAGATATGAAACTCAAATTACTTTATTCAAACAACCACAATAATCACTTATTCAACTTTTAATGTGTCCATACCATAAACCATCAACAATGCATGAAACTATGAAAGCACAAGAACACCATAAGAACACAAGATATAAGTGGGAAACCATCAAGGGGAAGAAAAACCACTTAAAAAAACAATATTATATTGATATGTTTCAAATTTAGTGAGGAAACAACCCCACAAGGAGCACCAACCCCTAGTTTAGTAGAGTACCAACCCTACAAGGAGCACTAACCACTAATTTTGTGAAGTACCAATTCCACAAGGAGGCTGCAAACCACCCAAGATGAAAAAAAACCCACTCAAATACCTTATAATGTGTAGATATCTTTTTTTTTTTTCCACAACTGATGGATATCAAATTTCTAACTCGCACTTCTTCACTCAAACCCTAGGTGATCAATGCTCACAAAACAAGCTCTTTAATCACTCTAAAATCACCAAACCATTGCTCTCATTTTCTCTAGTTTTTATCAACTTGTAACACAATTTAATCATCCTAAATTCATGTTCCAATACCTTCAAATAATATCCACCTAGGTCACTCCACTGTGCACACACTCAACTAGCTCATAAAAGCACCTTAAAAATGCTTTTTTATATGCATTTCATCTTTCAAACTTAGGCCTAATTTTTTTCCTCAATTTGGTTCGACAAATACATCAAGGAAAAATTTAAAATTTGAAATATAATAGCTATAATTGACCCATATAGGTTTGCCTAGCTAAAATCATCATTTCATGTATCAAAAATGGCTCAAAACCCCATAGGCACATTCTTAAAAATGTCCTAACATTATTACCATAATTTTTCATGACCAATGAACCATTATTCATGATTAAAATATCTTAAAACATTCGTAAATAGTTTTAATCAATATCAACCAATCAAATTATTTCATTTGCTGGTCCTAGTTTCCTTTACAATCTTGAAAACAATTGTTTCCTTCACCCTTCAACACCCTGGAAACTTCATAATGCCACCAAATGACTTATAGTGAACCAAAATATGCCTTGTGACAAATAAAAAATAAATTTTAGAACTTTTATAACACTTATAAGCATGATATAAGTAATTAACATCTTTCACTTCAAACCACAACAAGAGTTTCCTTCATCAAATCAACCTGCCAAAAATGTTATTTCTAAAGGTTAGATCATAAAACCATTTATAAAAACTTTTAGGACCTCAAAATGGATTAATTGGATGCCCAATTAATCCCTTTTTACATTACAGGTGATAGGAAGCATCACTAAATCCATCTCATTCTTAAACAAACATCAAACTTGCACAAAAATAGATCCTGTTCTAAACTACTAAAAAATGTTTTTCTAGAAGAATGCCCTGGAAACCATGACAAATTACCTCATCATGATTAAATCCATATATCACTAGAAATATATTTGAATACTATTTCCAACAAAACTTGAATCATTTTAAAAATCCGCCTGTAACTCAAGTTATGGCCAAAACACTGGACCTTCTTATTTGAGACCCTGAAACCACCCTTTGACCAGTCAACCTATTTGGACCTCAAAACATCATGAACCTACATTAAAATGTCATGAAACCTCCATTAAAATAAATAAAAAACTCATATTCATCATACAATTCCAAATTAGCCATTACCTTCTTTGGAGAGATTTTCTTCAAACTAAAACTCTTCAGAAAATACCATTTTTAAGTGGGGCCCACATCACCATGCCCTAAAACATACATTTATGGAAATATAGAAGAGTCCTATACAACATCCAATCATTAAATTTTCATTTTCAATCAAAACTGGGCCAGTATACTTCATCTTTTTGCAAGCTGCTGCTTGTTAGGGTTTAACTAGGGTTTATGATCTCTTTACCTTCTTAACATTCGCTCATAAAAATGTGACTATCAAATTAACTCATTATTTTTGTGAAAACTTCTAAAATCACCTTAGAAGCATCACTGAAATCAAAAATTTCCCATGGAATGAAAATTGTCCACAACAATCATCTGAAGTTGAATTTCGAGCTAGATTTTGCCTTGTTTTTCACCCTATCTCACCAAAACAATCATATCTTACAAAATTAACATCATGGGTACCTAGTTTTTTTCTAAAAGAACTATCAGTCATACCTCTAACATATGAAATAATCATAATGTCAATGCCATGACTCAATATCTCCATTCACTAAGACTTACCTATGCTTCCATGCTAGATTCTCACTGTAACAACTAGGACCAACTGAAAAAATGTAAGAATTGAATAATAAACTTTTGAAAATGGATCAAAAATACCTCATATGCTGTGATACACTTGTTTGCATGCTTTTATGATCTGAAATGGCTCCAGTCTACTCTATCACACCTCCAAGGAAGCATATCGACTCCTAATGAGCACCTGTAACATGGTGAACCACTTGTACCTACACTATGCCACTGGTGTGAGTGCTCAAACACCCTCAAATCATGTTATGGATAATGTAAACATGCTTCTCCAATATATAACTCTTACTACCAAGAAACACCTCTTAGGCACCTATATGGGATTGCTAAAATAAGATTACATCACTGAATCTTCCTGTAACAACTGTTAGATATCTTAACCATCATGTTAGCACTTCAAACAACATCATGACATCATATTATAACATCCGATTTGTCATTAATGTGGTTTTGCATCAATGAAAATACCTACTAGGACACCATGCCAACAAATATCATCAACATAGTCTTCCATAATATCATTCAATATTTCATGGAAGATGACAGTCATTGCTCTTTGATATGTTGCACCTACATTCTTAAGACCGAAAGGAATGATTTGGTAATAAATCCCCCAAGGAGTAGTAAATTCAGTCTTATGTTGATCCTCTTATGTAATTTTTATCTGGTTGTATCCTGAAAATCCATCTATGAGGGATAACATTTCGTAGCCTGCGTTTGAATCGACAATCATGTTGAAATTTGGAAGAGGAAAGTCATGTTTTGGATTATGCCTTGTTGATGTCCTTGAAATCCATGAAAATTATGATACCAATGGGCTTCTTCTAGACATGTACCATATTAGAAAATTATTATGAGTAGTCAATACACCTAATGAATCCTACTGCAAGTAATTTTTCTAGCTCCCCCTTGACCAAAAGGGCCACACGAGGATGCATCTTACAAAGTTTTTGCTTATTCATCTTTGTTTATTCATACACAACCAAGTTATGTATTGTTGGGGGTTAGCACCACAATTGTATAGATAATATATCAGATCTAAGCATACATGCAATAAAAGTGGATATTCTACCAGAAGAAATATAAAGAATAAGAGATATAAATCAACACTAGATTTAACATGGTTCACCCAGTGTGGGCTACATCCACCAAGAAACAAGCCAAGTTATTATCCAAATATTTGAGAAGATATACAATTGAATATCTACAATCTTCGACACCTATCAAATGTACATTACTTTTTTTTCTCAAGCTTCCCTTCTTCCCCAAGAATTATCTCTCATAATTATTCTCACAATAATCATTAACACACACTTCTAAACCCTAGCTTTCATGATTATATATGCACATACAAAATTAGGTCACTTAGCCATGCACTTACAATCAATAGATATACTTTAATGCTAAAATTAGATCTAATTCCCGAGAGTTAAATAAAACACTCATGCATAGGTAACTGACGTCGGTTAGATCGTAACTGATGTCGGTTCCTCCTTTCCTAACTGATGCTGGTCATAGGTAACCGATGTTAATCCCTCCATAACCGATGTCGGTTACTGTGATATTCCTGCAAGTTTAATATAACATGCTAATCTGAAGTAATTGAGCTCCATAACTTAACAATCTCCCACTTGGAGATAAATTACTACACTATACTTGTAGAACGTATTATTTGATCCTTTCCTTGGCTTTATTTCTTCCTCTTCAAGTCTCAAACTCAAAGACCAAAAAAATTGGAGTGTAGCTCTAACTTCTATTTTTCTAATGGCTTCGTTAGCATATCCATGGGGTTTTCACTCGTATGAATCTTCTCCAGTTTTAGCTATCCATCCTCTAATACATGATGTATGAAGTGATACCTCAATTGAATGTGTTTTGTTCTAGAATGAAACATGCTGAGTTCTTTGCCAAATGAATTACACTCTGACTGTCACTAAACAATTTGTAATCATTTTACACCTTTGCCAAATCTTCTATAAACCTTCTCATCCATATCATCTCTTTACTAGCCTCTGTAGCTGCAACATACTCTACCTCTATAGTAGATAAAGCCACAACCTTATGCAATCTTGATTATCTAGCTAATTGCCATCCCACTTACTGTGTAAATATATCCAGTAGTGCTCCTTCTACCATCTAGATCTCCAGCCATATCTGAATCAACATAGACACATAAAGAAACATCCAAACCTCCATAGCATAAATGCATGCTAGATTTCCTTCTCAAATACTTGAGAATCTATTGGAATAATTTCCAATGATCTTTACTTGGATTAGACATAAATATACTCACAACTCCCACTGCATGTGTAATGTATGGTTTGGTACAAACCATAACATACATGAGATTCCCAACTGCTAAAGCATATGGTACTCATGTCATGTATTTGACCTCCTCATGTGATGAAGCACACTGATCTTTTGTCAATTTGAAGTGTCCAACCATTGGTGTACTCACCAGTTTTAATCTTGCATGTTAAACCTTTCCAACACCTTATTTATTTAATATTCCTGAGACAAATACAATTTCTTGTTCTTCCTGTCTCTGTGTATTTACATGCTAAGGAATATTTTTACAGCTCCTAAATCCTTCATAGAAAATGTGTGAGCTAGCTTTTCCTTAAACTCACTAATGTCCTACATACTAGATCCTGCAATAAGCATATCATCCACATACAATAAAAAAATAATATAGCTCCCATTTTCAAGCTTCTTGAAATAAACACAATGGTTAGATTCACATCTCAAATAACCATGCTCATGCATGAAATCATCAAACCTCATGTACCATTTCCTTGGAGCTTTCTTGAGCCCATATAGACTCTTTTTCAACTTGCACACTAATTTCTCCTTACCTTTGACTTCATACCCAAGCTAATGCTACATATAAATCTCTTCATCCAAATCACCATGAAGGAAAGCCGTCTTCACATCTAGTTTCTCTAAATGTAAATTATGTACTGCACCTATAATCAACATAGTACGTATGGAAGTCATTTTAACAACAAGAGAAAATATTTCACCAAATTCAATACCTGCTTTCTATGTAAATCCCTTTACTACAAGCCTTTCCTTGTATCTTTTCTGTACGCCCTTTTCTTCCTTGATCTTGTAAACCCACTTGTTCTGCAATGTCTTCTTACCTACTGGCAACTTAACCAAATCCCAAGTCTAGTTTTGTTCCAAGGAATACATCTCCTCATCCATGCCATGCTCCCACTGCACATGAGTCTTATCCTGTATTGCTTCTTCTAAAAATTTTGGTTCACCATTATAAGTCACTAATAAATAAGATATAGAAGGTGTAAATTTTTCTAGAGGTTTACTTACTCTTTGTGACCTTCTCACAAAATTTTGGGGCACTGGAGGCTCATTCTAGACCTCCTGGACATTTGTTTCCAATTTTGATAGTGACTAATGTCAGTCACCTGTAACCGATGTCGATCACCTGTAATTGACGCCAGTTTTGCTAACCAATGTCAGGTTGGATCTTCTGCAATTGATACCGATTCAGCTGACTGATGTCAGTCAGGGGTCAATAGACACCAATTACTATGTAACCTTGTCGGTATGACTTTTAAATATGAGAGTTCATTTTCATTCACAAACTTCTCAACCGATTCGTTCTTGGGTACCAAAATTTGATCCCCATACATTCTCTAATCATTCCATTCAATGTCACGACTCCTAATAATTTTAGAATTATCTAAATCCCAAAAACGGAATCCAAAATCACCAGATCCATAACCAATGAAAGTGCATCTCTTGGATTTTGCATCTAACTTTTTCTATTTTCCTTATCAATATGCACAAAAGATTATGAACCAAAAACTTTAAGAAAAAAAATATCTACATCTTTTCTAGTCCAAGCTTCCTCTGGTATTCCTCCATCTAGTGAAATTGAAGGCCCACAATTAATCAAATAACCTGTTGTATCAACTACTTCTACCCAAAACTTCAAGGGCAATTCAACATGTATCCTCATACTTCTAGCACATTCCATGATTTTCTTGTTCATTCTTTCTACAACACCATTCTCTTGGGGTGTTCTTGGAACCATTCTTTCTCTATGTATTCCATTCACTGAACAATAATCATTGAAAACCTTGTCACAATATTCATCACCATTTTCAGATCTAAGGCACTTTAACTTTGAATTTGATTCATTCTCAACATGGGCTTTCCATCTTTTAAAATTATCAAAAACAACCAAATTTATGTTTAATACAATAAAACCATACCTTTCTTGTAGCATTGTCAATGAAAGTAACATAATATTGGGATCCTCCATGAGAAGCTACCTGGGATGGTCCCCACACATTTGCGTGTACAAGCTCCAATTTATGCTCCTTCTTAGTTGCCCCAACTTTGAGAAATCTCACTCTCTTTTACTTTCCAAAGACTACAATGCTCACATAATTCAAGATCTAAATATTTTAAATATGATAACTTACCCTTAACATTTAAGATCTTCATTCCTTTTTGATTCATATGGCCCAATCGATTATGCCACATACATGCATATGAATCTAAAGTAGATAACACAAAACATTAATCAATAACATAGGTAGATAAATATAACGTTCCTACCTTCTTACCTCTTATCACAACAAAAGGTACCCTTGGTGACTTTCCAAGAGTGTGCTGTGAATGTAACCATGCAACCAACTTCACCTAGTTTCCCTGTAGAAATCAGATTCCTCTTGAGGCTTGGCAGATGCCTCACATCTTTTAATACCCATGTATTTCCATTCTGTAATTTTAGATGAACTTCCCCTTTACCAGTAATAATGCAAGATTCATCATTTACCCAAATAAACATTCCCAAAATTTCCCTGGACATAATTTCTGAAATAACCCTTATTAGGGGTTACATGGAAGAAAGTTCCTGAATCTAAAACCCATGATTCTATTCTATTATCCAAAGAAATAATAAGAGCATCTTGCATTACCTTTGCTACAATATTTACCTCTTTATTTGACTCTTTACCTTTGTCTAGGTGTTGGTTCTCTTTATCCTTTGACCAAAAATATTTCTTTGCATGTCCTTTCTTTCCACATTTCCAACAAGTAATTCCCTTTCCTCTAGATTTAGATCTTCCATCCCTTGAATTTGATTTCCCATTATTCTTACTCTTGGATCTATCCTTTTGCATGCCTCTGCTTTCTACATACAAAGCATTCCCAGATGATGATTCCTCTGTACTTTTCCTGTGAATTTTTTTATTCAAGATTATACTAACCACATCATCAAACTTCAAAATATTATTAGTAGATATTGTATTACTAATATCCATTACCAAGTTATCCCAACTACCAGGAAAAGAACATAAGAATAGAAGTTCTTTCACTTCATCATCAAACACAATATCAACTGATTTTAATTGATTTACAATAGATCAGAAATCATTCAAATGACTAGACATAGATCCACCTTCATGTATATTATAACTAAATAGTTTCTTCATCAAATAAACTTTATTTGAAGCATTAGGTTTTTCATATAAATTAGCAAGAGATTTCATTAACTCTATCATAGAAGTCACTTCGATAATATTGGAATCCATAGATGTTACTAGACTCAATCTTATAGATCCTAAATCCTTTCTGTCAAGAATATTCCATTCTTCATCAGTCATCTTCGTAGGTGTAGAATTTTCATCCAACGGAAAGTAAAAATCTCTTTGATACAAATAATCTTAAATATGCATCTCCCATAATTGATAATTTCAGCCATCAAACTTATCTACATTGTATTTGTTTTCTTTTGCCATTGTTGTAGATCCCACTCAATAAGAAAACCCCTTGTGAGTAAATATGTCAACATAAAAATTCCTCAAACAAATCTCTGATACCAGTTGTTGGGGTTAGTATAAGGTTGTACAGATAGTATATTAGATCTAAGCATACATGTAATAAAAGAGGATATTCTACCAGAAGAAATATACAGAATAAGATATATATATATCATAACCAGATTTAACATGGTTTACCCAGTGTGGGTTACATCCACCAAGAAACAAGCCAATCTATTATCCAAATCTCTTAGAAGATATATAATTGAATATCTATAATCTTTCACACCTCTCAAATGTACAATACTTTCTTTCTCTCAAGATTCTCCTTCTTCTCCAAGAATTCTCTCTCTCACAATTATTCTCACAATAATCATTAATATACACTTCTAAACCCTAGCTTTCATGCTTATATAGGCACATACAAACTTAGGGCACTTAGCCATGTAATTATAATCAATAGATGTTCTTTAATGCTAAAATTAGATCTAATTCCTGAGAGTTAAATAAAATAATCTTGCAAAGGTAAATGATGTCAGTTAGCCCTAACCAATGTTGGTCCCTCCATAACTGATGTCAGTTACTGTGCTTTCATGCAAGTTTAATATAACATGCTAAACTGAAGTAATTGAGCTCCACAACTCAACATGTACTACCAAGGAAGGATCTAATCCTGACATGTCTGTATAGGACCAAGAAAATATATATGAGAATTCCTGAAGAATCATGAATTTTTTTTGTATTCGTGTGCTAAGAGGGAAACACCTAGCTTAACCATGTAGGCTCATCTTTTGTTCTAATGTTAGTATCAATAGTCTTATCCAAAAATAATTTGGATTCATCTTCCATACACGTAGGGTCAGAGGGAGATTGAGATCTTGTTCTATAGGAATCTTAACATGATTTTCACCCTTATATTGGTCACTTTTTTATATCTGTTGATTTTTTGATTTTTTTATCTGCTAGTGCCTTAAAGAGGTTTTCACTATAGGAATTGGAATTATTCTTTTGTCGAGACTTTTGGGAATATATCTTTCCATCATTTTCCTTTTGATTTTGTTAACTACAGAACTTAGCCTCCTCGCCGAAATATGCACATGCGTAAAGTTTGATGGAGAAGCCCTTTTTGTGGTCGCCAATATGAATGTCATCATAGAGACCCATAAATTCAGCAATTGCTTCATCATTCTCAAAGAAATCAATTGGTATGTGTTTTTGTTGGTCCTAGTTTACAAGGGATGGGTGGAAAAGATTCAATTTGGGAGTGGAAGGGGATACAATTAAAATAGCCATGTTAGGAAATATGTTCGTGGAGGCAAGGTCTTCATAGAGACTACATTAGGAATATGTTTTTCTATCATAACCAAAAGAAATATCCTCACATTGAGAAGAGGTGGCTTCGACTTCCGGAGGGTGGGACCCATACGATTGAATACCATATTTTTCCACCTTGTGATGTGGTTTCTAAAGAGGTTCCCACACACCCTGCTAATCTACGCCCCACCCATATCCGTGGTAACCCATGACATATATCATCTTATTAGGTATGTCATACCCAGAAGCTTGATAACATTAAGACATATCATCATTAGGAGACTGGGATATAGGAGCGTCAAGCAGTTTATCATTTGTCAAAAGGACACCAAGAAGGAAAGTGTTAATGTTATAGTGTTCTCATGACTGCTGCTATTTAAATGGGTCTACCACGCATTTTAGGTGATAGGGGGAGATTGGAAATTAGGAGGGATTTTTGGAGGTTGTATTCTCCACAACCAGTTAAAAAGAACTTCATCTCCCATAAATAAAAGGGAGATATAAAAGTATAAGCACCATTTTTACGAGAGCATAGTGTATCTAGATCAATGCGGGAGGCGAGAGCCTCAGATTGAACCTGAACAACTGTTTCGGTTGAAGGAAATTAATATGCAGTGGGGAAATAACCTGATAATGCTATGCAATGTGTAAAGGGTTGGGGGTCCCCAAGAATGGTAAGATTTTTTCCTTCATGGTACAATTTGATACATTGATGGAAATTTGAGGGTATGACCTACATGGCATGAATCCATAGGCAACTGAGGAACATATTGTAGTGTAGTTCCTAGTCCAAGACATGGAATTGGGTATCATGAATAGTAGGCCTAACTTCCATAGGAAAAGTTATTGTGCCAGGTGATTATCACTCCACATTATCATAAGCCTTAATGGTGATCACATGAGGCTCCAATTCAGTGTCAGTGTATCCCAATTGTCTAATGAGTTTCAAAGTAAAAATGCTCAAGCCAGATCCATTGTCCACAAGCACCCTTTTTATCTTTTTACAAGTAACAATCACTTTAATTTACAAGGGTAGATTGTGATTATGATCATCCATTGAAATCTCATACAAGCTAAAGGTAATTTTTTTGGAAGGAGCAAGCTACACAAATAATGATTAGAAGTGTGAAGGATCAATATCTATTTAAACTCCTAAGCCCTGCAGAGTTTTGTTAAGTATGTCCTTATGAACATTGGATATCTTAAGAAGATCCAAGATTGAAATCTTGGCAGTATTCTTCTTAAGTTGCTCGAGGAGATCATAATGACTATCCATAGGGGTAGATAAAATAGGTTATGGAATAACAAGATGAGCATGCCATGTTGCCAAGAAAAACTATCGTGTCTTGATATTAATTGTATTCACATGCTCAATAGGAGGATGAACACAAATAATGAGGGAATAAAATGTTTTAGTGGACTCAGTGATAATATGATTGGCATTTTTATTTTGGGATGATTGACCTTGATCTAAATTTTTCTCCACTTGTTTATGTTTTGGGAACGACTTTGTGTAAATTCCCAATTATTGGTTATAATTTTTATTGGGTGTAGGTGAATCCATTTCAACCTCTTTGCTATCTACAAGGTCTTGAATGAAGTGTTTCAACTTCAAAAATATTTCTGTGGTATGGACCTTAACACAATGATATTCACAATATTCATGGTCTCTGTACCATGAAGGTTTTGGTACATCATCTGCAAATGGTGTAGTGTTAGGTAATTTAATCATGTTCACTACATCTAATTGTTTCAAGATTGAAGAAAAATAATTCGTAATAGGAGTGAACATGTGACATTTTACTTCAAGTGTAACTAGTCCTTTAGAAAGTTTCAAAGGAGTACTATTCTTAACTTCTTGCACATGTTTTGAATTTTTGATGCCATCACCTATAATGTTCTTGTTCTTGTTGAAGAATTTAGGTTTTTCTATAGGTCTGGACTTGTGATTATCTCTTTGAAAGGGTTTCAAATTACTTTTAGTTGACAAAGCCTTTCGATTTGTCTTCCTTTATCTACAACTTCTTCGAAAGTGCTCACATAATGCATTTACAAGTGAAAGGAAATTTCAGGATGTAAGTTTGGTACAAAAATACTAACAAGTTGTTTCTTTGGAATGGAGCAAGGGAAACAACTAGCTAACCCTCACCATATTTGTAGGAAACCAACAAAGTTCTCATTGTTTCATAGTTTTGCATTACATAAATCTAACATGGTGATATCACTTTCCATATCAAATGAAAAGTGGCACATAAAATTTTTGGCCAATTCAGCGAACGTGAAGATATACCCTTTAGGTAAATGGAGGAACTATTCAAGTGCTTGACCCCCAAGACTATGTGGGAATATGCGAATAAGGTAATTTTCACTATAGGAAACCTTTTGGCAAGCCTTTAAGAAGTATTTGACATGATTGTGTGGATCACATTTACCCCTATATTTGTGAAATTTAGGGAAGTCAAAGTTTGGAGGAAAGGGCGTAGGCAAAATTTCCCTATTGAAAGGATAAGGGCATAGTTATTCAAATTGATATTTATTACTATGTCCAATGTTATTTTATTGCAAACTTGTGAGGGAATTTTTCATGGACTACCACTCTTGGTCAAATATTTGGCCATGTGAAGGTGAGGCCAGTATATACACGCGGTGAGATTTTGATGTCTCACCACCACAATTTTTAGTTTAAATCTCATTATATGTAACCTTAGGTTTTTCATTACACGCATCCCTACCAATGTCTATATGGACATGGGAATCCAAGCTTTCCAATTGACGACTAAGGGATTGTAATTGTTGTTAAATATTGACCTCCTCATTTTGGGGTTGTTCCTGATTTTCCTATGGAGGGGGTTGTTCATGGTATTAATTCTCTACTCCACCATCATGGTTAATTCAAAAAATTGGTATACGATAACTACTTGTGTTTCCAGGGGCTACGTATTCTTCATTTCTTTGACCAAAAGTAGAAGCATATCCTAGATTTAATATGTCATTAGCAGATCGAAGGGGACGTTCTACTTCTTCTTCTCTGTGAACCATATTTGTAAGAAGAGTATGGTGAAATTTAGGTGGTAGTTTAGCTCATAATCATAAAACTCTTACCAAAATTTGATGTACGTTATGGAATAGAAAATTATCCATATGGACAAGGTCAAATTCAAAGTTATCTCAAAGAGAGCTCCCCTCATTGCCACTATGATCAACCAAGTTTTCTTCTTCAAGCAAGGGGTCTAAATTTGTATTGATGAAAGTATTTGACCCTAATATTCTATGTACCATTCTTGTAATATGAGGCATACTAGGAAATGTTTTTCTAAGGTTTAAAAAATTTGTACAAGTACTATAATGAACCTAGGAAAAATCAAGCAGTGTGATAACCGTAATTGTCACAAAGAATGTAAAATAATCCCAAAGAATCAAGGTAGAATCCTTGTCTAAAAAGTCTCAAAGATTGTTTTGTTCAAGATGACAACACAATTTCAATACTTAAATCGAGTTTGGAATAAATCAGACTTAAGTATTAAAAGGGGGTTGAATTGATTTAGATTCAAGGCATAATTAAATGAGTTTAATACAAACAAATTCTAGGTTTTGAAAATGGGGGCTACAAATGTGAGCAACACAACAATACAATTTGGATACTTTAATCAAGTTTTTAGGAAAAAACAAGATGTTAGTATTACAAATGTATTGATACAATGTGATAAGCGTAACTACAACACCTTCCAAAACTCAAGGTAACGTTTGAACAAAAACAATGTCTAAGTATAACAAGGAGTTGATATTATGCGAGTAGTGTAACAATACAATTTGGACACTTACATCAAGTTTTCTGAAAAAAATGTGTATAAAAAATGTATTGATATAATGCAAGCAATGTAACAACTCAAGGGGAAATCAATGATAGGATAACCTTAACTACAATGAGATGTCTCAATATGGGTATCAAGGTAAGGCTACCAAAATTTGAATACATACCAATACATGTTCAACGTTTATTATCACAGTTATAATAAGGAAGGATGTAAGCAGGTGCAAAAGTGGTGGACACAATTTTAGTAGCACTTCATGTTGCTTTATTTTTACCAAAAATGTAAACAAGAAAACAAGGGAGATAGTACAAGTGGTGATGAAAAATATGCAACCTAAATTTGGCATAGTTTCACCTTGTTCGATAACAAGGTAGAAACTAGGACAAAAATTTTCTTTATAAGTTTCATGATGAATAACATGCGGCGCAAACTTCGATGAACTCTCCCCTTGTTAGACTAACAAGTTTTTGACTCCGAAGAAGTTTTTACTTTGTGAAGGCTCTTTAGAACACGATTGGATAAAGTCAAGTTGGCCCCAATGTCAAATGGTTACTTAGGATTTTGTTCTCAATAATTGTCAATACTTGTCTAAGAGATGCACAATTTGCTAGATAAATCCTAGACAAAGGACCATTACCCCACAATAAAATTAATGAAAGAGACTTCATATAGACAACTTGAAGCATTCCTCATGGGTATTTCTAGTAAAGTAGGTAATAGGGAACTTCATGTTTTGTCCACAAGTTCCCTCAAGACGTGGACTACTTTGGGGTTCCTGTGGTAATCCTCATTATGAGTTTTATGGATTATGCCAAGATACTTCACATAGTTTAAATTAGATGAGTTTTAACCATTTACTAAAGCTAGAATTACAATGTTTTCAATAGAATGGTGTGTTTTTATCTTTGATTAAAAATGTGGTTTAGCACACCATTGGAAACTTACAACACAATGTTGTTAGTATTTGTTTTAGTTCAATTCTTCAACAAGCATTAGGTGTTGTACACAAAATATTTAGTAGTTTCCCATATAAAGAGGACCAAGGTTGCTTTTGATTATCAAGATCATTAAAATACACAAGAGAAGAGCATACACAACGATTGATCCAACTAGATAGAAATGAAAAACTCAAATCAAATGACCATAAAAAAATCTTTGTAAAAGATTAATGCCCTTAAAAAAATAAATGATGAAATTTCCAAGTTAATTCAAATGTTAGGAAAATAAGATCAAATTTGTTTTTGGTTCTTAAGATTTCCCAAGAGCGTAAGAGAAAAGTATACACAAGATTTGATATAACCCGAGTAAAGCATGGAAATTCAACATTCATTAAAGCATTTGAACATGTTAGAAAATGATTTTAAAAGGTAAATCTCGCAAATTAGAAGTTAGAAAACCTATTAAACAACAATAAACAACAAAAATTAGATTATGGAAATCTTGAAATTCAAGCCAAAAAATTGACATAGAATGGTAGTGCATGAACAAAGCCTCTAGCACACCAGGCCCAACGCAGACACAAAAGGATCAATGAAAACACATGAGGTTCAACAAAAATGCATAGGGCTTAACGTAGATGCATGAGGTTCAAAAAAACACATCGTGCTCAATGCCGATGCATGAAGTTCAAAAGAAATGCATGGGATTCAATAGAAATGCATGGGGCTCAACATTGCTGCATGAGATTCAATGCAAATGCGTGAGGTCCCTCTGTGCAGAGAGAGGAAAAACACAGATAACATAATCACACAGGAAAACAACACTAGCACACAAAGATCAGTATAAACACAATAGTGATAAATGCTAGCGCAGGGGTTTGCAACTCTAATGCATAGGAAGAAACACATGTTAGGTTAATTAATTATGCATAATATAAATTGATTATTTAATTAATTTTATTAATTAAATAATGTTGTTATATGGTTATATTATAAACCATATTATTATTTTATTCAAAACATTTCAGATGCTGTTATATTGTTTTAACAGAATTATTGTTGTGCTTCCCCGGATGTGATTTGGAAGCTACTATATTTTAAATAGTGTTGTTGCATTGTTACAACTCCTCTTTCATTTGTATCCCGGCTATTCAATATGTATACATATTGTAGCCTGCACTATTGTAAATGGTTGATTGATATTAATAATATTTATCAGGCTTCTACCCCTGTTTCTTAATTTACATTTGGTACCAGAGTGAATTGAAGCTCCTGACAAGGTTGGAGAAGGTTGCAGAGGAAGGAGAATTCGTGGAAAGGAAATCTGCATCACTCGAGAGCCAGTGCGGCCTCTGCAACTTCCCAGTACCCCCTGTAAACTGACAACCTCTTGTGTGTTCTCCAGGTAAATTAAAAACAATTTTTTTTGCCTTGGTTCTCTCTGCACTAGGAAAATTTGCTTCTGGAGCATTTTCTGGTTTATAGCAATTAAAAAAAATAAAAATTCCCCATTAGGGGTTTTGTCACTAAAACTGGTGACAGTATTAGCTTCAGCTAATATTAGTAGTCCACTAAGTTTAGAGGACTATCTCAAAGCTGAAGTAGAGAAAGGTACATTTTCTTCCAAGTTACAAGCGAGTTCTAGGGCGTGGTGTTCTGCATTGTGACCATGTGTCTCCAACCATCGACTTACAAGTAAAAACAGAGAAAGAAAATCAATTTTGGGCCTTTTTTTTATGTATTTTGGATAGGGTCGAGCCACCCCTTAGCATAGAATCTACATGAAACAACAACAAAGGAAATAAAAAATTCAGCAAACAAATCAGTGGAAAAAGGAAATCTGCCACGGTTCAATCAAAACAAAAAAAGCAAAATCATGAAAAACAAACGGCGCGCTCAAACATTCAAACGGCGACCAAATATCAATGCAAAAGAGATAAAAAGGTTGTAGATCCATTTTGAGGAAGGCACAACCCTAACCGACCTCCTCCAAACATGCAAGCCACATGGGAGATGTGCCACGTCATTTTTTATAAGGTGAGTTGTTTTTCACATTATTTAAATATAAATTTGTTTAAATCATATCACAAGATCTCATAGAGCCTAGGCGGTTAAGTGGAATGACTTAGAAGTGGGAGGTGTGGGGTTCAAATCCCACCCCTAACTTGCCTTTTGCCTTTTTGAATTTGGCAAAAAAATTAGTGGAACCACTAACTTTAGGGAAAATTCAAATTTAGTTATAACTAACTAAATTTAGCGAGAAAAACCCTATTTTAGGGTAAATGTTTTTTTTCCTCCACTCTGCATATTTTTGCATTTTGAGAAATTTTTTCCATTGGAATACCATCCAAAAACTTCATCTTGGGCCTCTTTTTAACGGTTTCTAGCATCAAGGGTCATTTTGGGCTCCAGAGGCCACCAGGGCCTGCAAAACAATTTTTTTTTCCTGCCATTCAATTTTTTCCATATTTTTGAGTGTAATTGTATGATGAAATATATTGTACTAATTTTTAGGTTTCCATAAGTCAACTGCAAACTTTGTAACTGATTGAGAAACTGGCAGAATTGTAATAAAAAATAGTTAAAAATTGGTTCTGAAACACTCACGAGATCCTAGATCTCATTCGTAGCATTCGGTATATACAATGCCTCTGGGAAGTGCTTACGGGTAAAGTCATCATGAATACTACTGCACTTAATGCCTAATATAGCTACAACAACGCCGTCTGGGCATCGACCCTTGAAATCGATGGGGAGTAATAAGGTCACAGTGCACACACTATGAGCCATCCCATCCATCCGTGAACGATTGCACGACATAAATCCGGATTGAGAAATTATCCAAGTATATAGAGAAGTTACGTGCATGTATATGAGGATATTTCTTTGAGCCAGTTTCAATAATCACATAGACCCCTTTCAGTACTGTCTTGGTACCATGTATTGAAATCTTTCATGTACGTTAACGCCTCTTTCACGTACCATCGGGTATATAGAAAGGGCGAGTTTCTTCCACGTACCGCTGGGTATATTGGAAGGGCGTGTATATAGAAAGGTTTGGTATATTGGACTGATGGTATATAGATTAGGATACCTTATACCTGGAGTGATAAGATCCAAACCCTGTCAGTGATCTCTAAAAAATGGGCACCAATGCCCCCAATTTTTTTCTTTTGGATACACAACTATTCAGAGGAAACAACTATGCTGCATGGAAGACAAAAATTAAGACACAACTTGAGTTTGAAGAAATATGGCTTGCTGTGAATGGTACTCTGATGAGATCAACTACTGATACAACACAACAACAACAGTTTGATAAAGCAGATCAGAAGGCCAAACTCATCATCTTTTTTGGAGTGTCTGACGATGTGTAACCCCACATTCATGATGCCACAAAAACAAAAAAATCTTGGGATAAGTTGAGCACAATATACGAGGCCAAGAACAAGAATGTTATACTAAATTTGTAGAGTCAGTTACACACATTAAAGTTTAAGCAATATGAAAAAATAGAAGCTTTCTTAAGAAGAGTTGCAGAGTTGAGGGCTTCACTTCTAGCCCTGGGAGAAGTGGTCACAGATGATGCTCTCATTCCCATTGTTCTGAGAGCACTCCCCTCTTCTTACTACATTTTTTTCACAACACTAAATGTGTCAGATATGATAGCTAGTTTTGACATGCTGGTAAACCTACTGCAACAAGAGGAAGCCATGCACAATAGGGATGATGAAGAGGAGAAGAAACTTTCTTCACATCAAAAATGGAAAGGAAACGGTAAAGGAAAACCTAATTCCTATAAAAAGTCCCAAATCAAAATCAGAATCAAGGGGATAGACAATAGAAGAAGTAATGTCCTATCTGCAAAAGAGGACATGACCTAAAAGATTGTTGGTATAATACTTACAAGCAAGGTTCATCTACCAACTCTGGACCTCAACAACAACAGTCTTACAAGGGAAATTCTAACTAGAATCACGGGTAGAAAAAGGGGAACTGGAAAAGAAGACCCAATTAGTAAGGAAATATTGCTAAGCAACAAGAATAGTCAGACAATGAAGACTACTTGTTCATTACTCGATCAAGTGAACCATCCACGTCATTTAGTGATGTTTGGTATGTTGATTCAGGATGCCACTTGACACATGACCGGCCACAGAGACTAGTTTATTTTAATGAGGGACACGCCATCAAAAAATCATGTTTCGTTGGGAGATGATTCTTCATATATAGTTCAGGGGATTGGGAACATTTCTCTACGCCTTGGTTTACACAAATGTAGACTTTTAGATGTCTTATATGTCCTTGGGTTGATAAATAATATGCTTTCAGTCAGTCAACTCCTTGATCACAATCTAAAAATTCACTTTGATAGTCATTCTGACAAGAAAATATGTTTGATTCGAGATAAATCATGAGGCTCGAAAATAGTTACGAAAGCCTCTAATGTGGGATGCATGTTCCAGCTTGATTTTTTCCACATAGATGATCAGACACTTATGGCTAAGAACTGTACCTTAGCACAGTTGTGGCATCGGAGACTTGGTCATGTAAGTTTTAAGTATCTCGAGACACTTCACCGGCACGTATATTGTACATGGGCTACCATCTCTTCAGAAGGATACAGACAAGTGTCCTCACTTCCTAGTAGCAAAAAAACGTAGAGCTTCATTCCAGAGGAGTACATTTTGAGCTCATGGTAAGCTTGATCTGGTTCATACCGATATTTGTGGTCCAATGCAACCAAGTCATTCTGGGTTCTAGTACTTCATGCTTTGTGTTGACGACTATTCAAGAAAAATGTGGATTTTTTGTCTTCGCAAGAAAATTGAAGCTTTTGAAACTTTCAAGAAGTTCAAAGTAGTAGTTGAGAATGAAACTGGTCATCACATAAGAACTCTCCACTCAGATCGAGGGGGGAGGGGGAATTCACCAGTAATGATTTTAAAGACTACCTACAAAATCATTGGATTTGTCGACAAATGCCTCCTCCACACACACTGCAGGAGAATGGTGTTGTTGAGAGAAGAAATCGTATTATCATGGAAATGGTGCGATGCATGATCGATGACTCTGGACTTGCAAAGACATTTTGGGAAAAAGCAATAAAGAAAACAATGTATTTGTTGAACAGAGTGCCCACAGTTGCTCTTGACGGAGTAACACCACAAGAAGCATGGTTAAAGCAAAAACCATCTATTGCACACCTTAGAGTATTCGGGTGCAAAGCAAGTATGCACATACCCAAGCAGAATAGAAATAAATTGGACATGAATCCATAGAAAATCATCTTCATTAGGTACAATGAAGAAACTCTTGGGTATAGATTAATGTATCATAAGACCAGAAAAGTTTACACCAACAGAGATGTTGAGTTTTTTGAGAAGCAGGAAGCATAGTCACCTCCTCCAGACTCACCAGATGTAGATTTTCTCCAGTTGTAAAAATTGAAGCTGATGTTCCCTTAGAAGATGAAAGTGATGATGGGGATGATGGTTTTGATCAGATAGAACCACGACCCACGGGAACTGCTAAGCATATGCCCAAGTGGTGTACTAGCACATTAGGAGATGCAAGAATGGATTCTCTACCGGATACATCCACCCCTGGACCACAGACTCACAGTAAAGTAAAAGAATAAGTTAACTTTGCTTTGATGAGTAGAGTTATTGAATCTGATGAGCCCTCTACAGTCCAAGAATCCCTATAGTCAAAATCTTGGAAAGATGCCATGATTTTGAATATCAATCAGTGATGAATAATAACACTTGACAACTTGTCGATCTTCCACTAGGAAAGAAACCCATTAGATGCAGATGGATATTTAAAACAAAGTACAAAGCAACGAGACTAGTAGCAAAGGGGTATGCATAAAAAGAAGTCATAGACTATGACGAGACATTTAGTCCCACAACTAAGATCAAAACAATCAGAATGATATTTTCTCTAGCTACACAGTTTGGCTAGAAAGTCCACCAGATGGATGTAAAAAGTGCCTTCTTGAATGGAGATTTACAAGAATAAGTCTACATGACTCAACCTGAGGGATATGTAGTACTTGGTCAAGAAGCAAAGGTATGCAAAACTTAGGAAATCTCTATATGGCCTTAAACAGGCACCCCGAGCATGATACATCAAGATTGATGAGCATCTCGTACAACATGGATTTGTTAGAAATCCATACGATCCTAATATTTACATCAAAAAGAAAGGGGGGAGATTTTGATTGTTGTTGTCTATGTCAATGATCTAGTCATCACTGACAGTTCAATGAAGATGATTGATGCAACGAAGAAAGATCTTAATCGATCGTTCGACATGATAGATCTCGGGCTAATGCATTATTGTATTGGATTAAAAGTATGACAGAAAGAGAATCACATATTTGTTTCTCAGATGAAATATACCAAGACAATGCTCAAGAAATTTAGGATGATGGATTACACACCAATTGCTACACCTATGGAGAATACATTGCAGTTGTCTCGTTCAGATCCATCTCCCGAGGTAAATTACACTCTCTATCAGGCAGTTGATTGGGAGTCTCATTTACCTGACCTACACTAGACCAGATATCAGCTTTGTAGTGAGCTATCTATCTAGGTTCATGCAAGAACCCAAAGTTTGTCATTAGAAAGCAGCAAGGTGCATTTTGAGATATCTCAAAGGATCAGTGGATCTTTGTCTAGAATATAAGAAGAACGAAAAATTCTTCTTGACTGGATATTCAGATTCAGATCATGCTGGTAACATTGATGATAGAAAATCTACTTCTGGATTTTTATTCTTTATGGGATCTGGACCAATATCATGGGGAAGCAAGAAACAACACTTTGTTTCTCAATCTTCCATAGAAGCTGAGTATCGTTCTATAGAAGAGGTTGTATGTGAAATGACGTGGCTACGTCACATACTAGAAGGAATTGGAATACCACAGGACAAACTGAACACCATGTATGTTGACAATGAAGGTGTTCTCAAACTTGTTCGCAATCCAATTTTTCATGAGAGAACAAAGCACATTGAAGAACATGTTCATTTCATATGTGAACATGTGTTAAAGCACAACATCCAGCTTCAATTTTTTCCAAAAGCTGAACAACGGGTATATATCTTCACAAAGTCACTTGCACGTGACAAGTTCGAGTTGTTCAGAGAGTTCCTCTCCTCATCTCTTGACACAATACACAATTAAGGGGGGGAATGTTAGTTTAATTAATTATGCATCATATAAATTGATTATTTAATTAATTTTATTAATTAAATAATGTTGTTATATTATATGGTTATATTATAAACCATATTATTGTTTTATTCAAAACATTTCAGATGATATTTATATTGTTTTAACAGTATTATTGTTGTGCTTCCTTGGATGTGATTTGGAAGCTACTATATTTTAAATATTGTTGTTGCATTGTTACAACTCCTCTTTCATTTGTATCCCAACTATTCAATATGTATAAATATTGTAGCTTGCACTATTATAAATGGTTGATTGAGATTAATAATATTTATCATGCTTTCGCCCCTGTTTCTCAATTTACAACACAAACGTACTGCTAATTAACGCTAGCGCATGGAGCTTGTGTAACTTCAAGAACATGATAATTTGACCAAAGAAATATCAAAAAGATCATTGTTTTCTAATTAGCTTAAATTTTAGCAACACCTCAGCTCCTTCACACTTGTAAGGAACACTCAACACATGCAAAATCAACAAAAAAATTTAATAAATACAAGATTTATCAACATGTGCAAAAAGATGTTAGTAATAAAAAATGAAACTTACCTATAAAAACTTGATAAAATGCGCATGAGACAAAGGAGGGTCCCACCAGGTGTGCCATATGTATGCATGTAAAAGTAGGCTAAGTTAACAACTATAAACTAACACCAAGTAGTTCTTATAACTAAGATAATTCAACAAAAAAATCATGATAAAGCTATACAAGGGAAAAATATGATTAATGCATCCGAATTAAACTAGAAAACACTAAACCATCCCTTGTTATTTGGATTCACTTTATATGCGTAGTTGCTCCTTATGATGAACATATCTTGATCATGAGAAATCAACATAATTTTATCTTAATGAAGAGGAAATAATCTCACCAAAATGGCTTAATGGCCATGTTTGGATCTTCCTTTACTACTCTTTTATGAGAGGAATGAGTGCTAGATCAATGAGCTTTTCCAAGTAGAAATTATCTTATCATGTGCATATAGTGTAATAGTAAAACACTGGTGTAAGATTGGAAGGCGGATACTAGGTTCTATACATAGCTTTCCAATTTGGGAGAAACTAGAAACATAATGAATGTGGGACAAAGATAATGTATAATTAGAAAGGGATAAGTATGATTAAAAGATATTTATAAATAATTAGCAACTCATGGGAGTTAGAGATGATGTAATTAATCAACTAAGATTAATTAATAGGCCAAGATAAGCTTAGAAAACCATTTCGAGGTGATTTAGAAGGAAATAGGCAAAATTTGGAGGATTTGAGAAGGGGATTTAACCAATAAGAAGGTTTATTGATAAAATATGAGATTAAAAAATCTTGATTAACTAATAAATAGTTAATGAATTGATTAAAAGAGGATTATAACTAGCGAAGTGTCATTAATTGGCATCCAAAATGAAGAAAATGCTAGTTAATTAACAAAGTGTTGCTAATTGACCAAAATTAAGGGGAATATTAGCTAATTAGTAAGAAGTCACTAATTATAATGAAATGACGAGAAATATGACAATTAGTGTAATTTTAGTATAAAAACTGCATAGTCAGTTTCGGTGTCTACATGAAGAGAGAGAGATAGCTGTGGAAAAACGGGGAGAACGACCATAGAAAAAGAGTTACAAAGGTGCAAAGGCCAAAAATTAGGGTTTAGGGAGGGAAATTAGGGTTAGAATAAGGGGTTAAATAGAAGGGCGGGAGGTTAAAAAAACTTATTGGTCATTTTTACTATTGGAGGCCTTTATGCCTTTAAGTGATTTTGGAGCTCTAGATTGTGGGATAGATGGCTCAGTTTGCATCATGCATACGTCATGTAGACCGAGTATGATTCTATGGATGAGAACTTGATGACACTACCGCAAGTATGTAGATGTGAATTTTGAATTTAAAGTACATTTAATGTTAAGTTAGGCTAGGATAAAAGAGAAAAACTACAGTAGCGCAGACACTTCAATGTGCTAGCATGAACCACAAAGTGCGCTAGTGTGAAAGTGCTTACACTAGCATGACAATGAGTGCATCAATGTGGTATAAAGTGCGCCTACATGTCAAGTGTCCTAGTGTGTATGTAGGTGAGCTAGTGTAAAATGTGTTAGTGTAAAATTAGGTGTGCCAGCATGTAAGGAAGTGCACTAGTGTGAGTTTTAGAGGAAAACTTATATTTTTGTGGGATTTTTTTGAGAAAAATAAGTTAATAAAAAGTTATTAGCAAAGTGTAACAAGTGTTGGGAAGGTGTGCAGGAGATATTAGGTACATTAGACATGAGAGAGATACATTCTCATTTGAGAGTGTATAAGAGGAGGATGACATGTACCGAGTAGAGGGATTTATGGTTGGTGTTAGAGGTGACATGCTTAACACAGGGGACATACGACTAGATCATGCACTATTGAAAACATTAGCAGAGAGGTAGCACATCAAGTCACAAACATTCTGAATTCTGACGGGAGAAATATCAATGAATTTGGAGGATGTGTATTGAATTCTTAGAGTTTTGATGAGGGGAGGTTGCTAAAGTAGGATCACAGTCAGGTGCATATTTGAGTTCATATACATACGCTATTTTTTTAGAGGGGATGATGATACATTTAGCAACATGTGTGACGGATGAGGAGATTAATCAGATACCCATTTAATTGATGGCTCTTATCAGTGACTTATTATTTCCTGATAAGACTGGGAGATGCTTTAAGTTAGGGTTGATTAGAGTAGTTTTGGAGATGATTGAGTCAACGATCATGTTTGTATGGGAACCATGCATATTAAGTGACTTATACATGGATTTATGCATGGTAGTGTATAGGAGTTGAAGGAGATTAGGACTAACTATACTATTATAAATTTGGTGTGGGATCACGTAGCCGTAGGTTGGGATGAGGGTGTGTTGAGGTGAAAACAGCCAGAGGAGCCCTCTTTATTTAGATGGCACACAGTTAGAGCTGGGCATAGGGGACATTAGGGTGACCTAGCTTACTATTAGTGAGCCTTGGATAATTTGTAGTTACAAGAAGTGATATGGAGTCCATAGATGGATTACATATTGGAAACAGATGTAGAGGAGTTAGGGAAAGTGGAGATAGCTAATTGGATTATAAGAAATTTATCTTATATATTGGAGTGTTACAAACTAGATAGGTTCATGAGATAGTTATGAGTGAGGAAGGATATACCAGGTGATGAGCAGTGGTATACGAGGGTATCACAAGATAATTTGGTATATGGTGCATTGATTAGGCTAAGCATAGCCATGGTCAATTTTGTAGGAGTGCTACTAGAGATATGACATGTGTTATCGGGTATCATGGATCCTATAGTGTCAGTGGGATATGGAGCTTGGTATATGAGTATAGTTCCTATCCATTTTTCCATTCATAGAGAAGTGATGACGAAATTTATGGCAGTGGCATTACAGATATCCTTGAGACAAATAAAAAGGATAAGAAGAGTCTGACATGGCCAAAGAGGGAGAGGAAATGCACATGCTAAACAAGTGCCAGTTCAGAGGTAGGATATAAAGGTGCAGGGTGAACATATTGGAAAAATACATGATTTACAAGTACAAGGTGTATATGTACCATTACAAACATAGGTACAAGGTTCACCACCGAGGCAACTAATTCTAAGAGGAGGAGGAGGAGATGAATACAAAGATGGTTTTGAGGATGAAGATGATGGGTGGGAATATAGAGGAGAGTTTGATGTGTGGAGGAGAATCTACTAGTAGAACCTCTAGGTCCTTTGTCAATAGCGGAGTTACATGCAAACCAGACATACAGAGATATGGCATTGTGAAAAAGATATTCCTCTTTGATTATAACTCAAACATTACAAAAAAGTTACATCTAAGGACATATGAGAGAGATCAATTAACATGACATCTACAAAAGGTGACAACGAAGAGGGATACTACCCATCATGTTGCCGAGGATAGTGGGATGAGTGATATATTACATGATTTATTAGCAACCACACATAATGTGGGCTATTATAGAGGGTTTTATGAGGAAGCCATCCCAAAGAGCTAGAGATATATAGACTATAGTCATAGGACATACATGAGGCTAGGGAGGTCAGTTAGATCACATGGGCCATCTAGATTAGTGAGATCAACCCATATGCCACCACTGATGTGGGATGATAGACCACAAAGTACAGGAGTGGGAGAAATTCATGGATGACTCTATGTATTATATATATGTTTTTGGTAAACACCTCATGATGAAGGCATATTGTTTTGTATAGATGTCGATTGTGGCATTGTGATGTATATTCATGTATATGATATTTTTTTTTCTGGAAATTGTACATGGACATTTTATTAATGTATATAGATGTTGATTGGTTTATTTTTCACATTGCAATTTGTTTATGGATGAATGTTTATGTGTTTTCATTATTATGGTAAATGATGTGATATGATATTGATGATGATGTGAGTGATTTTTCTCATAGCTTGAGCTTCCATGATTCAGGTATTATACTTTAGAGCAACCTATTTTGTTATTGTACAACATAGTTTGCATCATGATTATTAAGGAACCATGAAGAGTAAGTCATTATGTGCGTATTAAAAAATCACACACAAAAAACAAAAGGTTAAAAAGTAACATAAAATCTATATACACATTAGATGTATACGCCATGGATATAAATGAACTAAGATGATAAAAAATTACTTATAATTGGTTAAGAAAGAAAAAAAGAAAAAACGTAAAGCAAACCTATTATACACAGTAAAAGTATGCATTATGGCTATAAATGAACCAAGATGATAACAAAATACTTGTAATTGGTCAATAAAGAACAATAATAATGAAACAAAACTATAAAAATAGAAAATTAAGTATGGCCTTAATGTGTTCCACTATGATGATTAAGAATATATGGATGCCCCCGAGCAAGAATACATGCAAGGGGATTAGATCAAATTGAAGAGTGAAATCGAGTGACACTCTTTTTAGATCCACATTTGAAGATTAATATGAGATTGAATGGGTCATTTCCCCCAAGAAAGGATACTGTTGGTGTGTGTGACATTCCTCGTCATCACTGGATGTCTTGTCCACATCATGTGGTGAGTCATCCTGCTTAGTGAGATCATATGTCTTAGGAGTTATATGGCACATGGTAGATTCCGTCATAGAATCTGTCATTTTCATGTGTTAGTGGCGTCATAGGAGTTACATTATATTTTGGAATTGTAAATCCTGTTTCCCTCATGGAGGGAATGATTTTTCAGGAATGGGAGTTACACAACACTCCCATATGTACTATTTTATTTTGATCTATGAGAATGAGTAGACCTATTTACCTTATACATGATTTTCCTTGCTTGTCTGATTTCTTACTGATTATTTAGAGAATTCAAGTTACTATTGGAGTTCAACCTCTTCGATGTGTACGGGGTTCTGTATTGGTCATTTATGAACAATCTAACATGGTATCAAAGTGGTTGTTTGGTAAACGTGCACTTGTTTATTCTGGTTGTTAATTACTTCTGGTTTTAGTTTTCATGCTTCTCGTACAAGTTTTTTGATTGTTTTTTGGAATATTTCTAACTGGTTTAATAGTTTGTGTTTTAGAGCTAACACTTATTTTCTGGTTGTACATGTGCAGTTTCAAGGCTTTTCATTGTCAACTTTAGCTAGATGTAGCTAACTTTAGAGGGAAGCTCTATTGGAGGTTGGTACATGTTTTGGTTTTATCAATTTATTTAATTTTCATTAAAATTATAATTTTTAGTAAAAATTTTCTACTTGAAACCCTCCCTGCCTCCTTCCCTATTAGTTTTTCCTCTTGTTTACCCTACTACTCATTTCTTCTTGTTAACTCATCCAAGCTCTTGTAGAGATTAACGAGCTCCTCAGTGAGTTGGTCCTCATAACGAGTCGGGTTGGGTTAATCTGTCGGGTTAGGTTTTTTTCTTGTTTGCATGCGCGTTGGCTATATTTTCCCTGGTGAGTTGGGTTTTGTTGTTGGCTCTTGGACTGGTGATTTTGTGTTGTTGCAAGTCATATATTTTTTCTGGGTTGGGTTTTTGGATTGTTTCATGTGAGTGAAGTTGGGTTCTTGGGTGTCTTTCATGTTAAATCTTGCTTTAGCAACGGGCTGGCCTACAATGTCTTGACTCTTTCCCTACTCATTGAATTTACTCTTAGCTCACTTGATTGTGTTAATCTTGAACCCTGCAAGCCTTTCTATGAGCTTGAGCCTTGGTCTTACCCATCTCAACGTGCTTACAGCTTTCCTCACCTGGGTTTACTGCATTGATCTCTGGTTTGCATGATTCGGCCCTTGGCCCATCTCTATCCCTAACTTAATCACTTGTCAGCTTCTGCATGCTTTGTTTGGTATTACACCTACTTACCCAAATAGTTTGAGTGTTTCACTACCTCGAACAATCCAAGCCAACTCCCACTCGTCCTTATCCCCTGCCTTGAGCCCAACGCTCCACCCTTCTCCCTCCAAGTGGAGAACCTCCCCGCTCACCACCTTTACATTTTTTGTTAAAGGAAGGTAATATTAATTTTTATTAAAAGGTGGTCTTATTATTGGAGGTGTTTAAAAAAATAATTTAGGGCCTTAATTTAATTAATTAGGGATTTATTTAATTAAGATATCTTTTTAAATTTAATTAGTAGTAATTTTTAATCATTTATTATCGTTTAATCACATTTTTTAATCCATTTAATTTTTAAAATTAAGTTATTTGGGAAAACTAAAAGTGCAATATTTAACATTATTAGATGTTTTTTGTTGGAGTGTGTAGCGCCTCTCCTAGCATTTTTCTGCCTTCTGGGAGCATTTTTTACGTCCTAGAGGTCCCTTGGACTTGTTTCGAGTTGGTTTTTTTAATTTTATCACCATTTTTATTGCTTACAGACTAGTGATCATGTACGCCATAGTCTTATAGAAAGGGGGTTTCCGCTGCGATGTGAGACACTTTTTCTCACACAAGACTGTGTTTTCTCCCCTTCTCTTTCTTTTAGCTCGTTTTGTGTTTGTTTACGATGTAAAAATTTCGCGATCAACAAAACTTGATTGCGGTCTCCACTCTTACGCGTTATTATGCTGATTACAAGGTGAGTGACCAAATGTTTCATGACGTACATTCACACCCAATTATAATCAATGCACTAAAGTAAAGTTCCAAAATCAGGGGGTGATAATATTATTCTGGGTTGGTTGTGATTATATTTATTTCCTTATGTATTCCTTCTTTCTCTTTGTGATGGATGCTCTTTCTATACCTTTTCTCATACCGTTAAATTTTCTTGAATGGAGATAAAAATGGTAATGAAACTAAGGGGTAAAGGGTTATTTCACATCACCATGGGAGTTGAAATTGAACTTGATGATGAGCCCAAAAAAGCTAAGTCGCTGAACTGATGTGACGAAGCTTTATGTATCCTTTGTATGTTTGTTTCTCTTGACTTGCTATTCCACATCAATTCATCCGAAACACCTAACGAAGCATGGAAAACATTAGATAATATGTTAGGACATCAAGATGTCATGACAGTGCATCATTCTGAAAACAAACTACTAGGATTAAATCCTAGTGACTTTGAAAACCAGCATGCCTTCTTCTCAAAGTTCATCCACACTAGATTTTTTCTAAAGGAATGTAAAGTGGATAAGAAAGATTCTCATTTGATCTTGTCGATTCTTTCTAAGTTAGGTCCCCAATACTCTGTCTTTGTTTTTACTTTCCAAGTCATGAAATCTACCTTTGGCAGTACTTGGAAAATACCCTCATTTGGAATTTTTTTGTCCCAACTCATTTGAGAATAGGAAAAACTCATTCAAATGGGGAATCTTAGGTCCAAGTCACATGCCCTTACGACAAGTAATAGTAAGAGAAAGAAAACTGAAAATAAGAAAGTGAAAAAGGACCAAATCAAGAACGAAACCAAGACCAACCAATCATAACATGAATGCTTCGAATTCTGAGCCCAAAGGGAAGAAGGAAAAGTGTAAGTTTTCCTATTGCAAGAAGTATGACCATGAAGAGAATCAATGCATGAGAAAACAACTCAATCACTTAAATCATTTACTTAATAATAATTAAATAAGTGCTCTTGAGTATATCAAACAAAATGTTCTGAAGGCTGAGTCTTCTAAATAAAAGGAGTCTAAATATGAGAAGAAGAAAGGAAATGCCCTTACAGCTAGAGTAGCTCCTTCATTGATGTGAATTATCAATTCCGGTGCCTCGCACCACATGACTTCTTCAGATGTTGATTTTTCCAACATCGAACCATGTGGCATGTCTTAAATCACATTGGTTGATGATACTACAATGTCAGTTTCCACTAGTGGATCAATAGAGATGGATGGTGAATCATTTAACCAAGGGTTGAGTGTTCATGATCTTTCTATAAATATCCTATCGGTTTTCAAAATCACTCACCTTGGTGAAGGAATGTGAGTGGAATTTGGTATTAACTTGGTGATTATACGTGAGCTTCACAATGAAACTACAGTGTCTGAGGGAGAGGAAAATCACCATTTATGGCTATATACCTTCTCCCACTTTACTTCTGATTCGACACCCACTACCTTGTTCACTCATGTAGATGAGGTTAGAAAGCTATGAGTCTTCTAAATCCAAGAATAAGTCTAGCCATTCATGCTCTTTTTGTGGTGGTAGTAATCATGAAGAAGATAGGTTTTATAAGCGAATGCAAGCCTTAGAGGATGCAGTCAAGAAACACAAAATTTATATCTCCACTCCACCTCCTTCTAATCAGCATGGAAAAGAACTTAATGTTATTGGAAGATCTCAATTACAACTTGTAGACAATTGGGTTATAGATTCTGGTGCCTCTTGTCACATGACTTCTTCCAAGGAGTCTTTTGTTTCTCTATGTTTGAGTTCTACTTCCAAAATTAAGGTTGGAGATTCTTCCTTTCTTTCTGTTGAGGGAAAAGGTGATATACAACTTAATGGTGGAAATATCCAAGATGCACTAAATGTTCCTAACATCACTACAAATTTGCTTTTTGTATATCAAATTTGTCATTCTGGTAAAGGAAAAATAGTGACTTTTACACCACATGGAGTAAAAGTACGATCTTTGTTGGAGCCTCATTCACTAGTTGCTAAGGGTATTGTTGATCATAGTTCTAGACTATATCACTTTGAGGGTTTTGATGACACTTCTTCTATAGGGTTAGGATTGGTTTCTCATGCAAATTCAGAGAGTAAGCTTTGGCATGAAAGATTTGGACATCTCAATTACAGATATTTGAAGGAGTTGAGCACTCATGGTATGGTAGATGGTCTTCCTAGAGTTTCTTGTCTTGAGGGAGTTTGTCATGGTTGTGCATTAGGGAAACAACATCAAGATCCTTTTCCTAAGAATTTGTCTAAGAGAGCTTCTTCACCACTTGAGCTTGTGCATAGTGACTTAATGGTTTTCCCTACCCCATCTTTTAATGGAGCTAAGTATGCACTTACGTTTATTGATAATTTCTTGAGGCGTACTTGGGTTTATTTTCTCAAGTACAAAAGTGATGTTTTTTCGGACTTCAAAGTCTTCAAGGATTTGGTCGAGAAACAATCTTCTAGTTGCATAAAGAACCTTCATACTGATAATGGGGGGGAGTACTTCAACAATGCGTTTTCTAAATTTTTGGCAACTGAAAGCATTATTCACCAACATTTTGTTCCTCATACTCCACAATAGAATGGATTAGTAGAAAGGAAGAATAGAACTTTGAAGGAAATGGCTAACTGTATGATGCATTCTAGAGATATACCTCCTATCTATTAGGAAAAAGCAGTTAATTGTGCTAACTACATTCAGAATCACACACCACACAGAGCACTTAAGCATTTAACTCCAGAGGAAGCTTGGTCCAACACTAAGCTAGATGTCTCATTTTTTTGAGTATTTAGGAGCCATGCTTGGGTCTTTGTGCCAAAGAAGTAAAGGAAAACTTTGGATAAGAAGAGTAAACCCTTGATCTTTGTAGGGTATTGTGAGGACATGAGATCTTATAGTCTTTTAGATCCTGAAACACATGATGTTCTTTTTCGAACACATGTTTAGTTTGATGAGCACTTCACTCCTCATGAATCTTCTTCTTCTTCCATGCTTCCTTCTTCTTCTTCATCTCATCTTGAGGATTATTTATTTGAGGAGATTAATGAGGAGGATATAGATGTCATTGAGAATCCTATTCCCATTGTGTTGGTTTGAAAATCTGTCGCTTGGGTAGATTTATGGATAGACAAGCCAATAGTGTGCATGGCATAGCCCCTCTTTGAGTCAGCAAAGTGAAATTGGTTTATTGCTATTCTACCAGTAGGAATCTGTGCAAGTCTCACAATATTCTGCCTTCGGGGGTTTGGGATCTCATCCCAGTAGGGGTTTTTCCGACTGTGGAAAGAAAGGAATGAAAGAGAGGATGAAGAAAGATCAGATCCGAAGGAAGAAAAGAAATGAATTCCAAAGCAGAAAGGTCAGAGGGTTTATGTTTTTGGATTGGTAGTAAACAGATCCAAACCTACTTGCATAAACGAATAAAGCAATACTGATGAATAAATGACAAAAAAGTAGAGATAGATTCAACAGAATAAACGCATAAATCTGACATAAGAAAGATCATATGCCCATAACACACATATTCAGCACAAAGTATTAATATTTGCATTAATATCTTCTTCTGTTACAAAAAGTACAAAGCCTTTTCTTCTCACTTCTATTTTTCATCTAAAAGATATCCACCCCCTTGAATACAACAAGTATTCAAGTATATATAGAAGGAGAGAAGAAAAGAAGACAAAAGCAAACAAACCACTTAATTACAAAAATATCTCACAATAGATTATAAAGTCATTTGTTGACTTTTGACAACTTTGGTGGATGACATCATCCCATGGTGCAACATGGATGATGTCATCATTTGTGTCAACAAATTTTGGATAATTTACAAGGAGAAAGTTGGGAAGAAGGAAACTATTTGTCGTCGTCCCGCGGCTGGAAGGGGGTATCCTGCTTTTGCTGCTCGGGCGATGAGATGTGGAACTAGGCATGGTACTCCATGAACTTTCTGATCATGGGTTGAAGTTGATCCTCGGAAGGATCCTTGTGTCTATCGCTGATAGCTTCGCAGGTCTCCCGCTCGTCTATGAGATTTTCTGGGAGTTTGGAATAATCATTCTCTGCCTCTATCAGGTACCCGATGAAGTCGCGACACGCCAACAGGTTGTTGATGGATTCGGCGTCGAACGTGACCTCTGGCCCCAGTCCCTGTGAAATGATCTCCTTGAAGATATGAATAGTTTCCTCAACCTTCCTTAAGGCGAAAGAAGAAGTGAGCAACCCTGGAGACATTCTGAGAACAATCTGTTCCATTTGATGCATTGCATCCAGGGCTACCTCCTTTACTTTGTCGATCTTCTCTAGGACGAACTCCAGCTGATCCACCCGATAATCAGAGTAGAAAGGATTTTGTTGAGGGCTTTGGGATGTCCAAAGACGCCGAACTTGACCAGATCTTTGACTGAACAGTCGAGCATTTTCTGAAAGGTCTCGTGTTGCATCCTGGCATGATCCAGCTCTTCGGAGATGGGTCCTGCTATCGCCTGGAGTTCTCTGTTCATTTGATTGATATTCTGGTACAAATCGGTGAACTTAGCGATAACTCCCTCGCTTTCCTTGAGGATTTGGCTCCTCCAGGTGGAAACTGCCATGCCCTGCTCACCAATTTTAGCATATTCATTGATCTTATCCTGGCTTAGAGGCTTAGGAGTTTCGGCGGCAGTTGTAGGAGGCACACTGCCCATTTTCTGCAAGGCGTGGAGAAGATGTTTATTTTGCTCCTTTAGCAGCCTTTTCTCTTCCTTTGCTTCTTGGAGTTTCTTGCAAAGGGTGTCAACTGCAGATAGGGCCTCTCCTTGCAGGCTTTCTGAAGATGTCCCCATCGTGACTTGAGTCACTGTGTAATCTGTCGGAGACAGATCCTTCTTATCCTTCAAAGGATTGGGGTATGCAATCTCCATCACTCTCTCCCCTGATGCACTCTGAGAGAAGCGGGTTATCGATTTTTGCTTCTTGATCCCTTTTGATGGGATGACGGAGAAGTCCATCGGGGCGATGGGAACTTTCCTCTTTTGTTGACTCAAGTGCTGGGAGACCCAGGCTGGACTTATGGGAGAAGGACCAGAAATAGAGAAGGGGGCAGCTGCAGTAGTAGAAGAGAAAAACGTGGAGACACTTGGAGGCGACATGGAGAGGGAAGCCGAGGAAGTGCTCATGGGAGGAAGAGATACTGCAGGGGAGGAAGACATGGGAATGGAAGGGAGCTCAGAGATGAGGGAAGAAATGGAGGGGGACAGCTCCGCGAGAGAAGAGAAGATGGATGAGGAAGAAGGGGGAACAGTGGAAGACGGGGGAGAGGACATGACCAAAGGAATGGTCGCTTGGGTCACTCAAGGAGGAGAAGGAGGAGAAGGAGAAGGGACAGAAGGGACCTCAATAGTTATAGTCGTGGCCACATCCTGAGTGGATGTGCCTATCGGAACATCTTCCGTTGCTTTTTCTTCTAAGCTTTCCAGGATTACAACCCGTTCTTGTGAAGCGGAAGGAGGGCTTTCAGGAGCTTCCTCTTGGGTGGAGATGGATTCACCCTCTTTACCTTTCCCTTTTCCCTTTGGCTACTGTTTGGACCGAGGAGGTGCATTGCCCAATGGAGATGTGATGAAATCAACTCCAAGGTAGATGAGACCATTCATTCGGCACCAATGCTCTGTTCTTCGCAGAGTTTCCTTGACCCTTTCCTCAATTGTCTGAGGCGCTTTGGTCCTGTCAATCACAGCAAACAGCCGGTCATCTCCACCTGTATCAAGATACACTTGATCAACTTCTTGCTCAGTAGTTTGATAGCCTTTTGGGACGATGGTCACACCGTACTGGATGATTTCGGCCAAGGCTAAGTGGGAATGATCCTTCCTCCTGAGCTCGACCTCATGATATATGTCGATATAAATGTCTTCGATCTGAGGGATGTGGATCAGATCGAGCTTGGCCCTGGGGAGACAATTGCTTGGGTCGAAGGTGGGCCTGGCCGGGAAGTTGTGTTTTAGATTTAGCAGCTCTAGCTCTGCAAACATGTCCTTCGATTTGTGGTGAGAGAGACATGTATACCTGCCCACTGTGAGGGGGAAAGGAGTTCCACCCTTCTTTCTCTTGAGACACTTCTTCGTGGTAGGTGATAAGCTGTCTTGACAGCTCCAACAGGATTAACTTGGGACCGGTGTATCTCGGCAATTTAGTTGGTTCCCCCAAGAAGTTAACTGCCCTCAGATAGGTGAAGGTGGGGAATTGAGTGAACAAGGCCCCCCATTTCTCTGTAGCTGCTATGATGCTCTTGGTCGTATGACCGTGGGCCATGTTCGGCCTTAGAAGATAGACGATGAAATAGAAGAAGGCATCGTTGATCTTTGTGAACTAGGGAATGCTATTTTCCAGCTTCAGCTCCAGATAGTATTCGTATATTTTAACTTGGGGCCAAACCCTGCACCACATTAGAGCTGGATAGTCTCTCTCTGAAGCTACAACATAGAATACATAGGAGTTCATATAGAACCTCCCCGTTGTGGTGAGTTGTTGGAGCTGCTCAGATATTGTGCTGCTTATGATCTCCACCCACTCAAAGCGTTGATCGGGCACATTTTTGTTCTTCGTTTCTAGGTATCGCAGCATCCACTTGTGAAAATAGTGGGCATCAGGAAGCCCAAACACTCTGCTCAGGAACGTGATTGTGTCATTGAGTTCCTCTGAAAAGTCACTGCGATGAATGACTTGTGGCCACCGAGTCACCACCTTTTTGTTCTTTAGGTATACTTCGTTCATCAGTTGCATGCACTGATCCTCATTGTCATCCCAAGCCTTGATGCAATCTTCCTGGCTTACGGCCACGAAGTGCCGGTGGTGAGGTATGCCGAGCATTATTTCAAAGTGGCGGGCAGTGAGGTTGATTATGACCTCGTCCTTCTCGTTATGGACACATCTTGTGTCTTTGTTGTAGCATCGGGCTACTACCATCATAAACTCATTATTCACGACACTTCCAGGGATCCCACCAGCAAAATGTAGCGCACTGCCCATTAGTTTGTCCATCCATGGACTTCTTGTGACCCTCTGGGTTCTAGCCCAGAAATCCTCCATATCAATATGACCCAGTTCTGAGTCTCTGATGTCTAGTTCACACTCTGCTTGGGACTCGGGCATCCTGACCCTCTGATACTTGTATTTCATTTTTTCTTCTGTGAGCTTGGCTTTACCCTTAGATTTGGTAGGTCTCTTGCTTGATGTTGACATATGTAACTCTGAACTTAGTTGTTGATCTGCAAGAATAAGAAGTGAAACCCAATGCAAGAAAGTCATATTAGCTGTTTGATCTTCCATTAAAGCGTCAACAGAAGAAAGAGTTAGTGATTTTAAGGCCTCAGGGTGTAGGGCGCATGAATACTATAGGTTACAGGGCTAAATAATAAGGCGCACGGGAAAGGGTTGCTGCAAGGGATAAATCAGCGCCAAAGGGCGCATGGCACATGGACACTGCAGATTGCATTCTTTGTTGTTGTAAGCATAAGTGCACCTGCGCCATATGTATACATTTTATAAAGGGCACGTATATTTTTCATGTTACACGGGTGCAGGATGCACCAAAGGGCACGAGTTTAATGCGTGTAACATCATTTTTTCATGTACCATAGGGGAACTTGGTGCGGCGCATGGAAGTTCTGCACAACATGATGTTGTTGTAACAATGGATGCGCCTGTGCCGTTTTAACAGTTGTACTTGGCACATATAAATTTAATGTTGCATACATGCAGGGTGCGCCAAAGGGCGCATGGTTTTGTAATGTTGCACGCAAGTTTGGTGCACCAAGAGGGCGCAGGGAAAGCAGTTGCAACAAGCAAAAGAAGTGCGCCTTGAGGGCACAACTGTTCTTTATGTAACAGGCAGGGGATATGCGCCATTGGCGCGACTGTATATTATGTTGCAGGCGTGACAGATGCGCCAAAAGAGGAAAAATAACAGTCTTTCTTTGAAGCTTTGATTCTTTCTCTGAGGTGTTCACATGTTGATAAGCTTCCTTTTAAGGGTACCTTGGGTGATGAAGAAGCTAATAATAAGAGGTTCCAAGCCATCTTTTCTGGACAGAGTCCCCTTTACCAGTAGATCTGGAAAGAGGGGGAAATGCATGGAGAAGAATGGAAAAAACAGCGAGGTAGGGGGGAGTTCATGATTTCACAGCTAGGTAGTTGAGTTCATGCTTTGACAGATCTTTCTAATCACACAAACAAGCAGCCAAAACACAAAACACCAAAACACACAAAAGCATAGAGGACCTCTTACCAGGATTATATAGTGGAGAAATGTGAAACCGGGTCCACGACGTGATCGAAAATGATAGGGTGGGTGCGCTAACAGGTACAGAGAAATTCACGTGATTCTGACTGATGAAAATGACAGCACAGATGCACCTATATATAGGCGAGGTGGTAATAAATGTGCCACCAACTTTTTCAAGTGGCGCATGAAAAGCACTGTCGACAACAGAAAGCATGCACCCTTTGGCGCATCAAAACGCTTGCCAACACGAAGTTATGTGCGCCTTTGGCACACCGAAAGTGATATCGACACAAAAATATGTGCGCCATTAGTGCACCAAAAAGTGGCGCAACAAAAGTTTTGTTGACATGAAGGCACATGCGCCTTGGTGCATGCAAGAAAGGTGCAACATAGTGAGGCGCACCAAAACACCTGTTGACACCTCAAACCATGCACCAAAGGACTTAAAGGGGGTGCATGAATACTTGATGTTGCAAGGACATTATGTGCGCCTGACCAAAAAAGACCAAAAAAGGCTAAGTTCGGAAAACTAGATTTCCCGGGAAGGGATTTTGCAACGTTCCGAATGCGAGGAGTCCCTGACGAGGGACCGGAACAAAATTTTGGTAGGGTTATCTATAAAATTTCCCTTGCCAATTTTACAGGATAACACACTGATATAGTCACCATGCCTAAGTGGGCTCGTAATACAGTTTCTGAGGTAGTACCTTTCATAGAGGATCTTCCACCCACTAGGCATCATCATACACATTCTACTGGTTCTGGACTTTTGTGTCAGGAAGTTTCTAAGGATCCATAGTCCTTTTGAAAGGCTCATGGGATATAGGAGTGGGATGATGTGATGTCAGCTGAGTATTCTTCTTTGATGAAGAATCATACTTGGGATTTGGTATCTCTTCCTAAAGGAAGAAATATGGTTAGGTGTAAGTGGGTATACCAAACCAAATACACAGAAGATGGGTCCATTGAAAAGTATAAGGCTCATCTTGTTGCAAAGGGTTTTTCACAAGTTGAAGATATTGATTACTCTGAGACTTTTGTACCCATTGCCAAGATGGATTTTGTACACCTTGTACTTGCTCTTGTTTCATCAAAGGGGTGGCCCGTATACCAGATGGACGTGAAGAGTGCCTTCTTACATGGAGATCTACAAGAGAAAATATACATGGAGCATCCGGATGGATTTTTTCATGATTCTTCTCTTAATTTTAGGCTCCGAAGGTCTCTCTACGGTCTCAAACAATCCCCTCGGGCTTGTTATGAGAAGATGGATTCTTTTCTTCTATCTATTGGTTTTGTTCGTTGCCACTCCGATCATACAGTGTATCTACAACATGTTGGTGAAGATATTATGATATTTGTTTTCTACGTTGTTTATCTGTTACTTACTGGCATCTCTTCTTCCCACATTCAGAGTATTCAGAGGAATCTTTCTACACAGTTTGACATGACAGATCTTAGGTTATTGCATTATTTCCTTGGTTTGCAAATTTTTTAGACAGATTCAAGGATTCATTTGAGTCAGCAAAAATACACCCATGATCTTCTTCGGCACTTTGATATGGCTGATTGCAAGCCAAGTCCATCTCCTTTTCAGTCTGGGGTTACTCTTACATCCACATGTACCACACCACTTTGTGATCCTAAGTTGTATAGGAAATTGGTTGGAAGTCTCATGTAATTGACCCATACTCACCCTGATATTTCATTTGTAGTAGGGCTTGTATCTTGGTTTGCACATTCTCCTCATAGTAGTCATTGGTAGGCTGCTAAAAGGATTTTGTGCTATTTACAGGGCACTTCCCACTTTGGCCTACACTACACTAGGGGTTCTACTTAGTTGGTTGGGTATACATATTCAAATTAGGTAGGTTCTATTGATGACATGCCTTCTACTTCTGGCTATCTTTTCTGTCTTGGTTCTTCTCCAGTTGCTTAGGCGTGCAACAAGTAACATGCTATTGCACTTTCATCTTCAGAGGCAGATTAGAGGGTAGTAGTTATAATGAGTCAGCAGATTCTTTGGCTTCACCAGTTATTGACAAGGTTTGGATTCCCAAAGGATTCACCGACTGTACTTTGGTGTGATAACCAAAGTGTAATTCACATTTCTTGCAACCCAATTGAGCACCAGAAGACCAAGCATATCGAGATACACATCCACTTCATTCAGAAACACATTCAAGATGGATTTATTTTCTTGGAGTACCTTCAGACTCAGCAGCAGGTTGCAAACATCTTTACGAAGCCTTTTGCATCACCTCGCTACCTTGAGCTGCGTTGAATGCCCGGGGTTTCAGAATTTGTTCTTGGGGGTGTTCGTGAGAACATCTTTCTTCTTCTTCTTCTTTCTCTTTCCTTCTAGCAGGATTCTTTCCTTCTTTTGGTTCGAGATTTCTTCATGGATATATTGTACATGAGTACCTCATCAGGCCTAGTTGTTGAGACTCATACTGTGGATATGCCACTTCTATTTTGGCCCCTAGCTTCACTTGAGGGGGGGTGTTAGAGTAGGTATTTACCTTAGCTCATGTTCACCTAGGTACATTATTTACCTTTATTGTATTTATCCTCACCCACTTATGTGTGTGGATATTTCTTTTTATTTATGTAGATATTAGGAGATATTATCTAGTTGTTAGGTATAGTTCTTTCCTTGATCTATGGTATTGACTAGTTCTTTCCTAGATCTATGGTATTGACTAGATCCTTGATGTCTAGTTCTCTCATAAATCTATGGACTTGACTAGTTCTTTGATGACTAGTTCTTTCCATGATTTATGGCTTGATCTACGACTTTGATTGGTTCTTAGATTGTTATTCCTTGCCTATATAAGTAAGGTCCATTCTCATTGTATTTCATTTAGTTCCATAATAATATATGATATTGTTGCTCTTTTGTTTTCAAAGGTTTATGTAAAGTTATTCTGCCAAGCCAAGGAACAATAACCATAAAAGGAATGATAACTAGATCGTGCCAAGCCAAGAACACAGATGCTAATTAAACATTATAATCAATAAGATGAAAGTAATTCACCATAATAACTTTACATAAACCTTTGCAAACAAATGAGTAGTAATATCATATATTATAATGGAACTCAATGAAATACAACGAGAATGGACCTTGCTTATATAGGCAAGGAATAACAATCTAAGAACCAATCAAGGTCATAGATCAAGCCATAAATCATGGAAAGAACTAGTCAAGTCCATAGATTTATGAGAGAACTAGACATCAAGGATCTAGTCAATACCATAGATCTAGGAAAGAACTAGTCAATACCATAGATCAAGGAAAGAACTATACCTAACAACTAGATAATATCTCTTAATATCTAAATAAATAAAAAGAAATATCCACACACATAAGTGGGTGAGGATAAATACAATAAAGGTAAATAATGTACCTAGGTGAACATAAGCTATGGTAAATACCTACTCTAACACTTGTTTGTAGTGAAATTTATGGACCTTTCACATCCCCTTCATTTAATAGAGATCTTTATATAATTACCTTCATTGATGAATTTTTGAGTTACACTTGGGTGTATTTTCTTAAGAAAAAGTATGAAGTCTTTGAGCGCTTTCAATACTCTAAGGATCTTACTGAGAAATAACCTGAAAGGTCTATCAAGGTTATTCAAACCAAAAATGGAGGTGAATATGTGAGAAATAGGTTCAAATATTTTTATCCATATGAAGGGATTGCTTTACAGCATGCAGCTACTTACAACCCTTCATAAAATGGAGTTACAGAAATAAAAAACTGAATGCTTAAGGAGATGGCCACTTGTATGGTTCACTTAAAATCCCTTCCTCCGTAGTATTAGGCTAAAGAAGTGAACTATGCTTGCTACATTTAGAAATGTGTTCCACACAAGGTCGTAAGAGGGATGACACCCTTTAAATCCTGGTTTGGAAGTAAACTTGATGTCGATCACTTTTTCATCTTCGGATCTAATGTTATGGCATAGATTCCCAAAAATAAATGTGAGGCTTTGGAACCATAGTCTAGACCTTGTAGTTTTATAGGGTATCCTGATGGTGTGAAGGGGTATAGATTGTTGAACCCTACTACTCATCAAATTTATATTGAGATAAGTGTGAAATTTGATTAGTCATATTTGAATTCTACATCTCCACCTTTTGAGGTCCTTATTCTCTTTGATTCTAATTTTGAATATTTGAATGATGATGTTGTTGAGCATACATGTCCACCAATTGATCTTCTTGATCCTCCTGATCTTCCTAACCCTCATTCTTTGGAGTATTCCGATTTTGATAGTAGTGATGATGAAGACTTTGTACCTTCTCACTTGAGTGAATAATCTATTGACTCTGAGCCTTACTTACCTCATGGTCGTCACTGGGATAGGAAGACTTTTCAGAGTGCTAGAGAGTAAATTGAGGATGCTTTAGATGAGAGATGAACTCTCTTGGAGTTTATTAGACCCCACTTCTTCTTTGGCTCTGCTTTCGACCCTCATTATTTCTAGGAGGATTTTGGGATTGATGAGTGGGATTCTTCCATGGATGACGAGTATTTCTCACTCATGAAGAAAAGAAACTTGGGATATCACCCTTCTTACAAAAGGAAGAAGTATCATTCAGTGTAAGTGGGTGTACGAAAAAATGTATAGTGTTGATGGAGAAGTTGAGAAGTTTAAAGTGCAACTTGTAGCTAAGGGTTTCTCCCAGGTGGCTAGGGTTGATTACTTGGAAACCTTTTTGGGCTATTACTGCTTCAGCACCTGTAAACATGTTTTTTACATCACTACCTCTTTCTCTAACCATTTTTTTCAATTAGACAAGAATAAAGTTTTTGTTAGCGTAAGGACCTATTAAGTCCAAGAGCTATAAACCTTCATCTCTAATACCAAAATGTAACACCCATGTTATACATCAACAAAATAAGGGAATTTTTTTCATACAAAACCTTTAATTACCTGTTTATAGGCCTTCGATGATTTTTAGCATGAAACAAACAAAATCCAACATATTAATATTTAAAATTCCCTTAATTATTTTATGTTATAATTAATAACATTAATACTTATCTCAATAATAAGTAATCCAACATTATTAATATTCTATAATCCATCTTGACAACATACATTAACCATGTGCAACTATAAGGGTCAACTGGATCTACCCAATCTCCCTTAATCAATCTTCATGAAGGTAATGTTATCCAAATAGCTCTCCTAGTGATTTGGATAACTTGCATACACATCCTACTCCCCTTCACATTCTTCTATCTCCTTCCATTTTCCCTTACGCACCTTCCTCCTGCACACTCACTTTCTCTCCTATCCCATCGTGCACTCCTTATGTGCACCTCTGCAGACTTACCTTCTAATCAGCTAAGTCCCTGGCATTCCTATTGTGTGCATTGTGTGTGCCCCTCTTCGCCTCTTTCTTCCATTCCTCCTTTGCGCCCACCCTCCATGCATTCACCTTCTTTCTAGTCATCTCGGCACATCTCCAAAAGTTAAATTCTAGGCCAAAGAATCAAACTTGCGCCAACCCTCCACGTAGAAAATGGTCAAAAGAGGTCAAAAAAAAAGAAAAAATGGGCCTAAAAAATGACTAAGTATAGAGACCTAGCAGAAACCTCCATGTGGATCAATGACACAATATCAAAAGGAAAGTCTGGAGGCAATCCCCAAAGAAGCGTGGGCCTTCCACATGTCCCTAGTCCAAAAAAGGGATAGAGTCAGGGTTGAATAGTTAAATGAGAGGTAGGCCAGTGGACAGTGCCAAGTGTCAGCACGACACTATTTCAAAGATAAAATCTAGGGTGTGTTTCCAAACAAGTACCAAGCTGCCACGTGTCTAGGGTCATACTTTTGGCTTGCCAAGCAAAGAGACTTAGGAAAAATACAAAGGAGCCCAAGGAGCCGCAGAGGCCACCACATGTTAATCCAACGTGATTTCAAGAGCATAAAGATGGGGGTTGAATCTTCAAGAAGCGCAAGGCTGCCACATGGACCTTGTATGGACATAAATCTTCCTCTTGTGCACCCAAATATTCAAATGAGCATATCTTTTGGCTCAGTGCTTGAAATTCTACAAATCTGACATTGTTGGAAAGATCTCGGCCTCATCTATGCCTTGGAGATCTAAAAATTTAATTTTGGAGAGGTTAGGTAGGGAGAAAATGGGAAAATGTCTATCAGGCCATTAACGTAGAATCAAATTTCTTCAACCACCAGATCTCATATGATTCGATCTGCCGTTCCTCCTCCTTCAAGGCACCGAAAAAATAATTGATGCAAACATGACAGATTTGGGGCAACGTTGACAATGGTGGTTAAGATTCGAATTAATTTTCCTGTTTCTCTCTCCCTTTCTTTCCTTTGGACTGAATCTATAAAGACAAGGTTGGGGATCATTGTAATGGTTGGACACTCTGGATCCTTACACATGTTGCTAAGGACTCCATATTTTCTATATTTTGAGTTACAGACCTCGATGTTTGGCTCTTGCATGTGGACATTAGCCTCCTTGACATTATAACAATTATGTGTATTCTTGGAAGTAATAGAAGCATCATTTCGTGATTATTATTTTTCCTAATGTGTTTGCATTCCTTCTTCTTGCCTCTTATCTTGCATTGTCTGTTGTGCTACTTTAGATCCCCTGCACTTCCATATTTGGTTGTGTTCTATGAGAATGATTTGGTGAATGCATGTTTTGTTGTGCTATTCATGCATAGCCTCCTTTCACACATCCCCTATCATTCTCACTAAGAACAAATAGTGTTCACCCCCAATTTTCTGGTGCTATCTCCTTTTAGTGTAGTTTGCTTCATGTTATCCTTCTTTCCCTGGTCCCTATTAGTGCAAAATCACAGCACCCCCAAAATGAGTTATGGATATGCTTTTCTAAGGTAGACTCATTTGGTGTGATTGCATAACATTGAACTTTCCCTAAGGTGTGGGACCTTGCAAAAGTGGGAAAGCTCTCCAGAGATCTCTTGTTCTTGTTCCTAAACTACTTTCCATGAGCTACTCCAGTGCAGGAAAACTAAATCTAACCTAATTTAACCATTCCAAGGAACCAAGGAGAGAGAAAGAGGGAAAAATAGAGCCTACACTAAAGTGGTGATACACTGGCAAAGGAAGCAAGATATTCTGTTGAGGGAGAAAGAAACAGAAAAATGGAGATGACGGAGGTCAAACAGAAGTGACACGGCCCAGATCTACAAATCATCCATTAAACTCCATGAAACACAACATCTTACACCTGCAAATGTGAAATACATGCACAAAAAATGAAGACTGAAAGGGTGAGGCACGAAGAAACAAAAAAACGATGCAAAGGGTTGAAGAACACCACAAAAAACACATTTTTTATTGCTCTAGAAGGTGCACAGACCATTACATTTCTGGAATAGAGGCACAAATACATTTTCCAGGTGTGGGATAAGGTTCGCTGCTCAAAAATGGTGTTAAGAAACAAATTTGACAGAGTTTCTCTATGCCCAAAATGTCTCTCTCTTTAAATGAGAAGTGTTACAGTATATATAGAAGGAAAAGATAGAGAAGAGGGAAAAGTCACATCCTACTCCAACCACCATTAGATACGCATTGAATCCTACCTTGAAATCTCAACCACTGAATATCAATGCCTTCTGCAAATGCGCCCACAATATGTCGCTTCCAGTTCCTAGCGAATCGAATGGAATCAGATCTGGTAGTTGAAGAGATTGGATTATGCATTAATTGCGTGGAAAATTTTTCTTTGTTTTACCTACCAAGGCCTTTAAAAATGAATTTTTAATCCTTCCATGGTGTAGAGGACGTTGAGACACTTCTATCGGTGTCAAATTTGCTATATTTCGAGCCCTGAGTCGAAAGATATGCCCCTTTGAAGTTTTACATCAATTTTGTACAAATGGGTGGGAAAAAAATTTGAAAAATGGGTCCCCCTTTTGGGTTGGGACACGTGGCAGCCATATTGAGACAAAAATCGGGTCTGTAGGCTCAGAACTAACTTTTCTCCCTTTTCACAAAAATCACAAAATCCAGAAAACTCTCGCGGCCCCGAAGCTCCGCATGGACATGTGGATCCTTTTGGTTGGTTGGGAAATGCGCTTCCATATTTGCTTTAATGCATTTTGGATAAAAGGAAAACTTTCACTTTTTTACCCAACTCCCCGCTTTGGCTTTGACTCGGGTCTATATGTTGACTTTTTCCTTGGCGGAGTCATGGGCCATTTTGTAACTTTAACTCCTTTTGGGGTAAGGGGTGAAAAATTAACTTTTCCCCAACGCCCTGCCTTCCCATGGGACACGCGTCAGTCTGGTGCTTACTTGAGAACCTTTTCTCTATTTTACCCCTAATCAGTGCCATTGCGACACTTGGCAGCCTCCGCCAGCTTGGCTTATGCATTGACAATTCAATTAACTATACCCCCTTTGAGGACACGTGGAGGCACCACGCTTGTTTACAAACATGACCCAAAGTTTTCCTTTGGAAGAGCTTTGAGTTACCACTTTTCGGCCTCCGCTTATTTTTGGAAATTTCAACGGTCCCTCTTACTTATTGATTTTGGGCTAAGTGGTGAGCTCATGCTCACTTGGGTCTCTACCTTGGGACCAACTCTTGGAGATGTGCTATGCTAACACTTGGTACTCTCCGCTTGCTCATTCATACTTAGCCAATTTTTTGAGGCCCACCCTATTTACCTTTAACTCTGTTTGACCATTTGACCCTGCCTCTATTCCTCCCAAGGAAACGTGGAGATGCAGCACTTGTTTGAGCATCTCTATGTGGGTCCATCTTTGGAGAAGTTCCATGAGGATGCGTGATCTCTTCCGTTGCCTCCTCCATACTTAGTCAATTTTAGACCCTTTCTGAACTGTTTCGAGCCCGAGGAATTTGAATCTTTTTCATTAGTCCTTCTTCTTGCTTCTGGCTCCTTTGTAGCATCTTCCCTTCTTGTCTAACTCTGTTATTTTATAGTTCTGCTTGCCTGTAACTTGTAGAATGGATTTAAGATGTAGAAACAACTCGACAGAGTCATTTTCTTTTGTACATGATCCTTTGATCTCTCTTGGCCTCTGTCACTTCGTTGTTGAATCTTTTTGCAACCAATTTCTAGGATTTAAATGATTTTTCTCAGGTTTCTTCTATGCAGGGTCATGGTTCGATCCAATATTTAGCTCGGGAGTGAAATAAGGATAATAGTCCCTTGGCATTCTTAGCTTAGTTTCCCCTTTCAGCACTAGGAGTACCAGTATCAGTAGAAATAGATAGAGGAATCAACCTTCTTCAGAGATATGTCCCAAGTGTGTAAGGTCCCACAACTTGTGGATGGTTCCATTGTGGTCTCAAACTCCTCGGCCCTTTTAAGATCCAAGACGTGGGTGCACATTTAAGAAACCAATAGTTTCTGGCATGCCCGGTGGGACCAGCATTGAAAGCTCAACTTTCATATCTCTAAGTTCTGATGTGTGAACTTAGTGTTTCAACCTTTGGAGGCTCATTTCAAACACATTTGGTGACTCCCAATATTTTAAGATCTATGTTTTGGAAGTCTTGAGCGATTTTTCATGAGAAGAGTGCACACAAGAAGAAGTGCAGCAGCTGAAGACTCTTTTGAATACCTCTAGCTATCACCAAGAAAAGTTTGTTCCAGAAAGCTCACACGTACATCTCTATCTCCAACATGCCATGCCCACTTAACTCCTAAAAATAGACAACCTGTGTGCCCTACAATGGTGCATCAGCCACCTCCTATATTAAGAAGCTTTGCAAACTTTGATGGAGGGAGTCCCTTACTCCTGGCCATGCAAGATGATATCCCAAATGGCGTGCTCAAGAGTATCCCTTACTTTACTGGTGAAAATCAAGTCACCCCTCAAGAGCATATCTTGTTAGGTTGTGGAGCCTATTTTCATGTGTGGAAGTGTTGAAGACTGTACACTAAGAGTACTCTACACTTTCCACAGTTGTGTGAAATTTTTTTTGGCGTTAAAACATGCCCAATATACCGGGAAATGTGCTTTTATCATATGGGAAAGATTTTGATCCATAGGTATATGGGACAGTTTTGGCCCATGGTTTTGATACCCACAGTTTTGTAAAACTACTTAAGTAGTTGTCTATTTATATGGTTTTGTGCATATGGTAGAAAATATAAAAACACTGCATATGTGTTTTGAATTTGGTTGTGAATTTTGTAGAGTTTGTTGAGCATAGCTCCAAACAGATCTAGGTATTGTATTGAGAGAGTGGTGGCTAGTAATAAAATCTGAGCAAGTGATTCTTGGTGGATGTAGCCCAAATTGGGTGAACCACATTAAACACTATCTCTTTGTGTTGTGTTATTTTATTCTACAATTTATTTGAGATCTATAATATTTTTATGCATGTTAGTTTCTAATGTTTCGATTTTGTGAGGGATTTTTCTACATATTTTATTCCTTATTCCCTAACAATTGGTATTAGAGAAAGGTTTGGTTGGTTGAAGTGTTGAACTACAAGGAAAGTTTTATCTTGAGTGGGAGCTATGGCAGATGATGGAAGATCTAGGGTTGATAAATTCAATGGGTAGAATTTTAGTCTTTGGAAGATGCAAATGGAAGATTACCTTTATTAAGAAGGATCTTTATTTTCTGATGTCTGGGAAGGTGAGTAAACCCTCGAGCATGATGGGATGCGGAATGGGATTTACTACATAGGACAGAACTTGGAACAATCCGGTTGTGTCTTGCATCTTCGGTATTATTTAATGTTTCAAAGGAAAAGACTACAAAATAATTGATGGATGCATTAGGGAAGTTGTATGAAAACCCCCTACCTCAAATAAGATATTTTTAATGAAAAATTTGTTTACTATGAAGATGTATGAGAATGGTTCAGTCGCAGATCATTTAAATGATTTTAATACAGTTGTAAATATGATATATTCAATTACAATAGAATTTGATGAAGAAGTTAGGGCTTTATTAATTATGTGCTCTTTACCTGAGAGTTGGAATAGCTTGGTAATGGCAGTAAGCAACTCGGTTCCAGCTAACTCAAAGTTGAAGTTTTAGGATGTTGTAGGGGTGATTCTAAGCAAGGAAATGTGAAGAAAAAGCTCTGGTGAATCTTCTACTTCAGGGAATGTTTTGACAGTGGAAAACTAGAGGGGGACAAAAGAATAGAGGAAGCCATGGAAAATCAAAGGATACAGGCAAGGTCAAAATCCAAAAGCAAGATAGTATGCTGGCACTGTGGAAATTTTGGGCATGCAAAGAAGGACTGTTGGGAGCTTCAGGACAAGAAGAAACAACATGAATAAAACAAGGAGGCAAATTTGGAAATGGGTAATGTATGTTAGGATGGTTTGATTCTTTCTTTGCACAATATTACTGAATCTTGGGTTTTAGATTCGGGGGCTTCTTTCCATACTACTCCACATAGGCATTATTTTGTTGATTATGTTCAAGGATATTTTGGGCATGTTTTTCTTGGTGATAATGAGCTTTGCAATATAGTTGGAAAAGGTTATGTTTAGGTTAAGATGTAGAATGAGAATATTTGGCTATTGAAGGATGTTAGACATGTGCCTACATCAAGATGAAATTTGATATTGGAAGGGTAGTTGGGAAGTGATGGTTTTTACTGTGATATTTACAGTAGACTCTTGAAAGGTTACCAAGGGTGCTCTTGTGGTGGCAAGAGGCAATAAGGTTGGAAACCTTGTATTTAACCACTTATAACACTAATGTTTGTAATCTTGTGGATTCAGAAGTAGATACAACATTGTAGCACTATAAGCTCAATCATCTAAGCCATAAGGGCATGGAGATCATAAAGAATAATTTTCCTAGATATACAGAAATAGGTTTGGAGTTCTATGAGGACTGCATATATGGGAAAAAAAAGTGAGTAAGGTTTCTCAAGGTTGGACCTACAAAGAAAGAGAATTAAGTTAGAGCTGGTGCATTCTGATGTATAGGGGCTGGCTCAGGTATCATCTCTTGGGGGATCAAGTTATTATGTTACTTTTATTGATGATGTAACCAAGAAAGTTTGGGTTTATTGTATTAGAAACAAATTTGATGTATTTGGCACTTTTATTAAATGGAAAGCCTTAGTAGATAATGAAACAGGTCTTAAGCTAAAATGTATCAGGTCAAATAATGGAGGGGATTATTGCAACAATGAATTTGATTATTATTGTTCTAAGAATGGAATTCACAGGAAAAATATTGTTAAGGAATCCTCAGCTGAATGGGGTGTCAGGAAAGATGAACAGAACAATAATGGAATGTGCTAGGAGCATGAGGTTACATGCAGGACTACCTCTTTCTTTTTGGGCAGAAGTGGTGAGCACAACTGTTGTACTTGATAAATAGAGGACCCTCAAGTGCATTGGATGGAGGCATACCTTAGGAGGCTTGGTATGGTAAGAAAGTTGATTATTTCATTTCTTAGAGTCTTTGGATGTGAGGTATTTTTCCATATAGACAAGGATGATAGGACCAAACTAGAGGCAAAATTAGAAAAATACACTTTCATTGGTTATGCTGGTGATGAATTTAGATATAAATGTTGGAGTATTAAGGAAAAGAAAATCATTCAATCTAGGGATGTGGTCTTTAATGAGAAAGCCATGTATAAGCAGCAGTTACAGGAAAATAGGGAAGAATACAAGAAAGAATATGAAGCGGTAGAAGATCTTTTAGATGGAAAAGTGACACATGAATTAGTTCAGGAACCTCCTCAACAGGAACCCCAAACTCTTATATTGAGGAGGTCTTCTAGGGTAAAAAGAAAACCTAAACATTTTTCTTCTTCTCTTTATTATTTATTACTCACTAATAGTGGAGAGCCAGAGAGATTTGATGAATCAATGCAAGTATATGCCATGAAGAAGTGGGAGCAAGCCATGGATGAGGAGCATTAGCTCTCATGGAGAACCAGAGATGGGATTTGGTGAAGCTACCTGAAGGCAAAAGACCAATACAAAATAATTGGGTGTTTAGAGTCAAAGAGGAAGGAGGCAAGAAAAGATACAAGGCCCGGTTGGTGGTTAAGGGGTTTGCACAGAAAAAAGGTATAGATTTTGATGAGATTTTTTCTCCTGTTGTAAAAATGACTTATATTAGAACTATTATAGGAATAGTTGTAGTAGAATACTTGCACTTAGAACAACTTGATGTAAAGACTACATTTATCCATGGTGATTTGGAGGAGGAACTATATATACAGCAACTGAAGAGCTATGAGGTCGAAGGCAAAGAGGAGATGGTGTGCAAACTGAAGAAGAGTTTGTATGGCTTGAAACAAGCTCCACGTCAATGGTATATGAAATTTGATAGCTTCATGATGGAGCAAGGTTATATTAGATGTCATTCTGACCATTGCATGTATACAATGAAATTTGAGGATGGCAGTTATATTATCCTTTGTCTGTATGTGGATGACATGTTGGTTGTAGGTAAAAACATGCAAGAAATAAAATTACTCAAGAAGCAACTAAGTGAATCCTTTTCTATGAAGTATTTGGGGGCAGCAAAACAAATACTTGGTATGAGGATATCTCAGGATAGGAAGGAATGGAAGTTGATTTTATCTTAGGAAGAGTACATTAAGAAGGTCTTGGAGAGGTTTAACATGCAGGATGCTAAACTGGTTAGGACTCCTTTGGCAGGCCATTTCAAGTTATCAAAGGAGAAATGTCCCAAGACAGAGCAGGAGAGAAACTAGATGTCCAAGGTACTTTACTCATCAATAGTTGGTAGTTTTATGTATGCCATGGTGTGCATCAGGCTTGATATTTCCCATGTAGTGGGGGTGGTGAGTAGATTAATGAGTGATCCAGGTAGATATCACTGGTAGGCAGTAAAGTGGATCCTTTGGTATTTGAGAGGGACCATGGGGAAAAATTTGTGCTATAGTGGATCATGCACCAATTTGTGTGGTTATGTAGATTCAAATATGGCTAGAGATGTAGACAGTAGGAGGAGCACAACAGGTTATGTTTACACTATAGGTGGGACAACAGTGAGTTGGATTTCACGACTACAGAAGTTGGGGGCTTTGTCATCCACATAGGTTGAGTATGTTGTTGCTATAGAGGAAAGAAAAGAAATGATTTGGTTACAAAACTTGCTTGAGGAGTTGGGGCATAAGCAAGAGGAAGGACAGTTGCATAGTGATAGTCAGAGTGCTATACACCTAGCTAAGAACTCTTCTTTCAACTTTAGGACGAAGCATATACAGTTAAGGTACCATTTCATCAGACAACTTTGGAGGAAGAGAATTTGAAGATGAAAAAGATTCATAACAGTCAGAATCTTACAGACATGTTGACCAAGGTGGTCACAAGGGAAAAATTGAAGCTATGATCAGCTTTGGTTGGTCTTCACGAAAACTAGTTAAGGGTTGAGAAGCTTGCTCAAAGGAAAACTAGTCTCCAAGTGGGAGATTGTTAGGTTGTGGAACCTATTTTCATGTGTGAAAGTGATGAAGACTTTATACTAAGAGTACTGTACACTTTCCATAGTTGTCTCACTGGGGTTCAGGGTCGGGTTGGGCCTCGAGCAGGGGTCTGGAGGCATAGCCCTTGAGAATTTTTTTTTTGCCTTAAAATGTGCTCGATATATCAGGAATCGTGATTTTCTCATATGGGTAGGATTTTGACCCATAGGTTTATGGGATGGTTTTGAGCCATGGTTTTGATACCCACGGTTTTGTAAAATTTCTTAAGTAGTTGTCTATTTATATGGTTTTGTGCATATGCTAGAAAATATAAAAACACTACAGATGTGTTTTAAATTCGTGTGTGAATTCTGTAGAGTTTTTTTAGCATAGCTCCAAACATATCTGGGTATTGTATTGAGAGATCGGTGGCTTTAATAAAATATTAACAAGTGATTCTTGTTGGACGTAGCCCAAATTAGGTGAACCATGTTAAACACTGTCTCTTTGTGTTGTGTTATTTTATTTGAGATTTGTAATATTTTATGCATATTAGTTTCTACCGTTGTGATTCTGTGAGAGATTATTCCACATATTTTATCCCTTATTCCCTAACATATCCAGGATGTGGAAAATGTGTGTTCACTCTATTTGATCACACATAATGATGTAGCAATCAGGATGCTTGCAGTCTCTTTCAAAGGTAAAGCACTTCAATGGTACCGAGGCTTGAGACTTGGATCTATCAGCACCTGGGATGAGTTGGGAACAACTCTATGCAGTTATTTTGAAGACAAATTAGATCACCTATCTTTGGTGGAGCAACTGAAAAATAAGGAGGGCACCCAATGAGCAGATGACTGATTTCAACATCAGATTTCAGAAGACTTGGGACATAATCCCTCTTGTGGTAAGACCTACAGCCCAACATGCTTTCCTTTAGTACTTGAAGGTGCTCAACAATGATATTTCAGTTATGATCCAATCTATGGGAGGTAGGACTCTATCAGCTGCTTATAACATTGCAGTAAGGGAAAAAATAGTCTCATTTAGGTGGGAAAGTTGGCTCCTAGACTGCCCATGCCCTGGTTCCCAAAAATGTCGTAAGCACCCAAGCCTTTTATAGCCTCTATTCCTACTCCTGAGAAAAGCATGCAACCGGTTGCTTCAACATCCTATTCTCCATCACAACAAAAGGAAGATGAAGAATTGAAGGCCTTGATCAGAAATTTATCAAACAAGATTGTATCATTAGAAAAGAAGCAAGCACAAATGTATAGAGGTAATTCTAATCAGGCACATGGCCAAGGGAATCATCCTTGGCAGAATCAATACATAAATCAAAGATACACGCCTAACTAGTAGAATGATAGATGGAAGCCTAATGCACATCTTCCCTTGCAAGTTATCCCTCCCACACCCTTTCTCCCATCACCTAGCGTAAGCCGAGCGCTCCTTCCAGTTCAGAACAACTTGGCACAAGAATCAGAGTGGTGCTTCCCTTGCAAAATGTCTCATAGTCAGTACCATTGTGCTAATGCTACATGTGCCCAAGCCTTCATGATCCAAAATGCTTCATCTTGTGAGCCCTCAACAAGCACCCATGAAGCAGATAATCCAGAAGGGCCATAAGTTCCTCCGGAGTTCAATTTGATGTTCTTTGGTGTAGAGGACTTTTGTGTAATTAACCAAGCTACAGAATATACAAATAGACCACGTGCCCAAGTTACGGATAACACAAGATTTAAGAAAATAATATTAGATTCAGGCACGTAAGTCACAGTCCCAACAATACAAGCAGATCTTCAGAAGAAAAAAGAATCAGACAAGACCTCTTGCAGCAAATGCATTCAATTCCCTATGCAGGAGGTCCCACATAAAGTTTCACCTAAAGCAATACGCGCCCATCCTTTGGTAGGCCAAGCCTCTGCTCCAGCTAAAATTTAGGCTTCCACACCTGAATAGTCAAAAAGGGATGTTGTTCCCCAAATGCACAAGGTGGGAGGGATTCCGTTCAGTATTATTGACCAGATGAAGAAAAAAAACATAAACATCATAATGTGGGATGCCCTGACCATTCCATCTTATCGAGATCTGTTACATGAAGCTCTCGGCGTAACTTCCATGCGTGCTAACTCAGTTATGTAAAATCCACACGCTTTTGTCAAAATTTACTAAGAAGAGGAGAAACAATTAAGTAAAATTGCTAAAACCCCACCCTTCTATATGTCCTTGATTATAGGAAAACACCTAGTTCATAACTGCTTGATTGACTCAGGTGCTAGTACTTTTGTTATGCCTAAGAAGATAGCTGATGTCTTAGGTCTGAAATATAGCCCTTTGTCTAAAGGGGTCCTACAACTTTATGGCTTAATTGTAACCACCTTAGGAGTCATCAAGGATCTTGAGTTAACCCTCCATGCATGTCCAAGCCTAAGAATTACTCAAGATGTGTCAATTATTGACCTGCCTCCTTTGTTTGTCCCTATGTCTATCAAGACAATTTAATGCTAAAGTGGGTGGTTACTTGTCTTCTTATTGGTCTCATATGTTACTCAAGAAAAGGTATGGTACCCGGTTTACCATATAACTTGACCCTATATTTTCTTATCATGTAGAGCCATATGTCCCATCCCCTCTCTAAGCTAATTTTCTTATCCAGGAATGAACAAGTTTTAGTTCCTGAAGAGTCAGTCTCTTCCACCCTCTATTCTAGACCTAGTACTTGATGAATGGGTGACAGAGGCGTCAAAAAATTTGATCCCTATGCTGAAGAACTAGAAGCCTATGAAACTGGGCTTGGTACTTATTGCATTCTAGAAGAAGACGCTACACTTTCACATGCACTCATAGGAGACAAAGTTCAAACTGGTTTATGGAATTTATACTTTGATGGATCCAGAAGCAGAAACGACATGCAGGAGCTAGGAGTGGTTCTCATTTCCCCTAAGGATGAGAAATTCTTCTTCATGCACATAGGTTGCAGGTTGCATGTTCTAACAATGTGGAAGAATATGAAGTGCTGGTGCATGACTTGCTTATCCCTAAAAAGAAGAAAATTAAAGTGTTGCAGATCTTTGGGGACACAGAATTGGTCATCCACCAGGTCACCAACAGATGTCAGACAAAGAATAATATTCTTACAGCTTATAAAGATAGAGTTTGGGACCTACTTGAGATCTTTGATGCCCTTAATCTGTAGGTAGTTCCGCGCAGAATGAATGGAGAAGCTAACCAAATGGCCGTGCTCGGTTCACAATTTTCTCATGCTGAGGAATTTTTCAAAGGAAACACTCAACACATTAAGATGGTAATCAGACCATCCATTCTAGATAATAACACTAGCTAGCAAGTGTTTGACAGTGACGTGCAGATCATCTAGTTTATCCAGAAATGAAGCTGAATTTTCATCAAGTATGCAAGCTGACTTACATGACAACTATGGTGACCAACTAATACATCTAAAGACAAATAAGTTTCCTAAAGGGCTGGTCACCTTAGATAAAATGTTTAGCCCTGATGATGATTTCAAGGGTGAGGAAAGATACATGCAAGCCACACAACAAGATTGCTCTCCCATTACTATTACATGCAGAAAGGAGCTGCTACTCAGCATGACTTGTGGGCATGAGGAAAAACAAGCCTTCATCTCTGTCTACCAAAAATACAGTGACATTTTCTCATGGGAGTATGAAGACCTCAAAGGTTTTGATCCAAGTGTTTCTCAACACTCCATTGACCTTGATCCTGGCATAAAGCCCGTTAGAGAGAAATAACGGCCAGTCAATCCAAAGATAGAGCCTCTCATGAGAAAGGAACTATAAGAAACTCATTGAGGAAAAAATTATCTTTCCTATCAAATACTCTACCTGGGTCACAAATCTGGTTCTAGTACGCAAGAAGAATGGTGAAATCAAACTTTGTGTTGATTTTAGAGATTTGAATAAGGCATCTTTAAAGGATCACTATCCTTTACCTTCAATGGATCAGATTCTACAGAATGTGGTTGGCGTGCAAAGGTTCTCCATGCTAGATGGGTATTTGGGTTTCAACCAGATCCTGGTCAAGGAAGAGGATCAATTCAAAACAACATTTACAACAAAGTGGGGAACATATGTATACCAGAAAATGCCCTTTGGTCTGTCAAATGCGGATGCAACATTTCACTGTGTCATGGATATTGCCTTCAAAGGTTACATTAATGAGTTCATCTTGATTTACCTTGATGATATAACTGTCTTCTCAAAGCAGAGCACAGATCACATGGTGCACCTAGAAAAATTCTTTGAGAGATGCAGAGAATTTGGGGTATCTCTTAACCCCAAGAAGTGTAATTTTGTGGTGGCTTAGGGTAGGCTCTTGGGCCATGTAGTTTCAAAGGATGGCATCACAATTGATCTTGAGCATGTTTCAGCCATCCTAGCCCTTTCCCTTCTGGTGCAAAAAAATGCCTTATAGTCCTTCCTTGGCAAGATTAACTTTGTTAGGTGTTTTATCCCTAACTTTGTGGGACTAGTTTGGCCCATCACTCTTATGCTCAATAAGGACATAGCCTTCAGATGGATATCAGAAGGAAGAGAAAGCTTCAACAAGATCAAGAAAGAGATTACTTGTGAGCCAACACTCCTCAATCCAGATTACTCAAAGGATTTCATCCTTTATTCTTATGGTGCCAATGCAAACATTGTTGTTGTCCTAACATAGGAAAATGAACAAGGGTTGGAACAACTAGTGGCCTTCTTCAACCAAATGCTGAAGGATTATGAATTGAAATACAATCACATGGAGAAGCAGGTCTTCACCTTCATGCGCGTGCTCAAGAAATTCAAGAGCATACTCACCAAAAATCATATCAAGGTGTTAGTCTCCCACTCATATGTTAGATACTTCATCATGGAAGCATAAATCAGTGAGAAGAGAGCGTGATGGGGTGACAAAAATCATGGAATATGATGTGACCATTAAGGCCTCAAAACTGGTAAGAGGTAGTGCATTCTGTAAGTAGATTGCTGAGGATGCGTAGAGTGAACCTGAGGCTTCATTATTTCTAGATGAAGACTTCCCTCGTGTAGAACATGAACATAATATAGACCCCGACACATGTGACTGGATCAAGGACATGATCACACTCCTTTTTGAGGGTCGCATACCCTCCTGGTTTGAACAAAACAAAGAGAAGGCATCTAAGATTGCAATCCATCCCTAATGTTTTGATTGATGGACTTCTCTTCAAAAGAAATATAGATGGCATGTTGTTAAGATGTATTAATGGTGTGTAAACTGAACAAGTGTTAGCATAATTTCACGATGGATTCTCTAGTGGACACTTCTCTACCAAAACTACAGCAATGAAGATCATAATGGTAGGTATCTTTTGGCCTACCCTATTTGCAGATGCACATAGGTGGGTCACAAAATGTAATGAGTGTGTTTTCTTTGCAGGAAAGAAAAGATTAGTAGCACTTCCCCTCTGACCAATCCAAGCAGATCAGCCTTTTGTGCAATGGGGTCTTGACTTCATAGGCATGATCAATCCACCTTCAAGTGTTGGACATAAGTGGGTGCTGACAGCTATAGATTACTTCACCAAATGGACAGAAGCTGCTGCGCTTAAGGAATCAACTGAGGCAGTTATCCTTGACTTTCTCGAATGTTTAGTCACAAGGTTTGGCGTTCCTTAAACCATTATATTTGATAATACAAAGGCCTTCCTTGGTGCTAAAATCACTGATTGGGCTCTAAGTCTGGGAATTTACCTGAAAACCTCTTCCAACTATTACCCTCAGGGCAACGGTCTGGTAGAATTGACAAACAAGAACCTGATCATAATCATGAAGCGCACAATGAACATTAGCTAAAGATAGTGGCATACAAAGGTCTTGTGTGCACTCTAGGCAGATAGAATCACAGTAAAAAAGGCAATAGGAACTTTGCCTTATAAGCTTGTCTATGGCAGGGAGGCTACCCTTCCTTTGACACTAGAATGAAATTCATTAGAATTTTCCCAACAGCTAGAATTTGAGGGCACGGATCAGCGAGAAATTAGGATGGCAAAGCTGGTTCATCTTGAAGAACTCATAAACTCTGCCATGATCAAGCTAGAAAACATCAACAAGAAAGAAAGAAATGGTTTGACAGAAATGCTAGGCCTCAAGATTTTAAAGTTGGGGACTTGGTTCTAAAATGGGATACTGAAAGAGCTAAACCAAGGTGCCATTCAAAGTTTGATGCACTTTGGAGTGGCCCATACATCATCAAGTCCTGAAAAGAAGCTAAATCTTTCAAGTTAACTCATCTGGATGGAAGTGCACTGCAAATCCTAGTAAACGGGATTTATCTCAAACCCTTCCATTAGGTTTGTTGCATCATGTTATATATATTAAGTACTTTCAATTCCTCCAAGTGTGCTTCGCGCACATTGTTTGTTTGTACATAGTTCTTTCCCCTCGTGTGCTTCCTGCGCGCTCTCTTTTGTTACTTCTAGAATGCAGAGCTTCTCTCAGCAGTTGAGAGATTCAGAAGAGAGTGCAGACATGATTTTCAAGTGATTACAGGGGAATTTTTATGATTGAACAAGCAAACTCCATGCCTAATGGATGCTTCAGGTTATTGATCTCTTTCCTTTAGCAAGAATATGGCCCTGAAAGTCGCCAAAACTATTATCCAAATAGATCTCTTAGTGATTTGGATAACTTGCATACACATCCTACTCCCCTTCATATTCTTCTATCTCCTTCTATTTTCCCTTGCACGCCTTCCTCCTACGCGCTCACTTTCTCTCCTATCCCATCGTGCACTCCTTGCACACACCTCTGCAGACTTACCTTCCAATCAGCTAAGTCCCTAGAATTCCTCTTGCACACATTGCACACGCCCCTCTTTGCCTCTTTCTTCCATTTCTCCTTTGTACCCACCCTCCATGCATTCACCTTCTTTCTAGTTAGCTCGATGCATCTCCAAAAGTTAAATTCCAGGCCGAAGACTCAAACTTGTGCCAACCCTCCATGTAGCAAATGGTCAATAGAGGTCAAAACCAAAAGTAAAAGTGGGCCTAAAGAAAAACTAAGTATAGAGAACCAATGGAATCCTCCACATGGATCAACAACGTAATATCAAAAGGAAAGTCTAGAGGTAGTCCCCAAAGAAGCATGTGCCTTCCATGTGTCCCTTGTCCAAAAAGGGACAGAGTCAAGGGTTGAATATTCAAATGAGATGCAGGCTAGCAGACAGTGCCAAGTGTCAGCACGGTGTTATTTCAAAGATAAAATCTAGGGCAGGTTTCCAAACAAGCGCCAAGCTGCCACGTGTCCAAGGTAATACTTTTGGCCCACCAAGCAAAGAGACTTAGGAAAAATACAAAGGAGCCCAAGGAGCCGCAAAGGCCACCACATATCAATCCCGTGCAATTTCAAGAGCATAAAGATGGGGGATGAATCTCTAAGAAGTGCAAGGCCACCACGTGGACTTGGCACAGACATAACTCTTCCTTTTGTGTGCCCAAATATTCAAATGAGCATATCTTTTGGCTTAGTGCTCAAAATCTGACAAATCTGGCACCGTTGGAAAGATCTCAGCCTCATCTACACCTTAGAGATCTGAAACTTTAATTTTAGAGATGTTAGGTAGGGAGAAAATGGGAAAACTTCTATCAGGCCATTAATGCATAATCAAATTTCTTCAACCACCAGATCTCATATGATTCAATCCGCCATTCCTCCTCCTTTGAGGCACCAAACAAATAATTGATGCAGACAAAACAGATTTGGGGTGGCATTGATGATGGTGGTTGAACTTCGAATTAATTTTCCCGCTTCTCTCTCTACTTCTTTCCTCTGGAATGAATCTATAAAGACATGGTTGAGGGCTCATTGTAATAGTTAGACACTCTGAATCCTTACGCATGTTGCTAAGGACTCCATATTTTCTGTATTTCGAGTTGCAGACCTCCATATTTGGCTCTTGCATGTGGACATCGGCCTCCTTATCATTGTAACAGTTCTGTGCATTCTTGGAAGGAATAGAAGCATCATTTTGTGACTATTCTCTGTCCTAACGTGTTTGCATTCCTTCTTCTTGCCTCTTATCTTGCATTGTGTATTGTTGTGCTACTTTAGGTCCCTTGCAATTCCATATTTGGTTGTGTTCCATGAGAACGATTTGGTGAACGCATGTTTTGTTGTGCTACTCGTGCCTAGCCTCCTTTCACGCATCCCCTATCATTCTCGCTTAGAACAGATAGTGTTCACCCCTCTTTTCTGGTGATATCACCTTTTAGTGTAGTTTTCTTCATGTTATCCTTCTTTCGATGGTCCCTTGGCATTCTTAGCTTAGTTTCCCCTTTCAGCACTAGGAGTAGCAATAGCAGTAGAAATAGATAAAGGAACAAGCCTTCTTTGGAGATCCATCCCAAGCGCGCAAGGTCCCACAACTTGGGTACGGTTCCATTGTGGTCTCAAACACCTCGGCCCTTTTGAGATCCAAGACTCGGGTGCACGTTTAAGCAACCAAAAAGTAAGTTCACCAAGTTGGGGGGATAAAAGGGGGTCTTAAGTGGACACTTTTTTCTGAAAAATAAAAATCTACAACTTCTATGAGTTATTTGAAATAGTTACACTCAAAATTGGAACATGTGATAAGAACATGAATCGTAGCATTTTGAGTCTAGTTTCTAAGCTAATATTTTTTAAAAATTGTTTAAGTGTAAGTGGGTTAAGGAATTAAAATACCAATAAGTGCTCCTGATTTTAAAAAAAAAAACATAGTAGACGATCGATTGTAACCCCTCCCATTTTTTTGAGAACTATTTTGTATTTGTGACAATCATTTGGTAAGAAAGATAGATAGGAGTATCTAGTTTGTGATAGAATTTTTAAAAGATTTTTTTAGTGAGAATTTAATTTTTTTAATGATTTTTCAAGTAAAAAGATTTTAAATTTTGAAAAATAAGGGATAGCCAATTGTGCCCCCTAACTATCTAAAAAAATATTGAAATTTAGATTTTTTAATATGTGTAGAATTAGTCCTAGTATGTGAGAGTATAATTTTCATTCAATTTGGATGAGTGAATCAAAATATACATGACAAAAGATAAACATTTACAATCCCTTAAAATATAGGTATAAAAGACATAGTTTGAAATAAATATACATGAAAACCTTAGGATAGTCAAAAAAATATAAAAGGTATATATTTAGAAAGAGGATAGTTTATTTACATTGTAGGAATTTTTTTAGGGAAGATAGAAAACATGTTTGTAGGATTTAGCATGGTGTAAGGTGATTTTTTACATATTTTTTCAAAAACACGTAGGTCACCGTGTTGTTACAGGGCCAATGTGTAGGTTTGGGAAACCAAAGCAATTCCAAGCCTCTAAAATCTTGGTTTGGTAAAATAATGTTAGGGAACGTGAGCGCGTTATGACATGCTCGAGTTCCTTAGAGTATAGGCATTATATGTGTATTTGGATTATAAATTTAAAGGATAAGATTTTCATTTATTATTATTTATATTTTATTATTTCTTATACTTTAAATTTATTTTAGTAAATATAAGAAATTAGGGTCACTCTACACCTTATGGAACTAGTCTCACAGCTCCATGATTCATAGTTTAGGAGATGGTTTTTTATAATCTAATTTGGTTAGTACATAGGTAATTTTTTAGGATTTCAACATTTAGCCTTTAAATTCTACAATCAATGTCTATTTTAGCAATGAATATAGTCATTGTTTAGGTTTTGGGGCCTTTTGGATTGTTTACTGAAATTTGTAGGAGTGTTAGATGTGTAAAAATTATATTTTACAAACCTCAAAACTCTTAAAGGAAACTACATATGCTCACATATATGCACCCATGAAATTCTTTATAATACATAACAAATCAAACCACATGTGTTGGACATAATGTCATTGATGTCAAGTTGCATTAATGAAAAAGGGTGTCCAGGTGGTATAGGAGTTAGCATGAGGTGTCAATCATCAAGAAGCATGGATTTTGATTGGTAGTTCCCTATTTTAGTGTCATTAAGTGTTGCATTGGTGAAGTGTTGTTTTGAAACAGAAAGGTGCAACTTCACTATTTTGAAATTCTTCATGACACCTTCAATCCTTAGAGAAAAATGGATTTCTCTAGCATGTAGAGAATTCATGTAGATTCTCAATGGCTATTTATTTTTCTACTAACTCCTTACATAGCTCCTGGAATCTTGAAAAGAAGGTAGGTTTCACCATTAGAGTGTTTGCTCCATGTACTGAGAAACACATTGTTGATAAGATAGTCCTTGAATGATAAAAACTTTCCTAAATATTCCTAAATTATCTTCAACACTTCCAATATTCCCCAACATCACCTCTTGATGCTTGATATATTTCCTAAACTCTACCGGAGGGTGTTTTATTAGCTCCAGAATGGCCAAATTAACTACCATGGAAATTGAAAATTTTGAATCATGAAAACTAAGTCCTTAACTGAAAATAAGTCTTCTTAGTCGTTGTGCAATCTTCCTCTCGTGATGTAGGAAAATCTTGTTAATAATCAATTTGGGATTTCTTAGGTGACTAGGGGTGTCTTGGGTCCACTTGAGACGGTCATAGCTTGTACTAGTCCATTCCGACTCCAGAGGAAAGAATAAGGAGTTTCCCTCCAAATGTATAATTTGAATATTTGAATTATCTCTAGGTATGTTGTAGGATTAGATGTTAAGTTGCATAGTCCTCTCAGACCGAGATATCAAATTTATAGGTTAGAGACTATTTTGCAAAGCATTTTCATGTGTAAATATATATTTTGGGATTGTCTTCTTATTTATAATGGTTTTTAAGGCTTCAAGGAACCCTCATAGTGTCTAAGGAATATAAATTAGATAAAAAGAATTAGTCATACCAGACTATTCACTGTTTTAGAAGTTTAGTATTATGTAGCATGAACATAATGATTCAATGGAATCCTTGAGTGTATTTTAGGAAATTGATCATGAGGAATTGGTGTTGCAAAAGTCAATAAATAGTAATAATCCATCTAAAGGAGGATTTTTAAAATTAAATTTGTGTTCACAATCATAATTGTGTGGGTCATATATTAAGGGCCTAGAGTAGAATATTTATTGTAAAAGTTAATAATTATGAATGGTATGGTCCTTGATAAGTGTGTAGGAAGGTAATAAGAAGACCAAGAGTTTAAAAATCCCTAGTACAAGTTGGAATAAGAAAAAAAGAAAAGAAATGTGCAAATACAATATAACAGTGTTAATACCTAGTTTGAGTGCTAGGAAGGATGTACTTTTAGAAAAATAGTCTTTATTCCACGTGTTTGAAGTTGGTGGAGTCTCTGAGAAGTTGGAGGAAGGCCTAAGGGAATTAAGGACTCATAAAATTAGGGCATAAAGATAAAATTTTTATTGTTTGGTAAAGGAAGCAATGTACAATTATGCTTATTTCTTGTGACTATTAAGACCAATATTGAGAAATAGGTTTCTTAAGAAAGAAAATCATAAGGAAGTTGTATAAATATCATTTAGGGAGTGGTGTTAGAATGTTTTGAATCCTTGAGTAACAGGGGAAAATCCTTATACAAATTTAATCAAGAAGACCTAAATTTACTGTCCTACATAGTGTCATGAAGAAGTCTAGAGAGAGTAAGAGTTTGTATGAAAATCCTTAAGTGAAAAAAGAAGAGTTGAGTGATTTTCATTAGTGATTAGGAGAGGGGTATGCACATTGAGATGAGTGAAAAGAATATTGAGTAATTTAAGTCAAGGTGAAGGTGAAAAAAAAAGTTGCGAAGATTGTTTATAGATTGATCAAACAAGGAGTCTTAAAAAATCAAAAGTTGAAAATCTAGAAAGATGATGGATAAAAGAGCAATGGATCATTGAGGTGTTCTTGAGTAAGGTGTATGGGTGTGTTAAAAGGTGGATGTAAGGTTGAAATGTGGATGTGGAGAAGACTGATACCATTGTGGAGAACACCCTTTTGATCAATTTTTTCCACATGGAATTAGAATTTGAAGGTTAATCACATGTTTCTGACCTCCACAATGTATTGAGATCATTACCAAGCACTAATTAAGTGTTTAGAAACACTGTTGGGAGGTATTTATTACTTGAGAGTATGAGATGATTGCTAGCATCACCTTCAATGGCCTTGGGATCAAAATGGATGCTCCCACAATGTAAAGGATTATTTAAGATTTATGGTACCTAATTTTTTCCCTCCTAATTCCTTACGGAACTCCCAGAATCAAATGAAAAAGTCAAGGTTCACGGATTGGATGCTCATTCCTTGCACTTGAAAAACCCTTTGTTGAATAAACTATCCCTGAATGATCATAACTTTACTAAATATTCCTAAAATACTTATAAAACCTTCAAGGATTTTAAGTACCACCTTTAGATACTTAATACCTTTTCACAACCCTCTCGAAGGATGTGTACATGCTTAAAATGGCTAAAATTGGCCTTTCTAGGCTTGCAAGAGAATTAGTCTTTTACTGCACTTCAATGAATGGAATAATGGACCTTGTTAAACCTTTTTGAAAAGTCATACATGTTAACTAAATGCATTATGAATACTTAAAGGAAAATTTTATCATGACACAAGAGGTAGGTTTTCCCAGAGAGGGATTTAAGAAGATTTGGGAGCAAGATTTCACATCATAGCTTGTTTTTCATGGTTTAAGTTTTGCATTTTTGGGTTAGTCAATTTACATAACAACATATCGATATGAAGATTATCATATTACCCTAAAAGGATTCAAAATCCTCCTTTAATTTAATTATATTTAGGATGCTCATACACATCATTTTCATATCCCTCTCATGAGAATAAATTGCTTCTTTCTCCTTCACACATGATGGTCATAGGATGCCTCAGTAACCTGAATAGCACATTTTGATTTATTTATCAAAGATATTTTGATAGAATGGTAGATTCGGGATATAATGACCATAAATTTACTCCTTAGGCCTCACTTTTAACCTTTCAACACGATGATCTCTTCTTAATATCATAATTCACCTCCTTACCCAAGATTTCACCTGAGTGGAAGCATACTTATGATGTCTGAACACCCTATTTCTCAATTAATCCTTATAGAGATAGGTTTCCTCCTCTTGATAGAATGATTGATCCATGAATGAAACCTGGAGGAATGTCTGAGAATGAATTCCATGTTCTTGACCTCCACACTGTACTAAAACACTAAAAATTTCACCGACACTGACTTGCAAGATGTGAGTTCATTACCAAACATTGATTAAGTATTTAGAAACACACTCATAAAATATAAATTGTTTGTGATCTTTATATGATTACCACTATAAATCATGGTGAGATTATCTTATCATGCTCTTGATGATCATTCCATTGATGATTTGAATCTCGATGAAGCTCTTGATTTTTTAGATCTTTCATAGACCTCATGATTTTTCTGATTGCACCGATTGTCATCATGATGTTTCAGATCCTTCATAGACCTCATGATGACAATTCAATTGATTATTTGATTCCATAAAAACTTACATATGTGTTTTGATTTATTATGTGTTATAAGGAATTGAACAAGTCAATATATTCGAGTAATTGTCGTTACCTTTGGGAGTTATGAGGTTTATAAATTCTATTTTTCACTTATTTAACACTCCTACAAATGATAAAAAACAATCCAAAAGGCTCCAAAACCTAACTAATGACTATATTCTTTCCAAAAATATACATCTTTTGTAGAATTTAAACACTAAAATCTTTAGGCTGAATGTTGAAATCCTAAAAAATATCTATGTACTGACCAGATTAGAATATGAAAAACTATCTTCCAAACCGTGATTGATAGATCTATGAGACTAGTTCCATAAGGTGTAGAGTGACTCACGAGATCCCTCCCAAAATCATATATGCCACATATCAATAGGAACATAAGCATGTTATAATGTGAGCACGTTATAATGCACTCACATTTCAGGATTGGTAATTAACAATCCTAATAATTCATAACGCGCTCACGTTTTGCTTAAAGTATGAATTTTGTCTGCTTTTTGGCCCCCTAACTCCGTGAAGTTACCAATGAACATGTATAAATTGTTATAGGTTTTAACAACCTCCACATTTTCTTAGTGTCAACCAGAAAGTCACTAAAGCAACATCCATCTAACTCTAGACACTGTTAACAAAAAGAAATGGTGAATAGACAATGCAATCAGTATTTTTCACTTTTATGGCCATAATTTTTTGGCATTACGCTAGAAATATAATTTTGAGACTACACACTATCCTACAAAACCTATCTTCACTTCACCACAAAATTGTCTCAATATAGTTATCAAGTTTACTATTTTATTTATTCACTTACATTAAATAATTGAATTTAGTTCTAGAGCTGCAGGGATCATGAATCGATATCCGTGTCACATGAATATTATTAGTACCATCTTAGGTTCCCTATGGGAAATGTTACACACACATAATTAATTACATCATTACACATTTATTACCCTCCATGTAGCCATCTTGCGTCGACACAAACAAGGTTCATACAACACAAATTTAGTCTCATGATAATTACCCTTATGATTGATGAGAATTCCCACTACCTATACAGATTAATATAAGCTAAACGAGAAATCAAGAAACCTAAGATATGGGAGGGTTTAGGGACCTCCTGATGTGGATAGTGATGATGTGGTGCAGGCACAAAAGGGGATGATTGTCCTCGTGATAAATCTTTGACCTGCACAACAAAGAGAATTAAAACATGAAGAGGATCAACAAGATATATGGTGTGCTACCTGATAAAGTCAGTTCCGGAAAGAGAAATATTCCTAGAAAGGATGTCAACCCACGTATTGATAAAAAGAGTGTAATCAATGCTAGATGAAGATACACTGATAACATAAATTAAAAGTAGTGATACGATAAATGGAAATACTAATTGATACGATAATTGAGATGGTAATCGAAATGATAATTAATAACAAGAATACAAAAAAAATGCATGTGGTTCGGAAGTGATCGAAGAGAAGACCATATGGTTGATAGTGACCTGAGAAAACCAATCCAAGGAAGCAAAATTCCAAGAGCTCCGCAAAATATCCTCAATATGGGTGGATGGAGATAATGTAAGAGAATTGGATAGCTAGGTAGGTCACGAATATATTGGGATGATATGGGGAAAGTAAGAATGCTAGAGTTTTGATGCAATTTCTAATTTATCTGAAAGACGGGGGGAATACTATTATTTATAACCTGAAGATGGGGTTAATTTAGGGGTTATTAGGTAATCCTGATTTGAAAAGGTAACCCTGATTAGATGAGTGGGGGACATGATTTGAATGAGTTTGGAATATTAAGTTTCTTAGTGGATTTTATGTGGATTATTTTGAATTATAGATTCAGAAGTGGACTAAATAGGGTTTTTTATTAATTTTAAATTCATTAGTGGACTGAATGTGGATTATATTTGAATATTTAATTCATGATTAGATTGGATGTGGATTATATTTGAATATTTGATTCATGAGTGGATTGGATCTGGATTATATTTTGAATATTTAATTCATCGAGTGGGATTGGAATAGGATAATTTTTTATTATTAAATTCTTTAGTGGGATAATATGGATTACTTTTGAATTTTAGATTTATTAGTGGAATTAATTTTTAATTTTAAATTCATTAGTGGGATTACTTTTAAAGATTAAATTCATTAAGTGGGATGACAGGGATTACTTATAAATTTTAAATTCATTAGTGGTATTACCTTTGAAATTTAAATTCAAAAGTGGGGGTGACATGGATTAAATTGAGAATTTTAAATTATTAAGTAGATTGACATGGAGCATATTAGCATGTAATGAGGATTATTTATTTAAAAGGGATCAATTAAACAAGTAACATTGATTAAATGAATATGTATTTTTGGTGGGAAATGGAATTAAAATGAAATTAGGAGGGAAGATGGAATTTGAATTGGCAAGCCTAATGAAGGAGAGAAGATGTGGGGTGAAGTGGAGGAATGAACACCAAATATTGGTGTCGACATTTACCCCTTTTTTAGGATTTGTTTTTGTTGGGCAAGCCGTGAGACGCAAATGATGAAGTATGGAAAAGATGAATGATTTGGGTGTTCCCCCTCAAACTTGCGATTGACGACAAAAAGGAATTCAATCACGAGTTTGAAAAATATAGATGTTAAAGGTCAGGTGTGGTGAATAGAAATGGGTAAAATGATAAGGAATGGAAATATGCCCCAAGCAAAAAGGATTTAAACAACAATAATAAAAATATGGCAATGAGGCTCTGATATCACGTCGGTAAGGAACAAAGGGTGGTCTCAGTAGAGATGACGGACAATGTTCTATGGACCAGTGGGTGGGTGAAAAAATCACTACAAAATAGAGGGATTAAAATGGGAAACCCTCTTAAAGGGATGTAAGCCTATTAGGACCAATTGGTCATATGAACACATCAGACTGTGTGTAACCAAACGTGAAAATAATGTGAAATCCTTCATACCCGACGAATCGAAGCGAAAGGTATACATTTGCACAAGGGATGGGGATTTGCAAAATAATGATGCCCCAGCACATAGGGTACGAATATGGTCAAAAGGCGAGATGCAAAAAAGTGACGATATAATGTGTCACAAGGGGGAAATAATTTTATGGGCACATATGTAGACTTTGAGAATATAAAGGGATAGTTTTGATGTTCGATAAAATGCCCCGAGGGGGGAATAATTATGGTTTTGAATACATGTTTCTTAAGAAAGTTTTTTCTTTGAACAATAAATGTATTAGATGAAAGAAAAGAGAAAGCATTCCTTTTTCTACATGAGAATAGGGAAAGAATTCAATCTACTTTTGCGAAGCAAAAAAGTAGAGCAGATGTCTGTTAGGAAGAATAGAATGTGATAAGTGGTTCTCATTATTGTATCCTCTAAGATAAAAATGCCTTAGGAAGATGTGATGATGGATATATGTGATGATGTCCCCTTCGAGAGGGTTGACAAGAATGGAAGAATGCTCGCAAAAAATGAGGGGTCAAGGCCATAGAGAGGAGGAATGAGAATGGGGTGTAATAGAATGGAGAAGCCTGTACGGTCTACAAATGGGGAGATATTTTTATCGACCTTGAATTTTAAGTGTGAATAAGTGTTGAAGGAACATAACAATTGAGAGTGGAAAGAGAGAAAAAGGGGAAGGAATGGGGAGAGTGGTTGATTATGGGTAGCTGAAAAATGAGGAAAGCAAAGTCAAAGGTGAAGAAGACAAGGGTATATGGAATAGAGTGACATGGTTGGAGGAGGAGAAAAAAAAAGGGATGAAAGACGGTGGAAGGAGGATGGGGGATAAGGATGGGCGAAGTGATAGAGTAGAGGATGAAAGTACTAAAAATCAGGAGAGATAGAGATGATGGAGAAGAACGAAGGAGATGAGGAAATTGTAGAATGTAAAGAAGCATGAAAGATATTAGACTAGAGGGTGATAACTATAGAAAGAAGACCAGGAGAGATATGTGTAATATGAAGATAGCGATAAAGGATAAAGAGAGGGATGTCATGAAGATGAAGGTAGAGAAGATGAAGAGAAAGGGTGAATGGAGGAAATGATGAAGATGAAGGGAGAGAAGTCATGGAAACATAGAGGAGAATGAGGAATGGATGAAGAATTTAAATGAAGAGGACAGAGATGATAGAACATGAAAGAAAAGAAAGGGAGAAAATGTATAGGAAGTAGGAATATGTAAAGAAGAAAAGGGTAGGGAATAGATAGGACATGATGGGTCTGGAGAAAAATAAAATATAGAAGGATAATAGGAGAATAAGGTAACGAGGAATTATTAACAAGAAGGAGAAGAAGAGATGAGAAAGGGTGATAGAGGAAAAATAGGTGAATAATGAGAAAAGTGAAAGCACAAAATAAAGAGAGAGGTGTGAAAAATGAAAGTAGTGGAATAGAAAAGATGAAAATGAAGGGAGGTGACGAAGATGAAGGGAAAGACATGGTGGAAAACAATAGAGGGGATTATGGGAAAGATGAAGAGGAGAGAAATGATGGAAACAGGGAGGAGATGAGGAAGATGAAGAATTAAAATAAGAGGTAAGAGATGAAAGAACTAAGAAAAGATAAAAAGTATAGAAGTAGGAGGTGAATAAGACAAGGGTATAGAGTAAAGGAAATGGAGACATGGGATGAAAAAAAGAGGGATGGAAGAGAAGTGTAGAGAAGGATGATAGGAGAAGGTAATATATAGGAATAAATAAGAAGGAGAAGACAAGATGAGAAAAGACAACATAGTAGAGGATTGAAGTCAAGGAAAAAAGGAGAGAGAAGTGCCAAATGAAGGTAGCATAATAAAAAATATGTGGTTAAGGAGGTGAAGAAGATGGACAAATATAGGAGATGAAGAAGATGATATAACATAGGAAAGAAAGAGAGTAGAGAAGATGTGGAGAAGATCATAGAAAGGAAGAGAAAGGAAGAATATGGTATAGACCACATGGAGATGTATGTGGAAGGTGGGAGGATAACAAATATGGGATAGTGTGGGAGAAACATAGTAATAATGGGAAAGTAAGAAGGGGGCATGAGGAAAAAATAGGAAGAAGGATGTAAAGAATAGAGAGAATCGATAATGAGGATTGGGAATGGATCAAGAGGACAACAGAGAAAATGATGTGGAAGGAAGGGAATGAAGAATGGAGATATTATGGTGGAGAGTGGGAAACATCAGAAAAGTAGTGAGGATAAAGAGAGTAAGAATGACACGGAGTGGAAACGTTGTAGAAATGCAGAGATGGGGATAAGAGGTTAAGAGGGATGTATGAGGAAGATGATAGATGTCTTGAAAAGGTTGAAGGAAAGATGGAGAAGTAGTAAAGAAGTGACAAGAAAGGGTTGAGGTGGAGACAAGGAATAGAATGGATGATGAAGGAGGCAATATCAGTCAAAGAACATTAGGGGAAGAACAAAAATAATCATTATTGGTGAAGGATGAGAGGAAGAGTGAAGAAGGGTAAAAGGGGAAAGGAGAATGGAAGATGTAATGCCAATGAAAAGACGATTAGGGGAAGACCAACATTAATTATTGTTGGTGCAAGATGGGTGAAGGAGTGGAAAAGAAATGGAGAAGGACAAAGAGAGTGAGAAATGTAGTGGAGTGATTGGAGTTTTAGGGGTCGAACAATAATAATATTTAGCACAGTAATGGAAGAGCATCATGAAATAATTTTAGGGGAAGACCAACAATAAGTTTAGTGTGAGTGAGTCTAGTATTAAGGATGATGGATCAAGAGGTGGAAAATGGGGTGAAAGGAGTATAATTTCAAGGTGAAGAAGGTGACCAACATACTATTTGATGTGATCAGGTTGATAAAGGGTAGCATCATAGGAGGAAAAGGTTGGTTGGTAAGGGAGACTAGGAGGAAGGAATGACCAATCGAGGGGATTGTGAGTGAGGCATTATCTAGAATGGCAAGTTTTCTTTGAGTAGGATTGCCATGTAGTGTGAATAGTCAAGTAAAATTGCCAAGTTGGAGATGAAAAGATAGGAATGGTGAGAAGGGTGATGTCCACATCAAGTGATAGAATGGGATAATTGTGAGAAGGGTGAGGTGGGGATAAGTGAAGGGAAGATAAAAGTGATGAGGCAGGATGAATGGATCAAGGACATGATGACCATGGTGGGGGATGAGGATTTGCAGGATAATGAACTCTCATTGAGAGGGATCCTCAAGTAGGATGCATAACAATACAACGGAGATCAAGTAGAATTCCCAAATTGAAAAGTGTATTAGAGATAACATTCATAGATGTTAACATAATTTCATGAAATTATGCCATACCATTAAAGGTAAACATATGGATATAGATGGCATAGTTTAAAATTAGATATGCAAGAATGATATCTTAATAAAAGTTCACATTATCAAGATAAACACCACATAATTATAACAAGGAGCATACAGGGGAAACCATGCTTCAAACTGGATTAGAGGTAAACAAGAAAGGGTACCACTCAAGGAATTGCACTTGCAGCCAATAGCGGGTGTTAACACATAACCAATGATATTTAGTTATACCAAAAGACCTTGAGGGAAATATGGATGAAATAGTCTCATAAAACTAATGTCGACACGAAAAAGGGATTCGATATGTAACTTTGTACGTGGGAAGAGGGTTCTCCATAGGTGGTTGTTCCTAGGAATATTCTCCTAGCATCTAGGAAGGGGGAAGATGCAAACTGATCAGTGCAGGAAGTTTGCAATGTATATGAGAAAGTTGATCAATGCGAGAAGCTTTCTTAGGATGCTATGATATATAGAAGGTTGATCAACACATGGGAAGCCTTTGCTGCCATGATATAATAGAGTAGCCATCCTTCGAGGGTATGGTCTACTTTTTAATTTTTTCTCTTGGATTTGAGAATTTTTCTTTTAGATTACAGGAGAAGATATGCATGGTAGTTGTCCTTTGGGGGATCAAGTCTATTTTTATTATATTATTTTTAATGAACAGTTGTCCTTCTAGGGACCAGTCTATTTTTTAGATAAGATAGCATGAGATAGGAGCATCCATAATTTTTTATTTCTTTTTTCTTTTTTTCTTGTTGGGGAAGAGTTGGGTATAGCTAGGTAAACCACTTAGGAGGGGATGGTGATTGTACAAGTGATACCCCTGGACCCTTAGTGTGTTTCCAATAGGTAAAAAATAAGGTGACATATGTAATGATCATGGAGTTCTCACCAAAAGGAAGAATCTATCCATAATGAACATTCTACGAGAAGAGCAGTGGTGCCCATATTTAAGGTCATGTCTAGGAAGTGATGGTAGACCACATAGTTCCATATCATTACAATGATAGATGGAAGGGGCTGATGATGGAGGAATGATCTAAATATATGACTATTTTCTCATTGATATATATGCTAACAATAGAATGGCCATAAGTGCAATACATTAAGAGGTTATGTCTCTAGTTTACCATCAAGGAAAGCCAAATGATATGCCCCAGACCCATACTTGTGCGTGATAATGTAAGGTCCAATTCAGTTGGGAGAAAATTTTCCACGTTGGCTCCTTTCTAGAGTAGTGACATTCTGGTTTTCTTTTAAAACAAGGTCACCAATATTAAATTTGCGTTCTTTGAGATGCTTATTATAAACATGCTTGATGTTCTCCTAATAAATATTATGATGCTTAAGAGTAAGAAGGAGTAACTCATCTAACAACTCAAGTTGTGCTAGACGATCTTGGATATAATCTTCATTAGAAATGTAGTTGTGAAGAGACATGCATAAGGATGGAATTTTAAATTCAAGGGGAAGAATGAATTCAGAGCCATATACAAGAGAAAAGGGGGGGTAGCGTCCATGGAGATACAGATGTTGGTCTGGTAAGCCCAAAGAGCTAAGGGAAGATGAAGATTCTAGTTACAACTTGCTTTATCGATGGTTTTAACAAAGATGTTAGGCAAGGTATTGTTAGTCACTTTGGCCTGGTCGTTACCTTGAGGATAATAAGGAGATGAGAAGCTAAGCTCGATATGGAATGAGTTGCAAAGCTTCTTGAGATATTTATTTTTGAAGGACTTTCTATTGTCCGTGATGATCTTGTGAGGGTTTCCGAAGCGAAAAATTATGTGTTAGTAGATGAAGTTAACGATCTGATTATCTTTAGTTGAGGTGAGTGGAATTGCTTCTAACCACTTAATGAAATATTGAGTTGTAGTGATGATGGAATGATGACGTTATGAAGAATGAGGATTGATGGTACCGATGAGATCAGGCCCCACGAGAATGGCCAAAGGTCCTGAGATGGATGTAAGGATTGTCTAGGAATGTGGAAAATATTGGAATGGTGCTGACACTTGACACATTTATTAAAATGTTTGCAGCAGCCCTGATTGAGAAAAGGAAAATAATAGCCAAGGCAAAGAACATGCTTAGATAAAGCTAAGAAACTAAAGTTTCCACCAAAAATTTTGTCGCGGCCTTCTTGGATAGCGTGAGTAGATTAATGGGATTTGAGGCATTGAAGGAGAATACCGTCAAACCCATGTTTATATAGGATGCCGCCAAGAATGACATAGTGGTTAGAACATCGAAGAAATGGCCTCCTACCATTCTTAGAGAGGCCTGAGGGAATGATGGATTTGGACAAATAATTGAATATTTGGTAATATCAAAGATCCGATGAGTTGGGTTCACAATGATGAATAACAACCGAAAGTTTGGATTCATTAGTTTTCCATGGGAAGAGAGATGTAAGGGAAACCATTTTGTCAAAAAAATGATTGGATGAACGATGGATGGCTTGAATAGTATAAGAATCAAAGGATTCATGGAGAAAGAGGATGATATCTTGATACTTTTGGAGAAAATTAATTTTTACATTGATAATTTCCTGTAATTTTTTTGATAATGAGCTTGGAATCCCCATAGATGTTAAGTATTTGAAACACCCAAAAGGACAACAGTTTCAAGACCTAAGATAAGGGATTCATACTCTGTCATATTGTTCATGCATTCAAAGTCAATTTTTTGGGAAATGGGCATGGGAGTGTCCCAAGGAGGAATGAGAATGATGATAATGCCTCCCCCTTGCTGAAATTTAGATCTGTCAAAGAAGAGAGTCATGCGAAGAGGGAAAGACTCATGATGAATATTGTTAATGGATTCATCGGGAAATTTTTCATGAGGAAGGTGAGTGGTAGGAAGAGGGGCTTCAGTTAATTGGCCTGTGATCACTTAGCCTTTAATATACTTTTGAGAGATGAACTCTAGGTAAAAATTTGTCATGAGCATGAGCCATCAAGTGATGTAGATCATTGTGGTAAGGTTTAGAATGCATGGTTTTTAGAAGATGAAAGCTAGTGATTACATACGTTTTGTGATTGAGAAGATAATGGAAAATCTTGGAAGTGGAAAAGAAAAGGGCGCAACATAACTTTTCAGCTTTAGTGTAGCAAGTTTCATACTCGTGAAGGTTACAACTGATGTAATAGAATACTTGATCTCTACCTTGGCCATCATGATGTGCCAACATGACACCAAATGTATGATTGGTGGCAGAGACATATAGATAAAAAGGCCCCCCCTCATGTGGAGGTGTAAGAATAGGTAGAGATAGGAGATACTGCTTAATATCATCAAAGGATTTTTGGCAATTATCGTCCTAGTGGAAGTTGACATCTTTATGAAGAAGATGATGAAAGGGTTGGAAATGGTCTGAAAGTTGTGAGATGAAGTAGTGGATGGACTAAAGCTAGCCCTGAAGACTGTGAAATCTGTTTAATATTGGAAGGAGGATGCATCTCAAGGATAGCCTTGATTTTGGCAGGGTTAACCTCAATACCCCTGATAAAAATGATGAAGCCAAGGAGTTTACCAGTTAACATGCCAAAAACACACTTGGCGGGATTAAGGCGAAGGAAGAAACAAAGAAGAAGCTCAAAGAGGACTTTAAAGATGATAAGATGATCACGTCGATGCTTAGACTTACCTAAAAGGTCATCAACATAGTCTTCTACTATTTTATGGATGAGATCATGGAAAATATAAGTCATATCCCATTAATAAGTAGCACTGACATTTTTCAACCCAAAAGGCATGAAGTGATAGTATAAGGTACCCCAAGGAGGAGTGAAAGAAGCCTTATGTTGTATCTTCTAAGGTGATGAGGATCTGATTATAACCAGAAAAACCATCCATGAGAGAGAGCATCTCATGACCAGTGGTAAGGTCAATGAGATGATCGATGTTGGGAAGGGGAAAATCATCTTTGGGGAAAGCAAGATTGAGATCTTGAAAATCAGTGCAAATACAAAGCTTTCTAGATGATTTAGCAACAAGTATGATATAAGAGACCCATTGGGGATTAGTAAATGGGAATGATGAAATTGGTTGAGAGAAGGCGTTATAACTCCTCTTTGACAAGGGAAATGCGAGGGTGCATGCAGTGAATCTTTTTCTTAACCGGTTTGGCATTGGGGAAAGTGATGATGTTATGGACAACAATGGATGGGTTGAGGCCTTGACATATCAGAGTATGACTATGCGAAGGCTTGGCTATGTTTAGAGAGGAAGGTGTGAAAGATGTAAGCTCTTGTGGATCAAGGGATTGACCCACTTTGAGAATGCGGGGCTCTTGGGAGGTCCCGATGTCGATGTCGATAGTGGATTCGTTGAGGAGATTGGATGTGTTAGGTGGTAAGGTATTATGAAGAGAATAATCTTCCACCCCACATGTAGGAGAGGATAGAATCATCGTTAGTGCATTGAAGAATGTCTATGGTAGGAGAGTCTTCTTCTACCATATCAAGAAAGTGAAAGGGAAGGGACCTAGATTCACCCTAATGTTGATAGGTGAGTGGTCCCAAGGTGATCATGGAGATTAAAAAAAATCTAGAGGGGATGGATGCATGGTATCATCCATATCCATGATCTCATAGGATGGGGAATCTGGATCTGTGAGATAGTCAGATGGAGAGAAGGGAGGTGAGTCAAAGTTGATGGGCGAGATGCAGAAGTATCCTGAAGGGATGGAGGGATCTTGGTATCCCAAGCCAATTTTTTCACATGGTGGACAAGTCTGTTTGAAGACATGGCCATGGGGACCTTGTTCATAATGGCCCATACCAAACCCATTCCATGCACAATAGTGGAGGTATGTGTAGGCAAAGGATGGTTTTACAAGGAAGTTGAAATCGTCGATATATAATTGGGTGTGAGGACGGTCGTCAATATGGGAAGAAGGAGAATCTAAACCACCGTAGATGAGGTTGGTGTGAAGATGAGGTTGACCAAAATAAATTATATCCCAAAGGTTATGTTGATACATGGGAGATCTTTGTCGGGTCTACCATGGCAATGAGGTGTGGGAAGGGAATTAAGCGCAAGAAGATCGATACTCCCCTAACATGAGATTTCCAAAACATTGTCTAAGATAACATCATCAGGTGATTTGGGTGAAGGGATGGATGAGCTGGTAGATGGTTGTGATGAATCATGTTTGGGAATAAGGACATCATTTGGTCTATATGTCACGTTGCATGCTTTGAATGGAGGAGTCATCAACAGGGAGGGTTAAGATCTTTCCCTCATGCTTGTACTTAATGCAACGATGAAGGGTGGATGGGACACAACGCATGACATGGATCCATGGATGCCCAAGAAGGAAATTGTATTGAAATTCTACCTTCTACAATGTAGAAGACTTCATGTAGGATTTTCTCACCAACACGGATAGGAAGAACAATAGTCCCCAAAGTGGGAAGCGATAACATTGTTGAAGGCACTGAAGGACCATGGGTGTTTGAGCGATAGTGGATATTGGGATATGAATTTTGTCAAAGGTATGTGACGAGATGATATTGATACTTGCTCCATTATCTATCATGGTTCAATGAAATAAACATGTCATTGATCTGAACCGTGATAAATAGAGGGAGGTCATGGTCTTCAGGAGGGATGTCTAAGATTTCATCATCGTCGAAAGAGATGGAAGAAGAAAAAGTGTTCCCACTAGGGAAGTGAAAGGCTGAGTCTCATGAGTGGATTTTGGAATTGAATTTTAAGGATTCGATAAGAGAATGTCAGTGGTCTGGGGAGCTTTGTATAAGCTCATAAAGAGACATCTTAACTGGGGCCTGAAGTTGTTTTACAATACTTTCTTCAAGAGGCCGATGTGCAGCTAGGACTAAAACTTTGGGTCTATTGGATGGTGAGGATGAAGTGGGGGTATTGGAAGGAGTGGAAAATAACTACCTTTGGTCTTGAAGGAGGTGTGAATGATGTAAGATCACTAGGAGGAGGAATGGAACAAATTTTTTTTTTGGCTTGGGTTGTGTGGTGGATTTAGGGTCATGTGGGCCAGAACAGGTGGTTATCCAAACACATCATTGATAAAAAGAGGGGGACCATCCCTAGGGACATATTATTTTTTTTGTGGGTTGGTGACATCCTTGGACGTATCTTATTTTGGTGGTGGCATGTTGGCAAGTGACCATCCTTGGATCAATCAACATGAAGAAGGAAAATAAATACATTCTGTCTTTTGGTGGTGGTTCATTACTAAAAATACATAACCTTTGTTGGACAAGAGTCCCTATGGATCAGATGAAAGGGGTGGCTTAGATGTTCTGGTAGATGAAGGTTGGGATGAGGGAGTTGATTGGTTTGGTGGAAGAGTTGGTTCTCCCTCATTAAGGAGGTCATCGTTATGGATAAGGTTATGTATGATTATTCAAAGAGATTTACAGTGTTTTTCTGTCATGCCCTGGTGCATGATGGTATGCACAAATAAGATTGGAGTCAAACTAGGAGGGTCATGGTGCATTTGGATCAAAGGATTTTATGGGTGGTAAGGTGATCATTGACACTTGGAGTAATTGATAAAATATCATCGTGTAATACCCTAAGGGATTAGGTGACAACATGGATATGGGTGAAGGTGTTTGTGATGGATGTAACAATGGCTTGGTGTGAGGTGGTTTGATGGGAACTTTTGACCTTGTTTTATATTTGGGGGAGGATGAAGATGGGTTACATGTTTGGATTTTGGTTGATGATGTGGATGATCTATATTCGGTACTGGAAGATGATTTGGAAGAAGGTCAGTACCATACTGTCTTATCAGTGGTAGAGGTTTTAGATGAAGGGGGTGGTCCCAAAATAGAAGAGGATGAAGGGACTGATCCCAAAATAGATGAAGACAATGTGGTTGGTCCCAAAATCGAGGAAGATGAAGGGGCTTTAAGAGATCTGATTTGAGAGGGAGGAATGTCTATCTTTTTGTGGGGATGTGTAAGAGACTTTTGATTAGGGACACCAAGGTTTATAGTTTTTGTTTGCGTGACTTGTCTTTGGTGGATGTAGTGGCCTCACTAGTTGGTGCTTTTGATATAGATGATGGGAGGGGTCATTGCATAATGTGTTTAACTATGTCTAACGGGGTGGTTGACTGTGGGATTAATGACTAGTGGGTGTTTGTGTTATAGGTATCATTGGTGTGTCACTCATGCTTTCTTTGACTATGGGAGTTTGTGTCATAGGTGGAGGTGTAACCATAGGTGAGTCTCGGATATCGATGGGGGTGTAATCATGTTGTGGGTAGAAGTTGACATCAGTGTGAAGGAGGTTGATGTGGTAGAAGTTGGAAGAGATGAACTCATAGAAGGTGGAGATGAAGAAGTGGTTACAACCAATTCCAATGAAGTTTTGGCTCATGTGACAGGTTGGAGAGGGGTCTAAAATAGGTGTAGGCATCGTAGATGACAATGCCATAGATGATGATGTCAAAAAGTGGTCCACAGTGTTGATGATGTGTACATTGGGAGGTTGAGATGTGGGGGGTAGTTTGATTTGTGGGTGTATTTTTGGGGAAAGGTTGTTTGAAGACATCAAGTGGTTGATTAGGCAACACGTTAGGGTTACCTACATGAAGATCCCCTTGATCGATGAGTTTTTGAATGAGGTCTTTAAACGTTTGACATTTCTCTATGTCATGTCCTCGAACCTGATGGAACTTAAAGTAATATTCCTCATGATACCAAACCGGTTTTGGTCATGAATCATCTAGTGGTTGAATGGGTGGAAGTGTGATGAGATGAGTGGCCATCAGTTTATCACAATACCACATTGTATGGCTCTCCAAGTGGAGTGTAGTTAGGTGGTGGTCTAAGGGTTCTTTATGGAGGACCCACATTGGGAGTGGGTGAAGGAGAATATTTGAACACTATGGTATTGGCCATGTTTTTTGATTTGTTGGTGTGGGTTGATGGCTTGATGAACTCAATTTTTGGTTTATTCGATCTAAGTTTTAGTTGGCCTTGCTCAAGGGAACAGAGTCTCGAGTTTCTGAGCCATGGTAAATGCTTCATCAAATGTGTGGAAAGATTGAATCTGCAAGGTAGATGATATGTTATTCGCGTAGGAACGTGAAAACAACTCAATGAGCTCATTTTGTGAGAAGAACAAACGAAAGTTGGTTGATGATCCCATGTTAATGTGTGACAAATTCTATAATGGAATCATTGTCATATTGGTGAATAGTGTACAAGTTTGTGATGGTGATCTTGCGAGCTATGTTAATGGAGAAATGTTCCAAGAAGATTTGTATAAGTTAGGTGAATGAAAAGAGGGAGTGTTGGGGGATACCGTTGTACCAATCCAGTGCAGGACTAAACCAATGACATAGGAAAGGTGTGTAGCATTAGATCTTGATCATGGGCTATGAGGTAACACGCATGCTTGAACACACACAGGTGTTGCTAGGGATCTTCCTTACTATTAAATTTGGTAAATTTAGGAAGCTCCCAATGAGGAGGATAAGGCTTGACAGGGACCGATGGGTTAATCTGTTCATTTCAAATTTTGATCATAGGAGAATGTAACCTTTGGTCCCAAGGTCATGGATTCAAGATTAGCCAACCTACTCATCAAAGCATGTAGGGGATCATTTGAAGAAGATACCTGTGATTGGGTGTTTTGGGAAATAGCTTGATAATGTTGTTGGGAATGAATGGGTGTTTAGGTATTGTCTTGATAGGTCATGGGTTAAAATTGTTGTAGTGGTTGGTATTGAGAAACAGGGAGATGATGTGATTATTGAGATTGGATAGGTTGCTGTGAGATGGGGATGTGAATTTGTTGAGGTATGTGATAAGTGGACGATGGGTTGAGATTGTGGAGGAGGATTATTCATAACATATTGGTAAACGACCCCCAAGAGGTTGATGGGCATGAGTAGACCCCACTGGGTGAGGTTGGGAAATGATGACATTGGTGTGTATGCGAGATGTGAGGGGTAAGGATCAGTCATGTTATTTAGATAAGAGAGGTAATGATTGGGGTGGTTGGGTAGGTTAGATGGGTGTGCTAGTGACAACAGTGGATGATCGAAGTAATAGGGAAATGAGTGTTTGATGGGATGTAGATTGGGGGGAATAGGTGCCACAAGTTGTGTGGTTTGGCGAATTGGAGGATCGATAGAAGAAGATGGGCCAAGCTCATGTTGGGCCATGGATAGCTCATTCATGGCTCTAGGAAAGAACACCGCAAGCTGTGAGGATAACACTTGGGTGGTTTCAGGATTGGAATGATAGGCATAAATTTGTTGAATGGGTGGCCCATCGATAGGAAGTTGGGTGGATTTCCTAAGGAGGTAATCATGGAGGGGCCACAGGATTAGCGTCAAGGAACTCTTGGAACTCCACATTTCCACAAGGGATAATGCGAGGCCAAAAAGTGTCAACTGACGTAGTGGATTGAGGGGTTGACCATTCTGGATGGTATAACATGATGGTGTGGGAAAGGGTTGTTACTATCAAGGGCAGTGGTTTGTATGGGGTGGGTCACAGACTGAGTGACTATGAAAAATGTCATAATGAGAATTGATGAAGGATTAGTTAATGGTGGATTTGGTTGAGACAAAGTAGTGGTGTTTTTGGAGGAGAATTTTTGTTCCATTTTCTTAGTTTGTGGGATCGTGTAATGACGAGAATGAAACAAGAAGTAACTATTGCAGTGATTTCTAGTTTATCAATACGCAAGTCAGGTAAATAGTTATATTTTTGGTTTTTTTGAATTTATTAATAAAGGAGTGAAAAATAAAAGGGGATGGATAACAAGGTACCTAATAAAGGGTAGTCTATATTTTGTCCTGGGAGTCCTCGATATACCTAAAGGTACGAGAGGCATGAGTCGGTACAAAGTTTCTAATGTGGCCAAAAAACCATGGCAGATTTCTATCAGGTAATGAAATATCGATCAATCCACTCGGTAGGATTATATTTTAGATGTGTTGATTTTATTCGCGAGTTTAGGTTGTGTGTGGAAATGTGAGGTGTAGAAGGTTAACCCCTACTTAAATTCATATTAAAACCAAATCCAAATGTGATCTTTCAATGACGACACACACAAGAAAAGGGAAGTTGTGATGCAAAAGGAGCAAAGAAAGAAAAATGAGGAATACCTAGATAGTGATTTTCCTTTTTATCTGAATGCACATGATAATGACGTGTTTGAAAGTGGTAATCAGTGACCAGGAATGTCCATGGACCCTAAATTTGCACCATTCATGATTGCAGAAGGGATATATGAAAGGGATTTACTGAGTGTTTATGTTTCAAAATTTGATCATTGATGGCGTATTTTGGTGGTGATAACTTTGTATACTTCATCTGCAAAAGCAAATGACACAATTAGTGCACGTGGTCGACAAAATAAGAAAACAAGTTAGATGTCCTAATGTTGTTATGTGTTAAAAAAAGGCTTAGTTAGATAAATAATGAAAATAATTATTCTAAGTAATTAATAAAAATTATAGTCCAAAAAATGCCTAAATGAGCAATGTGGACAATTAGTCACTTATGTACGAAAAAAATGGTGGTCTTAAATGAGATAAATCGACCAAATGAAAATACTGGCACGACTTAATTAACAAACTAAGTGTAATCAAATACTAATGGAGCGTCAATATTAATTAATTAATGAACTAAAATAATCGAACTTCCAAATCGAAACAAATTAAGCCGCTAATCAAATTAACTAAGTAAAAATTAAATAATATGAACTAAATGAAAGCTAAATAAATATTAAAATAAAAAAGAATGAGGTGTTAAGTAAATTAATGGATTGATGAAGAATGAAATTAGATAGAAAAAGGAAATCCATGATTTTTTAACAAACTAATTAACATGACTTAATTGACAAACTAAATATTAAAGTATGAACTAAATAAAAACTAAGTGAAAATCAACTAATATGAAGTAAATGGAAACTAACTATATAATAAAATAGAAATGAATGAGGTGTTAACCAAATTAATGACTTAGATGATTACTGAAATGAGGTGTTGTACAATTTGAATAAGACACACGTAGGCTCATATAACTCGATGGTGGGTCAAGCCTAATAAAGGCTTTACCACTTTGACTACTGACGTATGTGGGACAATTGAACAATCCGACCACCAACTGAAAATGCCAAAGGAATATCGATGAGAAGTATAGGTTGAATTCTGACGTGGGAGACAGGGGCAGTGAATGATTTTGGAGATGGGTGGGGTGATGTCAGTGGAGTGACTGCGGTTGTTGGAGATGGGTGGGGTGATCTCAGTTGGCATTGAGGGAGAGATACATTGGGAGGTGAGGGTCATGACGAGTTGTGTGGGGAAGGAGATGATGATTATGTCAAGGGATGCTTGGTGGATTCAAATATTTTCAAACACGATCAGATAAGGAAACACGAAATTTCAAGAATAGAGAATATTTTAAACTCCTTTGACTAGTCAATACCACCCTTAAATAAAGCAACTGGGGTGAAAGATGACAACATTAGTTCAATCGAATATATTCATCTTCAGCTCTATAAGGATACTACTATATTTCTCAGAATTTCCTTTGACAACGATTCCTCATTTACAATTATGGTTGGTAAATTTTCTATTGAAAAGTTGATATATGCTTTGACATTAAGATGAGAAAATTGGGGGTTGTCCGAATCAGTTTCTGTTGACAAGAAATCTAGTGGGGGCACTTGATGGAAGGTGATTTTTTGCATATTTTGTCAAAAACACGTATGTTGTCATGTTGTTATAGGTCCAAGGTACAGGTTTGGGAAACTAAAGCAATTCCAAGCTTGTAAAATCCTGGTTTGGTGGCATAATGTTAGGGAACGTGAGAGCGCTATGCCATGCTCACATTCCTTAGAGTATAGACATTATATGTGTATTTGGATTATAAGTTTAAAGTTTAAGATTTTCCTTTATTATTATTTATATTTTATTATTTCTTATACTTTAAATATATTTTAGTAAATATAAGAAAATCAGGGTCACGCTACACCTTATGGAACTAGTCTCACAGCTCCATGAGTCACGGTTTAGGAGATGGTTTTTTATAATCTAATCTGGTTAGTATATAGGTAATTTTTAGGATTTCAACATTCAGCCTAAAGCTTTTAGCATTTAAATTCTATAATCATTGGCTATTTTAGCAACAAAAATAGTCATTGTTTAGGTTTTGAGGCCTTTTGGATTGTTTACTGACATTCGTAGGAGTGTTAGATGTGTCAAAATAAAATTTTACAAACCTCACAACTCTTAAAGGAAAATACATCTGCTCAAATATATACACCCATGAAATGCCTTATAATACATAACAAATAAAAACACATGTGTTGGACATAGTGTCATTGATGTCAAGTTGCATTAATGAAAAAGGGTGTCCAGGTGGTATATGAGTCAACATGAGGTTTCAATCATCAAGAAGCATGAAGTTTTATTCGTAGTTCCCTATTTTAGTGTCATTAAGTATTGCAATGGTGAAGTGTTGTTTTGGAACCAAAAGGGATAGCTTCACTATTTTGAAATTATTCATGATACCTTCAATCCTTAGAGAAAATTGGATGTCTCCAACATGTAGAGGATTCACATAGATTTTCGATGGCTATTTGTTTTCCTCTTAACTCCTTACAGAGCTCCTGGAATCTTCAAGAGATGTTAGGTTTCACCATTAGAGTGTTTGTTCCCTGCACCTAGAAAACACATTGTCGAGAAGATAGTCCTTGATTGATAAAAACTTTCCTAAATATTTATAAATTACCTTCAACACTTCCAATATTCCCCAACATGTTGGAGATGGGTCTATGTAGTAACATTTACAACTATCGAATATCAAATCTAACACATTCAAATAAAGATCTAACAATCCCCACAATCTACATCAGTGGAAGTATAAACAAAAATAATCCAAATCAAACAAAGTACACAAAAATAATGCAACATGTACCATGGTTCACCCAATGTGGGCCATGTCTACCAAAGATAGAGATCTAATATATATAATATAACAAGAGTACAAACAAACTCTTCTGCACAAGAGTACATGTATCTCTACAAGAGTATCTCCTCTTCCAGATCTCCACCCAGATCTTCCTGAGTACACTAAAACATGCCTCCATACCACCACATGTGTCTCTTCCAGATCTCTAACTGGATCTACATGAGTCCACTATAACCGTGCCTCTTAAACACCACTAAATATCACATACTTGAAAATACCCTGCATCTGCCACTGTGTAACCAAGATCTCGCTGTACTGTGAATCTACAAACAAGACCTCTAAAAGGGTCTACTAATGTGCAACCATAACCATGCACCAAGAATTAATTATCTCCTCCATCACTGCATCAACCTCTGCAAACATAAAGACGACTTCCTCTATAATACTAGATTCCTATGGATCAACAATACATCATGATCTCATGGATTTGTAATACAAGATCTCACAACATGTGGATCTACAAGAATGAGAAATAACAAGATCTCACAACAACATGTGGATCTAACAAGAAGGAACCCTAAGTGATTTTCATACTATGAAAACCATTATATGAGACTAAACAATACAAAGGAAATATAGTAGAAGATAATACCATCTTCTCACCAACAACGTACCTACACTTTCCTTCTATTCAACATCTCTCTATGAAAGATCATATCTTCATGAAATCAACTTTTTTTTTCTTCTTATTCTTCTTCTTCTTCATCCTTTCAACCAAGGATTATGCTCTTATTCTCATCTAACACCTCTAACCCTAGTTTTCTAGCTTATATAATCCTAGAAAACCTTAGGGAAAAATAGCCAGGTAATTACATCCAATATATTTGATTTAAAACAAAAGCTATATTAAATCCCGTGACTTATAAATAAAACACTCCCGTACAGGTAACCGATGCCAATTACTATGTGACCAATGCCAGTCACATCCTAACTAATGCCAGTCACTGTGTAACCAAATCACTTTGTAATGCATGTTCCAGTGAAGCTATTTAGCTCCAAAAACTAACAATCTCCGATTCAGAGATAAATTGTTGAACCTGCACCTATACCTATACATCACCACCCTCTACATACCGTGAAGACCATCTATTATTTATATCAACAATTCTCTTAAATGAAATCAGGAATATCAAACCATCTTCTCAAACCAAGAAGATAAAAGCATGACTTACCAAATCTACATGAAGCTACAACTGATGCATGACACCAAGCCTCAGGTACCCACTAAATTGTAACACCATACCAATTGTTAGTATAGGAAAATTAATCCAATCTAGCTCCTCATGCAACAAGCCATCATGAATAACTCACCTGCAATAGCTCCCACTCAAAATGAAGTACTGAGCCTAAATCTCATCCATAACCATACCTGTAAAACCAAACCATGTTCTCCAAACATCTTTCCATGTCTCCATGTAACCACTAATGCAACTGACCAAGAAAAGTCAAACTAGAATATGTGAAAGCAAAACAAGATCCTGGGTAAAGACATCCCAAATGAGTTCTATCTACAATAGTGCGTGATCAATCCACTAATTTACATAACTTAAAGAATCCAAACAATGCAATATGTAAATCCAACCCTGCATAAACAACTAGCATGTCCAAGACAATCATCAGTAGATAATATCTCCCATGGAGTAACATAGTAATCAAGAGGAAATACAAACATCCCCTACTCATGCTCAATGCATCCATGTGTAAATCAAACATCTACATCATCATGGACTCACAAAAGTGAATCTATCCACATGTAAAAACTCACCATATACATCCATCCATATCTCCAGGATCTCCAGAAGATCCAAGTATGCCACCAACTAACTCCAAAGCCGAATATGAATCTTGTGCTCATCAATGTCAATAACAAAGATCTTTGCTAAACCATGCCACTAATATCAAGTGTAAATACCAGCATACATGTCATCAACATACTACACAAGCCAACCAAGATGAAAGAAAAATAAGGACACCATCTAAAAAAGGTAAATAAACATTGTTGTCAAACATGTGACCTAACCAACCACAGTTGCTCAACTGACCATGGTGAACTCCTGACCGACCAGGGTTCCCAAATGACCGACCATGGTTACTAGATGACTGATCAGGGTTGCCCCTAACTAATACCGGTCTCTATAATAATAATATTTTCTCCTTTTCACCCTTCAAACTCTGAAAAATGCTTTATCATCTAAAACCAACTGAATCAACCATCAACTGCATTCCCTAAAGAATATCCAAGCACCAAAAAATAAACTAGAAGTGACATCACAAAGGAATAAACTCAAAATAACTACAAAACCATGACTGCCCTCCAAAACCAACTTGTGCCTCACACTACTCTAAATCATAGCATACTCCTCTCACTCTACACGTGCATATGTGTCCAACCTGTAATGCCAACAACCATATCTTGCTCACACTAAACACAAAATCGCATGCACTGCCTCTAACACCAAGATCAAAAGCTAATATGTCAGTGAGAAATAAAACCAGATGAAAGAACTATAAAATTGATTCCCTTTCTTCTCTGAGAATAATTCTACATCACAGAAGTTTGGGATTCTCGTGAAATAGGTGAATCACCTTCTTTCCATCCATGTTCACTCAACATCTCTCATTACATGCAACTATGTCTAATCATGAATTTTCATTGAGGATCTCATCCTTAGACTAGAAACTCTTGTCGTCAAGATTTCACACAACCTAGAAATAAAATTCAAACAACACCAAAAAAAACCATGGTGTAAATATGTACACACTATCCAAACATAATATTAGTTACTCCAAACTAAATAAATAAAACATCAATCATATAAAGATACCTGACTCAAAGTCTCAATGGACTAAACAAGCCAAATCCGTCCTCTTTCTGATTTGAACCATGAAGTGATCTACACCGTTTCTGTCATGTACATTATGTATAAAAAAATCAATTCTCCAAACCAGGACAAAAAACCATCTTCCCTCTCCTACTACAAAAAAAAACCTATATAGATAAGTTTCCATAGAGACGGACCACAGTCATCTCCTAACCGATCATGATTAGTTGACCAATACCAGTTCCTCTGTGACCGACCTCATTCTCAGAATGATGTCAATGCTACTGGAATGAACCCAATGCCACACAATTTGGAATAGAACACCACACCAGGTGCCTACTTTGACTGAAGCCGATAGTTGAGCCAAGCCATCCATTTCAAGAATCATCCAAATTGTACAAAAATACTACAACAATAAACCATGTAATAAATTACATCAAGATGAAATACATCACCTTACTAGCACCAAGATACTCAACCGCATCTTAAACTGAACTAAAGTACATGATTCTCTGATGGAATCCCCATGCATCTACCTGCACCAAGGATGCATACATGCTCCTTTTCTTTGTCTAGACCTACAATCCAAAACCATGCATGTGTAATTAAGCCATATAAGCATTGCAATACTAAAACAAAACCATACCTTTGTAGCTCAGATCTGCAATCTGACCAACATGCTTACGTCTCTAAGAATAAGGGACACCTTTGAAAATAAGGTACATTCCATGCATCTCTCCATTTCTTTAGATATGTGATTTTCTGTTTAAAACCAGGCTGCCCAGTAACCAGCCATGATCACCTTGTAACTAGACACAGTTACCCTGTAACTGACCACAGTTACCCTGTAACTGACCAAGGTCACCCTGCCGATGCCGGTTTCCACCTAACAGATGTTGGTCATTGTAATTTCTAGCAACCTTACTCTTCCAGCTCCCACTTGAGATTAAATCTCTTCCTGTTATTTTCACATCAAGAAAAATAAACCTTACTCTCATACACGTCAGTAATAACCACTAACAAAACCATGAAGCAAACCCTTTCTCTAAAATAACCAATGCTCTGATACCGTTGTTGGGGATGGGTCCATGTGGAAAAATCTGCAACTATAAAATATCAAATCCAAAACATGAAAATACGGATCTAACAATCCCCAAAACCTAAAGCAGTGGAATTATAAACAAGAATAATCCAAATAAAACAAAGTACACAATATGTACCATGGTTCAACCAATGTGGGCTACATCTACCAAAGCTAGAGATCTCATATATATAATATAACAAGAGTAGAAACAAACTCTTATGCACAAGATTACATGTATCTCTACAAGAGTACCTCCTCCTCCATATCTCCAACTAGATCTACCTGAGTACACTACACCGTGATCCATGCCACCACAAGTGTCTCCTCCATATATCTAACCAAATCTACCTGAGTGCACTATAACCGTGCCTATGAAACACCACCATATCTCACATACGTCTTCCAATGTGTAACCAAGATCTCATTGTAATGTGAATTTGCAAACAAGACCTCTACAAGGGTTTAACAATGTGTAACTGTAACCGTGCACTAAGAAGTAAGTCTCTCCTCCATCACTGCATCAACCTATGCAAACATGAAGATAAATTCCTATAAAATACTAGATTCCCATGGATCAACAATACATCATGATCTCATGGATCTGTAATACAAGATCTCACAACATGTGGATCTACAAGAATGAGAAATAACAAGATATCACAACAACCTATGGATCTAATAAGAAGGAACCCTAAGTTATTTACATACTATGCAAGCCATTACCTAAGACTAAACAATGCAAAGGAAATACAGTAGAAGATAATACCATCTTCTCACCAACAATGTACTTGCAATTTCCTTCTGTTCAGCTTCTCTCTATGAAAGCTCCTGTCTTCATGCAATCTACTTTTTATTTTTCTTCTTCTTCATCCTTTCAACCAAGGATTATGCTCTTCTTCTCATCTAACACCTCTAACCCTAGTTTTGTAGCTTATATAAGCCTAGAAAAATTTAGGGCACAATATCCATGCAATTACATCTAATAGATTTGATTTAAAACAAAATTTGAATTAAATCCCATGACTTATAAATAAAACACTCCAGCACAGGTAATCAATGTCGGTTACTTCCTGACTGATGCCAATCACTGTCTGACTGATTCCGGTCACATCCTGACCAATGTCAGTCATTGTGTAACACAGTCACTTTGTAATGCATGCTCCAGTGAAGCTATTTATATCCACAGCATAATACAACATCACCTATTGAAGCTTAATATATTTCCTAAACTCTACCAGATGGTGTTTTATTAGATCCAGAATGGCCAAATTAACTAGCATGGAAATTAATTTTTTTTAAGAATGAAAACTAAGCCCTTAATTGAAAATAAGGCTTTTCATTCACTGTGTAACCTTCCTCTTGTGATGTAGGAGAATCTTGTTAATAATCAATTTTGGATTTCTTAGGTGACTAGGGTGTCTTGGGTCCACTTGAGATGGTCATTGCTTGTACTAGTCCATGTGGAGTCCAGAGGAAAGAATAGGGATTTTCCCTCCAAATGTATAATTTGAATATTTGAACTAGCTTTAGGTATGTTATAGGCTTAGATTTTAAGTTGTATAGTCCTCTCAGATCTAGATATTCGATTTGGAGGTTAGAGACCATTTTGAAAAGTATTTTCACGTGTAAATATATATTTTGGATTGTCTTCTTATCTATAATGGTGTTCAAGGATTCATGGAACCCTCATAGTGTCCAAGGAATAGAAAATAGATAGAAATACTTACTTAGACCAGACAATCCCCTGTTTTAGAAGTTTAGTAGTATGTAGCATGAACATAATGATTTAATGGAATCCTTGATTGTATTTCAGGGCATTGATCACAAGGACTTGGTGTTGTAAAATTCAAGAAATGGTAATAAGCCATCTAAAGGAGGATTTCTTAAATTAAATTTGTGTTCACAATCCTAACTATGTGTACCATGTCTTAAGGGCCTAGAGTAGAATATTCATTGTAAAATTTAATACTTATGGCTGGTATGGTCCTTAATAAGTGTGTAGGAAGGTAATAAGAAAACCAAGAGTTTAAAAATCCCTAGTACATGTTGGAATAAGAATAAAAGAAAAGGAATGCTCTAATATAGTCTAGCAGTGTTAATGCCTAGTTTGAGGGCTAGGAAGGATTTACTTTTAGAAAAATAGTATTCATTCCATGTGTTTTAAGTTGGTGGAGTCTCTGACAAGTTGAAGGAAGGGCTAAGAGCATTAAGGAATCATAAAATTAGGGCATAAGGATAATTTTTTTAGTGGTTGGTAAGAAGCAATGTACAATCATGCTTATTTCTTGTGTCTGTCAAGACCAATCTTAAGAAATAGCTATCTTGAGAAAGAAACTCATAAGGAAGTTATATAAATATCATCTAGGGGGTGGTGTTAGAATGTTTTGAATCCTTGAGTAACAAGGGAAAATCCTTATACAAATTTAATCAAGAAGACCTAAATTGACTGTCCTACATAGTGCCATGAAGAAGTCTAGAGAGAGTAAGAGTTTGTATGAAAATCCTTAAGTGAAAGAAGAAGAGTTGAGTGATTTGCATTAGTGATTAGGAGAGGGGTATACACATTGAGATGAGTGAAAAGACTATTGAGTAATTTAAGTAAAGGTGAAGGTGAAAAAAAAAGTTGCAAAGATTGTTTATAGATTGAGCAAACAAGGAATCTTAAAAACTCAAAAGTTGAAAATCTAGAAAGATGATGGATAAAAGAGCAATGGATCATTGAGGTGTTCTTGAGTAAGGTATATGGGTGTGTTGAAAGGTGGATGTAAGGTTGAAATGTGGATGCAGAGAAGACTCTGATACCATTTCAGAGAACACCCTTTTGATCAATTGTTTCCACATGGAATTAGAATTTGAAGGTTAATCACATGTTCCCGACCTCCACAATATATTGAGCTCATTACCAAGCATTGTAAGCTAGGAAAAATACACTACTAACAAGGAAATAAAATACCAATAATCATACCTCCTCCTTCGCATTCCGTAGCAAACCTCAGAATGGGCTAGGAAACTTGGATTGAGCCCTGATTGTGTGATATGTAGGTCCTTTTCTTCAAGATGGAGCAAGGCCTTCCTGCAACAACGATCTTCTTACTTTGCACTATATGGGAAAAATGATTATGAGGCTATTTATGCATTAGGACAAGGAAGAAGGATGTTATTTTCTCAAAGGATGCAAGAACTTAGATAGGGCATTCAAGCTTATTCTCCGTGTGTTTAGAGAGGAGGGGTAAGGTTGTATTTATAGCTAGGGGGAGTGATTAACTTAGAGTAATTTAAGTAATCATGGTTTGAAAATGTGGGCAAGATTAGGTGAGTGGGGACCATGAAGAATGCGTGAGGATTTGATTTTGGATTTTTAATTGATAAGTAGAGGATTTTAGGTGAGTGGGGACCACAAAGGGTGGGTGAGGATTTGAATTTGAATTTTTAATTCAATAGTAGAAAAACATGGAGAATAATGACATGTGGCGAGGATTGAGTTATTTTTTGGATTTTGAAACGGATAATTAATCAAATTATATTTGATTAATTCGAAGTATATTTTTGTGGGAAATGAGGAAGGGGAATTAATTGATTTAGGACAAATGTGAAATTAGGGTGTCTACATTTTCCCCTCTTTGGAAAGGTACTATGAAAGTAGTGTCCTTTCAAAGAAAGTAAACGGGATGGGGGAAGAATTCAATCTACTTTTCTTAAGCAAAAGGTAGACCGAATGTTTGTTGGGGAGAATAGAAAGTGGTGAGTGATGGATGTCATAGTATCCTCCAAGACAAAAATGTCACGAGAAGATGTGATTATGGATAGATGTGGTGATGCCCCTTCGAGAGGACTGACAAGAATGGAATATACGATAGAACTCTCAAAAAGAAGAGAAATGAATTCTATGGAGAAGAGGATGATAATTAAGTGGAAGAGATTGGAATGACCACACGACGCAAATGGAGAAAGGATTCAATCGACCTTGAATGCTAGATGTGAGGGTGCATGGGAAAGAGAAAAGGGAATGGATAGGATTGGGGGTTGATTACGAGAAGAGTAAGGGAGATAGGGGAGGGGGAAAAAAGGAATGAAAGAGGTATAAATAAGAGAGAGGGATGATAGGGGAAGAAGGGAATGATGGACAAACAAAGAAAAAATAGGAAAATGATAGAGTAGAGGGTGAAGGGATAAAATAGGGAGATGTGTAAAATGAAGGAAGCAACAGAGATAGTAAAGATGGATGCGTGAAAGTGAAAGAAATGATAAAGCTAAGAAAAGTAGGAAATGAGAAAGGATAAATAAGAAGGAGAAAACGAGGTGGGAGTAGGGGTGAAATGGATGAAAATGGAAAGAGGATGAAAGAAAGAAGTAGAACAGAGAAAAAAAAGAAACTATGAGGGGCGAGGAAAGTGTGAAAAAGAATAGAAAAAGATACAAAATGAACGAAAAGGTAGGGGTGGTAGAGAAAAGGAGAAGTGGTCAGAAGAAATGTGAAAATTAGGGGAGAGGAAAGGAAGATATAGAGAATATAGGGAGAAGATTGAAGGAATCGTGTCATTGCGAGGAAGACCAAGGCAAAGAATATGAAGCAGATAGTATGGAGATGCATGTGGAGGGTGGTATGATAAAAAAAGACAGGACAATGCTAAAGAGCTAGGTTATCGATGGGGAAGTAAGGAGGAAACGTGATGGAAAAAGGGGAAGAAGATGATAGAGGGAAGGGAAATAAGATGAGGGGTGGAAGAGATAAGAGGATAACAAATAAAATGATGTAGAAGGAAGGGAATACAGAAAGGGGATAATAAATGGAAAGGGAACAGTATAAGGAATGTAAAGAGAAGAAAGAGGGAAGGAATGACATCGATTGGAAAAGATGTGGAGATGCATGAAATGAGGATATTAGGACTATGAGAAAATAGACAAAGGATGTATGATGAAGACATTAAAGATATTGAAGAGGGAGAAGGGAAGATGGAGAGATGGGTAAGAAGTGACAAGAAAGGGTGGGATTGAGAGAAAAGAATAGGAGAGAAAAGAGAATGGGGGATAGAGGAGGTAATGCCAATGAGGGGATGTTAGGGAAAGCCCCCTTACAATGAGTGGTGGGGAAGGGTGAGAGAAAAAATGAAGAAAAGGAGAAATATAACGAGGATTGGAAAGGGTATTGCCAACAAAGGGACATTAGGGAAAGCCCCCTTATAATGAGTGGTGGGCTTAGAGGAGGGAAGAAATGAAGGGAAACTCTAGAAGGTCCAAGGGATTGAATGAGGTAGTGCGGAATGAGGATTGATGATTTTTAGGGAAAGCACACTTACAATTATTAGCATGGGAATAGAAGATGATGATGAAAGAATGATAGAGGAATGTTAACAATAATGGTGAACACGTGTGTGGGTAGAAATGTGGGGGGGATTTGAAAAGATGAAGTGGAAAGAGTAAAGAAAATGGGAGGGATAAGTTGGGGCTAGGTGAAAGTGAGGAGAGGATGCAGGTGATGAGGATGACCGAGGTGAGGATGAAGAAACAAGACATGAAAATAATGGGAAGAAATGGTATGATGGATGATGGATCAAGAAGGGGAAAATGGGGGAAAAGAACGTGATTGTAGGTGGAGAGATTATATGTATGTTGTAAGAGGATATGTGGAGAAATGATAATAGTAGGAGGAAAAAGTGGGTAGTAGGAGATACCAGGTGGAAGCAACAATCAACAAAGTGAACAAAGAATGAGGTGGGGGAGAAGTTCATGATGACAAGTTAAGTGTAGGGAGGACCCTGACATAAGATTGTCATGTGATGGAAGTGGTTAAGTAAGATTTGCCAAGCGAGCAAAAACTAGAGATGACAAGTGCTCAAGCGAGAAGTGGTGTTTGCGAGAATGGAAAAGGAGGTGAAAGGATGTGATAATGTGGAAATGCCAAGAAAAAGTGAAGGGTGAAGGGTGTGTACTGATGAGGAAAGGAAAGGAGACAAATCATCCTTAAGAGGGACTCTTCAGTGAGATTGCCATGCCGGGTGAGTGGTTTAAGTAAGATTGCCAAGTAGAGGAGGGTGATAGTGGTGGTAAAAATATGTGATGATGGGGAATGAAGAGGAAAGATGGAGGGTGAGATTGTAGAGTGATAGGCAAGTGTAAGATGACATGTCATGCTTAAGATAATCTCTTAAGTAAGATCGTCATGCTGCTGGAGAGGTTTTGTAAGATCACCTAACCGACATGGATGATATGCAAGGAGAAAGAAAATGATATTGGGGACAAGGGTGGAATGGTAGGTTTAAGAAGATGATCGTGACGAGAGGAGGGGAGAAATAAGATGGGGCAAATATGATGGGATGGGGGAAGGCCATAGGGTAGATCAATCTTAAAAGAAAATATTAAGTAAGATTTCCATGCGTTTGGAATGGTTAAGTAAGATCACCAAGTTGAAGAAGAATAATAATGATGATAGAGTTGGTGGGAATAGGGTATGATAAAATGGACTGAAGGGGAACCCTCAAGTTAATTCGCCATACTATGAGAGTGTGTAAGCAGGATGATCATGACATAAGATGGATTTGGGGAAGGATGAGAAAAGAGTGAGTGAGGTATGCTTGATTGGAATAGGATACGAGATGAGGTTATAACAAGAAAGAAAGGAAACAAAGGAGTGTAACATGAATGGATGAAGGAATATATGTTGTGAAGGGTGGAAAGTGTGAGGGGAATCCTTAATTGGGATGCCTGCGTGATGAGAGTAATGATGCAAGAATGAGAAGCAGAAGAGGTGGAATGGGAATATGTGTGTGGTGGTGAGTGTTGTTTGATGAGAGGGGAGGTGGTGAAGAAGCTTCTATAGCGGGAAGATCTTAGGGAGAGGATAACAATCCACTGAGGATTCCATATAGAAGGGGTTATTAAGTAAGATTGTCAAGTGGGAAGCAAAAGGGTGAAAGGAAAGAATACAAATGGGTGAGAGGGGACAAGAATGGTGAGAAGGGTAATATGGGGATAAGTGGAGGAGGAGTAAAAATAAAGAGCGAGGATGAATGGATCAAATACATGGTGAGCATGGTGGGGGAGAAGGAGCTGCTAGATAGTGAATGCTACTTGAGAAAGATCGTTAAGTAGGATTCATAAAATGCAATGGTGATCAAGTAGGATTCCCAAAATAGGGGAATGTATTAGTATGGGTGAACAGATGGGGTGTAAAGTAAGATGCTGATCATGCAGGAAGATACTCTCGTGATGAAAATCATCTTAATTTTAATATAGCACATAACATGATGCATAGTGATATAAAAGATCAGGATGACTAGACTGTAATATGCATGATAGCATATACAGGGGCCATCAAAAAGGTTTGATGCCCCAGTACTATATGCAAATGGAAGAGAGTATAGACAGAGGCTATCAAGAAAATATGATGCCCCAGTACGACATGCAATCAGATAACATAAAAATATTAGAGAGAACACCAGGATACATAAAATCAAGACGCCCCTTGTAATATATAAAGATACAAGAAAAGCAATTAATAATTTATAACTAATAATGCAACACAAGAACCAATAAACATGTCCCTAACGTGTTCCATAGTGAGGATTGATTGGATGTGCCCCCAAGCAGGGGTATGAGGACATAGTAAAGTATTGGGTCATTATCCTCAAACAAGGAAGACAATGAGAGCCGGATTTTCCCCAAGCGAGGATTCATGCGAGGAGAAGTGTTTTAAATTCGGTAGTCATAAAATGATTGGATCAGTCATTGGGGATAAGAGTTCCAAGGTTGAATTGTGTTGGTATTTTTAGATTTTTTGTGATTTTACAACATTTTTGTTTTTATGTTTATGATATATATATATATATATATATATATAGATATTTTCCTAATGTTTTTTTGGATTTTTGATAATTGTTTCTAATTTTGTTTTATTTTGATTTTTTTTTGATGACTTTCAAATGTGTTCGGATTTTTGACGATTCTTTCCAATGGTTTTTGATTTTTGATGAGTGTTTCTAATGTTTTTAGATTTTTGATCGAGTTCTAATTTTTTTTGTTGGATTTTGGACGATTTTTTCTAATGTTTTTGGGTTTTTGACGATTTTCAAATGTTTTTAGATTTTTGAATTTTTACATTGTTTTTGGATTTTTGACGATTTTCACACTGTTTGTGGATTTTTTACGTTGTGATTGGTAATTTATGGACCAGAGTGCATATTTATTTTTTAGAGGTGATAAACCCAGAATATTAATTTTTATGTACCGTGTTTCTGTGTGGTAACTTATGCTCAGAATAACACAAATTCTCTTTCCATTGGCAGGATATGGTGATGATGATATGATGAAAAGAAGTCCAGCTCCATTCTTGACTCCACACAACTAGTAAGATGTGTGGGCTCATCATCTGAGAATCAAGAAGGACGTAGGAGGTAGATAATGAATATAGAGAAAAATGCTAACAACAATCCCTTTGGGAAATTGTGAATCCATTCTTCATAATGGTACTGAACCAGTTTCAGAGATGGCTTTCACTTTATGAGTCACGTGCTAGGCTTAGATAGTTACATAGCCTGCTGATTGGTAAGATATGAGGTCAAGGGATAGTTATCTCTTCACTTAGGCATCTAAATTACTTCTTTGGGGATTCTATAATTTGCAAGTACTATAAGATTTTGTATTTTTGAAATGAATCCCTATGCCTTCCCCCATGCTACTAGTGAGAAGTAAGGGCTCATCACCAAAGGCAAAATATAGGCGAGTGAATTCCCTTTTTGTCTTTATTTTTTGTTTTTTTTTGTTTGTTTTTTAATATTTTGTAATGTTTTTATGGTTTTATGAGAATAACCCTCTATGCTTTTCCCCATGCCACTTGTAAGAGGTAAGGGTTTATCATCGAAGATAAGACATAGACGAGTAAGGGCACCTTCCTCCATTCTCTAGTCTCACACTACCAGGAAGAAGTGTAGGCTCAACACCAAAGACTATGAAGGACGAAAGATGTGACAATGAATTATTCATAAGTTATTGAATTGATGGATTTTTACAATAGCACTTTGTATTTGGGAAGGAATGTCTACCCCCAATCTTAGCCCCATAGGACTAGTAGGACGTGAGGGTTTAACATCGAAGACTAAGATGGACGACCAAATGAACTGGGTAAAGAAGTTTAGAGCTTTGTTATGAAAGAGATAATGTCTTTGAAGGGAATATATTACCATCAGTAAGCTTCTAGGTATGACCATAGGTGAAAGTGACTGAAAATGGGAGATATTATAAGAAATATGGTACTCACAAACTTAATAGGATATATATTAGCACCTTTCTCATGATGATAAATATGAAGATGTGATTTTGATAAAGAAAATATCTGCTAATGGAAATGAATAAATTTAAATTATTCAGAGATAAGAAAGACAGAAGGAACAATGTACACGTTATTTCCCGGAATAGTGAACATATCAAGGATTAAATTTCTTTAAATGAACTGCATTCATTGGTTCATCAAGATCTTGACCATCTTCAGTGGCCAATTTATAAGCTCCAGAGCCAAATTTAGCTGTAATTACATAGAGTCCTAACCAATTAGGCTCAAATTTTCCTTGTTTTTCTCATTCTTTAGTGGTATTCTTTTGATTTTCTTTTAAAACAAGGTCACCAATTTCGAATTCTCTGAGTCTCTTACTTTTTTATGATAACTACGTTGCAGTTGGTTTTGATAAACTTGAAGATGATTGAGAGCATTAAGTAATTTTTCATCGAGAAGCTCAAGCTCTTGAAGCTCGTGATTGTCGGTTATCCATCCTCATTAATTACATCTTTAAGGGAGATCCTCAAGGATAGGAGTTCTATCTCAATAGGTAAAATAGCTTCACAAACATAAACAAGGGAAAATAGGGTGGCTCTGGTAGGTGTGTGGTAAGATGTATGGTCAGCCCAAAGAGCGGGGTAAATTTGAGTATGCCAATTACGTCCATGGGTGTTAAAAATATTTTCCATCATGGATTTTAAGGTCTTATTGGTTGCTTCTGCTCGACCGTTTCCCTAAGGGTAGTATGGAGTGGACCATTTAAGTTTGATGTGAAAAACATTTGGCTAGGTCTTTTACATCTTGGTTTTTAAATGATTTGCCATTATATGCAACCAGAGTGGATGGAATACCAAATCGACATATGAGATTATTAAAAATAAATTTCGATATTTGGCTACCGGTAACATAAGTGAGAGGCATAGCTTCTACCCATTTAGTGAAGTAATTGGTAGCGGTAATGATGAACTTATGTCCATCAGATGATGTTGGTTTGATTTTACCAATGAGGTCAAGTCCCCATTGAGAGAAGGGACATGGTGTGGTTATCGATTGTAATGCATGGGAAGGTGTGTGGATAAGATTTCCATGCTTTTGACATGCTTGACAACATTTGACAAAATGACATGCGTCACTTTCCATGGCGAGCCAATAATATCCAACTCGCAGGATTTTCTTAGCTAAGGCGATACCATTCATGTGTGCTCCAAAAATACTAGAATGGACTTCAGCTAAGACACTCGAGGATTCTTCCTGATTAAGACATCGGAGTCAGGGGTGCCATCATATCATCGTTTATAAAGAGTTTCTACTAAAATGGTGTAACAACAAGCACGTTGTGATAAAGCATGTTTATGCATTGGTTTCATGTCGGCAGGAAATGTTTTATCATGAATGAAGGTATAAAGATCGTGGTACTAAGGGTTATTCGGACCCACAATCTCACATACCATAGTGTTTTTAGGAAGATCATAGGCAGGCATTAAGAGATGTTCAACAAGAAAATGTGCTTGTGGGTTGACTAGATGCAATTTCTAATAGGGATCTGATGGTTACCATAACTGTCAGAAGATTTATTATGAATTCTGGGGATTTTATCAAAGCTAATTAATCTAAAATAGCTTTGAAGACTATCCACCATGCATTTATATGGGATAAGTTTTTCATCCTTGACCTAGTATTCATCGGTAACTTTCTTGATGATAAGTAAAGAATCACCAAATACAACTAATTCTGTAAGATTCCAAGATATAGCCAGTTTTAATCCTGCGATGAGAGATTCATATTCTGTAATATTATTGGTACATGGGAATGTTAAGTGAAATGATTTGGGGATAACATGTCCACTGGGTGTGATAAGAAAAATACCAGCCCCTGAGCCATGGAGATTACAAGATCCATAAAAAAATAGAGTCCAAGCTGGCGCAATGTCTATGTGTAGAATATCTTCATCAGGAAAAGAGAACTGAAGTGGTTCTGTGCTAGGAAGGGGTGCCTCGGCAAGTTGGTCTGTAAGGGCTTGTCCTTTAATTGCTCTCTGTGCAGAACAAATTTGACATCGAATTCACTAAGTAATATGACCCAACTAGACATTCTTCCTGTGAGAATGGGTATGGATAACAAATAATTGAGAGGATCAATTTTGGCAATCAACTTAGTTGTGTGATTGAGCAAGTAATGACATAACTTATGGAATGCAAAGGCGACCGCTAAGCATACTTTTTCAATTTTGGAATAACGTACTTCATGCTCAATAAGTGTTTGACTAAGGTAATATACAACCTGTTATTTTGCTTGATTGTTATGTTGTGCTAGTAGAGATCCTATGGCATGTTTAGTGGTAGATGTATAAAGCAACATGGGTTTATCGGTAACTGGTGACATAAGAACAAGTGGACTAGAGAGGTATTCTTTTAGCTTAGCAAAAGAGTGTTGGCAATCATGGTTCTCAGTGAAAGTGTGCATCTTTCTTGAGTAATTAATTAAAGTGATGGCACTTGTCAGCCAATTGTGATATGAAACGTCGAATAGATTGTATCTTTCCCTGAAGACTACATAATTGTTTTAGGTTTTGAGGAGGAGGTATTTCCATAATGGCTTTGACATATGGAAAGATCCATTTCTATGCCTCTTCGTGAGACAATAAAACCCTAATAATTTACCAAAGGTTACTCTGAAACACACATTTCTTTGGGTTAAGACAAACCTTATACTCGCGTAATCTATCGAAAAAGTGCATCTCAACACACTTGGGTGCCTTATTCATGTTTTGGATTTTACTAATATATCATCAACATAATCTTCCATGATATCATGTAACATGTCATGGAAGATGACAATCATTGCTCGTTGATAGGTGGCACCAACATTTTTCAAGCCAAAATGCATGACCTTATAACAAAAGGTGGCATATGGTGTAGTAAATGTCGTTTTATGTTGATCACCTTCAGAAATATGTATTTGATTATAACCAGAGAATCCATCCATCAAGGAGATAATTTCATGGCCTACTGTAGAATCAACAATCATGTCTATATTTGGCAAGGGAAAGTAATCTTTGGGACAAGCCTTGTTGATGTTGTGGAAGTCTGTGCATATTTTGATGTCGGGAGTTTTCTTGGCGACGGGAACTATGTTAGATATCCATGTCGAATAATCAATAGGTTTGATAAATTTAGCTTCCAAGAGTTTCTTGAGTTTAGCTTTGACAAGAAATGTAACTTGGGGATGCATTTTGTGTAGTTTTTGCTTTATAGGTTTTGCATCCGGATGTACCACAAGATGGTGTACTACAAGAGATGGGTCCATGCTTGGCATGTCCTTATATGTCCATGAAAATATATCTTGGAATTCAATTAGGAGTGTTGTGAATTCCATGCATTCTTGGTCAGACAGATTAATGCCAAATTGTAAAAAAATTTGGCTGTTCGGTGGTGCCAATATTTATGTCTTTTGTTTCTTCTACAATCATTTTAGATGTATCCTTTTCAGAGAATGATGCTAATGGTTGATGTAGGTCATCGGTGTCAGGTGTTTGTTGGAACTTTTTGTTGACATGTTTGCTGGATAGGGTGGCGGTGAGGTTTTGACTATGGGAAATCCTCTGTTTGTGCTTCTAATCCAAATTTTCTGAGGGTGAAGGATCTGAATATTTTATCTCTTCGTTAAAATAGGCTGATTCATTTAGATTGATTTCAAATCCTTTTCTATGGTCGGAAGTAGGGATTTGGTCATGAGTTATAAGAAATTCTTTGATGGCTTCATCATTTTGGAACATGTCCATGGCCGCATGATGTGGTTGGCCATGGTCTATGAGACTTGGATGTGTAGGCTCAAAATTGATGATATTAACATATAAATGTTCAAAGTAAAGATGTGTTTCAGCGAGTTTCTCAAAAAGACTACATGGATACTTGATGTTATTATCAGAACTGGTGTCATTAGTATCACTTGAAATTATTATGGGAGCATTATCGAACACCTTGAAACCTAGACCATGTTTACTGTGATGTTGTGTGTAATTTATTGGGTCTAAATGACCTTGTTCATTTGGACCGAGTCCTTTACCCTTCCATCGCATATTTTTCATTATTCGGTGAGATTTGGTAAATTGAGGGGCCTCATAACATGGAGCAAATTCATCATTATATACCAGGATCCTGAAGAACTTTGAATATGTTCGTTGTCGAGATAACCAAAATCTTTCCAAACTGATTGTCCCATTTGGTAAGTGGGATGGATTCTCAGATGTGGAGTGTTAGGTTTGCCATAGCTATGTGGGGATTTGGTGATATAAAAGGAGTCTACCATATTTTGAAATTGATATTCACCACATCCTGTGTCAATGATTTTAAATGTGTGAGATGGGGGACCAATAGGTACCTCGTGTAGTGGGGAAGTTAGTTTAGTAGTCTTAAAAGATGAAGAGAATGGGTTATAAGAAGAAGGGGGTGGATTGAAGGATGAAGGTTGGTTATTCACATGAGGAGGTATATTAATCAAAGAGGTGTGGTTGGATGAAGAAGATTGGCTAGGTGAGGAAGAAGATGGTGTGGTGGAAGAATAATTGTTGCTGGAAGAAGAAGCTTGATTAGTGGAAGAAGATGATTGATTAGTGGGAGGAGGACTGGTGGAAAATGGTTGACAGCGGAATATAATGAATTGGAAAATGTGTTTTGGTTAGGAGAAGAGGGTTTCATATCATTTTTAGGGAGTGTATTAGGATCAATGCGTGTTTCGTTAGGGATTATGCGAGGCAGAGCATATTTATCTGTTGATGGACAATAGGTATCATGTGGATACCGTCCTTCGAGGAATCTACAATACTCAAAAGGTTGGGGATCTGCACGTAATGTAAATTCCTTGTCCAAATGAGGAAACTTAATACATTGGTGGAGTGTTAATGGGAGGGCTTTCATGGCATGAATCCATGGTCAGACGATGAGAATGTTATATGCAACTTCTACATCTACCACATGACACACCATGTCTAAGGTGATGGGTCCAACTTGGATAGGAAATGTGATTGTGCCTTCAGACTTTTGATCGCTATTATCATACCCACGAATGGTTATGATATTATTTTGTAAATCATTTTCAGTGTAACCTAGACAATGTAAAAGTTTCATGGAACAAATATTCAATGCGAATCCATTATCGATTAAGACACGATTGATCTTATGATGAGTTACATAACCCTCAACATATAAAGAATGATTATTAGTGATGTTGGGATTAAGCAGGTCAGTGGGACCAAAAGATAAAATAGGATTGGGGACTGTAAGATGTTCGATTAAAGCCTATAATGTTGTGAATTTATGTCCTCAGGGACACGAGCATTAGTCAATATTTGCATAAGGATGGTGTTGTAGTGCGGGAGAAGAATTAAGTAGTTCCATGATGGAAATTTGTGCTGCAGGTCTTCTCTAATTGTTTGACAATATTGAATGATGGTGTAGGTTGTGGAGAGGAATTGGCAACGGAATTAGATGGTGGATTAGGAGGTGATGCGGGGGACTGAAGTGGCAGATTTTTTTTGTTGTAGGGATCCACATTTTTTCTGTCTAGTGGTGATCACACAGTTAGTTATGATCTTTATAGTTGCCACTAAATCTTGGTCATAATCGATGGTCGAGATGATTGAGTCATACTCAACATTACTTGATGATTGATCCTTATCTTTTGAATTGTTATCGTGGTTAGGGAAGGGATTTTTGAACATGTGAAGTTTTTCATTAGGTGTTTTTGTCTCAGAAGTATTTTCAACTTCTATGTCTCCACGTTCAATCAGGTCTTGGATGTAATGGTGGAGTTGCATGCATCGATCTGTGGAGTGCCCTTTTATGCAATGGTAATCACAATATTCATTGTCCTTATACCAATTTGGTTTGGGTTTTCCTTCTTCAAAGGGTCTAATGATGGGATATGTAATCATATTGGCATTGCCAAATGATGAAAGACACTAGATAGACTTTCTTCGAGAGGAGTGAACTCTCTTCGTCGATCCCAAGAAGGAACTTCCTTTCTAGGGATAATGATTGGTTGTTTGGATTTTAATGTGTTGATGGGATGGTTTTAGACATTTCAGACATGGTGGGAATCAGTAATGCCATTGTTGACGATATTTCGATTCCGGTTAAATAATTTAGATTTTTCCTGGTTCTAAGGAGTGTCTTGATAAGGTTGGTCCCTAAAGGGTGCTTTAAGTAAGCCCTTAGAAATGAGGGATTTTTAGATTTGTGTGCCCTTTTTGATGAATTCTTTGAAACTATTCAGACAATGCATTTACATGTGGAATGATAATTTGGCATTGAGATTAGGGAGAAAAATGCTAACTAGTTGCCTCTCGAGGTACTGAGCAGGGAAATAGACTTGCAATTCCTCGCCATCATTGTAAAAAGGAGGAAAAGTTTTCATTTTGCCTTTGCCTAGTGTTGCAAAGATCAAGCACGGTTATTTCTGAGTCTAAGTTATAGGAAAAATGTTTGACAAATTTCTCTGATAAGTTTGCAAACGTCGTGACCAACCCTTTGGGCAGATGGAAAAACCAGTCTAAAGCCTGCCCTCCTAAACTTTGGGGAAATAATCGTAAAAGGTATGTGTCTTGATAGGCAACTTCCTGACAATGCATGTAAAATTCCTTGACATGTTCATGGGGGTCACCTTTGCTTTGGTATTTATCAAACTGAGGGATTTCGAAGGATGATGGAAATGGTAATCGTGATATCTCTGTATCAAATGGATAAGGACACAATTCTTTAAAGTTGAATTGTTTTGATTTTTTTTTGTAGTCCCTGAATGGTGTCTTTCATAAGTTTCCATTCTTGTGTTGAATGGAGAAGTGGGGGGATGGTTTATCAAACATGTCATGAGTATTGGAATCTAGATTGAGGTCTTTTAATCTTTCATCTCTAGTCGTTGCTTCCTTAAGTTTCTTTGTTAGGTCTTGGATTTTAGTGAATAACTCTTCGGCTGAAGTACCATTTGGATTGTTTAGTATTTCGTTGTGATAACTTGATTCACTGTTGTCGATGATTTTTTTTAAATTTTTCGTCCAGTAGTCAGGGGGTAGTTTTGCCCCCATGGCTAGGATGCGTAACAGATATTCATTTTTGTTTTGTTCTATCACCCTATTGACTTGTTCTTGTTCTTCATTGGTGAGTTCTGGTTGTGTGACTTCTTCATCATCATTTTCATGATTGTGACTATGAGTGAATACCATGATGAAATGTGTTTGATTAAGCTAAAAAGTGGGTAGGAATTTTGAATAGGTGTGAGGAAATGAGAACTTGATTACTTTGGATTTAGCTTGAATAAACTCGTGATGACTGATAAGGAGAGTAACTCAAATAAGTTATCTCAATATGATGATGATGTAACTTGAGACGAGTGATTAGAGGATTTATTGCACGTTGTGTAGATTTGGCTTAAACAAGCTCTGGACTATTGATGGGGAGAGTAACCTGAACAGGTTAATCGCGATATGGTTGTGATATAACTCAAAATTAGCTATGAAAGGATTTTTGTTGGCTGTGATTTGGATAAACGTGATGGTGGATAGAATAATGAGTGAACTCAAACAAGTCACCCAATATTAATTTGATATAGCTGCAAACATGCTATGAAGGATGTTTTGACAATTGACAATATTGGGAGTGAATGCTAGTCACTCAATATCAATTGGTTATAGCTGAAAACAAGCTATGACAAATGTATTATTGGATGAAGCAAGCTAATGAAATTGGTGCGATGTTTTGGTCTGCATTGTTGGATTGTTTGGATGTTTTCACTTGGTATTGAATTGGTCGAGAACCGATTTTTTTGTGGAACACAACTAAGGTTTGAACTTTTATAATGAACACATTGATATCAACCAAGTTTTATGATAAAACAATGCTAAGCTATCTGTTTTGAAACAACAAGTAATCATGTGGATCCAATTGTTTTGGCTTATGAGGGAAACTCTTCAGGAATGATCATTGTTTCATGCAATCATACAAATATGATGTGGACTGATGGATGCAAACTCTTATTATTCCAAAAAAATATGCGTCCTCCGATATACCCTAGTCCTAATATACCTAATTTTGTATGGGGAAAAAATTGGTACAGGGAGTCCTTAGAGCATTGGAGGATACTCACCAATTCTTACTTTCCTGTTTTGGAGTGAATCACCACGTCTAAAACAGGTTTTGTGAAAAGGTGGAAGGTGATGGAGGGATGAATGTGTATGGTGTCCTTATAGCTCCCTGAATATTTATAGGGATGATGCCCAGGCTTCGTTGTTATAGCTATTTAGGCATGACTTGCATGCACTACACGACAACATTACCTGTAAATGAAGAGCAGGGACGAGGTATATTCCGAATGCTGTGATGAGACTAGGTCTCAAAGTGCAATGCAGATGCAAATGTTGTTGGTGCATGGTAGTCAAGTCCACGTCACTGGTGTAGCTTTGGTGGTGATGAAATCCACCTCGTCTACATGTAAAAATGATAAAGTGATTAAATGCAGGGTTCTTTCCAACTTGAAATAAATCACTAGCAGAAAATAATTGCGTACCTGAGCATACTATTTTTTTAGTTTTAGCAATTTTCTTTGAATGGTGGTATTTTTGTTGGATTTTTTTGTTTTTGTGTTTTTATTTCTTTTTTACAATATTCCAATGTCGCGGTCCTATAGAAAACAAATTAGTAGTTATCCTGCAAATGAAATGTTAGAAAAGTGATTGTGGTTGTTTTTTATTTTCCAGATCACTTGAAGGCACAAGAAAAGAGCATAGACAACCAACAACAAAACAAAATATTAATAATATGAAGAAGGAAAATAATGATTTAAATGACATTTAGAAAACAAAGCTAGAGGATCCTGCAATGTTAGAATAAGAAACTAAAAAATTGCGACTGTTTCTGATTTTTCAGATCGTTCGAAGGTGCAAGAAAATAGCTTACACAAATACAATTGGAATAGATTTTTTTAAATGTTAATAATTATTGCAATTAATCATGATTGCAAAATAGCGATAATGATTATTTTCACAAACAATAAAAATGACGAAAGAACAGTGTGAAGACGTTACCTAGAAGTGTTGTCGTGGAAAATTGAAATGTAAGGCAAAAAAAAAAAAATTGTTTTGCGGAGCCTGGATGGCCTCATGTTTTTGATTTCCAATATCACTTTTAAAGTGCAAGGAAAGAGCATATGCGTGAGGTTGTTACGTTAACAAACACTTAAAATTACAATTAAATTTAAAAAAAAAAATACAATTTTTTTGTTTTTTGTTTTATTTTTGTTAAAAAGACAGGTGTTAGAAGAAATGAAACCAAAAATTTTCTGTAAGTCTAAATCAAAAAATTATTTTTCCATTGCATAAATCTTTTCAATACCTTTCTGTTAAAAAAAATGAAGTCATTCCGAGTTCAGGAGCAAAAGTTATGGCTTTCAGAAAATGGGATACGGTAGCACTTTGAACGAAAATTTTGAACATGAGAAAAATGCCCTGGGAATTAGTTTTTTTTTTAACTTCTGTACTTCACCCAAGAAGCTAAAATTTTGACAGAAAAGTTAAAAAAGAACAATAAATAGAAAGAAAGAGTTATATCACAAAATGATTAACTAAAATGAAAGAAAGAAAAATGATTAACTTCCTACAAAGCAGTTATTTTAGCAAAAGTAAATAAATAAATGAATTTTCCACATTGGTTGTCCCATGATAGTAAGATGATAAATTAATGACTAGTTCATGTGTTTCTACAGATTACGAGTGAATAGAAAAATCAGAATTGGGAACTAAACACCAAGCATCGAGGAGATAAAAGACAAGATGAGCGTCATAGTTTCATTGTTGTTATAACCTGCAGATACACCACAAGACACTGCACAACAAAAACATTACCCACAACATAAGGGTTAACCAAAGAAGGCCATAAGGCACAAAAAAAGAGATAATAATGAACAATAATAAACACAAAATGGATAATACCACTAATTGAGAAATCAATGGTAATAGATCAAAAGTACCCGGGCGTGCCAGAGGATAGAGAAGGAAGTAAGCTATGAATCTAAGCTAGGAAAAATGCAATACTAACAAGGAAGTAAAATACCACCGATCATACCTCCTCTTTCACGTTTTGTAGAAAACCTCGGAATGGGATAGGAAACTTGGATTGAGCCCTGATTGTGTGATATGTAGGTGCTTTTCTTCAAGACGGAGCAAGGCCTTCCTGCAACAACGATCCTCTTACTTTGCACTAGATGGGGAAAATAATTATGAGGGTATTTGGACATTAGGACGAGGCAGAAGGATGTTTTTTCCTCAAATTATGCAAGAACTTAGATAGGGCATTCCAGCTTATTCTCTGTGTGTTTAGAGGGGAGGGGTAAGGTTCTATTTATAGCCTGGGGGAGTGATTAACTTAGAGTAATTTAAGTAATCATGGTTTAAAAATGTGGGCAAGATTAGGTGAGTGGGGACCACGAAGAATGGGTTAGAATTTGATTTTAGATTTTTAATTCATAAGTGGAGGATTTTAGGTGAGTGGGGACCATGAAGGGTGGCTGAGGATTTGAATTTGAATTTTTAATTCAATAGTAGAAAAACATGGAGAATAATGACATGTGGTGAGGATTGGGTTATTTTTTAGATTTTGAAATGGATAATTAATCAAATTATATTTGATTAATTCAAAGTGTATTTTTGTGGGAAATGAGTAAAGGGAATTAATTGATTTAGGATAGATGTGAAATTAGGGTGTCTACAAACATTAATTAAGTGCTTAGAAACACTCTTTGAGGTATGTATTCCTTAAGAATATGAGATGATTGCTAGCATCACCTTCAGTGGCCTTAGATCAGAATGGATGCTCCAAAATGTAAAGTATTATTTAATATTTATGGTACCTACTTTTTTTCCTCCTAATTCCTTATGGAGCTTCTGGAATCACCCTAAGAAGTGAAGGTTCATAATTTCAATGCTCATTCCTTGCACCTGAAAAATCCGTTGTTGAACATACTATCCTTGAATGATCAAAACTTTCCTAAATCTACCTAAAATACTTCCAAAACCTTCAACTATTTCAAGTACCACCTTTAGATACTTAATACATTTTCATAACCCTCCCAGAGGATCTGCACATACTTTGAAATGGCCAAATTTTTCCTTTCTCAGCTTGCAAGAGAATTGGTCTTTTACTGCACTTCAATGAATGAAATAATGTACCTTGTTAAACCTTTTTGTAAAATTATACATGTTGATGAAATTCATTAGGAATACTTAAAGGACAAGTTGATCATGACACAAGAGGCAGGCTAGCCTAGAGAGGGATTTAAGAAGATTTGGGAGCAAGATTTCACATTGTGGCTTGGTTTTCATGGTTTAAGTTTTGTATTTTTGGGTTAGTAAATTCACATGAAAACAAATCTATATGAATATTATCATATTACCCTTACATGATTCAAAATCATCCTTGAATTCAATTAGATTTAGGATGCTCATACACATCATTTACATATCCCTCTCATGAGAATAAGTGACTTCTTGATCCTTCACACATGCTGGTCATGAATTCCTCAATATCCTGAATAGCTCATTTTGATTTGTTTCTCGAAGATATTTGGATAGAATGGTAGAGTCAGTATATAATGACCATAAATTTACTCCTTCGGCCTCAATTTTCACCTTTGAACATGATGATATCTTCTTAATATCATAATTCACCTCCCTACCCAAGATGTCACCTGAATGGAAGCATGCTTATGATGTCTAAACACCCTATTTCTCAGTTGACCCTTATGGAGATAGGTTTCCTCCTCTTGATAAAAGGATTGATCCATGAATGAAACTTGGAAGAATGTCTGAGAATGAATTCCATGTTCTTGACCTCCAAAATGTACTAAAACACTACAAATTACACCTCACTGACTTGCAAGATGTGACTTCATTACCTAACATTGATTAAGTATTTAGAAACACACTTAAAAAATATAATTTTTTTTGTGATATTGAGATTATTACCACCATAAATCATGGTGAGAGTATATTATCATGCTCCTGATGATCATTCCCTTGATGATTTGAATCTTGATGAAGCTCTTGATGTTTCAGATCTTTCACAGACCTCATGATTTTTCTGATTGCACCGATTTTCCTCATGATGTTTCAGATCCTTCATAGACCTCATGATGACCATTCAATTGATTATTTAAGCTGATAAAAACTTACATCTGTGTTTTGATTTATTATGTGTTATAATGAATTACACGAGTCAATATATTTGAGCAATTGCCGTTACCTTTGGGAGTTGTGAGGTTTGTATATTCTAATTTTGAGAAATTTAACACTCCTACAAATGTCAGTAAACAATCCAAAAGACCCCAAAACCTAAACAATGACTATAGTCTTTCCAAAAATAGACATCATTTGTAGAATTTAAACCCTAAAAGCTTTAGGTTGAATGCTAAAATCCATAAAATATCTATGTATTGACCAGATTAGAATAGGAAAAAAAATCTTCTAAACCATGACTGATGGAGCTACGAGACTAGTTCCATAAGGTATAGAGTGAATCACGTTATCCCTCCCAAAAGCACATATACCACATATCAATAGGAAAGCTAGCACGTTATAACACGAGCACGTTATAACTTGGTCACGTTTTAGGATTGGTAATTAACAATCCTAATAATTCATAAGGCACTCACGTTTCACTTCAAATTTGAATTTTGTCCACTTTTTGGCCTCTTACCTCCGTGAACATACGTATGATCATGTATACACTGTATATGTTTGGCTAAAACTTTTATAGATTTTAAGAACATGCGCATCTTTTTAGTGTCAACCAGAAAGTCATTGAAGCAACCTCCATCTGACTCTAGACACTTGTACTAAGAAGAAATGGTGAACAGACAATACAATCAATATTTTTCAGTATTTTGGCCATAATTTTCTGGCATTACGCTAGAAATCTAGTTTTGAGATTACCCACTAGCCTTTGAAACTTGTCTTCACTTCACCACAAAATTGTCTCAATATAGTTATCAATATTCCTTTCCGTTGATTAAAATTTAAGTTACATTTAACCATTTTAGTTATTCACTTACAATAAGTAATTGAATTTAGTTATGGAGTTACAGGGACCATGACTCAATGTTTGGGTCACATGAATCCTGTTAATACCATCTTAGGTCCCCTACGGGAAAGGTTACACACACATAATGAATTGCATCATTACACATTTGTTAACCTCCCCATGGCCATCTTGAGCTGGCATAGACAAGGTTCATACAAAAAGAATTTCATCTCATGATACCTACCCTTCTGTTTGATGAGAATTTCTGCTACCTATCCAGATTATTGTATGCTAAACGAGAAATCAAGAAACCTCATCTATGGGAGGGTTTAGGGACCTCTTGTTGTGGATAGTGATGATGTGGTATGGGCGCAAAAGGGGATGATCATCCTTGTGATAAATATTTGACTTGCATAACAAAGAGAACTAAAAGACAAAGAGGATTAACAAGATATATGGTGGGTTGCTCGACAAAGTCAGTTTCGAGAAGTGAAATAATCCTAGAAATGATGTCAGCCCACATATTAATAAAAAGAGTGTAATCAATGCTGGATGAAGATACACTAATAACAAAAATTGAAAGTAGTGATATGATAAATGGAAATACTAACTGATACGATAATCGAGATGGTAATCAAAATGATAATTAATAATGGGAATATGCAAACAAACCCATGTAGTTCGCTAGTGATCCAAGAGAAGACCATATGGTTGATAGTGATTCGAGAAAACCAATCTAAGGAAGAAAAATGCCAAAAGCTTTACAAAAGATCATCAATATGTGTGGATGGAGAGAATGCAAGAGAACTGGATAGCTATGTAGGTCACGAAGATATTGGGATGACACGGGGAATCAAGAATGCTAAAGTTTTGATGTAATTTCTAACTTGTCTAAAAGAGGGGGGAAGGATATTATTTATATCCTGAAGATGGGGGTAATTTAGGGGTTGTCATGTAATCGTGATTTGAAAAAGTAACCCTGATTAGGTGAGTGGGAGGACATGATTTGAATGATTTTGGAATATTAAATTCAATAATGGATTTCATGTGGATTATTTTGCAATATTTAATTCAATAATATATTTCATGTGGATTAACTTGGAATATTTAATTTGATAGTGGGGTGCATGTCGATTATCTTGGAATATTTAATTCATGAGTGGGTGACATGGATTATCTTGGAATATTTAATTATTAAGTGGGTGATATGGATTATTTTGGAATATTTAATTATCAAATGGGGTGATATAAATTATTTTAGAATATTTAATTATCAAGTGGATTTATATGGAGCATATTAGCATATAATGAGGATTAGGGATTTAAAGGGGATCGATTAACCAATTGATATTGATTAATTGAATATGTATTTTTTTTGGGAAATGAGATTTATTCGAATTTGGGAGGGAATAGGGATTTGAATGGGAAATCTTAATGAAGGAGAGAATACCTGGGATGAAGTGGAGGAACGACACTAAAAATTAGTGTCTACACCTTCATTTATAATTTGTTATGCTCTCATCCTAAGGATAGGTTATTCTGAATTTCCTATGTTATTAGTTTCATGATAGAGGTGTATAATAAATCATTAAGTCAACTACTAGTAAAATACCTCATAGTCCATGTCATAAGGTAAACTGTTTCAACTTATGATGATTTAATTAACTTAGTACAACATAAGAAAATATGATTCATAATGTTAAGATAAATAGTAATTATGATAATTTATAGTCATTTAATCATTTTAGTACAATCACATTAATTAAGTACATTTGTATTTTTATTACAATTACAATGTACCATTTGTACTTTGTTTCATATCATTGTAATTGTTTTCCCATTATGGTATAGTGGATACAAATATGATATCTATAAACAATATGCTTTATCATAAACATGTATGTTGTTAAAAGATAGTTGTATGTTTCTCCTTGTCTATGACTTATAATTGATAATAATCATATTAGTGTATTTATTTTTGCAAATATAATAGTATAATACATTGTTTCATTTTTTTTATTTTTTTTTCTATTGAATAAATGTTTACAAAATAATCACCAAATCATAGTTATGATAACACATGATATCTTTATTATAATAAATGATCTATTGTAAAATAGTGGTACAAGTATATCTCTTTTCATAATCTCAATGATCCAAAAAGTAGTCATTAAATTCATAATTAATAACAATAGTTCATAGTCATAAATTGATTATTGAAGATAATCATTAAATACATTAGACCCAATTACTTTATACAATTTGTGAAGTAATACAATCATATTTAATCCAAGTACAAATACATTCATTGAAACAAAAAAGTAATAATCAATGCATGATGAGTCAAGCGTTATCTAACCCTTTAATCACTATGTAATACTACTATGTCCTGCAAGCTATAAGAGATAGGAAATAGTTTGCATGGTCAGTTTGATGAATTGGCATGGAATTAAAACTCTTATTCATAGTGTTATATTATGAAACTAAATGAATATAATTAAGGTTATCTTGATATACAATTCATATCTTCACAATACTTTTTTAAATGTTAACATCCTTAAACAAAGGAAGTGAACCCAATTTTTGAACTATATTCCAATAAAAATCAATCCAATCCAACAAGTAACATATTAATGCATTGAAAATAATAAATTCATATGATTTTTTTTATTATATTAATATTTCGTAAACTGAATATTTTCCATAAAAACCCATTCCAACTTTTAACCAATCATGACTTTATCTAACAAGTTAAATGAAGAAGAAATCATAATTTCTACACAAAAAATCATTTATATCTATAGTCCATTAACATCTACCTTCTAAGCATAAGCCAATTACTTTTCAACCCAATTTAAGTAGTTATCTCTAACATAAGGATCAAATGGTTACCCATTTATCTCTCAACAAACTTAACATGTAATGCACATATCAATCAATGGGAGAGCGAGAGTTTCTAATATTTATCTTCAACTTTTTTACTTAAATAAGGAAATCATTTAAGATATGGTATAATTAAAGAAATTTAAACCCATAAGGAAGAAGAAGAATATCCATTCTATCAACACAATGAATAGATTTTCAGTTAAGGTCTAACCATAAGACCGAGTTACCACAAAATCAATGCGAACATTTAATCGAAGTCCAATGTAACTGAATCATCTTCAGAAATGAGCTCATATCGAGTTGTATGGTATTCAAGTTAAACAAACTCGTATGGAAGATAAAATAACAAAAACTCATGTAATCAAATGAATCACAGTGAATCTATAATAAATAATAACCAAATTTAGGTAATACTTCAACCTTGCAATATTAATAATAACCCATCTCCCAAAATAATATGTCATTGCAGTTCATAAGAATAGGGTCAGATAAGTTTAGTTGTTTGATTACTATCTATATTTTCAACAATCTAAATCACCATAATTATTTTAAGATTATAAGTAAAGGTTTTCTAGCACTGTATATTTTACTTCTATATAAACATGCAGAAAAAATAATCATTTTTCACCGTAAAAATGATCATACCATACCAAAGAAAACTAGAATAACATTAGAACAAAAATTCGAGGCTCTGGGGCATGTTAGACCTGTGAAAGGGGAGAATCATCTGGCCAAGATGGCAATGGACATTAAATAACTTAAGGGAGGTATGAGGCTCACCAAGAGCTCTGTGTAGTTCTTGTTCAACGATTGGCATAAGATGAAAGTGCAAGTCGAGGAAGTTGTTAAAAATGGAAATGGTGGAGAATTCAAAATTCTAAAAGCCAACTATGGTTTCATAACCAACGAGTTGGACCATATTCATGCTATTCTTAACAACTACATCGAGTGGAGTGTGGTCATGGTCAAACCTACACTGCAACATCTCCAGACTTTGGGTGAGCTCGCAAATGCTTATAGTGTTGTGGAAAATCAGGGAAAGAAAAGAAAGGTGGCACCCAAAGACTTGGTGTCTTTGGCTAGCAACATAGATGTTTTGGATAAGGAATGGGAAAAAGTACTAGAAGGGCTTTAAAAATCCTATAAGTGATATGGGGAGGGTAGTTGTTTATTTACTGTCCTGTGTCTTTTTTGCCATTAGTTCTATGGTGTTGTTATTTTCCTCTGTGTTTTTTTTTGTTGTTATTTAACCACTCTTTATTATTGCTCCCGGTGGATCCCGATTATTATTATGAACTTTTATAATATCTATTTTTTTGGTATGTAATGTTTTCATTTGATCATCCGGAGCTATGAATTTTTATGGGGTAGGGACCCCTTAACCCTTTTTTGCCTTTTATAAAAAAGTAGAATAACATATTTATACCATCCCTGGTTTGTATTTTCTACCAGAACCTATATATATTCAATTTTTTCATTGTTGGTCTGAGAAACTGTCAGTTAGGCAGGTCGTGGGGAAACAAGCCAACAGTGTGTAGGGCATAGCCCCTCTTTGAGACAACAAAGTGAAATTGGTTTATTGCTAATCTATCAAGCAAGAATCTATGCAAATCTACACTATTCTAACTTCAGGGGGGTTTGGGATCTCATCCCAGTAGAGGTAGTTCCAACAATGAATAGAAAGGTAGGAAGGAAGAAATGGAGGAGGGTAGATTTGAAGGAAGAAAAGAAAAGAATTTCAAGATAGAAAGGTCAGAAGGTCTATGCTTTGTGCTGGTAGTAAACAGAGCTAAACTTACTTTCATAAACAATTGAAGCAATACTGATGAACATATGATGATAATAGGAATGAACTCAATAGAATAAAAACATAGATTTAACTTAAGAAAGATCTGATGCAAATAACACATATATTGAGCACAAAGTCTGAACATATATATTAATATTTCTTCTGTTACAAGAAAGCACAAAGTCTTTCTTTCCTCACTTCTCATTTCATACAAAATGTCCACACCTAGAATACAACAAGTATTCTAGTATTTATAGAAGAAGAAGAAGAAGGAAGACAAAAGCAAACCAACCACTTAATTACAAAATATCTTACAAGATATTTACAAAATATCTAAAAAGTCAAAAGTTTACTTTGGGAAAGTTTGTGGATGACAACATCCCATGATGCAACATGGATGATGTCTTCATAAATGCCAACATACTTTTTAAATATTTTTACAAAAATGATCAAAGCATACACAAGAGTAGAAACTACTCCTCATCATTACTTTGCTTAAACTTAGTGTCTTGCTTCTAATCAGGAGAGTTGATGTGACACTGTGCTCTATATTCCATAAACTTACTGATCATTACCTAAAGTTGATTATGATCTGGACCTTTGAAATGGTCACCAATGAATTCGCAAGTTTCTTTCTTATTCTTGAGCTTGTCAGGTAACCCAGAGAACTCCTTGCATGCATCAATCAAGAAGCCAATGAAATTGTGGCAGGCCAAGAGGTTATTGATTGAATCTCAGTTGAAAGTGACCTCTGGTGCCAAACCTTGAGTGACTATAGCCTTGAAGCACTGGAATGTATCGTCTTCTTCCCTCAAGGTGTATGATTCACTGAGCATCCATGGAGACATCTTTGTAACTATCTACTCCATGTTGTATCATGCATCCAGGAATTCATCCTTGATTTTATCTATCCTCTCCAGGATATATTCCATTTGATCGACCTGGTAATCTAATGCAATGAGAGCTTTATTATGTGTCTGTGAGTGATCGATGACGCCGACCTTTAATAGGTCGTCAGTTGAGCAGTTAGCCATTGCTTGGAATGTTTCATGTTGCAAACCTGGCATTATCTAACTCCTTGGAGAGGGAACCTGCTACTGCTTGTAGCCCTTATTTACTTGATCTATATCCTAATAGAGAACTGTGAATTTCTTAATCATTTCCTCACTATCTCTGAGGGATTTTCTCAATCCAGGAGGATACTGCTGCACCTTGTTCACCAATCTTAGCATATTCATTTATTTTATCTTGACTGAGAACTTCAATGGGTTCAGCGGCAATCATAGGAGGAGCATTGCCCATTTTCTGCAATGCTTGGAGGAGATGTTTGTTTTGTTCCTCGAGTATTCTCTTCTCCTCTTTTTCTTCTTGTAGCTTCTTGCAAAGAGAATCTACTACAGATAAGGCTTCTCCTTGTAGGCTTTCAGATGAGGTTCCTATTGTGACTTGAGTCACTGTGAAGTCTGTGGGAGACAGATCCTTCTTTTCCTTGGTGGGGTCCAGGTATGCAATCTCCATGACTCTCTCCCCCCGAAGTGCTTTTTGAAAAGTGAGTTATTGATTTCTGCTTCTTGGGTCCCTTCTTCAGAATGATGGAGAAGTCCATGGGTGCGATGGGAACCTTTCTCTTATGTTGACTCAGGTAGTCAAAAATCCAACTAGGGGCTTATGGGAGTAGGAGTAGAGGAAATAGAAGAAGAAATGGGGGTGAAAGGGGAAGAAAATGTGGAGGCCTTAGGGAAGTATGTTGAAACACTCGGTGGTGGCATTGAAAAATAATCCAACGCACTGCTGCTTGTGGGACTTGGAGTTACTACAGGAGAAGAGAAGGACATGGAAATGGAAGGGATCTGTAATTGGATGGAGGGAACACTGGGTGACAGATCTGTGAGAGAGGAGAAGATGGAAGAGGTGGGAGATGGAAGGGAGGAAGGAAGGGGAGAAGACACATCCATAAGAATAGATGCTTGAATGATAGGAGGAGGAGAAGAAATGGAAGAAGGAACGCTAGGTACCTCGGTAGTTGTAGTGGTGACAACATCTTGAGTGGATGTATTCGTTTAGAACCTCTTTTTCCTCTTCTTTACCTGGAGATATCAAGTCAACTACTTGCTTCTCAGAAGTAGAAGGAAGGCCTTCAAGAGCTTCTTCTTGTTTTCTTGATTCTCCCTCCTTGTCTTTTCCTTTTCCTTATGGCACTTGGGCCAGTCGGAGAGGTGCTCTACATGAAGGAGAAGTAGTGAAATCTACTCCGATGTAGGTGAGACCATTCTATTTGCACCAATGTTCGATGCATTGCAACATGGGCCTAACCCTTTCCTAAATGGTTTTCGGTGCCTTGGCTTTGTCGATCTCCACGAATGGCCAATCATCCCCATCCGTGTCAAGGTAAACCTGATCATTTTCTTGATCAGTCTCTTGGAATTTCTTTGGGACAATGGCAACCCCATAGTGTACGATCTCCTCTAGAGCCAGTCGGGAGTGATCATTTCACTTGATATATATCTCATGTGTCAGGTCGATCCAAATTCCCTCGATCTTAGGAACATGGATGGGATCATACAAGAAGGCATCATTAATCTTAGAGAATTAGGAGATGCTTGCCTCAAGTTTTATCTCTAGGTAGAACTCCAATATCTTGACCTGGGGCCATACCCCATTTCATGTAGGATTTCACGTAGAACTTCCCAGTCGTTAGAACTTGCTGGAGCTATTAGGAGATGGTGTCGTTGATGATTTCACCTCAGCTAAAACACTGATCAAGCACATTCTTGTTCATGGTCTCTAGATACCTTAACATCCACTTGTGGAAATAGTGGGCATCAGGGAGCCCAAATACTCTATTCAAGAAGGTGATTGTATCACTCAACTCTTCATTGAAGTCACTGCGGTGGATGGTTTGTGGCCATCTGCTCACCAGCTTCTTATTCTTTAGATAAAGCTTGTTCATCATCTACATACATTTATCCTCATCGTCATCATAGGCCTTCTTGTAGTCTTCAAGGCTTATCTCCACATATTGCGTGTGATGGGGAATGCCCAAGATAATTTCGAAGTGATGAGCTGTGAGGTCTATGATGGGCTACTATTCTTTATTCATCTAGTGTCCTTGTTATAGCAGCGGGCAACCAACATGATGAATTCATTATTTATGGCACTTACTGGCAGCCCTGCTGTAAAGTGCAATCCACTACCCACTAGTTTATTCATCGATGGGCCACTGCTTGCCTGGTTGGTCCTCACCTAGAAGTCATCCATATCAATATGCCCTAGCTCAGAGTCTCTGATGTCAAGGTCACTCTCTGCATATGAGTTAGGTATCATGACTTTCTGATATTTGTACTTCATCTCTTGTTCCAACTGTTTAGCTTTAGCTTTAGACTTTGTTGGTTTTTTTGCTTGATGAAGACATGTGTGAGCTTAAGGATGGCTGTTGTTATTCTGCAAGAAGAATCAAGGAGGTCCATATAGAAGAGCCATGTCAACCGTCATGTTATTCATACTGAAAGCTTGTAGAATGAGGAAAAAGCAATTATAAGGCTTAGGGCGCAAGGCGCAGGTTCACAACATACTATAGAGGCTTAAAAATTCTAGGTGTGCTTTGGAAGATGTCAACATGAAAAAATTTGCGCCCATGTTCATAGGAGAAAAGTTGCGTCAGGTTTAGAAAGGGAAAATTTTTGTAAGGTGTTGCACGAAAATTTTCAGTGCCAAGGATAAGGCGTGGGGCACAGTTTAGCAACACACAACATGGCATGTTGATGTTAAGGAATATGCCCCTGTGCCTTAGGAAATTTTGCTTTAACGGGGCATAATAAAAGTCTGTGTTACATGCGTTTTAAGTGCACCAGGGCGCTGCTTCTGAAGATGTTACAAGGAAAATTAGTGTGCCTAGGGGTTAGGCACGGGGCACGGGTTAGAAACACACAACATGGAATGTTGATGTTGTTCAAGATGTGCCTGCGCTTCTCAAAATATGCTAAGTGTTCTTTAAGTTTGCATAGAAAAATATTGTGTTACCTGGGCGCACAGTGTGCCAAGGCGTGACTGTGGGAGGTGCAACATGGAAAGACAGTGCGCCAAGGTTAGAAAGGGTGAAATTTCTTTGATTTCTTCTCTCTTTTGGTTTCTTTAGAGGCAAAGAAAGGATTTCAACAAGATAGAAAGAAGGGAAAAATGGCCTTTGGTTTCTTCAGATGCAGGGGCCTTCCAAATTTGTAGATCTGGAAGGAGAAGAGAAGGGGGGTTTCCAGTTGGTTATAGATTGTTAGGTTCCTCTTTTTAGATTTAATCTTTTTTATACAAGCCCTAAGCATAACACAACCAAAAACAAAAACCACAGCAACAACAAGGATGGTAGAAGCCACTTACCCATATTTATAAAAGATGAAGAATGACGTGGGATCCACAAGCTCAAAAAATGGCATGCGGGGGGGACAAGGATAGCTGACAGGAGCAGAGAAAATATTTTTTTCAATTTTTAAAACGTGAAAATGACAGGTGTCGGGTGCCTATTTATAGGAAAACTGGCATTTATTATTTCACTAACTTCCTTTGGTGCACCTTTGGGAGCGTCGACACAAGGAAAGGTGCGTCTTAGTGTAAATTTGGGTATGTCGACATGACATTTTCAATGCCTCAGTGCACATTTCATGGTGTCAACATAATGTTTCCAGCGCCTTAGCACACATACATAGCGGATGTTTTATGATGTTGACACGACATTTCCAGCACCAAAGGGCTTTCTAAGGGGCACAGATTCCTTGATGTCGACACGAGAATTCCTACACCTAGTTTAAAAAGGCACGTTTTTGAGAGTGTTGACACACCATTTTCTGAACCTCTTTAAAGAAGCTGAAAATGGCTAAGTTCTAAAAAAATTTGATTTTTGAAAGAGAGTTTTGGACCATTTCGAACGTTAACAGACTTCCTTAGGGGTCAAAACAGAATTTTTGGTACGGTTACCTAAAAATTGCCCTTATCAATTTTACAGGATAACATTCATATACCCAACAAAGGAAAAATGATCTCCCCAAAAATATTTTGAATTCCTGTTTTTGATATTAAAAAAATAAAGCATAAATAAGAACATACAATTGTACAAACCAACTATACAACCAAATTCACATAACTATTTTTTAAAAAATTTCCTAAATACCCATTTGAGGAAATGTATTCATCCTTGTTTTTCTACATTTTTAAATCAAACTTGATATTGATTAACACACAGATTGAACAAAAAATATATCCCCCATAATATTCATGGACATTATAACACAACAACAAGAAAAGCGTTAGTCATCCATGCCTGATAAATTCAAAAAGATATTCAATTTTTTTTCCTCTTTGTTTCTTGCAAAATCAGCTACCAACTCGACCCAACAAAACTCCAATTTTTCACATAGAAAAACCTCAAGTCTTCTCCCCACTATCAAAATTTTATAATCCCTTGATACCCAAAATAACCATATCTAATTTTAGCAAAGGAAACCCATGCAAATCCCAACTGCAAATAGATTCTACAACTTCCATGCATAGCCCAAAGGAAGAGCTCGAATGACTAAATAAAATAGTAAAAATAAACTTCTATGTTTCATGTGGTAGCTTATCCTTGAAGCTTCCACTTTTTGAGGAGTCATTGTCCCCTAATAAATGCCTTTTAATGTTTGTAAGTCCCACGCAATGGCATGGTCAAACTCGTCACCTCCAATAAAAATTTTCCCTCCAATAATGAATGGAGTTACGAGTGGTCCCAGATTAAATAATAACCCAAGTTTCATTGTGGAATATGTCCAATAAAAAATCAAACACCCAAAGCTTATCCATTATCCACTTTGTATGGTGATTTCACGTTCAGTCGAAGACCTCAAACAAACAAATCAAATTTCTAATGTTGCATGGGTCGTTCAACGACCAAGTTCTAATTACTAAAAATTCAAAATGCTAATAGAGTATGGTTGAAGACCATTTTTTTTGTTGAGGGTAATAATGTCTAGTGTGGATACCACCCACACCTAATATTATTTTAAAGTCTAGGTATTAAAATTTATTATGTCAATCTGTCACATTTAATATTGAAACAACGTGACCGATTCACCTGTCCTATGTAGATAGGGTGATCCCTATCGGGATTGGCAATGAGAAACACATATATTGGTATCATATTGATATAGGAGAGGTCAGATGGTTTGTGACCATTATCATTGTATTGTATTGCAAGAAACTACTCTGCAATCATTCTGTGAGACCGAGGAGTGAAGTGGAAGTGTTGGGTAAAATTCGTTTATTAAATTATTAATACATGAAGTGCTTTATTACAGTGGGGTTTTTCCTTTGGGGTTCCCCATTATAAATCTAGTGTCCCCATCTCTTTATTTATTTGTTCTTTTCTTTCAGCTCTTTTTATTATATTTTGTAATATCTTATATAAACATCTTAAATCTATGTTTAATCACTACACTTCATAATTTATAATCTTCGAAAAATTTATTTGTGGATTTATAATCAGTCTATTATTCATTCCTTATAAATACTGACATGGTATTAGAGTCAGTGATTATGCTTGTGCAAAGATAGATCTGGATGTTTTTTGTTTTTTTATAGGGTGAAAGAAACTTGAAGTTTTTTTAGAAATGTGAAACTGTATTTGTTTCCAATTGTTGAATTCAAGTTAAAACAAGTTCAAAATTTCTGTTTTCTACCAAATATTTTTGAAATATTGGTTAAATGGATGTTTAGATATTGTTTGTGTATTTTCATGCATAGATCTATGTTTCTGTGACATGTTTCTTGGTCTTTTGTGATTTAAATCCGTCGTCTGCAATTATTTTGTGCCCTTTATAGACATTATATAGCTGTCTGGTTAATTTGAATAGTTCTCTTTTAGAGGCTTTCTTTGCTTCTATGTCTTATTAAGATTGTGTGGCTTGTTTTTAGTTATCCATGAGTTTTTTATTCTTGTGCGGATTTCTTTTGATATGCAACATTTTTTCCCCAGATATGAAAGTATTTTTTTAGATCCAATTTTTTTTGAAACTTCTAAGTCCATTTTGATAGTAAATAGATTATTTTTTTGATAGATATGTTTTTTGTAAATCCTGATCCAATCATTAAGTGCCAAGTGGCTTCACATTGTCAATTTTTTGTAGATCTATTTTTCAGTCGCAAAACTTGAGCCAATAAGGGGAATTCCAATAAATTTTCATGTTGTTAGACTTGTGCTAATTTTCCTTTGTCAATTGCAAAATCAAATCCCAATAAGAAAGCTCCAAGTTGCTTAGACTTTTGTGACTGCCTCTGTCATGTGTGAAGTTTGAGCTAATATATTTTTTCCAAGTCGCTTTCCTTTTTTCAAATTTTGTTAGTCTTTGTCATAGTTGCGAAAATCAAGCCATTGAGAAGGTTGCATGTGTGTTGAAGTATTTTCTTAATCATTTAGGTTACAATGCGGAAATGTGAACCAATAGCAAAACACCATGTACATTTGTTTTTTTCGCAGTGTCAGTCCTTGCCTTATCTTTGCATGTGTCAAGATCTATCTTTTGAGGTGTCAGTATCTAATTTATCTTAGCCACTAAGATTGTAAACACCTTGTTGTTTGATTTTTGGACTCCCGAATTATATTTTAATTTTTTCTTATTCTAAGGAGTTTAAGTCCACTCGAAAGCCATCTCATAAAATTTTGGCGCAAAGCTACCAAGTGTCATGATTTGGTTGATATATTTTCGACAAGTGGCATCATTAAGCTAAGTCTTTCCTTTCCCATTATTAATCAGACCCAAAAGTCATTTGTTTTAGTTATATCTGTGGAATTTACGTCCACTGGGCTAAATTGAATGGAAAATGGCTAGAAAGGTGACACGTGCCCCTAAGTTTTGTTTTTTGTTACGGAGCTGATAAAATATTCATCTTAGTTTATTTTACAGACTTCACATCCATTAGAATCATCAGCTTGAGAAAGTGACAGAATCTTTACACATGTCTTCTCTTTACCACTGATCTATGGCATGTGTCACTCTATTTGATCACTGCGTATTTCTATTGACTTTTAAACCATGTTATGGACCCGATAAGTTATTTTTTGTGTTAGATTCTAGTGACCTCACGTCCACTGGGCTCATTAAATTAAAAATATTCTAGAAGGTCAACATGTGCCCTTGTGTGTTTCTTTTATTTGCAACACGTGTCAACCCCTACTTTTTTCGCATATCTGGACCCAAAAATCTATCTTTTTTGTTTTATTTCGAGGACTTCACGATCTGCTTTAAAATTTTCTAGAAATCTGACATGTGCTCTGTTGCTTTGTTTTTATCTTTGTCACATGTCCTTTCAAATTTTATTCGTACCATAGGTAACCATTTCTATATAGCTTGAGTTTCTATTACTTTTGTACTACAGGTCTCTATTTTCTTTATACCATGGGTTTCAAAAATTTTATGTACCGCAGGTTTTGAATTTCTTTCAAACTGTAGGTATCCTTTTTCATTAGACCATGGGTATCTATTTTATTTGGACCGTGGGTGTCTATTTTTTTGTACCACGGATTTCTAATTTCCTGTGTATCGCGTGTGTCAAAAATTGAAAATTTTATAACTGTTTATCCTATGTTCCACAAACTTCTGCAGCTTGCAGTTTGTGACAGGTGTTTCAAGTTTAGCTAATTTTTCCTCATAATGGCTAGTTCCTCTAGTTTTTTTAATGGAATAAACGAGATCAAATTGATGAAGAATAATCATAGAGATAATGTAATAACTCTATAAACTATATGAAAAAGCATATATTTTATTTAAATATATTGTACTAAATTGATTTTTTTTTTTCATAGTTAACTTAGATGGTTTATTGAAAATAAACTAGAAGTAACTATAATTAAAAACAAGCACAAAATGTCTTTTATGTGTTTTAAGAGTTTGCTTCAATTTTCTTTGGTATTCTATTCAAAATAGAACTATTGGTTATTTTTTGGCATATATGACATGTCTAGGATTAAATCTGCCACCTATGAAATATATTAAAGGGTGCTTACATGGTAAAATTTTGAAGAAAACTCCACATAAATCCATGAGAAGTATCCACAGATAGTGGATCATGTTTTACAGTAAATACTATGATTATTATTATATGATTTGATTATTTGTTCATATCAGTTATCTATCAAGTCTTATCTCACTATTTAAAGGATTAGAATAAGATATTGAAGGTATATATGTTTTTATTTATAAAACATTTCCTAACATGGTTAGTTGTTAAGCATACTGTTATATAATTACTCCTTAACTTTTATAGTTGGTTAAAAGTAAAATCATATGATTTATAATATGATATTATGATTCTAACCATGTTGATGTTGTATTGGATATACATTTGGATTTGTGTTTAAGTGTTTTTTTGGTGCAAGTTCCATCACTTTGAGTAGCGAAAAATCCATGTGGCTAAAGAGGATGTTGAAAGTGATACATATGTTAAGGCCATATTGATCTTGATAAAGAATCAAGTTCAACATCAGAGATCAAGTTTTAGATATCTTCACCAAGCCACTGTGTGCTATGAAGTTTTGCAAGTTTTTTTTCCTTTTTGGGCCTATCAGAGTTGTCATTGAGGGGGAGTGTGTATAACAATGCCATCTCTTAAAGGTTGTTGTAAACTTCTAATAATTCCTCCATTTTTTGATAAGTAAATGGTCACGCTATGTGAATTTACTTGTAAATCCTAGGGAAACATTAGTTATGGGAATGCATTGTTTTATAAACGGCTCCATAATTTGATATAAGTCTTCATATATAAAGCACTTGTCCTTAGAATTTGTTTTGTATATGTTCCTTTGTATTGTGGATTTTATGGGCTCCTTGGAACACTATTTTGAAATGTGGAAAAACAATGTCTCATGGTCTTACTAAAATTTGCAATGTGTTATTCGCAGTTTGTATAAGTCTGTGAGATATTGTGGTAGTAGATTGCAGAGTTGAAAAACCCATAGAATTCTGTTGTAATGCACCGCGGAACTGCAAAACCACAAATAACATTTGTTTGTGGCTTGTATAAGTCTGTGGGAAAACTATGGTAGTGTACTGTGGAGTTGAAAAACTCGTAGGACTCTGCTTTAGTGCACCACAGAACTACAAACCCGCAGAACAAGTTTTTTGGTTCCATCCTAAAATCAAAAAGTTGATTTATGGATGTTAATTGCATTAAGGAACTAATGTTAACATGTTTTTGTATGTTTCCCCACTTAACATCAAGGGGGAGTATAGGGGTAATAATGTCAAGTGGGGATACCACCCACACCCCATATTATTTTAAAGTTTAGGTATTAAAACTTATTATGTCGGTCTGTCACATTTAAGAGTGAAACAATAGGACCAATTCACCCGTCCTGTGTAGATAGGGAGATCCCTCTCAGGACTGGAAATGAACAACGTATAAATTGGTACCATATTGATATAGGAGATATCAGATGGTTGGTGACCATTATCATTGTATTGTATTATAAGAAAATTCTCTGCAATCGTTATGTGAGATCGATGAGTGAAGTGAAAGTGATCGGTAAAATTTGTTTATGAAATTATTAATACAGAAATTTATTATAGTTGGGGTTTTCCTTTGGGTTTCCCCACTATAAATCTAGTGTCCCCATCTCTTCACTTTACTATTATTTGCTTTCAGCTCTTGTTAGTACATTATGTAATATGTTATATAAACATCTTAATCTATGTTTAATCACTGCACTTCATAATCTATAATCTTCGACAATTTATTTATATATTTATAATCAATCTATTATTCATTCTTTATAAATCTTGACATTTATTAAAATTAAAAAATATATGTCTTGGGGTCTTAGATCATTTAAAATCACAACTATAATAGCATTTACCTTGTCATATATATATATATATATATATATATATATATATATATATATATATATATATATATATATATATATCAAAACAATATTAACAATCTCTGGTCCTAGACCCATCTAACATGATCATTAAACCTTTGCTAACTATCACAGTCAATGACCAACTTAGAAAGTAAATATTACCTTTAGCATATTAAATTTTCCAATCACTATGGTCTCAGACCAATTCCAATATCATCAACACATTAAATGTCAGACAAGTCACCGATATCAATAATGTTTACCTTGTCAATGTCTAAAAACATTACCAACACTGTAAGGAAAACCTTTTTAATGCATCACAGTGTAAGACCAATATAGCCAACATTAGAATGTTAGTCATAGCATCAAAAAAAAAAATCATTTATGAACACTGAAATAATTTAAAAACAACCACGAAAAAGATACTTCAACATTACCAATCATCACACACAACAAAAGGGTAAGGTAAGATGATCCAAACAAGTATAACCAAAAATAAGTTATAGGTATTAAATAATCCACGAATGCTTGACAACAAGCGTGGTTAAGAGGTTGGGCATGCAACTACACATAAGTATATTTATCCCTTCGGGATATATGTATGTATGTATATATGCAAACTAGACTACGTAATAGTGTTAATCCTCTTGCATTTGTAAACTAGTTTCTACAATATAGCTTATTTTTGCGACAGACTAGAATGAAAATGAAATGTCCCACTTCTTAAGATAATTTAGTTAAAGACCTTTAACCCATTTTGTTTCCTGATAGCTAAAGGGTGTTTGAAAGGGAAGCTTATCATAATAAATTATAATCATAAAACTAAAAATATAAAATCATATTATAAGCACTTTGTATTAATTTATTAATGGTTGAGTCAAATTAAAAATAGAAAATAAAATTATAAAGTGATAAAGTAAAATAAGAAAAAAGGGGATAATGTCACTTTATGGTTTTATTTTCCCCTAGGGAAAAAATGCAACCCCTTTGGAGGATGAAAAATTATGGAAAAATCATTAAATGTGGGAGATGAAATCTGATTGGAGATAAGGGTGTGAACTATTTGGTCTCAAGTTCATATATAAAAAACAAGTCTACTTTGCTTGTAGAAGACATGATTTTTCTATTTTGCACAAATCTGATTTTTTGTCTGAGCCTAGAGCTTTTTACAAAATATTTATAAGGAAAAATAAACCTTTAGAAATAATCTCTTGAGGATGAAAAAACCCTCTAAGGGATCTAGACGAAGAAACAAAAAACTCTCCTTCTAGTTGAGAGGATTCTCCACATAGGGGGTTTTCATAGTTGCATAAAGAGTTAGCTGATTTTCCAGTGGTTTTCCAATCATTTTGAGGGTTGTAATTCTACATATTTTCAGGAGGGGTTTGAAGAGGAAGGTTAGAGTTGTGTTCTTCCTTTTTTTTTTTCATCCTTTTCCATGGTGGTGTGACTTGCCTAGTGGCTGATTTGAATGTGTTTGGGGGCTGTTAAAAAACCAAATTTGGTTACTATTCTTATTACAGATTTCCAGAGAGCTGAAGTAGCTTTTTGTGGAGGTGATTTTGGCTCCAAAAATATTTTATTTTCCAACTGTGTTTGAAGGCAAGTTCTGCATAATTTTAATAAATTATTTTAGCTTCTTTTGGGTCCCAAAAAATATTAAATTAAATTTGTGTTTGGCTTTATAAATTCACTTGGGTACATTTCTAGGTCCATAAACACATACTTACATTCATATGATTCCTAAGTTGAGAAAACTAGTAAGTGACAGCTATCCTTGGCATTTTTTTATTTGTCTCCATTTTTATATTTCTGGCATTTTCATAGCCTATAAGCTAGTCGATTCTTTATTGCTTTATCTTTCATGACTCTTGGACACACCAACACCCATGTGCCCTCGTCCTTCTGGGTGCACTGACATCTTTTTATCTTACTCACCTCTTTTTGGGCCACTTTTTTTCTTTTAGGAATCTTGTTTTCTTACGGGTTGGCCCTTTTAGTTGTCAATTATGAAATTCAATCCAAGTGAATCATATAAATACAAAGAATATGTGACAAAAATAAAAGGACCAAGCTCTAAGCATCTATTATCACTCCATCTTGTAAATGCCTTCCTTTAATTAATAAAACAATAAAATAAAAAATAAAAATAAATTAAATAATAAATAAAATAAGTAAAATAAAATAAAAGAATTAAAAGATAACTAAAAAAAATGAGGCTCGTGATTCTTTTGGGCGAGTTAGGGTTTTTTTTTTTCTATTGGAATGGGCGCGGCGACAGAACAACCCCACGCCAATTGATTTCTCATGGAGTGCATCCTCCTCCCAGCCTCCTAGCTTGCACCAACATCCTCCTAGCCCGCGCCATCCTCTCGCGTGGACACCTTTGCAAAGCATAAAAGACAGGAATTTTTTGTCAGATGTTTGTAGTTTGTAATCCTTTGGGGGCGCAAGGAATCTACACATAAGGAGTTTGTTGAAGAGGACTTGGAAACTTTCAAACAAATGTGTTTGATACACATAAAAGCCAGACTCACATAAACCATTTTTCGGCATCCTCCCAGGCCCCGCCCACACCTGCATGGGAAGATCAAGGCAAAATGGAGGAGGATTATTGTTTTTTTTGGGCTATCACACATTGCTAGCACCCTTCCAGCCCACGCCCAGGGCCTGCGTGGGCTCCCATCAAAGCCAAAAAAGGAAAAAGGAAACCTTGTCAGATGTTGCAGCTGCAAGTGCCCCTAGTAAGATTGCGTATGTAAAATGTGGAAGCATGTGATCTGTTCGACTTAATGCATGGGAGAAATGCGGTTCCATGGACTGCAAATGATTTCGGGATATGCACAAAATGGTTTTGTTTGAAACTGCATTTAGAATTTTTCCAAGCAAAATATGGTTTGGCAGGTTGGAAGCCACACCTCCCACAACCTTTGCTGATAAACCTCCTCCAGCTGTTGTCAAAATGGGAGCCTTTAGAACTGCGCATGGACATCCATCAAAGCATCATGGGGAGATAATATCCTTTAATGTCTTGTCAAGTACCCAGATCAACTTGTATGCAAAATGTGAAGACATACACAACACAATGTGAACTATTTTGAAAAAAATACCTGAAAGATATTCGGTCTCCTGGACTGCAATGATAGCAGGGTATGCAAAAAAATGGGTATGTTAAAAAAGGCGCTGAACTGTTTGATAGAATGCCTCAAAGAAATGTTGTCTCATGGAGTGCCATGATTGGCAGCATATGCACAAAAATGGATGTGTAGAAAAGGTCTGTGGTCTGTTTGGCAGAATGTCTCAAGAGATGTGGTCTTATGGAACATACCCTGACCTTGTAAGCTTCATTTTTTGGTTTTAATTACCTTTTAGACATGCAAGTTCAGTCGCATGAGGGTTGTAAATACTTTGATGGCATGAGTGCCTCTTGTAGTATCATGCCTAGAATTGATCATTATTGTTTGTTGGTTTGATGAGCACATTAGAAATGTGCAAAATGTGGGGGCATGCTTAAGGCATGTGAAGTGTTTGACTAAATGCCTTCAAAAATCATGGGTCTAATGGTTGTAAGATTTGATGCTATGCACAAAAGGAGGAAGATCTCATCCTACCCCAAACAACAACAATAAGAAAACCATTTTGATCATGCTTAATAAGTGTGGTGGGTCAAATCCAGAAGGTAGGAGAAAATGTGATCAGAATAGCGGAATTGGTTTTTCAAGTATGTAGTTACAGATTTTATTGATAGACATGTATGTTAAATGGTGGAGCTGAGGAGACGCTCGTGGAATGGTTGACGAAGTGCCCAAGCAAGAGACTGAACCCAAGCCTGCGGCTTTTGACCGACTTCGTTCTCTAGGATGGAATAATGACGACGAAAAAGGCGATGTGTATTTTTATTATTTACTATTGTAATTGTTATAGGTCATTGTAAAAATGAATAAATGTCTAATGCAGTCTCTTGTTACCAAAAAATTTATAATTGAAATTTGTTAATATGCATGATATGCTAGTTTTAGGGATACTTAGGAAATTGTGCATCTAATCACTGGTTCGATTTGTTTCTTAGTTGTGTATGGAGAAAAAGGATTTGATTTATATATTAATAAATTGAAATTGAAGTTAATATATTGTAGTACTTTCTCTCAGTATTCTAATAAACGATTACATTAATTTATTGGGTTATCTTCTTACCTTGCAAACATAATAAAGAGTTTTTAATGGGAACACTCAACCTTAATAAAATATTCATGCATAGCTTTCCCACATGTGTGATATTTTTTTTTACCATATAAGAAATTTAAAACCGTAGAATGAACTTAATCGTTGCACTCGATGAGACCTCCTAGGTTAGGTAAATAAAACCCTAGTGTGAGTTTACCGTCATAGTCATTATGTTAGCGTCATGGTCGTGAACCCATATTTTAGGAATGACATGGTCCGACTTTATCCCGAGTATGCGGTTTCCTTCTAGTTTTTTTGGTAATCGCGAGAAGAATGTCCTCTATTCAGGTCTGACACCAGGCTGAGTGGTGAAGACTACCTTGGAAGTCACCTTATGAGTCCTTGTTAGAAGGAATGACTAAGCGGTGTAACCTTCCCATATGTGGAGTAGGTAGGGATATTACTCCCTTGTATCCTATTGGATTTCTGGGCCTTACGAAATTAGATCTAGATATTAACTTCATTAGTGAATGAAATCCCTATTGGATCCAAATGACCTAAATGAAGATCGTGATATAGTTGTTCTATGTCTTGCATTCTCATTAGTGAACCCTTTTGTTCCTCGTAGATAAATGTCTTGTCTTGGGCTTGTGAAAATTTAGTGCCTTGATCTTTCATGAAAGGATGATAGGGTAAATACATTTTAACCTTAATCACACCTATGATAGAGATTGAAACCCTAAGTAAAAAAAGTAAAAATAAAAATTGGAATTTAACTAAACCCTAGTGGATTAGGAAGTTAGCTTGTGGGTAGAAAACTATAATTTAACCCCTTGCATACGAAATTGAGTTGAAAGATGTTGATTCTAGGGAACCTTAGAAATTGTGATCTTGTCCCTTAATCCCTTGTTATGTCATTGTATGGCATTAAGGAATAAAGAATATTTCTTATGCGGAATCGTGCAATGCAAAGGTATGGGATCTTCGTGAACATAAATCACTTGTGTCTTGTGTAGTTTATATTGCTCCTAACTATGTACTTCCTTAAGATGTCAGACAAGTGCTTTTGTAACTCTTTTGTTTTGAGACGATGCTAAGGATGAGACCATAGTGTGATGTAAAAGCATATCATATAAGCTGAGCATGAGATTGGAGATTAGGATTAAGGTCAATTTTGGAGTCCTTATAACTTAATTAAACTTTTTCATGTGTTGCAAAGAATATAAATTACCTTGGTGTGACCCAACGTCGAGAAAAAAAATATATACATATAAAAATCAAATTTGGAATTCAATAAACTATTGAGCTATAATAATAATGGTAGCGGAATAACTATTCCGTGATCGATGGATGTTTTTGGGAAAAAAAACTATTTCAAATCTATGTCTTCCTTAATCCCAAGATTTCATCTTGACATCACGTTAGGTTCACTTGTGTAGCAAGGTTAAATTCTAAACATTGAATAAACGTTTTGGGAAGCATAATCTTAACATAAGAATGAAAGAGTTAGAATTTTGTATGAAATTTGAAATATGGAAAATAATTATGTAAGTTATGAAGATTTTCAGATGGGTAAAGAGAAAAATTACCGGGTTGAACAATAAGTGAAATGTGAAACAAATTTTCAGAACATGTAGGTGGAAAAAGGGAGAAAATTATGCTTACGTAATAATGTTATTGGATGTTTAATGTACTCTAGATGTAACCATGGTAATGTTGTGTTGTGGGTTGTCAATCCTTAAGTCCCTTTTTATTTTGGTCATGTTATTTATAGCATTCGTTCATTGGGGAAAGTGTGGTATCAACAGGTTTATGGCGTAGTCATGTGTCTATGTAATTTGGTGACTTATGTAGGTGTCGTATATGTTGTTGAGTTTTTCTACTTGGAGTCCTTGTGGCATTTACAATGAGCAATGTAAGTCAAAAAAAATAAAATCCCTGGTATTTCACATGTTGTAATTGTGCGTGTATTTTGTGGGCATTACATATCTAAGGTTTTATCCAAAGGCATTTAAAGAGCATCGAAGGCATACATCTAGCATTAACGCTTATTTCACTAAATTGAGACATATTCCAGTGAATTGAGACTCCAGTATTTCAAATATTGGAAGAAATCCATCTCCGTTTTTGCATATATTGGATTCCATTTTTTTCTATATTGTATTTCATTATTACTCTTATTAGAATCCAATAGTAGAAATATTGGATTCTAATATTGTCATTATTGGAATTATTGTAGTTCCAATTTCACTATCATCACATTCCAATATCACTATTATTGGATCTCCAATATCGCTATTATTAGATTACTAATTTGGATAATATTGGATTCTAATAAAGCGTGTTTATTAGATTCCAAGTTCCCCACTATTGTAATCCAATTTATAAATTCCAATTTTTGGATTTTAGTTTCACTATTTTAGGATTTCTATTTTGTTATTATTTGAATCCCCCACATAAGCCAAGTGGTCTTACATATCTTACATAAGCCTGGCTACTATGCATAAGCTGCTATCTTACATAATAAGCCTAATAAGCGGTTGATAACTTACATGATGAAAGCACATCTAGGTGAAATCAGCCTAGCGGGGTCAAAGTTACATCTTTGTATTGGCTAATTTGTACATGTGACTTGATTTTACTTTTGATATTGCTACCTTTTTTTTAAATTTTTAGTATAAAAGTTATAAACTACTGACTTTAATTTTTATAAATAGTGGTACTATACTACACATTACCACTCACAGTCATTAGCTTATGCACAGTCATTGACTTATTTCCCCTATGGATTTCAAACGTTGTATAGCCTAACGGCCGCTGTGACATAGTTTTTTATCTTATACGCTAAAATTCAAATATTGACTCTAATGGGAGGCCAAAAGTTGGTGATTTCACTTCAATGTGTGAGTGAGCCTAATTTCAAGTTTGAAAACTTGCACTTGAATGACTGTGATAACTCATCATAGTGTGAGAGAGTTCGTGGCCTTGTACATCTACCAAGTGTGATTCATCAATGACAACGAAGTGAGATCCATCACATGATGAAGTACGATCCATAACATGATGAAGTATGATCCATCACATGATGAAGTGTGAGTCTCTCATGTCTAAGCAATGTCAAAGTGTGATCCCTTACATGGTGATGTGGATACCTCACATGGTAACAATGTGATCCGTTACCATAGTGACATGCAATACCTCACATGAAATGTGCGAGCATGGTTTGTGATACCTCGCACGAAGATGTGTGATACCTCACAAAAAAATTTATGAGAGTTTTCAAGATGGAAGTTGGAGCATTCGCAATTAGAATAGTGAATAGATTTTGGGAATAGGTTTACATGGACTAAATCCTATCCAATTTATTATAACCATATTGTAATCCAAATTTATAAATCCTGATTTTTGGATTTTAGTTTCACTATTTTAGGATTTCTAGTTTGTTATTATTTGAATCCCCCACATAAGCCAAGTGGCTCTATCTTACATAAGCCTCGCGGCCACTATCTTTAATAAGCCTAGCGGTTGCTAACTTATATGATGAAAGCACATGGTAGGTGAAATCAGCCTAGCGGGGTCAAAGTTACATCTGCCTTGTGACCAGTAAGTTACATCTACGTTGCAGCCACTAAGTTACATAATCCTTGCGGCCTCTAAGTTACATTAAAGTCACGATAAGCCTTGTGGCTTACATCGTAAGTTAACTTACATAAGCCTAGCAGCTGCTATCTTACGATAACTTACCTAGTGGCCGTTAATTTACACAAGAGTAGATTCATCTAGGTGAAATAATCCTAGCGGTTGGAAAGTTACACTAGCCTATCGGTAGCAAGTTTCATAAGCCTAACTGCTAAGCTACATAAAACTAACAGCCATTAAGTTACATAAGCCTAGGCACCACAAAGTTACATCAGCCCAGGGGTTAAATTTGACGGCCACTTATGCCTGTGAAGAAATTTTTAGATGATGGTAATTTAACAATATTTCCCTTTAAAAAATAAAAAACAATAGTTATTGAAATTCTTCAAATTTATATTTATTTAATATTTTATGTATATTATATATTGATATAATTTTTATATAAATCTATATAAAAAAATACCGTGATATTGTAAATATGCAAGTTGCGTGTGATAAAGTCAACTAATTTTATGCTTTTCCATTCTGTAAATCATAAAGAAAAACAAAGAGTTAAGAATTACATTAAACAAGTTGTTTTGAGGAAATGGATTTGAAAATGTATTTCCATAGGAAATCAATCCTTCAAGAAAATTACATAAGAATTGATCCCGTGCAAGGGTATTAATTATTGTTCTTGAATTTTTCCAAGGCATTGCTCGATGCTTCATGACCCCAATTCAGTATTTTAATTTGAACTCCTTTCCAAGTTATTCTTGGACTCCATGCCCAGATGACGTTGTCTATATCAATATCTGATGTGTCCCTTGATTTTTGCCACCATTTATTTTTCAACAAGCATTCCTTGTACCTTTATTTTTCTATATTTCCTTTTCATATGGGTTCCCACCAGTGTACCCTTATCTTTTGAGTGTTTGTGTGAACATCCTGTATTAGTTTTAGTTATGTCCTTGCCCATCCATATAAGTACATTATCATCAGCCAGTCTTACTAGTATCATCTTCCCAACATTCACATCCACTACTAGGGTTGAATTCCTCTCGAGGTTTATCACAAATAGGTCCAACATATATATCCTTATTTTAAAGGACATTTTGAAAATAGTAGCTATCCATGTCAAGACGTGGTGCACCCACTATCTGATCATACATTGCACTATCCTGAATTGTTTTTGGCCAAAATCAATCTCTTCTCGTCATGGTTACAATTAACAAAGGGATTCTCTAGGGCATGTAGAACATTTTTCCAATATGTAATCTTTGGAACATAGTATGCTTCTCCACCATCTATTGAACTCTTTTCCCAGTGTGTGATGTATTCCTAAATGCCTATCTGCATGTCTTACATCTCTTTGGGTTCTTTGAAGGGTTCCAATGGAGGATCCCCTTTAGGAAAGAAAGGTTTCCCATCCATTTTTTTCCAAATCTCAATTGAGTGTGACTAGATGGACTCCAAGATTGATGCTTTGAACTCCATGACAGGCTTGTTGTCTTTGACATAGAGTTTAATCATCTTTGGTTTGCTGATACCCACAATCTTGTGGTTACCATCTAGCAAGTGTGGTTCCACAAAGGCCTTAAAGTCATAGACTTCCTCAATAAGGTACAATGTGAATGTGTTGGACTCATCTTGGCATGTTCTGTAAGTGTCCATTATTTGTGGCAAAGAGAATGTATCCAATTTGTGCAATGTTGTTGATAATCAACAGAAAGTCCCATCTATGTCTTCATGCATGTGACCCATTGGAAGGAAACTCACATACACTGTGTTAAAAACCCTTCTAGCTGTTAGCATGGATGCAAACACAAACAATGTGTGATTTTTGTTGTCACTTGCAACATTATCTAGTTGTAAGTAGAGAGTTGGTGGTTGTTTTCTAAATGAACTTGAACAACTGCTTACAGTATTAGTTGTATGAGCACCCTCATTTTTCTACTTGTATTCCTTGCACTTGTCATATGCATCATTTTGCAACAGTGCATCATGTAATGGGTGTTTTGACATCCCACTACTATATAACAAATCACCATACTAATATGTAAGTGGTTCTTCTAGCTTCCGGATACATAGTGCCAATGATGTTATTGTGAAGTTTTCTCCTCACTCAACAAAAGGGAGACCAAAGTGCCTGAAACCCCCGTTTTTTGTCCCATGTGTCAATATACCAGTCAAGGTGATGGGGAGATTAATAGAATTGCTTATTGATTTTGATTTTTTACCATCCTTGGTATTGCAGTTTTCATCTTGTCCATTTTTTCATACACAATGCTCAAATAACTATTAGATTTTGTTGTGATTGCACTCTACGTGCATAGTAAGTTGCATGAAAACTTTGAATGTAATCATTGTGCCATTTCTATGGCATTGATCTATTTGTGCCAGTGTTTCTGGACATGAGGTCGTTGCACATTTGTTCTTAAGCTTTGTGCACTCATCACATTTGGCAAAGAAGTTGTTCTTGGTGATTGAAAAATGGGAGAAATGATCTTGCCATATTTTGCTAAGATTTTACTGTGATGTTTGAGGAAGGCCCAATAGTGAAAGGCCCTCGTTACAATTTTGTAGTATGTAAGAAAAACTATAACATACATGTAGGAGTCTCATTGTTACTTTAGTACCATCTTGTCCCATAAACGAGACATGTGTGGGGATATATCATAATTCTTCTCCACCATTTTGGATATCAATGCAATAGTTACAACAAGTGTTTGGAATTTGTTTTTGTTTTCCTGTATTTCCATTTACTGTCCTCCTCTCGCCATTAATCCAAGATTGTTTGTATCTGTAATAGGTGATTTTTCGGGATTCCATGACATCTGTACCATGCATTCTAACATACATCCCTTCCACATAACTTCAATTTATCTATACTATGTTCTGAAGTTTGACCTTGATCACAACTGATAGCATTTGCGGTGAATGTATTAAGTACAAAGTTTTTGATGGAAGGTTCATTCATATCTAGAGTTAAATTCCAACTGTGATTGAAAGTGCTTAGAGATAGATTGGAGAGACATCCTTCCTTGCAACAAGGTTTTTTCTCAACTTCAGACAAAAATTCTTCTCTTGATTTTTCATCATTTTCCATTGCCTTTGATGTACTAGATGGAGTAGAATTTACCCTTTGGCATTTGCAGGCATTGTAAGGTATTTTTATCAAGTTTTCATTACTACTACATATGGAGGATTCATATGAATTTGGGTATACCAGTTGAGGCAATGGATCTTCAAATGCACTCCACATTTCTACCAACAACTCTTCTGGAATTTCTTTTAGCCTTACTTCCATAACAAAACCATCTTGATGGGCCAACTGGCTGAGCAGGCCATTGGATGAGAGATCCTTCTGATATGGAGCAACCCTTATAAAAAGGCATAATTAATTTATCAACATGCACCCCAAATGTATTGCCATCTAATTTTTTAAAGTGCACCATGTCTCCTTCACAAAAATTTGTAATTGTTGCTTCTGCAACAAATTTGTGTTCTTTTGAACAAAAATGTATCAACTTGGCATTAACCCCCTTGAACTTCAAATTGAATTCATTGTTTGATGTGGCGGTTGTTTCTTGGAGTTTAGAATTTCCATTCACATGAAGTGCAGTTCTTGTTTCTAGATAAACTAAGTTTTTGATTGGCCAGGAAACTTTGTTGTTGTGTTGTAGACTTGGATAGCAATCATTGCATGTAGTTATAATATTCTCCACAAAAACACCAAAGTGTGTGGGTCCCAACACCACTCCCAAAATCACATGTTGTTCTTGTACTAGGGATATAAACCCTTCAGCTATGTCACCTTCTTTCTGAGGACACTTATGTTTTAGCACCACATAGGTTGTAGCAAATTCATCCCTATCTTTAGGAGTTGTGAAACAATGGCTATCACTGGTAGAATTCAAACCCTCATCCTCATTAAATGTATCCTCTGAGTCACTTCTCATGATGTTTTGAATTCCATCACCCCCACATGTGAAACATTTGAAATCACATGCTTAATCATTTTCTTCCTTTCCCATGGGATAAAGTATCCCTTGTTTTCAATTTCTTCCAGGGTTTCACAATCATCAATTGTGTATGACAGTCTCAATCTGCCATTGAATACAATACTTATTGTGACAACGAATAAGCTAGACCCCACATCTCTACAATGGAGTGTATCTTTGGATGGATAAACTAGTCCCTCCACAACTTTCACACCTTTGGATAGTAAATCCACATGTGCTCCTTCTTCAAAAATAGAGTTCATTTTCAACTGTATCCACAAATAAAAAGAGAAAATTAGTACAAAGAACACTTAAATATTTAACATTAGTGTGGAGAATTGAAATCACAATGAGAAAATAAAAATATACATCTTATATGAACATCTTTAAAACCTCATTTAATCCAAATCTTTAAACATATAACAAATTGTTTTACACCCTTTAGATCCCACTATTATGTGTATAATTTTATCCATAAACCACATAGTGTAGGGGAAAGATTAAGATTTTTATAATGCACACATTTTCTTTTGTGCATTTAAATTTTGTTGAAAAAGTATTTCTAAGGGATTAAAAATAGGTACTTTTTAGTACAAAGAAAATTAATATTGGCCCTTTCTTGTGAATGAAATCAAGCTTTTCGGGACAGCTGATGTGTCACCTTTTTATTGGCTTTCTTTGTACATGTGACTTGATTTTACTCGTCTTATTGGCTACCTTTTTTCTAAATTCTTAGTATACAAGTTATAAATGTTGACTTGATTTTTACAACTAGTGGTACTATACTACACATTACCACTCACAGTCATTGGCTTATGAACATTCATTGGCTTCTTTCCCCTATGGCTTTCAATAGTTGTATAGCCTAGTGGCCACTGTGACGTAATTATTTTTTTTACACGCTAAAATTCAAATATTGACTAGAATGGGAGGCCAGAAGTTGGTGATCACACTTCAATGTGTGAGTGAGCACAATTCCAAGTTTGAAAACTCACACTTGGACATGACAGTGATAGTTGATCGTAGAGCGAGAGAGTCGTGACCTCATACATCCACCAAGTTTGATTCCTCACATCAACGAAAGTGTGATCCCTCACACATCGAAGAGTGATTCCTCACATGTCGAAGTGTGATCCCTCACATGTCTAGATCCCTCGTATCGAAGTGTGATCCCTCACCCGGACTTTTTAAGACAAAGTGCATGGATTCACACTTGATTATATTTAGGGCCATTAATATTGTGTCAAAGTAAATCGTTCATGTATTTAATTCTCTAATTGTATAGCTATGCTTATTTTATGGTATAGAGTTCAAGTTTTAGTCTTTATTTGATTAACAATGGTGGTATATGCTTTGATTCAATTATGTGTATTAATTGTTTCTAAGCTTTTTATATCCTACATAATATTTTAACAATATAAGTTTATTTTTAATAATTTAGACTTTATTTGATTAACGATGGTGGTATATGCTTTGTTTCAATTATGTGTATTTAATTGTTTCTAAGCTTTTTATATCTTTGTTTTTAATAATTGTATATAATATTGAGTAGAAGTAACACATGCTACGTAGTTTTTTATTAATAATTCTCAATATTAAAGACTTAATTTCAATTAAATTTTGAAATTAAGTCTCAAACAATGTCGAATTGTAGTTTTCATACATTAAAAATTATGTTATAAAAATGTTACCTTAATTTTAGATCGCGTTGCCGTGTGTATAATTTTATCCATAAACCTCATAGTGTAGGGGAAAGATTAAGATTTTTATAATACAATAACAATTACACTTTTTTGTAAGGTCAAATGTTACATAATTAATATTGCACTTCCCTAAACATTAAATGGCCATTAAACCGTGTAATGTAAAATCCGCCACTTGAGAGTATGTTTTTATTTTTTCGTACTGCATTTAATATTAAGTGGTACAATATTAAATTTTAATCCACACAAACTCTGCTAACGTTTGTATTTAATGCAATAAAATGGAAAATTGTATACTCATTTCGAAGGCGACCACACCAAAACAAGGAGCACATACACAAATGGGGGAAGAACAGAGTTACAGAAAATTAAAAGAGGTAAAGCATTGTTATTTTATTTTGAATAATTTCAGTTTATACACCCATTTCACAGTGATTATAAATATTGCATTTGTTAGTAGGTAATTAACCAATTTTCAATGGTTCTCCACATGTTTTGATTCTGTGATTTTACAGAGCGCAGGACCCCTTGTATATTTATTTTTAGAAAATGGAAAATGAAATTAATTTTAGATAAAAGATGGAGTACGTAAATTGTTTCATTTGTGATTGTTTATAGTAACTAATAAATTTGTAGGACATGGAAATATCACCATTTTCCTTGTTTTCACGTTTTGAATCACAAGTTTTCAAATCAACTCCAAGAAACTATGCAGACAATATGGTTTTTTCAACACAGCTAAGAAAATTCCATGTAAAGGACTTCTGCGTGCAAAACTTAGATGGAAATAGTGTCTCAAATTTGCAAGAGAATACAAGTGGCACACAAAAATTGGGTCATTGCATTCCACATTCACAAATCGATCTAAATTCTCCATATATTGTTGATGATTCAAAATTAGAAGAAATATTTTCAATAACCCATGCATATGAAAGAGATAGAAATAAAGAGGAGTTGATGAAAGAATACAAAGAAGAGTTGTGGTCAAAATCTGATGTGAAAACATTTATTTCAAAATACGAAGAGGTGTATGAACATTTAAACTGTGGATATATCAGAAAGAAACATTGGGATAATATAGCAGATGCTTTGAATGAAGTTTGTGGAAAAACATTCACTGGGAAGCAATGCAAATACAAGATGAATGGGTTGAAGAAAACCCTCAAGAAGGAGAAACAATTGGAAAACACAACATTGCCAACACAGTCAACATGGACTTTCTATGAAGATATAGATCACATTACACAGAAAACACACAAGGTTATTGGTTTTAATGGAAAAGAGAGGGTTAATACAACCACTTCTACTTCTGAAAAAGACATGAGAGGGAAATCAGAAATCCCTTCTATCAACATTGAAAATTTGGAAGGAGAAAAGATAGAAACCCCTTTGAATAAAAATGGAATTCAGAGAAAAGATGTGAAGAGAAAAATAAACTCTTATGGAGATTTGAAAGAGGTAATAAAAAATAGCATGCATCTATTGTGTCAGACATTGAAATAAATTGAGCAGGGAAGGCTTCAACATGAGCGTGAAAGAATGGAACAAGAGAGAAAGCTAATGGAGAAAATATTGGATGTACAACTTCAAGTCACAAGTCTTTTTACCCAGGTAAATTACAGTTTTTTAAACCTAAGTAATATAGTATTGCATCATTCATTCCATCTTAAAAGAAAAAATATCATGCATTGGAGTTAGCTAATACTTCTCTATTTTGCATTCTTCCTTTTTATTTCAGAACAATGCCAATGATCAACATCATGGGCACCACCAAGATCATTGACACACACATCCGAAGATATTGTTTGTGTAACAAAACAATTTAAAAATGATGTTGGTAAACATGTATATTTTTGTTGAGGAAAATATGATAATTCAATATGTGAGACATCAATTGAACCACATATCACTGGTAGTATAGTCAAAGTATGGAATACTTATATACTCTCTATGTAATTTATAGACGATAATATTGCCAATGAGCATGGTGTTATTTTGTTGATAATGTTGATAATTTTGAATTAATGGTGGCACGTGCAACACTCTTTATTTGTTGGTCATTCACTTTTCTTTCTTTTCACTTCAGTTTGTTTGAGTTTTTGGTCTGGTGTGAGTATGGTCTTTCTGGGGTTCCCTTTTATCACTTTGCATGGGAGAGAAGGGAAATGGCCTTTACTTTGCCATCTCCCATAGGAGGCTTCAAGAAGTGTTTCTGCTATAGTTCTGTGCTTGAGGCCAAGGCTATAGAGTGTGTGTTGGGTGATTCTTACATGCAGGATACTAGCAGGGCCAAAGTCAACTCAGAAATCGCAGCAGCTTTCATTTCTAATTACCTTTTACTCCATTCGGTCAAGATGGATGTTGTGGAAGTCATGGAATTATTCATTTACCCTATTCATCACATCATTTTGTGAGTTGAATTGGACCAGTGTAGCATCCCTGACCCTCTAATTTGGGTGGAGGAGGTGGATGAACATAGGAAATTGGCTCAGGGTGGGGTTGATTGGCTCAATCAGTGGTATAGGGAGCTTCTCCTGCATGCTGAGGTTGTTCATGCTCTGTTCTGGCATGGTAGTCTAGACCCTAGCAGACTACCACCTCTGGATCTCTTATGATGCTCATTTTCCTATAGACTCGACATTGACCACCTCAATGAGTTTTAGGAAAATGCCAGGGTGGCTTTTCTTCTTCTGTTGGGTAAGGCCAAACAATGGATTGGCAGTGTTTCTGGTGGTGGCAGTCGAGGTGTGGAGGGAGGAGGGGGTGTTACATCAGACACAGTGCTTGGAGCTATGGGTAGGGTAGTGTGTGGGTCTCCATTGCTAGGGGTGGTGGTTCTTTCGGATGAGGAGTAATTCTTCTTCCTTGCTGGTTTTTTTGGTGTTGTGGTCTTGTGCTCTCGGTGTCTTGTTGTTCCTTTTTCACTGGTGTTTCATTCTTCTCCATTCGGGCCATTTTGTGGGGCCTTTTGTTGTTGGTTTTTTTTGTTTTAGTTTGGTATGTTTTGTAAGGGTGGGGTCCCCTAACCCTCCGGTTCATAGCTCTGGTTAAAAGCATTTAAAAATAAAATGTGTTTGTGAGTGCCATTAAACCAAACAATGTAAAGTTTGTGCGATATTCAAAATATGATAATTCAATATGTGAGACATCAATTGAACCACATATCATTTGTAGCATAGTCAAAGTATGGAATACTTATATACTCACTATGTAATTTAAAGATGATAAAATTGACATTGAGCATGTTGTTCTTTTGATGATATTGTTGTTAATATTGATAATTTTTACATGTGGCATATATGGTTAATATAGTGGTTCCCCTAAAATTAATTGGTAATTAACCAAAAAAGTAAAGTTCACATGATATTCAAAATATGTGTGCCATTTGATAGCCATTAATTATCCATTAAATATAAAGCAAATTAATGGTAGTCACGTGTCTTTTGTAATTCATGCGCCAAAGAAAGTGGTGGTTGGAAGTGTCCATTCCATATTAATTATAGATTTCATTCATTAGTATATTTCAAGGACACTTAAATTTACAAGCTTCATGTGAGAACATTGGTGTAAGGGAAAAAATCCATAAGTGTAATAATTCATTGGAAAATCAGATCATGGTTCGATTGGAAAAATTCTTGAGCATGGTTTGTTTTCATGAAGGCGTCAAAAATCGGTATGCATTATCACCTTTGCTCCTTCCAAAATTTTGAAATTCTATGTATGTAGAATATTATGTAGCCTTTTCAACAAAACCCTAATTTCTCTAATTCCAGTAGTCGAATCTGTCTATTCTTTAACACTCTTTGAAAAACACTTCTCAACTGATAGGGTTTGACATTGTTTTGTCATTCTTTTTTCCGATCCCTAAATGATTTGCTAAATATGTGTGTACCCATGCTTGCGAGTAATGTAAAACATGTTATGGGTATTTTTTCGCAAGAGGACTGAGAAATGATTCATAAAATACCTGAGATGGACATCAATGATTACTGGAAGTGAACAAAATGGGTGTTGCTGAAAAGGCTGAGGAAAATAGATTTTTCTCAGTTAGGGTTGTTAATCGTTTAGGGATTTTGGACCATTAGTGGCCTGTTTCTATAGACATTTCATTTTATTAAATGAGTAATGAAATAATGATAGTAACTTCCAAGTAGATGAAATAGTAATAGTAACACAAATAATTGTTTACTTGTTTATGAATTGTTTGATTACATGGAAATTGTTGGAAATAATCATATATGTGACTGAAAGTGAAATGCAAAGAGTTCCAATGTAGGTTCCTCTTTGAAAACAAAATTATAAAACCTTATTTGAGAAGTTAGGCTAAACAAGTTTGAATAATGTTTCACTTAATTGATAGTTCTGGAAAGACATATACAACATTTAGAGATTAAAATTACAGGCTCTGGTTGTTTTAGTTAAATTAGCTAATGATATATCAACAGTAAAAATTATAAGATGTCATGGATTTTCTTTCTTAATGTGACAATAAGCATATGGAAATAGGGAGATGTGATATCATGAAAAATTATGAGGTTTAATAACAAGGAGATTATACATAGGGTTTGGAGTCTGTATTTTCATACTAACACTACAAAGAGTGTGTTCATTATATTTATTAGAATTATACCATGGCCTTTGAGACTTCATTTACTAACTAATTATAGATCACCATCTCTTTTGAGATTTCATTTTTAATTAAAATGTGGAATTTTTATCTTCCTTTCAATAACTTATAGTAAATAGTATGAGAACTAGTTAAGGCTTGATCCCTCACAAGGGTATCTAGTGCAACACTTGGCTCAAAAAAATTCATGGAACAAACTAATGAGAGCTAAGAAATGTGTGACCCCTAAAGAAAACATGTAATGTAACTCTTTTTTCAGTTTCAATAATAGATGTCCAGTGAATGATGCCTTACGAACACTAAGTTCAAAATATTTTGTCATGCTGATCATAATGACCGCTAAGCTTGTAAATATTTTGTTGTGGCTGACCTTAGAGACCGCTAGGAACAAAATTTCATATGTGTTGACTACTCATTGTGATATTTAATGACCTGGGAGATTATACAATTATAATTAATTAAAGAGACATCCATTGAATGGTGTTTTTCTAACACTAAGTTCAAAATATTTTATCCAGGAAGATGTTATTGACCACTAAGATTTATATAGTTTCTTGTTAATGCATTAGTAGTTTTCCTGTTAATGATGCCTAGCATGACCACTAAGCTATAGGTATATCCTTGGGGCTGATCGTAGTAACAGGAAGGATAAGAAGCACATATTTATTTGTTAATGATTCATATACACCGTTAAGCTCCAAAAAATATGTTGCAGTTGACCCTAGCGACCGCTAGGATAAGAAATACTTATTTCTGTACCCCTCAGTAGTGATCGGATTTGTGTTTTTTTTCATTGCAATAATTTTTGTTCTTTGAAATAAGCCTAGATATGCAGAAGGTTTTAATAGGTTGTTGTGGCTGAACATAGCGACCGCTAAGATCAACACTACATATATCTTGACCCCCCACCAGTTCAAAGAATGTAGAAATTTTTCTCATTCTAATAATAGTTGTCCTGTGAATAAAATCCTAGACACAGACCAATCTCTAAATATTTCATTGTTGATCAACTTAGCGACCACTAGGATCTGAACTACGTAAGACTTGAAGCCTCAAGAGTGCTTGTATTGACAAAATTTTCTCATTGCATTAATATTTTTTACTGGAGTGATGCCTAGCAAATGTCATGGTTAAAAAAATGTATATCTTGACCCCTCAGTGGTGCTTGTACAACAGTGCTTCAGTCATTCCATTAATAGTATGTCTGTGAATGATGTCTAGCAATGAGACGTATTCATGATCCTGCAATGAACTAATCAGACATAAGTAAATGTTGATCCCTTACGTATACATGTAATACAACAATTTTCTTAAGTCAATGATAGATGTCCATTGAATGGTGTTTTGCTAACCCTAATCTCTAAATATTTTTTCGAGGTGGATGTTATTGACCATTAAGCTTTGTATATTTTCTTGTTAATGCATTAGTAGTTTTCCTATTAATGATGCCTAGTGACTGCTAAGCTATAGGTATATCATTGCGGCTGATCATAGTAACAACTACGATAAGAAGTACATATTTATTTGTTAATGATTCTTATAAACCGTTAAGCTCTAAAAAATATGTTGTGGCTAACCCTAGTGATCACTAGGATCAGAAATACTTGTGTCTGTACCCCTCAGTAGTGCAAGGATTGGTGTTATATTGCTCATCGCAATAATAGTTGGGCTTTGAAATAAGCCTAGATACAACATGAATCTCTAAATAATTCATTGTGGCTGAACATAATGACCACTAAGATCAACACAATGTATATCTTGACACCCCACCAGTTCAAATATTGGAGAAATTTTTCTCATTCTTATAATAGTTGTCCGTGGATAATACATAGATACGACCAATCTCTAAATATTTCATTGTGGCTGAACATAGCCATCTGGATCTGAACTACGTAAGTCTTGAAGCCTCAATATTGCTTCTATTGATACACTTAGATCAGACTTAGATCTACGCAATGTGGATGGTTGTCATACAATGGATAATCCTTCCAAAATATGTTGCGTGTGAATTGTCAAGAACAATTTTGCATAGTTTCTGAACTTAGCGATCCACAGTTGAATAGATAGTGATTACAATGGAAAATGTTAATGATAGGAGCCCAACGGCCACTAAGCTAGACTAGTAATGGAGCTTAGTGGTCGCTAAGCATTTTATTTGATATGAAGAGAAAGTATTGATCCCTCTCGATGGAAAGTAGTGCAACAATTGGCTCCACTAGGTAACATGTGGCTAACTTGATACAATTATAGTCATTGACAATTACAATCATTCTAAAGTTGTACAACTAGTGATTGCTATGACAAGAGGTAATGAAAGTATCTCTCTTTTTAAATTAAGAACCAGGAAAATCCTAGTGGTCTTTAATTCATTCCTTTCAATTAGTAATGGATTTTTGTGGTTGCGAAGCATTTTCTTTGATACGAATGGATGTGAATTATGGCATACATCTCCAATGCTCAATTTCAAATAAAACTAGTTAGGTATTTGGGGGTCCTACGTTATTCTTTGCAAAATGTGTTATGGGACAACTAAACATTTTTTTTTAACAAATTCTGCTTAGTGACCGCTGGACCCATTATTGTGTTTTGTTTCTCGCACACTCTTTTCAAAATTCAAAAAATTAAATCTTAATGGCCTTTATGCTAGTCCATTCAATTGGTGTTAATTACCAACAAGTAATGTTAAAACTATCCATTCATATGTCGACTTAAATCCTCACTCTCGCTAACATCTATGTTTTCAAAATTTCCTTTCATGTTATCTACACAATGTGGATGGTTTTCAGACAATGGATAATCCTTCCAAAATATGTTACATGTTAAATGTCATGAACAATTTTACATAGTTTCTAAGCTTAACGATCGCTAGGATCTAACTATGTAAGTCTTGAAGCCTCAAGAGTGCTTGTATTGACAGACTTAGATCTTTGCATTAATATTTTTACTACCATGATGCCTAGCAAACACCACTGCTAAAACTACGTATATCTTGAACCCTCAGTGGTGCATGTACAGTCGCGCTTTTCTCATTACATTAATAGTAAGTTTGTGAATAATTCCTAGTGACCGCTAAGATCTAAATATTTAGTAATTGTTGACTCTAGTGACCGCTAGGATCAACACTTCTTTCATTTATTTGGAAATTATTTTCTAAGCTTACCTAATATTCATTATAAGGGACATATGAATGTTGTCATAAAATCAATTACATCATTTGTCTCAGAATTTGTTTTCTGTTAATGATGTATGCAACGTTCATGGCCCTTAAATTTTTCAACATGGTGAGAGAGTGGGAAATGGCGATGGTAGATACTTTTTTATATTCCAACAAAATGAAAAATAATAAGAGATACCATGTTTGATCCAACAGCCTTAGATGACAAATTTTAGCATTACTCAGCTCTATATTCCACAGTTCAGAATGAAAGTGTTGATGTTGATGTCGTAGACATAATGAGTATACCGGAAGAGAAAGCATCTACGGTTCTGAGACGTAAGGGTGATAAAAAGAGTTGGCCTCCATTTAATTGCTGCTAAACTAGAGGTGCTTCCATTTCCAGATTTGTTCACTTCCTATCTATTTCATGCCAAGTCCAAGGATTTGTCATTATTTTCTAAATCAGGGAAAAAGAGAATAGGTTTGTTTGTTGGGAATGCATACAAAAGTTATTATAAACTTCCAGAGCCAGACTGCTTGTACAACTCAGACACAATCGAGTCCTGGATGGCCAAAAGGAGAGTAAGAGATGTTTTGCAGAGTTGGGCATTTGACCCAATGGATAATATGGATGATTCTAAGTTATCTGAAATCCTTATTAAAAGGTTTAGACCAGGATTCTGCATTGGCATGGCACTCATGAATAGGCTATATGGAAATCTGTCAATCTCTAAGGTGGATGTTTCCTGGATCCCATTACTTTCTTTTATTATTGATGAAGACAAGATTCCCTCCTTAGGTCAGGTGCTCTGTTCCAATTTAATGACACAAAGAAATAATTTCATTGACCATGGGAAACCATTTTACATGGCTTCCTATCTTCTCGATGTTGTCATTGGTGTTCTCAATTGTCTGGATTTCTGTCAATTCTGGTCTCCTTCAAGCCCTTTGAGGGTAAATGAGAAATATTCAGACTTGTATGCCCATCGTTTCAGATCACATATTCAAGATATATGCACTTATTTGTATCCTTCTCTCTACCAACAATTACATGAAATGGTGCCACCGAGAATATTTGATGCCATCCTCACTTCCATAAGGAATATGGGAGCCATATTCTTCTATCCAGAATATACAATTATCATGATTGAGGGGCTCCTTACACCTCCTTTTCAGTTGCCATATTATGTGCCAGAAAAATTGGTAGTACAAGAGGTTACATATCATAGATTTGCAATGGTATTACTTTAAAGTGTAAGGAGAAGAAGCTTAAAACACATCCCTCCTTCCCAGTCTTTGTGGGATGTATAATGTTTAATAGGTGGCCCAATTTGAAGGTTTCCTCAGCCCATAGAAATTCATTTCATCTCCCTCAAACACCCTTTAAGGAAATATGACAGATGGAATAGGGTTTCCTAACACCTTAATTCCCTTAAAGGACAAGTTAAATATATTGTATGCTCATGTGCATGATGATAATGAATGGGTATGGATTACCCAAATACAAGATATCCTTGTTCAACAGAATATGAAGGAGTCAGGGGTGGTTCCACCTCTAAGAGAAATTATTAAAAAGGAGGCTATGAAGAGAAAGCAAGCTTTGTATTCAGAACATTCACAACAACCCTGTGATCCCTTATCTCCACCAAATGAATCTCGATATGAGTTTCGAGAAGTCTTGTTTGAACCAAATAAATAAATTTAGTCACAGCATCAAGTAAAGAAGCCCCAGATGAAGCAACCCTCTCAATCTTCTCCCTCCACTTCACAACAAGTGAGAAATGATTGGGTAGAGAAATTTGTACTTGCCTACAAAGGACATCCAGATTGGGTGGCACAAGAAGATCCCTTAGTGAACATTGAATTCAATCCAAGGATGAGAACCTTGAAAAGGGTAACCAAAAAGAAGATGTCAACACAACAAGCCATCATTTTAGCATGAAACTTCAGAAGACCTCTTCACTCTTACAAAGAAAAGGAAAGCCAAAGGATCCCATGTGGTGCAATATGAGGAAGATCTAGAATCCTTTATAAGGGCCACAATAGAAGCATCCGTAGAAGTAGTGAGGGGAGTACGTGCCAGAAATATAGAGCTTGAAACTCAGTTAAAGGCCACAGTTCCTCCCGACATAGTTTCTGATGTAGAAGAGGCATTGCATGGCTTGTACAATAATATAAAGAATTTCATCCATGCAAAGAAGGAGGCAGAAGAGAGCTTGGAAAAAATGAAAAACTCATTACATGAGTGGCATCGTTGCATAAAAACATTAACACATATGGGGCATAGGTCATTGAAAAAGGCATTTGTAAAGACCCTACAATTATAACCATGGAAGATATTGGTATATGCCACACATATGCTAATTATACAAAGGAAATACTAAGGGAATGGAATGAATAGGAAAGAAAAATTTCTTTACAGTTTGATGAAATTATTTCTAGAGGAAATCATATTTTCATAGAAGCTTTTGTAATGGAAATATTTAAAGTAAACCATGCATTGGTTTCTGATGAAGAGTTCCTGGCATCCCTTCAGCAATTCATGGTTAATTTTCAAAGGAGAATAGCTGAGGTGAATGAAGGAGAAACTTTTCATGTCATTGAGATTGTTTCCAAAACAAGGGAAAAAATACAAAAAATAGAGACTCTGAAGGAAATTGCTAAAAAATCATATGGTAGTCAAAAGGATTTGTTTGACAAGTCTACTGTGCTATATAGAAGACATGATTTTGGATATGGATAAGATAAAAAGAAGATTCTCATATTTGTAGAAAAAAAAACATTTGAGGATGCACGACAATGAGATGATAAAATAGGTCCTGAATGAGGGAAAAAAACCCAGGAAGACAACTGTACCCATGGGGCTCGGTTCAACAACAACCCATAGTTAAGGAAGCAACCGTGTACACGCGGTCTCGGATCAACAAAATGTCATAGTTAATGAAGAACCACAGTGAATCATATATTGTAGTATGTGAGATAAGCGAGAAAGCAATGTGATATGTATGACATGTTAATAGATGAATATTTATAATTGATACAATGATTGTGTATATATTCCAAATGCTATACTTATCTAAACATGCATTTGTTGTTTTGATAAATGTTTGAGACAAATGCTCCAAATTTGTCATTGTGGCATAAACTACAAATAATATGGTGCTGCAATGCCTAGCACATAGTAGACTCAAAATATCTTTCTCTATTTTGTTAAATCCTAATGGTTATGTTCCAGCTATTATGATGTGGTAGTATCTTAACAACCTAAGAGTTCATAATATCCTAGTGACAACATATCTTCAAATAATCTATTGCAAAATAAGGTTACAGATACCAAGCTTAAAATATCACTCTTTGTCTTGTTAAATGTTTAAGACATCTAAGAATGAAATATTCTATTATGGAAGCACCCAGATTTTGTGTAGGTCAAAACTCCATCCACTTAAAATCTTAATGTAATGTGTTTAATCCTTTCAATCATTATGCTCCAAATTATGTGTTAAATACTAGCATGAATGTTAAGCATAAAATTTTATGTTGAGGCAGTACATAGAGGCCAATAATTTCATACTACCTTAATTAAATGAGTGAAATCCTAGCGACTGCTAAGATCCAAATAATATTTTTCCACAATACCTAGTGGAACTCTAATTTTGAAATATCTTACTATATTTTGTTAAATCCAAGCGATGGTCAGTATGTTCTAAATATTATGATGTGGAAGTGTCTTAGTGGCATATCACTTCATGAAATTTTATTTTTGAGGAACCGAATGCTAAGCTCAGAAAATGTTTTTCGAGCCATAACCTAATGGCCACTAAGCTTGCAATATCTGACATGTTTTTACTTGAATCCTTCGCAACAAAATATTTTCAAATAATATGTTGCAACATAAGATAGTGGACGTCGAGATAAAAATTTCATACTTCAGTCTTGTTAAATGCTCAAGACATCCAAGCTTGAAATATTCTATTCTGGAAGCAACTAGATGCCATGTAGCTCAAAACTTGTTAATTTGATTTGTTAAAGCATACCGCCAAAAACTTGCAGATGCTAGCCTCCTGGAATCTTATGTTAATGTGTTAAATTCTTGCGACCTCTATGATCAAAATCATATGTGTTAAACCCTAACAAAAATAAATCTTAAATTGTTACATCGTTGTAAAGGCTAGTGACCACTCAACACAAATCAGTTTCATTTAAAATGATAAATCTGATAGAAATATTTTTTAAATATTATGATGTTGCAGTATGCAGAGGCCACTAATTTCATACTACTTTACTTTAATTTGTGAAATCCTAGCGACTGCTAAGGTACAAATAATATGTTGTGGGAATACCTAACAGACCCTAGACTTCCAATATATTTCTTTATTTTATGAAATCTTAGTAGTTGCTAAGCTCCAAATAATATGTTGCGGTAGTGTCTTAGCACCCTATAAATTCATGATATCCGTTCTTGAGTATCGATCTTTAAGCTCATAAAATTATTTTGAGGCATAACCTAGCGGCTGCTAAGCTTGCAATATTTGACATGTTTTTAGTTGAATCCTAGTGATTGTAACGACCCAAAAAAATTACACATAGACAACACAGTATAATACAGAATAATTTTTTTTTAATGACACAAAACACGGCACAACATGTTGCCACCAAGGTTACAACTAACTCTGTGAACAACTCAATACAAGGATGACCACACAGGTAGCATGGAAATGTTCACTCGCATCAAGTATAATTCACTTTTCTTTTTTTTTTTACCAGAAAACATAGGAAAACACCACATAACGCACTTACAGATAGGGCAAGCCACAATGAGAATTTTTTTTTTTGAAGGTTATTTATTTTGATAAAACATCTTTCGATCCTTAACTTAAGTTTTCTAGGACTCTATATATGATTCGTACAATTTCTCTTACAATGCTAAGTTTAGTACGTTTACTCTGAAGATAAATTTGCTTTTAGTCTTCTCTATTATGACCTATTATTTGCTTAATTCACTTATTTAGAAGAACAGGGTAAATTTAAATTCCACATCAATCCACAATATCGCTTCTAGAACTCGTTCATGCCCATATGACAACATGGGTTTACGTTCAACACACTTAAGAGAAGAAAAGCAAAGTGCCTTGGAATAAGGTTAGAGGGAGAAGGTCAAGTTGAAAACATCTATAGGACCTCAATAGTTAATACAAGGCTTTAATTAAGGCTTGAGAATTTATCCAGAATTATCAAATATTTTACAAAGGCTTCACTGAATGAGTATTACCAAAGAGAACAATTTACCTTCAAAATGGCGGAGAGGTAGAGTTACGTGGTTTCCAAATTGTTTTCTCTGGCTTATTAAATCTTATTATCTTCTAACAACTAACAATTCATTTCACCTTAGGATCGTTTTACGAATTTTCACCATAAAAGGGATAATGTTCACTAGTGGAGCTAGGGATACCATGTTATATAATTTTTACTCACAATGATAGTCTCACCTATGATTACTTAAAGAATTACTTGCTCTCAAGCTGGTAACCTCTACGTTAATTTATTTGAATATAACTTTTAGTTTAACTTTTATAAGTATTAAACAACCCACGTTATTTTACTTATGTCGCATTATTACTAAGTCATAGCAAGATTTAACTTCACATTTATTTTCAAGGGTAAAGTTTAACAACACTCATTCACCAGAGAAAAACAAGGTTACATCCACCCTTAAAATACCGATAATCCAATAAGGTCACTCAACAAGCGGTAACCAAATTTTCTTATATTTTCAATGATGGTCAAACAAACCAAGGTTTCCAAAGTTAAGAAGACAAAGTCCACAATACATTATACTAAGACCTTGATCCTCTTCTACATTTTCCACTGTATGTTATCAATAGTTGAACAATATAAAAAGGATTCATGTAAGAACTTCTCAGCTGAGGTTGATGCAAAATTTTACAAGTCTATCCCTCATCTACTCGCAAAAATCCATCTGCACAAATATTTACTAGAGTCAGTTCGCTAGAATTGAGCATGATAAGATATAATCCTCACCTAAAAATTTATGCCATCTAGCATTTACATAAATGAAAGTTTGCAATACTCCCTATCATATAATTCCTAACATGCATTCAAAACTTAACTGCACATCTCATGATAATACATTTCATACCCATTATTTGTTCACTTCCCTAAGATCTGTTTACATATGAACAAAATTCCAAGTGGCTAGATATACAACCTTAACTTTGAAATTAATTATACTTAAATTACAGTAATAATAATATCGCTCACTTAATACCTTTTGTCTACTTCTCCTATATAAGTATCCAATAATATTATCTTTTAATTAAACATAAGAACCAAAGACATTAAGCTTCTATAATAAATACAAGTGGCAATCTTATAATATTCATTGATATTACCCAAGTATCACACCTTTATAGATAATCAAAGATATGTAAGTATAATTTTGATATTTATCTCACAATTTTAAGAATATACTTATGTAAACAAGGGTTCCACCAATCAACAAGTTCATATATTATTTAGATATCCTTTTGGTTGCTTATTATCATGTCTTTATATGTCTCTATTAGCATAAGAGTCCAACTCATAGGAATGAATTACGATCAACAATACTATCATATTTTGCTAATATGTCGAAGGTACATTTGGCTAGCTAAGATATGTAAGCATGGTCCAAGCCACTATAAATACAAGTATCAACATTATCTCAACTCCTAATGAGATGCAAGTATCAATTTGTATATAATCACTCAAGTAAATACTATTGTTTATAACAACAAAGATTTCCCCGAAATACCAAATGAGTAAAGCACTTATAGGGATCCTTAAGTTTCCACGACATGAATTGGATCCGATTACTCATAATATTCATACGCAGCCTCCTATCATAGAAAAGGGTTACAGTCAAATGAAATCTGCATCATGATTCCATTTACTCCAAGGAGGCCATACGGGAGACTTGACCATCACTTTGTGGTCTGCCATTAATAGTATGTCCATGGCTCTAAGCAGAGGATGAATAATGTGTTTTTTTTTTAAAAGACGAGGTAAACCTTATTTACCTTAAAACTTACAAAAGTAACATACCCACAGAAATTAACAGACTTATCAAAGATTACCCTCAAGGCCCATTACAATTATCTATTAAGGAAAGATGTATAATAGAAAACATTAATGCCTCGAGATTCAGTCAAAAGAGAGCATGAAAGATGCGATGTAGAGACTCACATGTGTGACTGCACATCACTAATAATCAATCCATTATTCCAAGCAAGATCTTAACAGCTCAAAAATCCTAGAGTAATGTTTACCTCACCAAAACAAGTCTAAGCATGTTCCACCAACAACTCACTCTCTTAAATGGCAATCAACACAAATAAATGATACAAGGTACCATTATAGATTTTAAAACCCAACCGACATACAATGAAACTATATTTGCGAATCATTTACATTGAACAAGGTTTTAGGGTCGAACAACAAGGTCTCACAAAATCACCTACAACTCCATATAGACATCAAATAACATCTGGTTCAAAATCCTCCTCCAAGGAAGGGAATGACGACTATTAAGACACGCAGAGTACCCATAATATCAGAGATTTCACCTTAACTAGTCAAATGATAACAGAGGTAACTTTCACGAATGAAGAATACATGCTTCCATAGCTCGAATCAATAGATTTGATGGAGGCACCTACAAGTTTTCCCATGATACCCATATCTTTCTGGTTTTTAGTATTATATAAAAAGAAAATACCATGTAAAGATATATCTGAATATCCTCATAAGCCAAAGGTTTTCACCCCAAGTAAAAAGAATAAAACAACAAGAATTGCACATATTTGATTTACACAAATACTATAGGGAATAAACCATTAAGGAAGGATTAAGAGCTTATCATGCATGTAGTGTAGAAAATCCCCAAGTCGCACCCCAAGAAGAGCCACGAGTTCCCAACAGGTGACCTTCCCCACGCCCCCTTTTTCTCCATTTTCAAAGCGCCCATCCTTCACTCTCCTCCATGCTAGAATAGGTCAGGAGCAGCAGCAATGGAGGGGGTTCTAACCTGCATAGCACATTGTTGGGAGATTTCACGCATAACTACAGTCCACGCAAAATAAAAAATCCTTCCACACTCCCCCACGTGGCCAGGGTAGGAAAAAAAAGGCGTTACGGTTCTGCGCACTAAGTAAATCAACCATGTAGTAAGGAAATGTGTAATAAACTCAAAAATGTGAGCTTCATCCTGGGCGCGTGACCCCCAACCCGCTGAGCATGCAGGTACCAAAAAAAAGGTGTGGCTAGCAAGCCATTACAACTCACGAAGTGAAAAAATAGGAAAAACCCAATAAGATTTCAATCACGCTTCCCCATATCCCAGGTAAGATCCAACACATTTTCCCCTTACAAGAAAGTGCAAGAATGACAAGCAGTTACTTCCTCATGCGGCCATTTTCAAAACTAAAGTGAAATCCTTCAAAATGAATGCTAGGTTGGACAATAATAATCAACACGGTTTACAAAAAAAAATGTCTATTTTGGAGGAGAGATCTATGTGATACACAAATCCAATATTCCTTCCCATTCGAGCACGCCTTTTATGATTTCACGAACCTAAACCATATTTAATTAGTTCACCTTAAATGTCAAGCAGTAAAAACCTTCATCCTCATTTCCCTGCCTTATTTTATATGGTCGCTTTGTTTTCAATAAGTCTGGTACTTAGATATGATCTAAAACAAATAAGAGAATACAAATAGTATTATATAATGCCTTAAGTGTAAATATACATGCATAGTTTTAGGCTAGATTGAAAGAAGTCCTAACCTAATTTGATATTAACATCTCTAATGACACTTAATGTGATAGAAACAAGGAATAAAAAATGGATCCACAATATCCATTTTAAAAGACATCCATTGTATAATCATGTTGTACACAGTATCTCTGAGAAACCGAAACGTGAAGCGAAGAGCAAAGAGGTGAGCTAGGTTATGGTGGGAGCAGCGTGGCAAGCTAGTGGTAAAATTCACCACTAACCTGATAATTATCTTACTTGGCATACATGGACCAATTTTATCACAATGGGAAAAGAAGAAAAAGCGGTTGAAGGCATTTACCCAAACATTTACAAAGCATACCAGGGCACCTAGACGACCAAGGATAAAAAATTTGAACCTTAAACAAGAACACTACATCCTTGATGATGGTGCCACCCATGAACCAACTTCCCTTGCATGAATCGAGGTTCAATCCATGAGGCGACCAAACTAAAACAATAAAATCACTTATCAAAAATTAACAACAAGGTTGATGACAAATCGACGATTAGATAACAAGGTTAACGTCGATCGATAATAAAAAAAATATTATTATTATTATTACTATTATTATTATTACCACTTATTAATACTTATTAATCGTATTAACAAGAGCCAACTTACGATCTCGATAAATCAAGTGCACAAGTTTCCTTTAATAGGAGGAAAATGTAATGGACGAGGCGGGGCCAACCACAAAAAATATCAACACGATATGAGAAGACATGACGGAGTGGGAGAATTTTGATCGTTTTCTGTGACAAGGGCGAAGCCAACAAGAGATCAACATGAGCACCACAACATTAAAAGCTTGGCGACATGGTTGTTAAAGAATGGGGCATTACAGTGATAACATATCTTCAATTAATATGTTGCATCATAAGATAACAGACATTAAGATAAAAATTCCATACTTCGTCTTGTTAAATGCTCGAGACATCCAAGCTCAAAATATTCTATTGTGGTAGCAATTAGATGCCATGTACCTCAAATTTTTTTGATTTGATTTGTTAAAGCATGCCATCAACACCTTGCAAAAATTATGACTACGCATATTCTAGCAGACGTTGGCCTCCTGGAATCTTATGTTAATGTTTAAAATTCTTGTGACCTATATGACCCAAATCTTACGTGTTAAATCCTAATGAACACAAAACTTAAATTGTTACATCATTGTAAAGGCTAATGGTCACTCATCTTAAATCGATTTCATTTAACATGATAAATCTTATAGAAATATTTTTTAAAATATTATGTTGTTGCAGTACGTAGAGGCTGCTAATTTCATACTACTTTAATTTAATTTGTGAGATCCTAACTGCCACTAAGGTACAAATAATATGTTGTGGAAATACCTATCATACGCTAGACTTCCAATATCTTCCTTTATTTTGTGAAATCCTAGCGATCGCTAAGATCCAAATAATTTGTTATGAAAATATTTGCAATAGTGTTTTAGTGACCTATAAATTCATGATATCCATTCTTGAGTAACGATCACTAAGCTCAGAAAATATTTTTGAGGCATAACCTAGCGGGCGCTAAGCTTGCAATATCTGACATATTTTTATTTTAATCCTAGCAGCAACATATCTTTAAATAATATGTTATATCATAAGATAACGAACATCAAGATAAAAATTACATACTTAGTCTTGTTAAATGCTCAAGACATCCAAACTTGAAATATTCTATTCTGGAAGCAACTAGATGCCATGTAGCTCAAAACTTATCAATTTGATTTGTTAAAGCATACCACCAATAACTTGCAAACATTCTGAGTACACATATTCTAGTGGATGATGGCCTCCTGGAATCTTATGTTAATGTGTTAAATTCTTGCAACATCTATGACCCAAATCTTATTTGTTAAATCCTAATGAATGGAAAGCTTAAATTGTTACATCGTTGTAAAGGCTAGTAGCCTCTCATCTCAAATCAATTTCATTTAAAATGATAAATCCTATAGAAATATTTTTTAAAATATTATGTTGTTGTAGTATGTAGAGGCCACTAATTTCATACTACTTTAATTAATTTGTGAAATCCTAGCGAATGCCAAGGTACATATAATATGTTGTGGAAATACCTAGTGGACGCTAGACTTCCAATACATTTATTTATTTTGTGAAATCCTAGTGGCTTCTAAGCTCCAAATAATATGTTATGGCAGTTTATTAGTGGCCTATAACTTCATGATATCTATTCTTGAGTACCAATCTCTAAGCTCAGAAAATGTTTTTGAGGCATAACCTAGTAGTCGTTAAGCTTGCAATATCTGACTTATTTTTATTTGAATCCTAGCAACAATATATCTTCAAATAAAATGTCGCATCATAATATAGTGGACGTCAAGCTAAAAATTCCATACTTTGTTTTGTTAAATTCTTGAGACATCCAAGCTCGAAATATTCTATTCTAGAAGAAACTAGATGCCATGTAGCTTAAAAATTGTTAATTTGATTTGTTAAAGTATACCGCCGCTAAATTGCAAACATTATAAGTACACATATTCTAGTGGACACTAACCTACTGGAATCTTATGTTAATGTGTTAAATTCTTGCAACCTCTATGACCCAAATCTTATGTGTTAAATCCTAATGAACACAAATCTTAAATTATTACATCATTGTAAATGCTATCGGTTACTCAACTCAAATAAATTTCATTTAAAATGATAAATCCTGTAGAAATATTTTTTTAAATATTATGTTGTTGCAGTAAGTAGAGGCCACTAATTTCATAGTACTTTAATTTAATTTTTGAAATCCTAACGACCGTTAAGGTATAAATAATATGTTGCGGCAATAATTAGTGGGAACTAGACTTCCAATATTTTTCTTTATTTTGTGAAATCCTAGCAGCTGCTAAGCTCCAAATAATATGTTGCGGAAATGTCTTAGTGGCCTATAACTTCATGATATTCATTCTTGAGTACCGATCTCTAAGCTTAGAAATTGTTTTCGAGGCATAACCTAGAGGCCATTAAGCTTGCAATATCTGACATGTTTTTAGTTGAATCCTAGTGACATCATATCTTAAAATAATATGTTGTATAATAAGATAGTGGACGTCAAGCTAAAAATTCCATACTTCATCTTGTTAAATGCTCAAGACATCCAAGCTCGAAATATTATATTATGGAAGAAACTAGATGTCATGTACCTCAAAACATGTTAATTTGATTTGTTAAAGCATACCACTGAAAACTTGCAAACATTATGAGTACGCATATTCTAGGGGACGCTAGCCTCCTGAAATATTATGTTAGTGTGTTAAATTCTTGTGACCTCTATGACCCAAATCATATGTGTTAAATATTAATGAACATAAAGCTTAAATTGTTACATCGTTGTAAAGGATAGAAACCAGTAAGTTCAAATCAATTTTATTTAAAAGGGTGAATCTTGTAGAAATATTTTTAAAAATATTATGTTGTTTCAGTACGGAGAGTCCGCTAATTTCATACTACCTTAATTTAATTTGTGAAGTACTGGTGACTGCTAAGGTACAAATAATATGTTGCAGCAATGCCTAGCAGACACTAGACTCACAATAGCTTTCTTTATTTTGATCAATCCTAGCGATCACTATGTTCCAAATACCATGTTGTGGTAGTGTCTTAGCAGCATATAACTTCATGATATCCGTTTTGAGTACCAATCCCTAAGCTCAAATTTTTTTTCCAAGGCATAACCTAGCGGCCATTAAGCTTGCAATATCTGAAATGTTTTTAGTTGAATCCTAGAGACAACATATCTTCAAATAATATGTTACATTATAAGATAGTGGTTGTCAAGATAAAAATTCCATAATTGGTCTTGTTAAATGATCGAGACATCCAAGCTTGAAATATTCTATTATGGAAGCAACTAGAAGCCATGTACCTCAAAATTTGTTGAAGCATACCACCGAAAAACTTGCAAACATTATGAGCACACATATTCTAGCAGACACTAGCCTCCTGGAATCTTATGTTAATGTGTTAAATCCTAAAAAACGCAAAGCTTAAATTGTTACATCATTTTAAAGGCTAGAGACTTCTCAACTCAAATAAATTTCAAATAAAATTATAAATCTTGTAGAAATATGTTTTTAAATTTTATGTTGTTATATTATGTAGAGGCTGCTTATTTCATACTAGTTTAATTTAATTTGCTCCTAGCGACTGCTAAGGTACAAATAATATGTTGTGGCAATACCTAGCGCATGTTAAACTTCCAATATATTTCTTTATTTTGTGAAATCCTAGTGGCTGATAAGCTCCAAATAATATGTTACAACAGTGTTTTAGCAGCCTATAACTTCGTGATATCCATTCTTGAGTACCGATCTCTAAGCTCAGAAAATGTTTTCAAGGCATAACCTAGTGGCCGCTAAGCTTGCAATATCTAACATGTTTTTAGTTGAATCCTAGCGACAACATATCTTCAAATAATATGTTCCATAATAAGATAGTGGACATCAAGATAAAAAATCCATACTTCGTCTTGTTAAATTCTCAAGACATCCAAGCTCGAAATATTCGCGCGTATTGTGGAAGCAACTAGATGCCATGTACCTCAAAATTTGTTAATTTGATTTATTAAAGCATACTACCGAAAACTTGCAAAAATTATGAGTACGCATATTCTAGCAGATACTAACCTCCTGGAATCTTATGTTAATGTGTTAAATTCTTACGACCTCTATGACCCAAATCTTATGTGTTAAGTCCTAACAAATGCAAAGCTTAAATTCTTACATCGTTGTAAAGGCTAGCGACTGTAAAACTCAAATCAATTTCATTTAAAATGGTAAATCATGTAGAAAGCTTTTTAAAAATATTATGTTGTTCCAGTTCATAGAGGATGCTAATTTCACACTATCTTAATTTAATTTGTGCAATACTTGTGACCTCTAAGGCATAAATAATATGCTACGGAAATGCCTAGCGGACGCTAGACTCACAATACCTTTCTTTATTTTGATAAATCCTAGTGACCACTACATTCCAAATAATAAGTTGTGGTAGTGTCTTAACGACATATAGCTTCATGATATACGTTTTTGAGTACCGATCCCTAAGCTCAAAAATGTTTTCAAGGCATAACCTAGCAGCAATACCTAGCAGATGCTAAATTTACAATATATTTCTTTATTTTGTGAAACCCTAACGACCCAAATAATATATTGTGGCAATAGCTAGCGGATGCTAAAATCACAATATCTTTCTTTATTTTGTTAAATCCTAGCGACAACTATGTTCCAAATATTACGATTTGGCAATGTCTTAGTTGTGTATGACTTCATGATATACGTTATTGAGTACTGATCGCTAAGCTACAAATATGGTATTACGTTGTACCCTAGTGATTGTTAAGCTTGCACTAGATTTCTTGTTTTTGTAAAATCCAAGGGATAACTAATATCCAAATAATATTAGTTTGTGGCCATCTAGACAGACTAATAATATTATGGCCTTCCAAAACAATTGTAATGAATTAATATATATGCCAACCCTCTATCTTCTCCTATTAATAAGTGGCCTACTGATAATATTGTTTTAAAATAATAAAATATATAAATTTAAATACATAGTGATCATAATATTTTATATATAAAATTTAGGCCTATATATAATATGTTTAACCTTCCATTGCACAAAAAAGTATCTCATTATTGAAAACCTAATATGATTTTACTACGATAACCATATAAACAATGTACAATGAAATATTTACCTCAGGTTGTTTCTATCATCATATTAAAAGGAAAAAAGGCATATGTAACGAATACCAAAACAATATTTTGAGTCTCGTTAAACATTACAATTCTTAAAAACTAGTGTTTAGGCCACTGGCTATCATTATCAGGAAAAACAATCAAGAGGGGGACATAGATTGGAAAAAAAACTTGAAATCGTTCAAATGAAATAAAAAACAAAGATGAATGGGGATTAAATTTTCTTCGGTTGGGGCCTTACAGATTCCTTTTTTATTTAAGAACAAGGTGGTGTGACAAAACGATCAGAAGGAGTTGATAAGCAGAGTTGGGCTGTGGATCACATTTTCATAGGGAAAATCAGGGTTGGACTGATGTGAAAAAGACAACAACTACTATTCATAAGGCAACTTGAAAAAATGACCAGAAAGAATTGGTACACAGAGCTTGGCCGCTAAGCGCGTTTTTGTAGGACAAAGAAGGGATGGATTGAGGTTTAAAAAGATATGATCCGGTCAAAAAAATAATGGCTATATAATCCCGCAATTAAAAGGTGCACATTTAGTATAGTATATGTTTTTGATAAATACCTTATTTAGATATGATATTTTTTCGTACTTGGCAATGTCATTCAAACCATCAACTGCTGCATCAAGTTAACTATCTGCACTATTTTTCTGCAACCCCTATTGCTTCTTTAGTGTGTGAGCACCCTTTTTTCTACTGATTGATTATTCCCTTTTTGTGAATCCACGAATGAGATTATAATTACTACCTGATTATTCCCTGGCCAAAACAACTGAGATTCTTGCATTTGGCCCTCTAATCTGTAGCTTGATTGTATTGTTCTATGATTTCATGAATTGTTGTTCTACTAGACCGAAAAAATAAAAACCCAAAAAACTAGTTCTCCAGGGTATTTAATATTTTTTTCTAGCACAGTCCACGTTAGAAATTTTGAAAATATAAAAAAGTGTGGGATATGGAATTTTTAAAATCAGAGTGGGGGAAATTGTGTTATTATTGAAATTTCAAATTCTAAAAAAGGGGGGGGGGGGGGAATTCGCAATTCGAATTTTGACTTTGTCACTCATTGAGAAAATGTGTGGGATATCGAAAAAATAAACAATATTGAAAACAAGCCTTTTGTTATTGGCTATTGCCTAAAATAGTTGAAACATAATAAAACTTATAATATTATAATAAAATAGTAGAAATAAATTATATCAATTTATAGGCATATTTATTTTTATCAAAAATTACCTAGATAATGTTAGATGTAGTGTGCTAATGAAATATAATTCTCCAATTACTATGTGCCACATGTTAAGTTTGAACATAATAGGTTAGAAAACAGTTATAATTTACACATTTATCATGAAATTAAAATGTAAAGAAACTAGTATAATATGAAACCACCATATTATAATATAAATATCAACCAATAGAACAACGACACGTGGCTATAGATTAAAATAGTTAAAACACAATAAAAATAATAATATTGTAATAAAAAAAATGAAATAAACGTGTACAAATTATAGGCACATTTTAAAAAAATCAAAATCGACCTATACAATGTTAGATGTAGACTAAGGTAGTGTGCAAATCAAAAATATTTATCCAATTATACTATGTCACGTGGCATGTTTTGAAACCACGATATTATAATATAAATAGTTACCATTAAAATTGTAGTGCCCACTTTTTCTAGCCTCAATTATCTGTTGAATTCTTAACCCATAGTTGTGACTTAACATGGTTTTGACATAAATTTTGACGTTACGATATGTTGGTTGGCCTTCATGGAAATGTATGGTGAATTGGGGCATGAAACACCAATTTGACTAGAGTAGTAAATTGACACTCTTTATTTGAGATTGTGGATACTAACACTTTTCTATGCAATTTGGGCCTAAATTCCTATACATTGGATAATTAGCTTAGTCACGTACCTTGATTTTGTAACGAAATCATTTTGTTGATAAAGATACATGATGGCATGATGATATGACATTTGTATGTATTGTAATACCTAACATACGACGAATTGTGTGAGATTGTGCATTCCACGTTGAGGATGGTGATATCATTAATTTACATGTTTGAATTTATTCACTTAGTGAGTAGCTAATTTACTCTTGTATTGGACATGTGCGTTTAATGTGTGCAATGAGTATGTATGTGACAGGGCATGGGAGAATGTGGGATTTAGGCCAGCTACATAATTTTTCACAAGCAGCCCATGTGGCTAAGTTCTAGCCGTGTTCATTGCATGAGGCCTTAGCATTAGAATTATTGTTTTGGGCACCATGGGTGACCCTCATTTGTAATGTAATAGGTCTTGTAATTATTAATTTTGCTTAGGGTGTTTAGTTTGTGTTGTAAGCTTGTTTTGGGGAAATAATGACTCCACTTGCATTAAGTTTTGAATTAGTTTAATGATGTACTTAATCTAGAGGGTTTAGGGTCACATGTGAACCCTTGGGTGGGCCCCACACCCTCTAACCTTGTGCCAAATTTTTCCAAACCCGAAACTGGGTTATTTTAGGCATTTTTAGGGACCCCTTTTTAGTTTGGGAGTTCCCTTAACATGAAAATGAGCCCTTGGACCCTACCTAATAGGTAGGGGGCTTATTTCCAAGTCTAGAGGGAGTTTTCCCTCCCTTTTTGCCTCCCCTTTGGTCACATCCATGTAAGGGGTATGGATAAGTGTGCTTTATTAAAAGTTGCACATGTTTTGTTTTGTAATCAATTTGGGTAATTTGGGAGAAGAGGGCTAAAAGTCATTTTATCCTTTCTCTCTTTTATCCTTGGCATATTTGACCTTGGAGGAAGAGAGGGGTGACACATGTCACCCTCTCATTTTTGAGGATTTTTACTTGCTCCTCTTCAAATTCTCCTTCATGGGAAAAGAAGAGGACTTTTTTTTTGGAGCTTTTGCTTGGAGGCTTGGGGATTTTGGAGCTAGAGTTGCTTGGATCAAGAAGTGGAAGAGATTGATTTGGGAAAAGATTTTCTTTGAGGTTAGGCTTCTTGAGCTTTATTGCTTGTGTTGTATCATCCTAGATATTAGTTTGTTTACTTGGAAATGTTTGTTGTTGCATGAAGTTTTTGTTTGTTGTTTTCTTGATTTTACTCCCTCCATCATATGGTATAATGCATTTTTGGAGTTTGTGGGGGAAGAGAGAGGAATTCTTCCCTCTCAATACTCATGGCTTGATGGGTCAAGACTTGTAGGATTTTAGAGACTCCCCTCAAATGGTTTGAGGTGGGGAAGTTGGTTCATTTGGCTTGAACCTCCTTCCCCATTCTTGGTAAAAAAAACCCTTTGGGGTTTGAAAATCCTTCCAAGAAGGATTTGGTGAAAGGGTGGAGAAATAAGGAGGGCTTGAATGAATTAGGAGAAATAAGGAGGGTATGGAGATTTTACGTATATGCAACTATTGTTGGTTACAAATTTTGGAAAAACTCCTTTCCTCTCTTCCCCATTTTGTTGTAGGGGTAGAACTTGGGTTCTTCTCCTTTTCCCCTTTTCAACTTTGGAGTCTTGTTTTGGATACTTGTCTTATATTTTGTGTGGATGTATTTGTTGTTTGTTCACCCTCACTCTTGTGCAAACTTGTGGATAGTTGTCCTCTTTCCCATGGGCTTGGGGGAGGCTAGCATGCATCCAAACCTTTGGAAAGTCATGTAATGATGCCTATGGTTAGGTGGCAAAACAAGCTTTTTTCTCCTTGCATGGATTCCTTGAAGTCATTTAAAGTTGGATCTCAAGGTTGGAGCTAAAATTTGGAGGATTCTTGGAGGTTCTTGTCCCCATGGTTCTTCATTTTTTTTCTCCTAATTTATTGGTGAACAATACTCTCATAGAAATATCGTGAATGTGGCTTCTTGGTAAGTTCCTTGTATTGTAAAGAATCCTTCTTGTGATTTGGAACCACTTGTAAAGTAGTGTCACATTTGTATGTGTAAGGTACCTTAAACCTTGGAAAGAAGATTAGATGTGTTATTATCTTACGCATTTTAAGTAGTTGGAAAACATGTTGTCATTGTGAGTTTAAGCTCCTTGGAAAAGAAATCTTGCAAGATGGTTATATTCCACTAATATGATTTGTTGGAAATCCATTTTGAAAAGAAAGATAGTCTAAACATGGAGCTTTTGGATTTATTGTATGGAAATATTATTCTTCTTGCATTATGTCTCATTCTTGTAAATTATTAGTAACATTATTGAATAGAATGGACTTAGATTTACTTCCTTTCTTTGTGAAAACCTTAGTATTTTAGTGTATTAGGAAATCCAATATGAATGTGTATTCTTCCTCACTAAGCTTTAAGTTTTTTCTAAATTCCCTCTCTTCTCATTTGGAATACAACCCTACATGCCTTCTTTTCACATAAAGAAATAAATTATGTTAGCCTAGATTTGAATTCAAGAAAAGAAACTTATTAACTTTCATAGTGCATGTTGGCAACAACCGTAGATTGCTATTTTTTTTAAATGTGTCATTTCCTTTTTTCCTAGAATATCATATAAAGTATTTAAACAAATGTCATTTAATTATATTTTAGGAAATGAATATTTTATGTTCTTATGTGTTAAATTGCTATATAACACTCAACATTGTATTGGATACTCTATTGTAAAATGCAAAAAAAAGGGATATATCATACTATAGATATATATTTCACACACACACACACACACACACACACACACATATATATACACACATGTATATATGTAATATAAATATATTATATTATATATACAATATACATATATATACGTATACATTTGTATGTATAATATATATATATGTATATATTTATATATGAATATATATATCTATGTGTGTGTGTGTGTATGTGTTATACAGCGCGCGCGCGTATATTATATATATATACGTATATATATATCTGTGTGTGTGTAAAAAAATAACAGAATAAGGGAGTTGTATGTATTACCTTTTATTTTAACAGGTATATATATGTGTGTGTGTGTGTGTGTGTGTTTTTTTAAAACGTTGTAAAATAAAAATAAGGGAGTTATATATATGTAAAAACAATATATAAACAACAATCAAAATAAAGTTTTTATTTGTTTTATAAACAAAAAAAAAACATGTAAGTTGGGGGAGGGCCGAACCCCTCCCCCCGGCCTCCATAGCTGCCCCCACCTTGTTTTCTGCCACCAACTACCCTTGCCGCGCCACTCTGCACCCTCCCTTCCTCCCTGCGGCTTCCTCCGCCTTGTTGCCCCCTCTTCTTCCCACTGCGCAACACCCCCTCACTTGCGTAACCCACTCTGTTGTCCCCCTCTCCATGCACCTCTCCCTCTTGTTGTAACCCTTACCCACGCAGCCCTACCCTGCCGCCTTCCTTCTCACTCTGCTTACAAACAAAATAGATCCCCTCCCTCATGTGGATCCTCCCTCTCTCCACACATAATATAAATGGTTTTATTGTTTTGATTCCATAGAAAAATGAAATCAGGTTAATATTCTTTCAACCCATGAGACCACCAAGCTCCTTCTCCACCTACACAAAGAAGAGACAAAGACAAAATGAAAGAAAATAATGTGGGAAAATAAAAGAAAAGAAAGAGATAAAGAAGTTTAGGGCAAAATAAGATCAAGGGTTGAGAGCTCTCTAATCCTAAGGTCCAAAATTATCCCTAATCACTTTTAAGCCATGAGCATTTAAAATGTGAATGGAAAATACAGTTTAAGAGTTGTGTGTGTGGGTAAATAAAATAAAAAGGGGGAAATCTACTTAATTTGAAAGAGGTGTAGACTCCTTCTAGGGTGTCTCTAGTAACTTAATAGAATTTAAATAAATAAAATTACTGGGGGTTAGTGATTTAGAATTTAGGTAAATCGATTTCATTAAATTAATAAATATTGGACAATTGTACATGTATTGTTAAGCATTCACTTTCAAAAAAAAATTAAATTTACCCTAAATTTTTGCTACACTTTGGTCTGGTTTTCCAGTGTCCCGGGTGGTCCATTACAAAAATGGCAACACCTAGCATGAAGTTTTGAAATCCTAGAAGACATTTTTTGCATTAAAACAACGAAAATCACTAGCGCCTCAAAGCTATAAAGATAGTGTTTACAATGACAAGATGTATTGGTATATAGCTAGCGGTTGCTAAGATATATCATGATTTTTTTCTTCTATCACTGATTTCCAAATTAAGCAATTGTTGTGCAATGATTTATCTTATCAAAACTACAAAAAACTACAGGTGATAATGATAGGAGTCTAGTGGCCACTAAGCTAGACCATTGTTTGTTATAATGTAGCTATTCACAAATTAGAAACTGTTGAGCCTAGCGGTCGCTACATTATTCCTTTTAACTAGTAATCAAGCTTAGTGGTCTCTAAACCTTTTCTTTGATACAAAATGAGATTCATGATCTCCTCTCGATAGAATGTAGTGCATAAATTAGCTTCACCAGGTAACGTGCAACCGATTTGAAACAATTATAATCATTGAAAAATACAATCAATATAAAGATGTAAAGATAGTGATTACTATGACAAGAGGTAATGAAAGAATCCTAACAACCTCTAAGCTATATCACGAGTTGTTAATCAATATCTGAAATGGAAATTGAGAAATTGTTAAGCCTAATGGCCGCTAGGATTTTTCCTTGATACAAACGAATATGGATTATAATTTACAAAGATATATCTTAGGAGAAATAAATAAGTCTTGAATCCTCTCAATATTAAACTTTTGAGCCTAATGACCACTATGTTATTCCTTTCAATGAGTAATGAAGGTTTTATTTGATATGAACCCAGAGTCATGATCCCTCTCGATGGAACATAGTGCATAAATTGGCTCCATTAGGTAACGTGTAGCCGTTTTGAAACAATTATAATCATTTAAAATTATAATCAATCTTAAGATGTAAAGATAGTGATTTCTATGACAAGAGGTAATGAAAGGATTTTGGCGGCCTCTAAGCTATATCACAAGTTGTTAATCAATAGCTGAAATGGAAATGGAGAAATTGTTTAGCCTAGCGGCCACTAGGATTTTTCCTTGATACAAATGAATATGGATTATAATTTATAAATATATATCTTAGGAAAAATAAATAAGTCTTGAATCCTCTCAAAATTAAACTGTTGAGCCTAATGATCGCTACATTATTCCTTTTAATGAGTAATGAATGTTTTCTTTGATATGAACCAAGAGTCATGATCCCTCTCGACAGAATGTAGTGTAGAAATTAGCTCCACCAGGTAACGTGCAGCCGATTTGAAACAATTATAACTATTTAAAAATACAATCAATCTAAAGATGTAAAGATAGTGATTACTATAATAAGAGGTAATGAAAGGATCCTAGCGGCCTCTTAGCTATATCACGAGTTGCTAATTAATATCTGAAATGGAAATTGAGAAATTGTTAAGCCTAGTGGCCACTAGGATTTTTCCTTGATACAAACAAATATGGATTATAATTTACAAAGATATATCTCAGGAGAAATAAATAAGTGTTGAGTCCTCTCAAAATTAAACTATTGAGCCTAGCAGCTACTATGTTAGTCCTTTCAATGTTAAAAATAAAATGTTAACATTTTAATCATTTACAATTACAATCGATCTTAAGTTGTGCAAATAGTGATTACTATGACAAGAGGTAATGATATGGTTGTAGCAGCCTGCTAAGCGATTCCATTATTTTTTATTCAACGGCTATTTTGAAATTAATAAATTCTTGAGCGTAGTGGTTGATACCCTTTTACTCTAATACTAATGAATATGGATTAAAATTTTCAAAGATATATCTTAGGAGAAATAAATAAGACTAGATGCCTCTCAACAGAATGTAGTGCAATAATTGGGTCCGCCATGTGAAGTCTACCCAATATGTGACACTTACAATCAATGAAAAACACTAACCATCCAAAGTTGAATAGATAGCTATAGAATGGAAAACGGTAATGATAGGATCCCAACGGCCATTAAGCTTGACCATTGTTTGTTATTATATATATATTCTCAAATTTAGAAATTTTTGTGCCTATCGACTGCACATTGTTATTCCTTTGATACAAAGATAAATTTTTGATCCCTCCCGATGGAAATTAGTGAAGCAATTGGCTCCACCTGGTAACGTGTGCAGCTAATTTGATATAATTATAGTCATTGATAATAACACTCATTCAAAAGTTTTACTTGTACTGATTGTTATGAATAGAGGTAATGAAAGTATTGTAGCGGCCACTAAGCTAGACCATGATTTGTTATTCAATAATTATTTTGAAATTAAGAACTTGTAGTGGTTCATTAGGATTCTTATTTGAAATGAACAAATATGGATTAAAATTTACAAATATATATTTTAGGTGAAATACATAAGTCTTTATCCGTCTTGTTGAAATGTAGTGCTGCAATTGGGTTTGACATGCGAATTCCAACCAATACGATATAATTACTATCATTGAAAAAAAATATCGGTCCATAATGGAACATATAGTGCTTATAATGAAAATCGGTAGTCAGATGAGCTTCGTGGCCGCTAAGCTTGACCATTTTTTGTTATCATATAGATATTTTCAAATAAATACATTCTTGAGCCTAACAACTGCTACATTATTCTTTTCTACTAGTTATGGAGATTAAATATTAACGACCTTTAAGCTAGTCCATTCAATTGGTGTAAATTACCAACAAGTAATATTAAAAATTGTCCATTCATATGTCGACTTAAATCCTCTCTCTTTCTAACATATATATGTTTTCAAACGTTTCCTTTCATGCAATCTACACAAAGTAAATGGTTGTTAGACAATGGATAATCCTTCCAAAATATGTTGCGTGTTAATTGTGAAGAAATTTTTTTCATAGTTTCTGGTATTAATGTTTTGATCCAAAAAATACGATTTACAGTTAACCAGTTAAAGGTTAGATGTCATGTTCGGTCAAAGCCTAACAGTAGCTAACGTTTACTTTGATTGCTCACTAATGATAAAAAATAAAGTATTATAGAGATTGGTGATCACAAAGGTTAATACTTGCATTCATTAACATATCGTGAGAACAAAAATTAATCCATATGTGAAATAATTTTTAATATATTCTACTCCAATTGTAGATACAATGTTCTTCCATTGGTCATAATCCATAGTTGGTAATTCCATTCATTGAAGGCACTGAGAGCTAGAAGAAAAGAGATGAGAATTGGTTTGTTGAAGTTTATGGCCATGACAACTACTACAACAACCTGTGGTTGTTTTTTTATAGATGATGAGACACGAGGAAGTCATAATGGTTATATCCTTTGTAGCCATTGATTCGAGTACACTGTGTGTTCAAGTCAAATGCATTGACTAGGAAAATAATAAGTGTCTTATTGTGGATACGGAGTTGGATTTTTCTTTATTTAGGAAACGGGAAATGTAAGCCTCAAAAGATAAAAGACAATGTCCATGTTCAACACATGGATGAGATTTGGAGTTTTTAGTAGATAAAGACAAAACTGGTTGTTTAAATACAAAAGAAATTCACAATGACATTCTTTTAGTACTTAGAAAATTGTATAGAGGTGATACAACCTCTTCCATGTTTGTCATTTTTTGAATAGAAAAGGTTATCTTTCACCACCTAAACATGCCAAGTTGTTTACTATGCTTGGGAGAACATATTTGGCTAAATCAAAGATCGATCCATCAAAATCAAAGTTCCATGGGTTGAAAAGGAGTAATAAATCAGCTGCATTATTGAAGAAAGAAACCATTATATTCATGAAAATAGAACCTTCAACTAAACAATAGTTTGATTAGTTTTTGTTCAATGGTGAAGTATTTTCAATTGATGTTTCCTAGGTACCATGTAGCACCTCTAGAGTATCAGTATTGTCCTTTTGATGATGAGAATGTTGACCTTCTTGTTCACTTCATGTAGATCTAAATGTTATTCCTACACAGAGGGACATAATTATTCTTCCCTTCTTGGAGTCTATGAATAAGGTTTTGGTGATCCAAGACCTGAAAGACTTGGAAAGGGATGACGCTAAATTTTATATACTTGACGACCATCATATAATATGTGCACAAAAAAATATTTTGGGCTCAGATACTTACAAGTATTTACATCAGAGGCTACAGTTTCGAAGGGTTCACATTCTTTCTGAAAATTCAACTTATGAAGCCATTACTAATATTTGCAAACATCAGACATGAAGTGAACAAAAATTGGATAGAAACCAAGTTTATTGATTTGTTGTACAAAGATCTAGATCGTTTTGAAAATCACTTGGATGTCCTCAACATTCTGAATTGGCAAAACACAAAACTAGAGGAATGGAAGGTAATGTATTTTAATTTTATTGCATTTGATATTATTTTTTTTCTTCCTTATATAAAAAGATAAAACAAACATATAATTTTCCTTTGAATGAAAAGCTTTGAGAGTCAATGCCTTTTGATTTTCAAAATGGACACAAGCATAAGTCTATATGACAAATGGACCTTTCTATTATTGCCGGATGATATATGGACTAAATGGACTACAAAATTTGAGTTGTTTAGATTTGGCGGCCTTGCTTGTTGTTGACCTAAAACCCCAATGGACTTGTGAGGTTTAGGAACAGATCGATCAAGGTTAAGGATGTACGCAGGAAATACACCACCACTATGCTAAGGACATAAAAGTAAAGAAAAACATGACAAGATAATTTAATCCCAAAACTCCAATCTTTATGCATATATCAAAATGCATTACATCAGTACATTACATATACAATTCTTTCACTCTAATCTCTCTTCTATCTTTCTTACAATATCTCAAATTGGCATTCTCACATAAGTCTTCATGAGGCACACTTTACATAATACATTGATTACAATAAATATACAAAAATACAATCTATTTCAAAGGTCACTTCCTTTGACTCGTGCCTCTGTCAGCTTTTGACATGATTTGGTGTGATTTATCTACAATCCGCGGTGTTCTGTCGAATTCCATGACTTTTCCTATTTTATCTTATCTTTATAGTCTTCAATGGCTTCTTTCCTTTATGCATGACTTTACTACCTTCTACGGATTTTCTCATTTACCCACGGTTTTCCCTACTTCTTCACGGCTAGCTTTATTACATCACAACTATTTACTTTACTTCACATCTTGTTCTATCCCTTCGAGGAAATATCTATCATTTTGTGGCTTTATGCCTAAAATCCTACCAACATTATCCCTCCTTTTAAACTTTGTCTCGTCCTCAAGAAAATAACTAGTGATGACTTTTATGCCTTCCTTCAAAAATTTCTTTCCAAAATTTGGATCAAATGGGCATTAACCACCAGGAATTAGGCATCTGGTGTAGGGAAAGGTTCCCTCATTCGACTCACTTGAATGGATTTATGGGATGCCAAGGTAAGGAAGCATCAACCTCCCTAAGAACTTAAATGTATGACATAGGAAAGGTCCCCTCACTCGACTCACGTGACTGGGTTTTATGGGATGTACTTCGACATTTTATCTTCTAAGGTGTACTCTATGGTATGTACTTTAAAATTTGGGGAATGTTATTTTTTTCATAGTTTAGCCATGAAGTCTAAATGATTATTCACCTAATTAATCCATTCTTGTAGCTATGCATTCTATTAAATCAATGACACCAATTTTGATAGAGTGGGATGTGCTTGTAATTTCTTCCATTGATCTTTGGAAATTATATTTTCTTGTTGCATACGGGTCAAGGATTTATCTAGTGTAGTGCTACAGGACTACATGTCGTAGATCTTTTCTTGCCACTCCCTTTGTTGATTTTGATATTTCTCTATAAGTTATGCTAATTTGATCCTTTATGTTCCATCCTTATCATTTCCAATGTCGTATGTTGTGGAAATCTTAAGTATTTCCTGTTCAATGTTTTACATCTTCCACTTGTATTCTACATTCATGCTTGGCCATCTAACAGTGTACGTGTAGTATATTGCATCATTATTCAGTTTTATCTCAAGTTTCTTCATCTCTATTTGAAATTCAATTAATTTTTTTTGGTTCTCAACTATATGAGGTTTCTTGGCATCTTCTTATTGTTCTCTAATGGCAGTTTTGCAGATTGTTTCTTTCCCTTCCTCTAAGTTTATGTGGCATTCTTTCAATACTTCTCCTACCTCGTATTCTGTATATGCTTCAAATAACAGTGAAGTATCAATATGGATATGTGGCTTATTCATTTGAATGCTAGTGAGCATGTTTTGCATTGCCTCCTCCAACTATACACACCTTTGCATCAAGTCTTGAGTGATACTCTTCTCTAACACCTGACTGCAACTAGGTTTTTGTAGAGGAGTTAGTTTATCTAAATGGACCTTAAATCCTACCATGGTTTACTAAAAAAATCCTTGTTGCAATTGAAAATATTGTTCTTGTTTCCTCTTCTATAGAGCCTACTTGATTCTGGCTAGTGAGTCCCACGGTGTTGTGTGGTTATCATGCTAGAAGATGATAATTGTAGTTCTTGTTTGGCCTGTTCTTCCTTCTTCTTTTATTCATTCTCTTTTACTTCTTGTTTTTTCCATTCTTTCTCTTCTTTTGATTTCTTCTCTTCCTCTTTTTTATGTTTCCTTATTCTTCTCTTCTTGTACTTGCTTCTTCTTCTCTTCTTCCTCTTTCTTCTTCATTTTTGCCTCTTCTTTATTTTTTTTTCTACTTATTCTTTCCTCTTATTTTCTTCTTCTTCTTTCTTTTTCTTTTCTTCTTCTTCTTTCTTCCTCTTTTCTTCTTCTTATTTCTCTTTCTTCTCTGCTTATTCTTTCTCCTTCATCTCGGCTTCTTCTTTCTTTTTCTTTTCTTTTTGTTCTTTCTTTTTCTTTTCTTCTCATTCTTTCTTTTTCTTTATTTATTTTTATTTATTTTTGTTTTCTTCTTCTTCTTTCTTTTTCTTCTTCTTATTCTTTCTTTTTGTTTTCTTCTAACTCCATTTCTCCTTTCTCTCCTTCTCCACTTTCTACTTACTAATGTCTTCATCCTTTTGTTTCTCATAAAACTCTTCTTGTTATTTTTCTTATGTTTTCCTCTTCTATTTCTGATCTTCGTATTCATTTTCCTTTTTCATATCTTCTCTCTTCTTCTTTTGTTTCACTGACATGCCAATTACCTCATCCACTTCCTTTATGTGATGCACTATGCTCTTGGTGTGGAGTTTATTTTGTTTAAGAGTGGTTTATTCTTGTTGAAGCATGACCAAGTGGTGTGTTTTATCTATCTCTATTTGGTCTTGTATTTCTTCTGCCAATGATGGTGTAAACAAGTGACTTATATATTTGAGTATGAATGAATGATTCTCTAGGTAGTACACCATGGCTTCTATAATAGCCATCTATTCTCCACCTATACTTGCAGTTTATTCATGGGAAAGCTATGATATGATGCCAATAATTAGACATTTATGATAGTAGTTGTAGGCTTGTTGACTAAGTCATGTTTCTTCTACTGGTTCCACATCTTTTGAAATTGATGGTGATGATGGGTCCTACAGATGTGGAGGTGATGGAGTGTAATATTTTTCTTCCTCTAAGTCAGAAGTGACTTCTATTTCCTCAAAAGTTGTTTCAAATTTTCCTTGGTTGGCCGTGACTTCTTTCAAATTGGCCTTTTCTGCTAGAGATTTTTGTCTTTTTGTGATGGGTTTTGTAATGCTAGGGGATTTCTTTCATTTATATGTCTTGGGAAGGGATTTGATTGATTCTTCCTTGTATGATTATGTGGATAATTTCTTTCGATATTCTTCAAACATCTATTCAATTACCTCATCAAAATTTGGCAACTTGGATTTAGTAGAATAGACATGTAGACTTCGAATTGCTTCTACAAAGGTAGCCACTAGCTCATCCAATGCCTCATAGGGTAATGAAGGTATGTGTTGTGTGAAAAAAATTGTAGGAAAAATGAATGTATAGTCAATATCTGTGATAAAATAAACCTCATTTTCATATTTTCCAACACTTTTCTAAGATATCCTATATTTTTCTCCAATGATTTGCTTAATTATTTTGATCTAGCATAACAATGATGTGATATGAGTTACTGCATCCAGAGTATCCATATGTTCCCAATTTTCTTTCATGATAGGTTTATCTACCTGCCAATTTATTGCATTTTTTGTATGAGGTAGGGTTTTGGTTAAGTACATAGCCAAACATATCAAAAATGATCCGTAACAAAAAGTGTGTTTCCCCTCTTTTATCCTCTGATTATTCTCATGGAATTATGTCACTAATAGTTCCACAAGGTTATAATCTGAAAGAAATTGAACCATATCTAGGGAAATCTATGTGATAATCCCGTGGAAACCATCCTCTCTATTGGTGTGATAAATTTTGAGGCATATAAATTTATCAGCATACCTTAATGTGTGATTGGAGATATCTAATATTTGTACTCCCCATTTTGATTTTGTGACACCCATCGCTCGAGCTATTTATTTTAGTGCCATCTTCTTTTCGGTAAGTGTAGGACACCCTTTATCTCATAAGACAATAACCCTAGCTATCACTTATTTATTAATCTGATATGGTTCGTCTAAGTATAACATCTGATTTTAGAGCCTGCTCAATAGAACTCAAAGTACAGAATCTACCTAAGGAAAGTAGGGTATTCTACTCCAAACATCAATTTTTAATTCCTTGATGGCTTCAAAATTCTTCTTATATACTAGTGCTATTGTATTTAGAACTTATTCTAGTAGCAATGCTCTTTCTACCTCAAGTGTTGTGTGATAATATTCTAGAATTTGTGAGTGTATGTACTTTTGTAGATCTCTCGCATGTGCAACTTTGAATGAAATGTATGAGAAGGCACCCTTAGGGTCACTGGTGTATGAATTCATCGATTTCTTAAGAAATTTTGGCTTGGGAAGGTTTTCCAGTGTGATCTCGACCAAAACATCCATTTTTATTTCACAATTTACCCTTATTGTGCCCTAGTTTTCTTCTTCACACTTTTTACGAGATTTTTCTTCTAGCTTTTTGTGCCTTAAATTATTTCCCTTCGATGCCTGTTATAATTTTTTTCATTCCACCTACCGCATTTATTTCTTCTTACATGGTAAATTTCTTATTCATTGGCCATGGTGTTACTCCGTGTTGTTTATACTTTCCTTTATTTGACAAATTTTTGTTCATCCTGCGGCTTGTTCCTTTACTACTTTGGACTGCATATTTTCTATTCTTTATTTCCATGGGTTTTATTCCTTTTACTATGTTTTGTGGCATCATGTATTGTGCGGCTTCATTGTTTGCATTATCCATGGTTTTTTTGTCTCTTTCTTTATTTTGTGGTTTTTGTTGTTTTCTTTATTTTGCAGATTTTATTGTTTTCTTTACTTTGCGAATTTTATCTTTCTCCCTTTATTCCATGGGCATGCTTCCTCCAAATATTTTCCTTTCCCTTGTCATGTGGGTATGTTACCTTTGTGTCTTGTATTCCTCATTCTCCTTCTTTAGGGTAGATATTCCCTCGTGAGTTTTCATCCTACCCCTTGACCTATCTGCTGAATTGTCAGTTTTCAAATAGGTTGGTGTCTATTATTTTATTTTTATTTTTCTTTTTCTAAGGGTGGACATACTCTTGTGGGTTTTCATCCTACCCCTTAACCTACCCACCAAATTTCTAGTTTTTAAGTAGGTCAGTATTTTTTTATTTTTTCTTTTAGTTTTATTATATTGCTAAGTCACCTATGTCTTTAACTTTGTGCCATTCACATGTCCTGGTAGGTCTTGGAACTGTAAGGTCTATAATTTTACTACTTCTGAAGATTGTATTTATTTAATAATATATGGTCCCAACCATTGAAATTTTAGTTTCCCTGGATGCTTGTATTTACTATCATATAATAGCACTTGATCTCTAATGTCAAGCTATTTCTTCTTAAGATGGCTTTCGTGCCATGATTTCTATATTTTCTTGTCTTATGTTTGGTTATAAGTAGCAATAAATCTCTTATCATCTAACTTCTCCATCTTTATCATCGTCTCATGAAGGGAATCATATTCTATCATTTTGAATGCTACCGCAATCTGCAAACTTGGAATAATGAAACTCTATGGGAACCATGAATTCCAATCCATGAACCATTCTGAAAGGTGAATAATTTGTTAGCCTCTTATTTGTTGTGCGGTATACCCATATAGCGGTGGGAATTTTTAAATCCCAATTAGTAGTTTGAAGAGATAAGAGTTTTGTTCAAACTTTCTCCAAAATTTTTTTAAATGCTTCCACCATTCCATTTTCCTGTGTGTCATATGGGTTGCTCCTATTGTGATTGATCATGAATCCACTTGAAAACTCCTAAATGGTTGTATTTACAAATTTTTTTACCCTAATCACTAGTAATACTTAGAGGGAACCCAAACTGCCTAATTATGTTCTCATACAAAAAAAATTCTCGTCTTGTTTGTACAATCCTTTGAGGGAACCGCATCTACCCACCTTATCAAATATTTTGTTCCCCTAATGATGAACCTTGCTTGAGAGTTTTTGGTGGCTGGTTTTATTGGTCCTATGAAATCAATAGCCCATTTCTCAAATGGGTGCGAGGTCTAAGTGGAATTTCATCTCTAGTACTCCGCTTCCCCACTCTTTGACAAATATCACATGATCTAGCATGTTTGTGAGAATCTCTAAATAATGTAGGCCACCATATCCCTACCATCATCACTCTCCATGTTGTTTGATCTCTACCATTATGTCCACCAACAATGCCTTCATGTTCTTCTACCAAAATGTTATTTATTTCATATTCCAATGATACTCTCCTCAAGACCTCATCTTGTCCCTTTTTATATAATTTTCCCTGAATTAAGGTAAAAGGGAATGCTCTATTATTTTTTTTTTGTTGGGTATAATTTTTAGGAAATTATCCTATATAGAGAATTTGGGTCATATCATCAAACTATTAAGGTATGGCCTCAATTCCAAATAAATGGACTCAAGGGAAGTCATCATATATGAGTCCTTCATCATCTCCATTTTCAATTCTGGAAAAATATTCTAGACCATTGTTAATTTTTCCTATTTTGACAACTACTGTGAAATCAAATTCTTGAAACAACATCAACCATGTGTAAATTCTTCCTTGTAATACTAGTCTATTTATTAGATAATTCAATGGTTCCTGATCCGTTTAAAAGGTGTATGAAGTGGCTAGTAGATATTTCTTATATTTCATTAGTGTGTACACCATACTGAGTGCTTTTATATCTGTGGTATTGTAGTTTCACTCTTCCTTTACCAATTTCCTTCTAGAAAATGCCACTAGGTGGTCCATATTCTCCCTAGGATGTGTTAAAACATCGCTAATTGCTAATTTAGAGGAATCCACATGAACATGCAAGGGTACCTTCCAATCAGGAAAAATAAAAAAGGGGGCATGTAAGATTTTATCTTTTAAAAATTTGAAAGCATTCACACACTCTTTAGACCAATGAATTTATTTTTTTGTCCTTTTCTTCAATAGTTATTCTAGAGGGGTACTTATTTCTACGTAGTTATTGATGAACTTCCTATGATAACCAGTGTAGCCCATAATTGTTCTTACTTCCTTTTGAGTTTTTGGCAATGGTAAATTGACAATCACTGAAGTCTTCATAGGATTAATCAACAATCCTTCCTTACATATTATGTTGCCTAATAAAGTACCAAAAGGAGTCAAGAGAATGCATTTTTTCAAGTTTAAATAAATTTTTAATGCTTGACATCTATGAAACATCAATATTAAAACTTGTAAGTGATTTTTAAACGGGTCATACCCCATCCAATAAATAAGAGAGGAGAAGTCTCTCCACATATATTCTAATGTTTCTTGCATAATTGGACATGTTTCCGCGGATCTGTTTCTCCAGTATATATGGGGATCATGGTGTAATGTCCTTTACTTTCCACGAATCTAGCTTTGAGTAGGATAGTTACTTATTTCCATCAAGATATATTTTCTTTATGTACTGCCCACCAATTCACGAAATTTATGGTCAAGGTAGCATCCAATGCTTCTATCCTTACTTGTTCATTTGGAAATATTTTCTCCATAATATTTATGTATCCTTCTATATCTCCAAAGCCTAAATACTTTGGTAGTGTCTGATGAGATGATCCTCTACTTAATCTGTAAACTCATTTTATTGGGAGATATTTTATCTTTTCTTCTTCAGTGGAAAAAATCTCTCGGGTTGGTAAAAGAATTTCATCTTATTCTTCTCGAGTGGAATAATATTCTTCTTCTCCATCAAATTTGTCTTTGTAGGGTGCAAAAATGTCTCCCGTAGTATCATAGTTATCTTCCTATGTGATGAGTTGCGGTGGTATTCTCCTTGCTAAATATAATTTCTGTGTGCTTGTTTATGAGAACCCATGATCTAGGTTTCCACTGCATGATCTGACTCTTCTACGTTATCCTTCAATTTGACAGAAATATCTCCATCTAATTTGGGCTCAAATGCTTTGTTAATGCTATAAAATATGTTTAGTGCATATGATCCTTGTATCTCATCAAAATCCTCCTCCTAAAGGTTGAAGCATACCTCTGTCCACAAGGTACTCATCCCAACATGTAAGGGTACATGAACACATATCCCATCTAAGTGTAAAGTTACTTATTATTCTTCTTTAGAGCTCAAAGTGCAATTATAATCTACAAACCATTCTAATGCTAGGATGACATTATAAAAAGGGTTTTTAGCAACATTCTCCACTACCTCAAATTTTACCAATATCTTGATTCCCATAAAATTCACCTCGACATTCTGCAACACTCCTATCGGTTTTCTAAAGGATCCATCCGCCAATCCAATCAAATAGCTCATGGGATCTAGAGTGGATTTTCCAATCATTTCTAATGTGGTTTTGGACATCATGTTAACATATGTGCCAAGATATAATAATACCTTAGTGATGGTAGTGTCAAAAATATCCACATCAAAATAAATGGTAGACTTGCGCCATGTTCATTACATGCAGAATTTATTTCTTTTCCTAGTGGGTCCTCTTTCAATTCGATGGGCATGATGTATCCTTTCCTCTTTATTCCAATATTTTCATAACTTCTTGAGTTTTTCTACTAAACCCTGATTGATGGTCATCCTTTCTAATTCCTTAATTGTAATCACTTCTTCTTCACTAAAGAAATTCTTTTATCTTTATTCATTTTCTTGTGCTTCTTTTTCTAGTTCTCTACTCTTCTCTACTTCTTTTACATGTATTATCAGTATAATTTCTTTAGGATTCCACTCCTCTTCATCCAAAGAATTTTTTCTTACGGAAACCTTATTATTTTCTTTTTCTTTGGGACTGCTCCAGTTTTAGCAGCACTTCTAGTGGTTATCGCTACCATGTATCGTGGTTCTTCAATACTTTTCCCTACTTTTTTTCCCCTTATCCTCAAGTAATTTTCTCTTGTTTCTTCTCTTCTATCCTCTTTTGTGGTCCTCCCTCCTAAATTATTAGTCCCTAAAGCAGTGGTTACTTTAGTAGCAGTCTTTGCGGCTTAATATTTTGCTTTGGTAGCTTCATCCCAGGGAATTCTAGTCATATGTTGTACCTTCCTCTGATTTTCTACAACCAATTCTTTTGGTCTTGTTGATCCAGTTTTGTAGAATTGTGTGGATTCTAGAAAGTGGAATCCATCATGTCCCTTCTTATGAAAAAATCCACATGGATCAAGCTCTATACAATTTCTTGCAAGGTGTCCATCTTACCCACATTTATAGAAATTCATTGGCAATTTGTTTTGGTAACCACCTCCTTGATTGTATCCTCCATGGTAGCCACCATCATTGTATCCTTGATAACTTCTACCTCCTTGATAGTTATCATACCCTCATCTATATCCTCCTCTAAATCCTCCTCGAAATCTTTAGTGGTACCCTCCGCGGAAACCCCCATCATTATAACCTTGGTAATTTGGATTGCAATTTTTTACCTAGTATCCACCTCCAAAATACGGTTGACCACCTTTTTGATTTGGGTATTGTGGTGCAGTTATCATTTGTTGAGATGGTTGTGTAGGTTTTATATGTGTTGTATTCATTTGTGGTTTTGTAGGAGGGTAAGGTGTTGTATTCTACCTTATAGCCATAGCTCTCCTAGCAACCTAATCCTCTAAATCATCCAGTGCATTAGTCAAAAGGAAAGTATGGTGGTAATTATTGTAAGAACCACATGTAGTATAGTAAATATATTGATTTGTAGATGGTGCCACTTCAAAAAGAGGACAATTTTCCTAATTGTGCTGGTTCCAAAGCCTACATATTCTACACCATGTTCATTCAGATGGATCTATATTTCTAGATGAAGCTTTATGTGAGGAAGGTACTCTTATCACAGCTAATCTTTTTGAATTTTAAAAGTAGGGGAATTCAATTTTGCTATGCCCTTTATTGCAATAGAGCATACACTAATTTTTTTGTCTAAAGTTATTCTTAGGCGGGGATGACTACTACTTAAAATCCTTCAATCCTTTGCATTTCTTGTTGTAGTTTCAACTTTTCAAGTTCTAATTGCACTCATTTCCAGTTCAAATATTCAATGATGTATCCCCTCCTCTTCTCCATGGACTAAGCCTCCAATTTGATATGCCAATATCAATGATTCTTCTACAATTGATTTGAACTATTGTGCATCTAGAGAAACTCTTAAGATAAGGAATTAGGCCTGGAGGTGAACCATTCAACCCGTTGTTTATCCGTCGGAGGTTCTTCTAACTTTTCAAGTAACAATATTAAATATTTGGCTAAAATCCTTTATGGAATCCCCTTCATTTTGCACCAGGTCCCTCATCCTAATTACACCTTCTACTGGGCTTCCAAGAAATGGAAATATATTTTGAACTCTTGCACAATATAGGTCCAGGGTTTCTATCCTTCGGAGATCATTTTCATATACCAATGCAGAGAATCATCCCTTAATGAACATGAAAATTATTCCAGATTCATATCATCATCGTATGTGGTATTTTTCTACCTCCAGTAGTAGTTAATAAGAACAAATGTTCCAATGCATCATTTGAATCCTTGTCAAAAATTGGCATCTTAATCTTCTGAGCTATTTTAGGCTGAGTACTTGGTCTTGTTGGTATGAACGGTTTCCTGCTGAACTTATTTTATTTCTCTGTTTGATTGTGAATTATTGATATATTATTTCTCCCTCACTTGTCTCTACTTAATTCAATATCCAAAATAGAGTTCTCCTAACAATTCTTGAAACTCTCTTGTTGTCTTTTGCCTTAGTTGACTCTCTTCTCTTAATTCGTTGTATCTATCTTCCAAACTCCTTCCTTTATCTATATTTCCAATTGGTGTATCAAGTGGCACATGGAATGGCATCCACTTCGAGGGGGTCATTTCCTTTGGGTTTCCGTGTTGGTTGGGAGGCATCTCTTTATTTGGTGTTTTTTCATATCTAACATTTTTATAACTACTTTTCTATCTTTAATATTTCTTAATCTATGATCTACCTCTAACTCTTCATCACTTCTTCTCTTCTTATTCTTCTCCTCTCTCCTATATTTGTCCTCTTCTCTATCTCTTTCTTCATTCTTCTCTTCTACCATTTCTATCCTTTCCTCTTTTTCTTTATTTATATTTTCAGTTTTCTTCCTCCTTTCATCCGTTATCTATACTTTCTCTCCAAATTCCTCTAACGAATTTCTCATAACACTAACTTCATCTTCTTCTTCTCCTCTCTCTTTAATCATCAACAAGGTCCTTGTCTCCTCTTCTTTCCATCTTTCTGCTTCTAAATTTTTTGTAAACGCTGGTCCTAAACTATCTACTAATTGTTGTAGATCATTTGATAATATTGCTTACCTTGTCATTGATTGTTGAATTGGACTTTCTACAATATATTGCACCATGGGATTCTGTGGGGTAAAAAAAACCTAATTGGTCTCCACAAGACATGGGTATTATAATGAGTATTGAAGTTTCTTCTCCATTTATGGGTGAGCCAATTGATGGCCTCCACTTGATGTGGGTAAATATACTATTTTCTCTACCTTCTTTTCTACTTTCATGAATTTATTCAATTTCTCCTTCCTCTCTTTCATTTTCTTCACCCTCTCCTCTCTTTCCATCTTTTATTTCTCTATGTTTTTTTTAACTCCTTTTATATGGCTAACCTTTCTCTCTCCTTGCATCCTCTTCATTATAGTTACTCTTCTTAACTTAAGTTTCCTTAATTTGTCTTAATATCCTCTTAGCCAACTATCTAATTCTTTTTCTTTTTCTTTTTCTTTTCTTTTTCTCATGTCGTCCTATTTCTACCACCCAAACCAATGCCCCATTAATTCTTATAATCATGACTCTTGGATCACCTCCCTTCACGTTAACCATCCCAAGGTGCCTATCCCCCTAAAGAAACTTGTCTTCTTCTCTAATTAATCCTTTTTCGATCATTAACACCTTGATTAAGAATGGAACTGATTGAAGGAAATGAAGGCGGGCTCCACTTAGCACTTCTTGTTTCTTATTGTCAAAGCTCATCCAAACCTGTATTTCCCATGTGATTATGAAATAATCTAGTGTAGTCTCGTACCAATAGTCAATTGCTCTAGTCCAAAGATCGTCTAGGTATTTTACTATTGTTAATTGTTTTGCAGTCCACTTAAAAGGTTGTCTCAAATACATGTGCTTCCAATTGGTCCTTTTTGCATGTGTGCTAATAAGCAAGGCCACACCTGGTGAGGAAAATAAGACCGTAATTATTCTTATGAATTCTCCAAAATTTTCTGCTTCTACCGCTTTATAGGTGATTTTCTATCTTTTTGATTCCCCTTTCACAAATATGTCGATATGCTTTTCCTACCAATTTTCAATTTCTAATAATGCAGGTTTCTAGTATCTAGGTGGTGAGATATTTCCTGAAATCCTCTTAACATGAGAAATTTGGGCTTAGAAACCAAATGTTGATTTAAAACCCCAACAAACTTGTGAGGTTTATGCATGGATCAATCAAGGTTAAGGATCTACACGGGAAATACACCACCACTATGCTAAGGATAGAAAAGTAAAGAACAACATGCAAGATAATTTAATCCCAAAACTCCAATATTTATTCATATATCAAAAATTCATTACATCAATACAATACATATACATTTATTTCACTATGAATATCCCTTCTATCTTTCTTACAATATCTCAAATTGGCACTCTCACATAAGCCTTTATGAGGCACACTTTACATAATGCAGTGATTATAATAAATATAAAAAAATACAATATGTTTTAAAGTTTACTTCCTTTGACTCGTGCCTCTTTCAGCTTCTGACAAGATTTGGTGTGATTTATCTTGAATCCACGATATTCTGTCGGATTCCACAGCTTTTCCTAGTTTATCACGGCTTTATAGTCTTTGGTGGCTTGCTTTCCTTTATGCGTGACTTTACTACCTTTTGCGGATTTTCTCCTTTACCCATGGATTTCCCTACTTCTTCATGGATAGATTTATTACATCATGGCTATTTACTGTACTTCATGGCCTATTATATCCCTTCACAGAAATATCTATCATTTTTCAGCTTTATGCCTAAACTCCTGACAACACTTGTTCACCTATTAAAGATAATCAGGATAAATTTCAGCCTAATTCATTGGAAAGATTCACAACCAATTCATTAAGGGTTGTTAGAGGAATGAACGACGAAGAACTATCAGTACTAGTAGATAAAGTACAATCAGGGGGGATGTCTAGTTAATTGGCTCTATTCAGGTAGGCATAATAGTAGAGAAATTTGATTCTTACTGCCAGAGAATAAAAGGAGACATAAAAATGAGAGAAAAAGTTCTACAATATTTTAAAGATAAACATCTAGATATTGATCTATTGACATCCTGTAGTGAATCCAATGTAATTGAAAAAATTTAAATTGCATGAATCACACTACTGCCAATTGTTTGTACTATTAGGTGAAGAGAGGAAAGGAAAGAGAAAATTTGATTACCACATAGGGGAAAAAAATATAAATGAAAAAAGGACCAGGTGGTGGAAGAAGATCTTCTTGTCAAGGCTTAGACAATATTAGAAAACTATGTGGTGTCAATGGAAGACAATATACCAGTAAGGATGGAGGAAATAAAATAATTTACTTTTCAATGAGCATACCTGTTCCAACTTTCATCAACTCTATCAGCTATTCCTTGCCACCAATCCTTTCAATGCAAAATGTGTTATCGTTGATTTTTGTAATTTGTCTAGTGATATTTCTTCTAAAGAAATAATGGGGCTGCTTATAGTTATTAGAACCAGTGCACAAGAATGTATTATTATTGTTCTCATACCAATTAAATATTTAAAAATGTTGAGAAAAACAAGTAAGAAAATACATGGAAAAGGTTAAAGATAGTGAAGAATCAATTCTGGATGGATGCTACAGACTCTATGATAGCAACAGGAAATTTAAAAGTTTGTGTCTTATGTACACAATAACTGGAGTGCATAAGTGTGATAAAATCATTGATGAAAGAGAAGAAGTTACTAGGGATTGGATGGAAAAACTACCACAACAATTGATAACTGCAAGCAAAATTGGCCTAAAAGGAACCAATCATCCTTTTCCTTTTGAGCAATCATATGAGTTCTGGTCTGAGATGTTCGCTCGATGTTTTTCCCAGGATTCTATATTATTAGTGTTATACAATGGAAGTGTCACACTACATGCATTAGTTGAATCTAATCAATCTATTTTTTTATTGTTAAGACACATAGTCAGGAAATGTTTTTGAAACATTACTATTCTCATATGAAGAAAGTTTCGTACTAGAATACAACTCAAACATGTGATTATGTTAAAATTATTTCAACCAAAAAAAAGAACAATAGGAATCTACTTACACATTTCTTATTTATGTTTAATGAGCAAACAACCCAAGAACAATAGGAATCGATGTACAAACCTCTCAACTTGACCGAGTGTTACTAAGCTCGACAACCAACTCATCATGGTGATTGACCTTCAATCGCTTTATAAATATGTTTAATGAGCTCACTTTTGGCATGTCAATTTCAATTGCCATTGTTCTCTAGTTTTTTTTCAGACCTCAATACTCTATGCTCACCAGCTCTTGACCACCTTCAAATGAGGAGAAGAGCTCAACCACATCATCTGATATTCAGAATATGCAAGGCTCCTTCTCCAAATCCTGGTATGATTAGTCATGTGAATTTATAAATAAGAACCACTACTAAGCCCCACAAATTTATAAAAAAATCAATGGTTTATGCAGACCACCAACACCCAGAGAAAGTAACAATGGAGTGTGCGGTGGTAGCCAACAAGATTATGTAGATAGAACCAGGTATGTTAGCCATGCATATTTTTAAACATAACCATTTCTAAGGCTCACATAGTTATAGAAAAATATTTCATCTAATTCTAGAAGCGGATTCATTTTCAAATAAGGAATTATCAAATAACCTATTTCAAAAATTCATGGTGGCATCCAATGCTACATACTTTGTAGTTTTCAGATTGTTGGTTATCTGCATAAACCATTAGTATCGACATAATGATATAAACATTAGAATCTATTCTTATTCCATATAATGATGGAATAACCTATCAGTCGCTAATCCACATTAATATCTCAAAAGTGTTATCTGCCAATGGGTGGTTCAATGGATATAAATGAACCCTAGTGGGTGCTAAATTTCATTCATAAGACATAGAACATTTTGATTTCTACTTACCATATTACCACAGAGAGCAGTATGCTTTTCAATTATGCTTTCATTTGTGATAGCATGAAATTATTTTGAATTGATTATTGTTGTTTGTAACACATATTACATCAAAAAACCAGTAGCTAGTAAGGTCTGTGCAAGCCAAGACGGAAGCTTGGTCAGTAAGTGGTAGCTACCTAAAGTGCTAATATTGAATTTACCATTTTACCACGTATTTCAGTATGTTTTTTTCAAATATGCTTTTATTTTCCATAATGATAGCTATATTAATAATATTAATATTGTTTGAAATAGATATTTCATCAAAAGATCTAGTTGCGGGTAAAGAAGATGCAATCCTACACACAAGGCCCACCGGTAAGTGGTAGTTGCAAGCTAAAATGTTGATTTTTTTCATTGGTTAGAATTGATATGAGACCGATTAAAAAAATATTTACTTCCCTTCAGTTAGCCGCAAGAATTACTTGCTTATTTTAGATTTGAAGGGATTGTTGTATGAGAAAAACCAATCGCCCTTTGGGGACATCACATTCAGGTTTTTCAGGGAGAGAATGAACGTGTGAGGTGGCCTGAAAGATTTTATAAAGTCATTATCAAGAAAATTTGAAATGGGATTCTGGTAAGACAAACTCACTTCAGCTGATGTTGAAAAGATGACAAAGGCCTTTTATAAAAAAATTATCGACAGACTTGAATCCATTAATCATCTGGGGAAAAGAACATTGCAAAATGGTCAATGGAATTGCAATAAAAGATCTAGAAAATGTTTGGAGTAGAAACGATGTCCCCTACAATTCTGAAGACAAAATGTGTATTACATTAGGTGCAAAGGGAAACCCTCCAAAAAATTTTATGGTTGGGATGAAAAGCAAAGGAGAAAATTGCTCAAAATATATGTGGTTGATGACCAATTTGCACAAATACTTATCACTAATAGTGTCAAAGGTATTGAATGTGGTAGAGGGCATAAAATATTTGGAGTGAGTAAATGCTAAATAAAAATTTAGCATTTCAAAATGTTATTGTGATGATACAACTTAACATTGTAAATAAAATACATTCATATGTTTTAGTGATGGTTCTACATAACTATTTAAATTACGATTGTACATGATTATAAGTTGGGAGAATTTAAATCTTCCCTGATTATAAGTTCAGAGTGTGAGTGTATAAGTTGCAAATGTGAATTAACAGAAAATATTTAATGTAACAAATCTTTGAGCAGTTTTATTAATGAAATATGTATTCCTAAATTAATTGCGAGCATGCTTAAATACTAGTTTTTTCTTCGATATTAGAAAATGTATACCACTTTGCAATGCAATGAAATAACTACAATACGGTATGTAAATACTCGTCGCGCTGAAACATTACATTCTATTCAAATAAATTCTTCACAAAAAAATATTCCTAGTATAACAATAAGAAATGAGGAACGCCCTTAGATTTTACCTTTGTCACCACCTACAACCATTTGATTTTTGATATAACAATATCGAAAGGGACTTGTTTTTTATTTTTTAATTGATTCACCGCCCTCAACCATTTGATTTTTTTTTTTTTCATTTGTAGATACAACACATGCAACATGAAATTGATCATATTTGATATAAACAGTATTTTTGCACACACCCTCCACAAGGCATCTTCGGCATTTAAACAGTTAAAAAGGTTTGGTGGCATCGAGCTCGAAAAAAAAAATTTTCTCAAAACCTAATGTGAAAGAGTTCTTGCAACGGTGCAAAAAAAATTTCAACATAAGAATGTGGACATCGGTGAGAAAGTCAAATGTTGATGACATGATGCCTTCATTCCTTCAAAACATCGGCTTGGAGGTTGCAAGCTTCGAGTTCATATTTACACAGGAAGATTGCGTCGAGACCAAATGCTCCAATTATGAAGGTTCTGAGAATCCCAAATTATATCTCAAGAATCTTAACTCTGTTTGGTCGTGGTTTAATGCATCGTACAATTGTAAAAATACATTGCTTGTAGATGAATCTTTAGAGAAAAACAAGTTAAATGATGTTGTGAACTACATAATTGCTTGAAAAATTTAACATATATTCTAAGTCAGAAGACACATACTTGTTAGATGTGTTGTGGCCTTTGTTGCAACCATTGAAGGACGTTGAAGATGTTCGGGATTATATTAGATCACTAAAACAATTATAGGGAGGTTTTTTATTGGAGCTTTACTATGATTTGTATTGTTGATTTAGAAGCCCAACTTCGGGAATAGTGTTACATTATAAATTAAAATTATTCATCAAATGTTTTACTATAATTCTACCTACCTTTACTAAAGGAATTTCAATTTATTTCATAGCTATATTTAAATACTAAAATATATATGGGATAGTTTTATAGTTAATTTTAAATAAGTTCATATCCATATTTGAATATGAAAAATTTATGCCATGTTTCTTACAGTTGATTTTATATCTACATTTAAATATGAAAATATATCTGGTATGGTTTTACAATTAATTACATTCTCCTACACTGGATCGTCACCCTCTGCTAATTTCTTCATAACATCTTCCCAAATTCTCTGGTTGCACTGAGGTTCAATCACACCATTATAAATGAAGTAAATATGAGCTCTAACTTTAAATATGAAAATATATCTGGAATGATTTTATAGTTAATTACATACTCCTAAATTGAATCGTTGCCCTCTTTAATTTTCTTCATATTATTACAAGGGTTAAATTTGACGTCCATTTAGACGTTTTTTATGATTTTAGCTGTAAAATACTTGCAGATATTTGAAAACAACATCACATGCAACTTGTAAATTGTAAGTATAACCGTCATTTTTTATATAGATTTATTAGTAAACTATACAAATATATATTTGAAACAGTGAAATACATATAATATAATATTTTATAAATCTTATTAATAGTATAAATTAACACTATTTTACATTTTCGAAGGGAAAAATTCAAAAATTGCCGTCAGCTAAAAATTGTTTGACAGGCATAGCTGGCCGCCAAATTTAACCCATGTTTGGTAATTCTCTGGTTGCCCCAAGGTTCAATCGAACCATAGTAATTAAATCTGAAAGTGTCTCACATCTCATGAATGGCATTAGCCTAGTGGCCGCTTGCTCAATGGCATTTGAAATATTCAAATTTGCATAGTTTAATCTTAAAAACATCTTAAAACTGATAAGATCAATTATTCCAAATCTTAATCCTAGCTTCGCCTGCTAGCCCTTATAAAACAGAAGTTAGTTGCCTAAGCATGTATCTTTTATATATGGGCTAGTGGCCACCCAGACATTATTTCTCATATCAATGTTAGATTCCCTGAAATCATTAAACGTTATTTCAGATATTCATAAATTTAAATCATGACCAGATATATTGGACTTCGGAAGGAGAATTAACGGATTCCAATATTTTTTATTTTTGGATTCCAATATATGTGATTTTGGAGTATAGTTAATTCCAATATATGTGATTCTAGATTCCAATATATGTGATTTTGGAATCCAATATGTGCGATTTTGGAATCCAATATGTGTGATTTTGGAGTGTAGATAATTCCAATATTTGACATTTTGGAATCCAAAAATAGCAATATTGGATTCTTATATTGGCTATATTTTTTAGCTTCTGGGAATGGAATAAGTCCCAATTTAGTCAAAATAAGCATTCATTCATAAAATGGAAAAGGGACTGTATTATCTACATAAACACATAGGAGGGGATGTTACTTTTTCCATCCACACATCTATTTACATTAGTACATCTAGCTATTTCCCGTTATCACATGCACTTGCACAAGGGCCTCTTAGGGCATGATTCTATCACACACACACACACACACACACACACAAGAACTATATGGATTCTTAGATGTAGTGTAGTGCTCAGTCGTAAGTTCTCTTAGTCGGGTGATCTCTGGGGTCAGTCTGACTCCCCATTTGTATTTGTTCTTTTTTAGGATTTGATTTGTTTTGGGTTTTTGTAGGAAATTATCTATTTTGTAGGTTACGTGTGAATTTGGTGATCATCCAATGACTTACAGGTGACCAAAGGTGAAGGTTAGCGACCACCTTATGATAAAACAAAAATTAGTTTATGACATTTTGCATAGTCACAAATGCCTACCAGTGGTCTCCGATGCCTAGGCGCCCTAGTCATGTTCCAGGAGCCCTAGACCCAGATCATCAGGAAATTCTAGGATTTTCTGTGCTTAGTTGTAATAGGATTCCTTTTTTGTTCAACAATTTTCTATTCCATAATACTTCGAGATCAAGTGCAAATCAGATAAGTATTTAATCCTCTCTCTTACACCTATGGTTTCATTTTTATCTAACTTGTTGTTTATGTCGAATTTTTTATTTAGAATTTATTTATCATATGCGACTCTGAAATATCTTAAGGTTTTACAAATTTACATATTTGTTATATCATTGGGTGAACCCATCTATTTGGACCCAACCTTTCTTCTATGCATTTTTACAATATCATGGCTTAATCTTATGAACCCTTTACTGAATCCCACCTTCAAGAGATCAATGAGAATCTTGTTGAGCATCCGCAGGATCTATATATAATCTTATTCACTTCCCATGAGGAGGCCACCAATATAGTTGAGATTAGTTCTCCTATTTCTACTACCACCTTTATTCCTATTACTATTGAACCCCCTCCTTCTACCACTCCACCTACTTCCACTATTCCCATTTCCATTCATATGATCCACCTCTTACTTTTCACACATGAAAAATCTCCTCTTTCGGAACTCGATATATAGCCTTTCTCTATCAAGATCTTTAAGTTCAAATATGTCAACTTCAATAGGCTAATTATCATGCCTCTCCATATCTTGATTCCAATTTTCTCCTTCATACTCCTTTCACACCCATATATTTATCGTATCCACTTCCTCCAAATTTTGGCATCCAAAATCCCCCCACTTTCAATGGCCATGGTGACCCTCAAGAGAATATTTGATCTTTCCACGTGGAATGTCTAGACTATGCAGATGATCATACTCTACTAGCAACTATCTTTCCTAAAATCCTCCAAGATTATGTTATATGTTGGTTCTACGATCTACCTATTCATTTGATAACATCGTTTAGGCATTTGATAGTGCTTTTTTCGCTCATTTTCAATAAATATCGGTTCTAAAATATCCTACGCTCAACTTGAAAAAACAAAATAAGGATCTAATGAACATCTAGCGGAATATGTTTTACAATATAAGAACAACTTAGATAAGATGAAAAATGTCCTCTCTGATTCATAACTTCAAGATCTATTTTTTCAAATTAGCTTACCACCTCTGTAGGAGAGTGTCATTTTTGAGAATTCTCCTTCATTTGATCAATTATCTCATATTATCAAATTACGTGAAAGAAAACTTATCTCTATGGGAAAACTCAAGTATCATGATCAGGATTCATCATCTTCTAATCAGTTTCAAAGAAAAACAACTTTGAAGCCATCTACTAAGCCTAATGAAGCAAAAGTTAGTGTCAATGTTTTTTTCAACTTTTGAAAAGCTTCAACGGAAACCTCCAAAGCATACATTTACTAAATTTCCTTTTTCTCCACACATTCTATTACCACAACTTATTAAGATAAATATTATCACGTTTCCTTCTCCACTCAATCTAGATACATCTCGCCCTAAAGGACACAACTAAAATAAAAATACTAGATGTGACTATTATCAATGCATTGGGCATTCTACTGATTGTTGTTTCAAACTTAGGCATCTCATTAAAGATCGTATTGAAAACAATGAAATAGAGCTCCCTAAGCCTTTGGCACCCATTCTAGACAATGAAAACAAAAATTTAAAAATATTTAATGATCCTCTATCTAAGTATGAAAAGCAAGTTTCTGATTCTTCGGCCAATCATGCATACCATGTAGTACCTCCTCCATCTTTGGGGCCTCTTGATTTTCTAGATTCTAGTGCTAATGCATCTCCATGATTCATCACATTCTTTAATGATGATTATCATGCTACGTTCTCTTCTAATTATCTATACATCAATTCTTCTATCGGACCTCATATTATTAACAACACAATGATCGATCCCTCAATTCCTATGAGTGTGTGATCTATTACACTTCTCATCTCTATCAAATATCCACTCTCAAATTTCTTATCCATTTCCAAAATCTTATGGTTACATCAAGCTTCCAGTTCGATTTGGTCCTCTCACCATGATAGCACCATTTCTTATGGCACCTATCATCAAAGGTTGTGACATTATTTTAGGTCTTCCTTGGATCTATGTTTCTCAATATATCTTGTCCATGAATCACTTGTGTCTTAAATTAATTCACAATAAGAAAGTTATCACTATCAAAGGTGTCCCACCATGAAAATTTTTGCCTTATCCTCCTCTTGAGGTTTCTTTGGTGCTACGTAGAGCATCTAAGTCCCCTAGGCCTCTCAAAACTAAGGAAAAAATATGCTCCTAGCTCTCCTATTTGGACATGACCCACTAGTCTTCATCAGTCCACTAGTTCATCTCATTGATTTAGGTACACATCACCTCCTCAATTTCCTTCACATAGGTGCACATCACCTTCACATGCTTCCCCACATAGGTTCTCATCACCTCCTAGGTCTACTTCACATATATGCTCACCACCTAAGATTTTTTTACATGTACATTGTCAATCTCCTACATCATCAATCTCAGAGCATGGTCACACACATGTATCTCCTCATAAATCAGGTGGAGGACCCTTTCCATTCAATTTCATTGGATAGCTTGGTAATTTTCATACACTTGGGGGCATCATGCTTATCATCCCCCCTCCTAACATTATCAAGTGTCTCTCATTTCTACTATTACACAATGTGCTTCCCATTTCTTATTTTTAGACATCTATCTTACATAACTTGATACACCGTTTGTATCATCATTACCCTATGACACACTCTAGTTCCACGGTTCATACTCGATTGTTGAGGGTCTAAATATGAAATAAACCTCACTTCATTCACACTTTATGCTCTATGCTTCATGTTATATCTATCTAACATACATTTTAAACCATTTCCCAATGATTCACTCTTGTTCTATGGTTCATTCTTGATTGATGAGGGGTATTTAATAAATGAACCTCATATCAGTCCTGCATACACATATGCTCGAGGGGAACACTGATCCTATCAAATTCACATTGTATTCCATTCCATTCCACTCACTCATAACATATTTCATATCTTGGTCGCATATTACTCTTACTTAATTATGCTCTTGTGTACACTTCGCTTACTTTGATGTTCATATATTTTGTATGTCATTATCTTTTTCTATATATACATGTGCGTTCACTTGATATTTAGTTGTGAATGTAGACTTCCTAAATATCTTTATACATAGTATTAATTATTAGCATTGTACCTCTTACCAGTCCCACTGAGGCTCCTGGGGGCATTTGCATTTACTTTCTCGCACATGATAGGTGCTATCATTTCATTATATGTTACTTTTCACTTTTACTAGTACACTACTTATTCTATAGATCTACACACACTTTGAAATACTTTATATCTTTCTAACATGTTAACAGGGGATTCATGTGCATCATTTGTCTTACAGGAAATATGTTCCACCATGGTTATTTGATACTATTTTCCATTGTATGTCATTGTTTTCAAGCTTTTCCCTATGTATTGTATGATCATTTCTTGTATGTTTTTTGTTGCATTAGCTCTGATTGTCTTGTGACATTGTGAGCGATGTCCCATGTTTGAAACCCACTTTTCACGGTCTACTTTGTATACACTATTGCTTGTTTATATTTTCTTTTATAGCGTAATTTCCACATTTTCTACTAACACATATTTTTATCCACTTTTTTTGCATGTGCCTTGGTTTCTACCATGCACATCCCCTCCCCATGTAGTGATGCCTTTTGACATCTGATTAAATCGACATTAGGTCCTTTATTTGGGCCGCATACTTGTAGCGACGTCACATGCGACATAAATGAGGGGGCATACATTTCATGAATCAATCACCCCATATAACATTACAAAGCTATAGTTCAATCCTGCATAGTATAGGAACATAATAGAGTTATAGTTACAGAATGACCCAAAAATTGACTTAGGTCCTCAGTTAAGCACAAACACCAATGCCTAGATACATATACTAATGCATGGGCACTCCTGACCTTTCCTGGACACCCATGACCAGGGGAAATTACAATCACTTTATCATATGAACATAACTTTTAGTAGTTTACAGAGTAGTTTACATAGTACATGCACAATCCTCCAATAATCAAAATGCATTCTATCTTATTTTTTCCTTGGATCAAATTGGTACAACACAGAACAAAACAAGATCACACCATCTACAGTGGTGTATAAATTTGGGAAGCATTCATGGATGGAGAATAAAAATAGGCATCTCTCCCCAACACTCTTCTTTCGTGGAATGCAATTTCCCAAAAAAATCATACTTTGTGTGAGATCACCCAAAAAATTCATTCTTGGCGCGAGATCTCCCAAAAAACTCATTCTTGGCATGAGATATCCTTAAAAACTCATTCTTGGCATGAGATCACAAAAAAAACTTGGTCTTCTAGAGTGGGTCAGGACATTTTTCTATCTATTTCACTCATCACAGATCAAGTGCACACTTTCCATTTATTACTTTATCACATTTACATACATTTACAATTTTTTCATAATACATGACTTTGACTACTATTTTGCTCTTATTTTTGTAGGTCCATCCTTACAAGAAGTAGAAATCACAATCACAATTCCAAACATAATAATAGGTATAACATGGTATAATGAATACACTTCACCCCTAGGGTCACTTCCTATTTATTCACTTCCACACTTCATTTTTATTGCTCTACACTTTTTACTTGTCTCCTCGGCACCCTATCACCATCACACTCTACAGGGTTATCAGGTACACATATCTTATCTACTTTATGCTATTGAGTATTCACTCAAAAACATAAATTAGGGGGAAATGTAGACACAAAATCACACACTTGGGTACATTTCTAGGTCCAAAAACACATAATTGCATTCATATAATTCATAAGTAAGTGCCAACTATCTTTTTCCTTTTTGATTTGTCTCTAGTTTTCTTTATGGTATTTCACACCCTAGAGCCAAGTCAATGATTTATTGCTTTATCTTTCATGACTCTAAACACTAACACCCAGCCAGGATGCTAATGAATAGGCATCCTCATCCTTTTGGAATTCCCGACCTCTTTGTATCTTACTCACCTCTTTTGGGCCTCTTTTATCTTTTATGCATATTGTTATCTTATGGGTCGGCGTTTTAGCTGTTAATTACAAAATTCAACCAATGGAATCATATAAATACAAATCTAGGTGACCAAAATAAAGGACCAAGCTCTAAACATTTATTGTCACCACCTAAGTTTACATCCAAAGGCATTCTAAGAGCATCAAAGGCATCCATCTAACATTCATACAAGGGAAAATGGACTATATTCACGTGCACATCTAGCCATATATTAGTACATCTAGCCATTTCTCGCTATCACGTGCACATGCACATGGCCCTCCTAGGGAGCGATTCTATCACACACACAAGAACTACATGGGGTCTGAGATGTAGTGTAATGATCGGTCGTAAGTTCACTCAGTCAGGTGACCACTGGGGTTAGTCTGACTCCCCATTTGCATCTTTTATTTTTTAGGATTTGATGTGTTTTGAGGTTTGTATGAAATTATCTATTTTGTAGGTTACACACGAATTTGGTGATCATCTAGCGACATATAGGTGACAAAAGGAAAAGGTTAGATACCACCTTACGACACAACAAAAATCAAATTTGGTGATTTTTTGTAGTCATAGGTGCCTACCAGTGATCTCTGACACCTAGGTGCCCAAATCCTATTCTAGGCGCCCTAGTCCTGGCTCATCTGGAAATTCTAGGATTTTCTATACTGAGTTGCAAAAGTCTTCTTTCCTATTCAACAATTTTCTAATATAGAATACTTTGAGATCAAGTGAAAATCAACTAAATATTTTATCCTCTCTCTTGCACCTAGGGATTCATTTCTATCTAGCTTGTTGCTTGTGTCAAATTTGTTCTTTAGAATTTATTTATCATATGTGACTCTACAATATATTAGGGTTTTACACATTTACATATATGTTAAATCAAATTCCTTCATCCAAATGCTCATGCACACAAAGAAATATATTGGAAAACTAACAAAGAGCATAAGGAAAAATGGAGGAATATTTGTAGAATGCATAAATGATTTTTCCGAGAAAGAAGCAATCTACCGCTTGCATGCAAGCCCTGATGAAGGATATATCCTATAAATTTTCAATAAATATTATGCCTATAGGGACAAGATAAAATAAACAGAGGAATTTGAAATTGTTGAGCTTGATCAAGAACAGGCTTGTTTCCTATCCTTCTCTTATTTCTCAAGTTTTTCCTATCTTGTAATTTCTGAATTTTATGTTTTTCAAAACAATAGAGTGAAAATGTCAATTCAAAGGATTAAATAATGAATCGGTTGGATTAAAACCATGGATGAAATACGTTGCAATATTATGTATGAAAAAAACAAAGTAGCGATTCTATAGGGTCCCCTACCTTGGAAATTATATTAGCAATTTTAGTATACATACTACAAAAAGGTTTTGTAAAATAACATATGATCAATCGATAATTCCTCTTTAAAAGTAGGAATGCACGCTAATAAATTTTCTTCCTGAACTCAAAATCCTTGTGATCTTGAGAGTTGTACATATTTTTCTAAATCATGGGACATACCCATATACATAAAATCCTTAATATTTACCCTCAGGTTTCCAAAAATCCTAATCAATTCTAATTTATTCATGCAAGAGGGGGATCATTCAAGAAGATTGATCCCTCCTGACAGCTGTGTCTTATTACTACAATCAATACCACTCTTAAAAGACATGAATGACTTAGATGCGTCAGTTGGTCCTGTAGAAACAGAATGGGGTGCACTAACAAAAGCTGTTGGGACCCTTTTACATTTTTTCAGTGGAGGTAATGGTACATCAAAAATAAATTGAGAAGAGGGTACTGCTGAAACCTTTGCAAAAGAAGACTTCACAAAATCCTTTTCAAGGACAACTATCCTCTACTCCAACTCAGTCAACTTACGAGAAATTGACAATATATCCTCTAAAGGATCTGAATTAGAGGTTACAGGAATGTCGAATGGTATCTCTTTCTCCACCAAATCCTTAGTGAAGAATGTTGTAGATAGAAGAAAAATATTGGTATTAACAGTTGTCCTAAAATGAAGCCAGAACCTCTTCAATTTCTTAGAAACTGCATGATCTTCTGGTCTAAACAAGTGATAAAATAAAATCTAGAACACTGAGAAAAAAGGGGTCACTTTTGCAAGTTTTCTCATAAAATTCACTTGAATTATGGTTGAATTTAATGGTCCCAAAAGATCCTCTTTATCCTCAGTTGAGAACAACATCTTAACAAATGCTTTGTCTGGACCATAAATATTATAAAGTAAATGCAAATATTTTGAAGGTAGATTCTTCAAATCTCCTTTTATATATATGTCTACCATATATCGAGTACATGGATGTCACTAAGTCTTTCACAAATAAATTTTACTTACAATCTCAAAAAGAATTTACAAATTCATAGCTGGTAAGTAATAATTTATATGAAAAATAATTCTTAGGAAATTTTGTACAAAGTATCATGGAGGGATTAAATGCAAGATCAGTTTGGATGCTCAGTACGAGTTGAATAAAGGGAGAGATAAATAATATCTAAAGAAAAGGTATTCCTTCAGTTTTATTTAAGATCTTACATGAAGAAAACATTAAATTAAAATAGTTACCCATAATTTTTTCTTTCTCAAGTTATGTGTTCCAAAAAAGGTAAAAATCAAGTTAATTGAAGGAATGATGCCAGGAGGAAAATGGTTATGACTAAGCAGATGAGTGATTGAGACAAGATGAAAGATACAGGAAGATGTTTGATGACATAAGCTAACTACCTTTTACACATCCACATCTGCAACAAAGAAGCAAAGGATAATTACCAAGAGTTGATAAGTTAAAATGGGAATCTTTGCAGTTGGAAAAAAATACCTTCCCACTCTGATGAAATATCAAGATCCTTTGCTACGAAGAAAATAAAATTCTCTTTCTAGTTTGGGGGGAAAAAGAAATGTAAATCCATAAAAAAATTATAAATATGGGGGCCTGTCCTCATATAGGGGGGGTTATTTTTCTACTTGAGAAGTTGAAAGATAATTAATGTAACTATATTATGTTTCCATTTTTATTATATGGAATACATATGAGCTTTGAGTTTTCAAGATTTTGTATCAAGGTGGTTATATTATACAACCATTTGAAAAAATTAAGGGCATTTAATTCATGTCCCCATATAAAAAAATGAAAGTTTGAATGACATATGCCTACTTATGATTATATCATTGTGTTCATGATCTTGTATGTTGAAATATGATTAATGAGTTATAACTTCTACTGCAATTTTGTGTTTATTATTTCTATATGCAACACACTAGATCAATCCTTAGTTGTTGCATTTTGGATGCTAAATCAATATTGTTTTGTAAGAACTTACTTTGTAATATTTGATATAATTATAAAATATTTATTGTAATCATCTTGTTGAGTGCTTTTTGTCAGCCTCCGAGTGTATCTTTGGCATGTGAGAATAGGAGCAATAGATACTTCATTAGAACACTTGCATGAGCTTTTGTGTTGAGTGTTTTAGAGATTGTGTTGAAAATATTTGGATATACTGAGTGATAATGAATGTAAATATTTTTGTGTAGGAATTTTTCACTACTTAATCATATGTTCTTTACTTTCCATGATAACATGTTATGATTGGTAATTTTTGTTTCTTTGTTACATGAAATAAATTATCATTTACTCCCCTTATTTTACAAAATCAAATCCAATATATCTTTCCCCACACCATCACACTTCTATAAATTCCATTCACTACCCCTATTGTTATATTTCCAAGCATCATTAAAGATACTTCTTCACACTTAGATTCCCATCAAAAAATGATGCAAGAACAAACCAACTTTGTTGTCTTTAGTAAATTTTGTCTGATGCAATAAATACAAGTAATACTCTTGCGAAAACTCTTACGAGTGAGTGTTACATACATGGCCATATTTATCTCAAATTAACCCATCATTTTCTAGATTATAAGGAATTAAGTAAAAAATTATTTTCTCTGCATTCAAATTACCCCATGTTTCCTCTCACCCTAGTCTAGGTAGGACCAAAATTATTAGGATCAATCCATCCCCTTTGTACGTGCCTCTCAATCATCCCAAAGATTGGTTCTAAAATATGATGTTAGACATCTCCTCATCATAAAATGACATAAATCAGACTCTAACATATCCTTAAGCCTTCCCACCCCTTACAATTTCTTCCAATCCCGAGGGGGTGTAAAATTGGGAGCCAACAATTCTAATGCATGAAGGACCTGAAAATATGAGAGTCTTAAAAAATGGACTCCTCAGCCCTGAAATAACTGCAAATTTACCTGAGTCCATAAATTAAGATGTGGATTACCAAAATATCCCATGGGTTATTTTAGGAAACATATTGGCGACTTAACAGGGTCATCTTCCTCCTAGATAGAAGAGCAGTAGCCTTGAGGCATCTATTGGGCATAGTGTTAGTCTGAAAACATGGAAATTTATATGTTACTTGAATAATTCACCCTTGCACCTTGATGAAACACTACTTGAACTCAGCTTTGTGCACTTCTACTCCCAATCATGAAGATATTTTGATTTGAAATTTTATGAGAATGGAAAACTACTAGATTTGACTTTATACCACACCTCCCCATGAACCAAGAATAAGGTTGCCACAATTACTCTTTTTCATTACAATTGATTGCAATTTGGATTGAAATTTATCATATTGCTTCTTACAACCCATCATTTCCGCTTCTCAACTCTTTCCGAAACATATCTTCTTTGGGAACCTCCATGAAATTTTGTGTGAAGAAACCATGGCATCCAAAAGCAACAAAACACTATGCAAAGAAATAAGGGAAATTAAAACTACAATAACAACAAGACACTGTGTTGGAAAGAACTTGAAGTAATTAAAAAATAAACTACTATGTACAAGGGAGGATCTCTCCCTCAATAATAATGCTTGGTATATATCCCATTGACTGGGATTTGCATCTCTTCTTGGTCCAATTTTGACGATTGGAAAGCATTGTTTGAATTTCATATGGTAATCACATATAAGCCACTCCACATTGTGTCAAAATTTTAATTCCTACCTAGTTTAGCTCAATATGCATCCCATTTTAGGACTATATCCCCTTAATGAAAACTCTTGGTTGTTGTTTCCCTATCAAAACACTTCTTGACTTGAGACTGATTTCTCAACTCTTTCAGTTTCATGAGATTTACATATTTGACTTCCATGGCATCAAACTAAAAAAATTATAGCTTCTTGATGATCTCCAAGGCTGGAAATTCTAAGAAATATTGGTAATATTTATTATTTACCATAAACTAGTTTGTAAGGGGAGCTACCAATTGATCTCTTTGGGGTAATTATATCATCCCAAAAGGCTGGTTTTAAATTTGTGTGCCAAGTCCTCTGATTCTCATCCAAATTCCTCATGATCCTGAAATGGTTTTTGTTTGTGGACTTATCCTACCCATTACCCTGGGGGTAATAGTTTGAGGTGGTTCTCAAGTATATTTCATTCTTAATAACTTAGTCAAAGATCTTTGTGCCAAGGAAATCTAGAGAATTTTTAGAAATGATTGTAGAATGAACACTGAATCTGGTCACAATACCTTCGTAGGAGTATAAAATGCTAGCCTCATTTACTTCCTTCATTGCAATTTCCTTTTTCCATTTGGTTAAATAGTTGGTGGCTACGAGGATCCACTTGTGACCCAAAATTGAGATTGGATTGATTACTCTAATAAAATCCAATCCCCATTGCATGAATGTATGATGTACAGAGACAAGGTGAGGTGGGAGAATTATTAGCTTCTCTTTTCCCATAAATAATGCACATTTTTTCATCTCTTAATCCATGCATAACATTCATTGAAAATTTTAGGCCAATAATAACCAACTTTCATGATCCTGAGAGCTATTTTCCTTATACCAAAGTGCTTCTCGATTGTGGAACTCATGCAACACTTTCTCTATCTGATTTTTTTTATGCATCTTAAGAGAACATCATTCAAATATTTCCTAAATAACATGCCATCAATAAGAAAAAAGGTAATGGATTGAAGTATGAAATATCTCCTTTTGGCATTGCTCACACCTTAGGGACATTTACCTATTTAGAGAAAGTGCACTATATATTTGGTCTAACAAGGAATAATAAAAGCATCAAATGACTACTCTTGATCATCTCGGAGTACCAAAATAGTATCCTCTTAATTTTTTGGTTTGGAGGCCATTTTATCACATGACCCTTTGCCTCAAACTAGCTTAGTCACCTTGATGTCAACTTCTTACTCCATCACTTTGGTTATCAAACCAGATATTTTCTCATTCAAATCCTTATTCAAAAGGAACTTTTTCCCACCAAAACTATCAGATAACCCTATCAAGGTATCTGATAGTTATCTCAGTTTTGAGTTTATGCCAAAACTATCAAATAACCCTACGAAATTTTTAAGCTGGTTTTGCAAAATTTCCTTTATGAGAGATAATCGGGTTTTCATGTTTCACCGACATAGGACAACATGTGTTTTAGATGTTTCATGTCTTGTGTTCCCCGAACCCCGAAACCTGCATCGAGTAAGGTGAGTCGGGTTTGCGGACCTTCCGAGCATCGGAGCATGCCTGCATCTAAGCATCATGCTTCATGTCGATTGTTTCCCGCAACCCGAAACCTGAATTGCCTAAGTCCTTCATGTCAAGTTTTCGGAACTTTGAAGCATCTAAGCATCATGCTTCATGTCTATTGTTTCCCGCAACCCGAAACCTGAATTACTCTAAACACCTTTGTGTCAGGTTTTCAGATCTCCCGAGCATGCTGACATGGCATTAAATGCCAAGTTGTCGGGTGGATTGGCACGTGCCAGCTGAAGTGTATTAATTGCAAATTTTCATATATATATGCGGATTTCCACGTCATTTTTACCAGACGTACTTTTTACCTTGTGGATTTTCGCGCATGCTTCTTCGACCCCGAAACCTGAAATTCACTTCTGTGCTCGATTGCATTTCTCATTTTTGATCATTCGTTGTCCCAGTTGAAGGTATTTTTCTTCAGTCTTTCTTTGTGGTTTTTATGGATTAATTATGTGAGGAATTCGTCCAAGTTTCTCATACCAGGGTTTGGGATTTTTATCTTTTCCATTTTAAGGTTGTTTTCTAAAACCAGGTTTATGTTTTAGGGTTTATCTCTTTGGAATTATCACTTTGTGTTATTTCCCGGAATGTTGTTGTAATTAAAATATGTTTTGGATATAAATGATGAAGAAAGAACTTGCATGTTTTAAATTAAACAAAAACTCTATTCCCTCTTCTCGGGTTTTGAAGGGTGCTGTGCAGTATCAAAAACCCGCAGTATATCAGAAAATTTGACGTGTCGGGCTCAAATCTCTGACATCAAAGTGTGCCAGGTTTTCTCAAGTTCTCTGACATCTTCAAAGTGTCGGGATTTCTCAAAGTCTCTGACATCTTCAAAGTGCCGTGTTTTCTCAAAATCTCCGACATCCTTAGTGTGTCGGATTTCTCTGGACTCCCCGACATCCTCCTCAGTGTGTCAGGCTTTTCTACCCTTTCGGCATCTCCGGGGTTTTCTACAGTGTGCAACATCTCCTGATCTCCGAAACTCTCCTCCTTCGAAATCCCTCATGTCGGACCCTGGTCCATCGCAAGAAAAGATTGAAAAGTCAGGAAGGATGAAATACAAATTCAGAAAGGTGGAGTCTCCATCCTATATCGATTGCAATTATGACATCCGAGATACAGAGCTCGAAATATAGATATAGAGTCTTTCTGGAGTAGGGTAAAGGAGCTCAATCCCAAACTCCATGGATGAAATCATAGACCGATAGTGGTTTACCTCTTGCAGCATTTTCCTATGTCCGCTCAGTGCCTTGAATTCATCTTAGCCTGCAGCTTCCAGTTATGACTCTGCTTCCCGTAGTGCTAGTGAGAAATCAGGCGGGAGAAGTTGTGATCAAGTTAGACGGAGGTTACTTTGATGACCTCCTCAAGCTGCCCAATTTTGAAGAATATGGAGAGTTAGATATCAAGTCAGGCTCAGAAAGCTTGGGATAATGATCAGGAAGATTGTAAGGAGCATGTAAATAAGATGTTCCTGATCAAAGCCAAACCGGCCATGTCTCTAGATTCCCAAGACTTGTCCCCAGAAGTCATTTCATTTAGGAAATCAATGACATCATCACTTTGTTCATTCGGGTTTTTGGTTTACCCGAATCAAATGTTTTCCAAGGGTGGATGTATCAATTCATGATCACCATGCGTAAGAAAAATCAACAAGGAATTGATTGGGGCACTCTCATTAGTAATGAACATAGATTCCCAAATGACAACTAGTCTTGTCTACAGGGAAGTTTTATAAATGTCCTCATATGTATTCCTATGTAGTCGGATGGTATGAGGAACTATCCCGGGTTTGGATACCAAGGGAAACAGGACGGTGGACCATGTCTATCAGTATTTCCCTCAACTGACAAGAAAAGGGTCTCAAGACCAATTTGCAGAAGGGTAAATGACGCCTTCTTTTACGAAAACATTGCAGGTTAAATCCATGAATCTTAAGGAAAACAAGAGTTTCAGATGAGGCATGGGCTGAGTGTTTCCAAATGGGGTTGTGTCTTCTTACATGATCAAGAAGTTCACATATCTATTTCGGGTAGTCATGTACTCAAAGGATCCTTTCCTCGTTTGCCTTATCCAGGGGACAAACTAATCTTGATGGAATTGGTAGGCAATTGTTGGATTTTCACAAGTTCCAACAAAGTAATACATAAGGCTGGATGTATCTTTCCCAATTTCTATTGGAAGATACACTTGTTCGACAGTGGTGAATAGCTAATATATGTTGTTTCATGAGCTTCAGATTAAGTTGAAGAAGCACATGAAGCCCTGAGATGGGTTTGACATTCGAGGAGTCCTTAAGGCGATATGGAACTCTGCACCTGCACAGACCAAGCATAGAAGACATCTGGATTGATCTACGTGATGAGGTTGCTATTCAACCAGAAAGGATCATAGTAGATTGACACTTGCTGAAATTCAAAACTTGAGCTTGCTAACTTACCAAGAAGGTACTAGTGACAATGAAAGTGTTCTGGATCTTTCCTATGATGGACTAAATGAAGATCAATATGTTTTCCCACCTATTGATTGGTCAATCAGTGAAAAAGCCTCCATTACAGATAGGTCTTGGCACTGATCCTTGCACGCACCAAAGCCATGGCTCTCCTCTTAGGGAATGAGTTTTAAAGATGATAAGTTTTCAAAATTGGCTGCTTCAGAGGCGGGGCCCTCCAAAAAGGTAAAAGACAAAAACCTTCTAAAGGCCCTATAAAGGTCAAATTTGTCAAGTGGAAACAGAAAGGAAAGAGAAATCTCTTCAATTATTTCTCCAGTTGAAACGGTGAATGTGCCAGAATCACCAACACCACCAAAACTAGGAGAAATTCATCTTTGGAAGGAGAAGTGAACTGAGCCGCTTTCGTTCCATCATCAAGTTGACAATTCCTGGAACTCAAGTGGATCTTATCTCTTCAAACATCTAAGGCTTTGAGTCAGAATCTACGCCTCCTCCTGGACAACCACTGTCTATGCCTCCTCGTTCGCCATCAACTTCTTCAATGGCCATTATTTTCTCTGGAATCTCACCCCTCTCTACTGGGACCCAAGTAATCACCAACACGCCCCCTCCTGTGCCTCTTTTTATTGAATCTTCTACCACATTGGTAACTATTCCCTCTCCACTATTAGAGACACTTCTCCCCTTGAGAGGTATGATACCAGCTTCTACAACAGTGGCAACTTGTCTGATAGACACACAATGGCTACTTGAGAAAACTCCGAGGAAGAGGAAGGTGATTGTACCCATACCAGCCTTTGATTTCCTAGCTCACTCAAGGACTTCTACTGCTAAATCAGCCAAGAAACCCAAAACAGTTTCAAGGGTTTTGGTGGATCTTTGTAGGGCATAAGTTCATTGAGATCGCCACTCCCATGAATGAACAAAACTAAAGAGGACATAACAGCCTCTGATTATCAGATAACCAGGGTGGCTCTAGGAATGAGTGACAGTAGAAGGGGCACAACAAATGCACGTGTTGATGCTACGAACGTGCTGTGTCAGAAGTTGAAAGAAACAAAAGACAACAGAGATGAGCTTAAAGGAAAGGTGGAGCAGTTGACAAGGTTTTTCTTAAACTCTCAAAACCCCTTGAATCCATACCATCTTCTTCTGTCCCTGTCAGATTCCTTTCTCATCAGTGCCTACAATTGAGGTGATTAATAAAAAAGGAAGGGTGGTCGATGAATGGATCCAAAGGCTGCTCCAATAGGGGAAGGAAGTGATTCAAGATGTTGTGAAAGTTTATCAATCTTTGGGGGACATTCATGAAGGATGGGGATAAGATGAACGATCATTTCTCTCAAGATAGTGGACATCTTGATTTGACTTCTTACGCATGCTCTAGGTATTATAGAAAATACCATCACATCTTGGTAGAAGGAAGGTATAAACACACTTACCTTATAAGCTTGTTCCATGACCAAGGAGCCATACAGGTTCCTCTAAATACTCTCAACGTTTGATTGCGTTATCACTTGAGAGAATCAACTGGATCATTTAATTGATGGCACAAGTGATCTAGAGAGAAGAGTTAGAAGATTTGTCAGAGCTGTCAGTTGAAATTAAAAAATCCTATCAGGATGATCTCTTCAAACATGATCCAAGAGTCTAGAACAACATCAACCAATCAACAAAGAAGTGTTATTGAGATCAAAAAGGTTAGGCCTCAAGATTTCAACATTCTTTGGAGGACTTGAGAAGGCTAAAATGAGATGCTGACAAAGCTTCAAACGGCATGCCAGTGATACCCATTCAAAGTTTGATATATTTTGGAGTGGCCCATATCCATTGCACATTTCGAAAATGCAAATGCAAGGCATAACTCTTTTGAGTTATCCCAGAATCTTCGGAACATGGAGGCACTCTGGATCAATACGAAAGATCAATGAGGAAAGATGATGATCTAGATTAACCCTTGATGCGACGTGTCATTTCAATCTGGAAATGACATGTCTTTTTCATTTTGTATCGTCACATAGAAGTAGTTTCAACTTGGTCTCCAAGCGTGCTATGTCAAGCACATTAGAACTCTTGTTTGTACACTAGTTTCTAGGATTCTATCACGTGTGCTTCTCTGCGCATGCTCTTTTGTGGCTTCCATAAATCCAAGGGATTTTCTATGCAATTTACAACAGGGTCAAAAGGATTCAAGATTCAGAGCTATTAGAACATGCTTCAAGTGAAACTTCAGGGGTTATCTTCTTCAATCAGTTTGACAGAATCAGAGGTTCATATATATGTTAACTCCATGCTACTGAATCTAGCAGGATAGATGGCCCCGAAATTCACAAAACTATTATCCATAATACGTTCATAATCTTAAGTTATTCTTTGGATAGCATCTTAGTATTTCCATTCATGGCTATGAGGTTCTATATATGCAGGCTACGTACACTTAAATTGATTGTTTTGTGCACGTGTTTACTTGGAAATTTTTTCGTTTCTCTCATTTCCTTTCCACTTGTCCTTCTTTCATTATAATAGCTTTCCTGACCCAGTCTTTTACCTTCTAACCTTTCGCGTGGATGTGGATTTCGGGATGTTCTATCCCATTTTGGTTAGATCAGTGTGACCAATGTATATATGCACATTTTCCTTCTTTTTAGATTAGTCTATAAGCAGGCAACCTTCACCTGTCTTTGACCAGATTTGTTCCCAAAACTGTAGCTATATTTTGGATTGAATCCTCATATCCAAACCAACTTTCTTTGTTGTCGCACAGAATCTTGTAATGACATGCAAAGGGTTCATGGGCATTAATCTTCCTTGGCGATACATATGTATCCTATGTTTCAAAAAATGGCTAATGATTTGATCGCTTTAAAAAAGCAAATGTCTCGGCAGGTGAACAATGTTCCGTATCGGGATATCCCTAGATGGAATTTCAATAACAACAATGGCGCGCCTGCGAGGGATAGGCCGTGATTAACTCCTGCTCAACTGAGGCTAGAAATTGAAGCTCCTCCTGTTAATGAGGCAGTAGAAATAGTTGAAGAAGAGGAAGAACCAGAATAACAAGATTCTCTGGAGGCTTTTGAAGCTTCAAGATATGCCGATGAGTCTTATGACGATTTGGCTGGCGACTCCAGCATTGGGTATTTGGAATACGATGAAGATGAATGTGCACCAGATGGTCAGTCATTTGCTGTCTTCACCCGATCCCAATCTCAGAATCCAAGAAAACCTCTTGAAAACACTAAGGAGAAGAATAAGGAACCTCCCATAGCCATAGTTAAGAGAGGTACACCTATTTCAGCACAAACTGAAAGAGAAATCACCAAAAAGGCAACTTCTCCTTATTCTCTTTCTCCTAAGATCAGTGCCTCGGCTCAAGCTCATGTGATTAGAACTGAGCCTACCATCACCCCTTCTTATACTGCTTTTGACATTATTGATCATGCAAAGAGAACCAAAATCCAAATGTCGGAAGCAGAATACCTTCAGTCAAATCCTGAACAGTTCGAAAAACTTGCCAAATTCATCAGAAGTAAAGCGGCTGTTCCACCACCTTCAAAAGGTCTCCTTCCAAATCCTACTCAATCCCCACCTCAGAACAATCTGACCTCTACTTCTTCTTCAGGAAAGATTGAACCATTTTATTTGTCTTTACTTATAAATGGGTTTAAACTCAGCAATTGCATCATCGACTCAGGGGCCTCCGACAATGTTATGCCCGCAAAAGTAGCCCATGCCCTTGGGCTTACTTTGACTAAGTCATATGGATGGTGTTACTCTATGGAAACCAAACAAGTTCCTTTGATTGGTCAAATCAAAGATGCACAGTTCGCATTCGTTGCTTTCCCAGAAAAGAGAGTGAAAATGACCATTCTAGTTGCTGACATCCCTGCAGCTTACGGTATCCTCTTGGGTAGAGGTTTTTGTAAAGACGTCAGAGGAGAGATTAATATGGATTGGACCAAGGCCAAGATCCCAGTCAATGGGGTTCATCATGTTCTTCACCCCGAACCTCAGGTGAGGTATTTGGTAACTAAATCAGATGATCCTAAAGCTCAAATTCTTTTCGAAGATGCTAGCTTCGGAAATTATTTCATGACTTCAGAGATACCCACTGTAGATGTCAAGGAAGAAGATCCCAATGCTATTTGGACCCTCGAATTCGATGGTAGTTTACTCAATCACCGGATCAGGCACTGGTGTAGTTCTTATATCTCCTAATTCTGAAATTTTCCCATCAGCTTACAAGTTGCAATTTGATAATACTAATAACACGGCTGAATATGAAGCTCTGTTATTAGGATTAGAAATGGCCAGACAGAAGGGAATTCGAAATCTCAAGGTTCAGGGGGATGCAGAGCTGATTGTCAACCAGGTCAAGGGAATCTATCAGGTAAAAAATGATCGCTTGAGACATTACAGGAACAAAGTTTGGGATAGTATAGAATGCTTTGATGCATTCTCTATTAAGGTAGTTTTGAGAGATTATAATGACAAGGCTGATTCTTTGGCCATGTCTGCATCCCTCCTTCTTCCTCATCCTCAGTTCAAACAAGATACGTACATCTATCGAGATTGTGTACCACCCTAGTATCCCAGATAATGTGACTCACTGGCAAGTGTTCAATGATGATCAAAAGGTGTTGGCTTTTCTAGAAAAGGCTGACAATTTCAGTGAGCTGTATTTTGAAGGTTCGGAATCAGCTTTCCGTGAATCTATCTCAAATCCATATCAAGAGGTTGATGGTGAGTTTATCCAGCTTAAAGGCAACAAGATACCCAAAGGTCTGGTTTCTCTGGAGGGTTTGTTTGACAAGCATGATCGTTTTATTCAAAACAAGAGACAAGTTGAAGGAGCTTCTTCCTCGGAAGTAGATCAAATCAATCTAGGTTTGTCTGATCAACCTCGGATGGTGAATATTGGGAAATGTTGTTCCCCTGAAGAGAAAGCAAGATTCACTTCGCTTCTGAAGAGATACATGGATGTGTTAGCCTGGTCTTATGCAGATTTAAAATCCTTCAAGCCCAAAGACGTACAACACAGTATCCCTTTGAAGCCTGATGTGAAGCCATACAGACAAAAGCAAAGACATTACAATCCCAAGATCTCAGGAACTATCCTTGTAGAAATCCAGAAGATGTTAGATGCTAGAATTATTTTTCCAATCCATCACTCCACCTGGATTGCTAACATCGTTCCTGTCAGGAAGAAGAATGGAAAAATCCGAATTTGTGTTGACTTCCGGAACCTGAATCAGTCTTCATTGAAGGACAATTATCCTTTGCCTATCATGGATCAGGTTTTACAAACTGTTACTGGATCAGAAATGCTATCCATGCTCGACGGATTTTCAGGATACAATCAAGTTGAGGTAACTGCGGAGGATCAACACAAGACGACCTTCACAACCCCATGGGGTACCTTTGCTTACAGGAGGATGCCTTTTGGCTTGATCAATGCAGGAGCCACTTTTCAGAGAGCTATGGACTTGGCATTCAGAGACCTGATGGGCAAGGTCATAGTTGTATATTTAGATGACTTGACCGTTTTCTCTAAAAAACGGAGTGATCATTATGATCATTTAGAGCAAGTACTTTTGAGGTGCAGGCATCACGGGATTTCATTAAATCCCAAGAAGTCCATGTTCGGAGTGACCGAAGGAAAATTGCTGGGTCATATCGTGACTAGAGAAGGAACCAAAATTGACCCAGAAAGGGTAAAGGCCATTCAGAGCCTTTCCCTACCCACAAGTAAAACTGGAGTTCATTCATTCTTCGGGAAGGTTAATTTCCTAAGAAGGTTTGTACCTGATTTTGCTGACAAAACTAAGGATATCCTTGGGATGATGAAAGGAAAAGTTCCATTTCGATGGAGTACTGAAGGGAAGCTTGCATTTGAAGAAATCAAAAGGGCAGTTGCTTGCGCTCCTATCCTAGTATGTCCGGACTTCAAAAAATATTTCATCATGTACAGCTACGCCTCTGCTCACACAGTGTCAGCCATCCTGATGCAGGAGAATGGGGAGGGCATTGAAGCTCCCATCTCGTTTATGAGCTGCCCATTGAAGGAACATGAATTAAAGATGTCACAAATTGAAAAGCATGCTTATGCAGTGGTACGAGCGGTGAAACATTTCAGGTACTATGTGCTGAATTCCCATACCCTCGTTCTCGTTCCCGACACTGCCGTTAAATCCATTTTGACTCAACAAGAGCTGGGGAGTCAATGAGGTACTTGGATAGCTAAAGTTTAGGAGTATGACTTGGACATCAGACCTACCAAGTTGGTACGAGGAAGGGGCCTATGCCAATTGATTGCAGAAAATCATGCTGAAGTAGAATGTGAAAAGACCCAAGATACTTCTTCAAAGCTGCCCATGGTGCTTTTTGTAGTACAACTGATGAATGGTACACGGATATTGCTTTCTTTTTAACATATGGTGAGTGCCCTCCCGCATTTAAGCCAAAAGGAGAAGAGGACTGTCAAGTTGAGATCTACAAGATACCTCTTGTGGGATAACGGAATATACAAGAAAGGTATTGATGGTGTTTTCCTGCGTTGTGTTGATAAATCACAACAGTTAAAGTTGTTAGAGTCCTTCCATAGCCTAGCATGCGGAGGACATTTTTCATCCTCTGTAACAGCTTATAAGATCCTACGGGCTAGGTACTATTGGCCTACTCTCTTTTGGGATTCAGCAGAGTGGGTGTCCAAGTGTGAAGCTTGTCAACATTTCGTTGGTCGTCCCAAGCTAGCAGCTCTCCCCTTGAAGCCCGTAGTGATTGAAGAACCTTTTCGCCAGTGGGGAATTGACTTCATTGGAACATTGAATCCTGCTTCCAGTGCCAGACATAATTACGTGCTGACTGCTACAGACTATTTTACCAAGTGGGTGGAAGCCGCACCAATCAAGCAAGCAACCTCTGAAGCTGTTTGCAAGTTCCTTAAAGAAAATATAATTGTCAGATTCGGTGTGCCTCACAACATTGTAGCTGATAATGCCTCTAATTTCTCGTCGCATGAGATGACAGAATTTTTCTATGGATTCGGCATCACTTTGGCTCACTCATCTGATTATTATCCCCAAGGCAATGGGCAAGCTGAGTCCAGCAAAAAGAACCTGGTTACCATAATTAGGAAGCTAGTAGATGAAAACCAGAGGACATGGCACAAAGCATTGTATGACGCGTTGTGGGCTGATCGGATTACCCCAAAGCGAGCTATAGGAATGTCTCCTTTCCAAGTAGTGTACGGGATTGATGCTGAGATTCCTATCTCAGTAGAATTGCCAGCCTTATAGTTGGCAAAAGCAGTCGAAGATGCGACTTTTCAAAATTCTATTGAGAAGAGGGTTATGTACCTAGCCAAGCTAGAAGAGGAACGAAGCAAGGTGGTTGATCACATCACAGATCATCAGAGCAGAGTGAAGAAATTTTTTGACAAGAAATCAAAGCAGTGTAATTTCCAGATTGGAGACCTGGTGTTGCTTTGGGATAAGAGGAGGGAGCAGAAACAGGAATGCACGGGAAGTTTGATTCTTTGTGGAAAGGACCTTTCAAGATCCATGAGCTGAGTGGTGAAAATAGTTTCCTTCTATCATATCTGGATGGAGGGTTACTCCCTTTTCCTTTCAGCGGACAACATCTAAAGCTGTTCCATCACTAATGCAAGATGTTCTCTTGCATTGTACATACTTTACTTTTTGTTCGTGTGTTTGCTTTTGGTCTTCTTTCTTTCTTCGTTTTGTTTTGTTTTGGTTTTCTTCTTTTCTGACTCCGTAGCCCAATGGATAAAACCAGAGATTCTGAGTTCTCTTCCTTTGATATCACAAAGAAAGTCCCCAACTGGAGCCAGTTGTTATCTCAGTTTTGAGTTTACGCCAAAACTATCAGATAACCCTACGAAATTTTTTTAAGCTGATTTTGCAAAATTGCCTTTATGAGAGAAAATCAGGTTTTCGGGTTTCACCGACAGGACAACATGTGTTTTGGATGTTTCATGTCTGGTGTTCCTCGAAACCCAAAACCCGCTTCAAGTAAGGCAAGTCGGGTTTGCGGACCTTCCGAAGCATCGGAACATGCCTTCATCTAAGCATCATGCTTTATGTCAATTGTTTCCCGTAACCCGAAACCTGAATTTCCTAAGTCCTTCATGTCGGGTTTTCAGAACTTTGAAGCATCTAAGCATCATGCTTCATGTCAATTGTTTTTCCACAACCCGAAACCTGAATTACTCTAAACACCTTTGTGTCGGGTTTTCGGACCTCCCGAGCATGCTGACATGGTGTTAATGCCGAGTTGTCGGGTGGGTTGGCACGTGCCAACTGAAGTGTATTAATTGCAAATTTTCTTATATATATGTGGATTTCCACGTCATTTTTACTCGGACGTATTTTTACCTCGTGGATTTTCGCGCATGCTTCTCCAACCTCGAAACCTCGAAACTCACCCTGTGCCTGATTGAATTACCCGTTTTCAATCTTTCCTTGCCTTGGTTGAAGGTATCTCTCTCTTCATTCTTTGTTCATGGTTTTTATGAATTGATTATGTATGGAATTCTTCCATTTTCTTACCAGGTTTGTGGGGTTTTTATCTTTTTCCTTTTGGGGTTGTTTTCTTAAACCTAGGTTTTTGTTTTAGGGTTTATCTCTTTGGAATTATCACTTTTGTGTTATTTCCCGGAATATTGTTGTAATCAAAATATGTTTTGGATATAAACGATGAAGAAAGAACTTGCATGTTTTAAAATCAACAAAAACCCTATTCCCCCTTCTCGGGTTTCGCAGGGTGTTGTGCAGTATCAAAAACCCGCAGTGTATCAGAAAGTTTGAAGAGCCGGACTTTCCAAAATCTCTGACATCCTCAGGTGCCAAGTTTCCTCAAATCTCTGACATCCTCAGTGTGCCGAGCTTTCTCAAGTTCTCCGACATCTTCAAAGTGTCGGGCTTTCTCAAGTCTCTGACATCTTCAAAGTGTTAGGATTTCTCGGGTTTTCTCAAATCTCTGACATCCTCAACATGTGTCGGGTTTTCTGGACTCCCTGACATCCTCCTCAGTGTGTCGGGTTTTTCCACCCTTCCGGCATCTCCAGTAGGTCGGGGTTTTCTACAGTGTGCAACATCTCCTGATCTCTGAAACTCTCTTCCTTCGAAATCCCTCATGTCGGACCCTAGTCCATCGCAAGAAAAGACTGAGAAGTCAGGAAGGATGAAATACAAGTTCAGAAAGGTGGAGTCTCCATCATATATCGATTGCAATTATGACATCCGAGATACAGAGCTCGGAAATATAGATATTGAGGATTTCTGGAGTAGGGTAAGGAGTTCCTCCCAAACTCCATGGATGAAATCGATAGCCGATAGTGGTTTACCTCTTGCAGTGGGTTTTCCCATGTCTGCTCAGTGCCCTGAATTCATCTTAGCCTGCGCTTCCAGTTATGACTCTGCTTCCCGTGCTGTGAGAAATCAGGCGGGAGAAGTTGTGATCAAGTTAGACGGAGGTTACTTTGATGACCTCCTCAAGCTGCCCAATTTTGAAGAATATGGAGAGTTAGATATCAAGTCAGCTCAGAAAGCTTGGGATAATGATCAGGAAGATTGTATCAAGCATGTAAATAAGAAGTTCCTAATCAAAGCCAAACCGGCCATTTCCAAGATTCCTCGAGACTTATCCCCAGAAGTGATTTCATTCAGGAAATCAATGACATCATCACTTTGTTGAGTCAGGTTTTTGGTTTACCTGAATCAAATGTTTTCCAAGGGTGGATGTATCAATTCATGATCACCATCAAGAAGAATCAACAAGGAATTGATTGGGGCACTCTCATTAGTAATGAGATAGATTCCCAAATGACAACAGTCTTGTCCACAGGGAAGGTTTTATATGTCCTCATATGTCACCTATGCAGCGGCCGGTATGAGGAACTATCCCGGGTTGGATACCAAGGGAAATAGGATGGTGAACCAAGTTTATCAGTACTTCCCTCAACTGACAAGAAAATGGTCTCAAGACCAATTCAGAAGGGTAAATGACGCCTTCTTTTACGAAAACATCTGCAGGTTAAACCCTGAATTGAGGAAAACAAGAGTCTCAGATGAGGCCTGGGCTGAAGTTTCCAAATGGGGTTGTGTCTTCTTGCAATTCAAGAAGTTCACATATCTTCGGGTAGTCATGTACTCAGGGGATCCTTTCTGTCTACCCCGCTATCCAGGGGATAAACTGATCTTGATGGAATTGGTTAGGCAATTGTTGGATTTCCACAAGTTCCAACAAAGTAAACATAAGGCTACTGTATCTTTCCCAATTTCTATTGGAAGATACACTTGTTCGACAGTGGTGAAAGCTAAAAATGTTGTCCATGAGCTTCAGGACAAGTTGAAGAAGCATATGAAGCCCCGAGACGGGTTTGACATTCGAGGAGTCCTCAGGGCGTATGGAACCCTGCACCTGCACAGATAGAGCATAGAAGACATCTGGATTGATCTACGTGATGAGGTTGCTATTCGCAGAAAGGATCATAGCAGATTGACACTTGCTGAGATTTAAACACTTGAGCTTGTTGACTTACCAGAAGGTACTAGTGACAATGAAAGTGTTCTGGATCTTTCCTATGATGGACTAAATGAAGATCAATATGTTTTCCCACCTATTGATTGGTCAATCAGTGAAAAAGCCTCCATTAACAGATAGGTCGGCTCTGATTCTTGCACGCACCAAAGCATGGCTCTCCTCTTGGGGAATGAGTTTTAAAGATGATAAGTTTTCAAAGTTGGCTGCTTCAGAGGCGGGGCCCTCCAAAAAGGAAAAGGACAAAAAATCTTCTAAGGGGCCTATAAAGGTCAAGTTTGTCAAAAAGAGAAAGAAAGAGAAATCTCTTCAATTATTTCTCCAGTTGAAATGGTGGATGTGCCAGAATCACCAACACCACCAGAAATAGGAGAAATTACTTTGGAAGGAGAAGGAAGCCAGCCTCTAGGTTTCATCATTTGTTGATTTCCCAACTGAAGAGACCTTATCTCTTGCATCCCAGGCTTTGGAGTCTGAATCTACGCCTCCCCCCTCACAACCACTCCTACCTCCTCATTCTCCATCCACTTCTTCAATCATGGCCAGTATTTTCTCTGGACTCTCACCCCTCTCTGCTGGGACCCAAGTAATCACCAACATGCCCCCTCCTGTGCCTCTTTTTATTGAATCTACTACCACATTGGTAACTATTCCCTCTCCACTAGTAGAACCTTCTCCCCTTGAGAGTATGATACCAGCTTCTACAAAAGTGGTAACTCCCTCTGATACGCTACAATGGCTACTCGAGCAAACTCCGAGGAAGAGGAAGGTGATTGTACCCATACCAGCCTTTGATTTTAGCTCACTCAAGGCTTCTACTGTCTAAATCAGCCAAGAAACCTAAAACAGTTTCAAGGGTTTTGGTGGACGCTTCAGGGCATAAGTTTGTAGAGATCGCCACTCCCACAACTGAAAAAACCAAAGAGGACATAACAGCCTCTGATTATCAGATAACCAGGGTGGCTCTAGGAAGAGTGACAGTAGAAGGGGCACAACACAGATGCATGTGAGATGCTACGAACATGCTGTGTCAGAAGTTGAAAGAAACAAAAGACAACAGAGATGAGCTTAAAGGAAAGGTGGAGTAGTTGACCGAGGTTTTGCTTAAGCTCTCAAAACCCCTTGAATCCATACCATCTTCTTCTACCTCCTGTCGGATTCGATTTCTCATCAGTGCCTACAATTGAGAAGATTAATAAAAAAAGGAAGGGTGGTCGATGAATGGATCCAAAGGCTGCTCCAAGCAGGGGAAGGAAGTGATTCAAGACGTTGTGAAAGTTTATCAATCTTTGGGGGACATTCGAGAAGGATGGAGAGAAGATGGATGATGATTTCTCTCAAGAAATTGGACATCTTGATTTGACTTTTGAAGCTCTCCAGGTAACGCTAAATAAAATACCATCACAACATCTTGGTAGAAGAAGGCATCATCCCACATATGGATAAGCATTTCCAGCTGACCAAAGCCATCAGGTTCAGGGTAAATATTCTCAACGAAGCCTGCGGTAAGTTGAGAGAATCAAGGGATCAATTGATTGATGGCAAAAGTGATCTGGAAGAAGAGTTGCTGAAGATTTGTCCAAAGGTGTCAGTTGGAAACTCAGGCATCCTATCTAGTTGATGATATTTTCAAACAAGTCCAAGAATCTAATTCAGCATGAACCAACGCATGGATTTGGTATTGAGATCATTGATCGGTTTGTAAGAATTGAACATTCTTTGGAGGCCTTGAGAAGGCTCAGCAAAAGATTGAAAAAGCTTCCCGGCGGTGCTAGTGATACCCATGAAACCTGTGAAATTTTGAATGATCATTCCACTACGCCTGACGAAAATGAAATGCAAGGCATAATTCGAAAAATTCCAAGAATTTCAAAACAAACAGGCTCAGCTGGAGGAAGAGAAAGATGAAGGAGTGAAAGATGATGATTCAGATTAATTCTTGATGTTTCATGTCATTTCAATCTCGAAATCGACATGTCTTTTTCATTTCTGTTTCGTCACATAGGAAGCAAATTTTGACTTGGTCTCCTGCGTGAGAGTCAAGAAAAATAGAACTCTTTTTTAAAGAACACTATTTTCTAGGATTTATCCTATTTTCTCTCGATTCCTTTTATTATAAATAAGGGATGCTTATGCATTCCAAAGGGTCGAGATTTTTGGAATATTCGGAGCTATTGGAAAATAAGAAAAACTTTGTGTTTTCTTTTAATCATTTTGAAGAATAGAAGTTGATATTATTTTTACAAACTTTGTGTTGTGGGATATATCTTTCTTAAGACATTGTTCTTACGTTCATGATCTTAAGCTATTCTTTGTTTAGCATCTTAGTGTTTCTAATCATTTCAGACATTATATTTATGATCTAAAGCCCGTATGATTATTTCGTGCTCTGTGTTTACTCGAAAGAAAATATGTTTCTGTCATTTCCTTTCCATTGTTCTTCTTTCATTGTAATAGTTTCCGACCCAATTCATTTACGAAAGCAATACCTTTGAATCTATGTGGATGTGGATTTCGGGATTTTATCCCAACCCCAATGGTTAGATTAGTGTGAATACTGTATATATTGTTTTTGTTGTGTTTTAGATTAGTAATAAGCAGGCAGCCTCACCTGTTTTTGAGGAGGGATTTAATCCCATGTAATGTGGTTGAACCTCATATTTTGGATGTGACAAAATATCCAACCAAAACATCAATAAGAAAAAAGGTAATGGATTGAAGTATGAAATATCTCCTTTTGGCATTGCTCACACCTTAGGGACATTTACCTATTTAGAGAAAGTGCACTATATATTTGGTCTAACAAGGAATAATAAAAGCATCAAATGACTACTCTTGATCATCTCGGAGTACCAAAATAGTATCCTCTTAATTTTTTGGTTTGGAGGCCATTTTATCACATGACCCTTTGCCTCAAACTAGCTTAGTCACCTTGATGTCAACTTCTTACTCCATCACTTTGGTTATCAAACCAGATATTTTCTCATTCAAATCTTGTTCAAAAGGAAGTTTTTCCCACCAACATACAAAACTAGTAGATAGATATTGTTGTTGGATATCAGATGTATTAATTTCTTTAAACTTCTTATAACAGTAAGGGCATGGTTTTAATAATCCTCTAGACCTTGGTTGAAAAATGCAACATACTATTCTAAGACTTCTTCATATAGTTGCACTAGTATGGAAGATATTGTTTCAGTGCCACCAAAAGTATACAAGGTGACATATTTTGTAAAATTAGGATTAATGAGAGTTGTAGCATGTGTTATTGCTTGTTTTATGGCTTAAAATCTAATTTTTCCCTTAGCAGTCCATTTGAAGACCATAATATTCTTTAACATCAATGTCATTGGTTTGATAAGGTTGGAAAAAATTGGGATGAAACAACTGAAGAAGTTGATTCTCCCTAAGAAACTTTGAAGCTATTTCTTATGACTAGGAAATGGCAATGAAAGGATGACATTGACTCTCTCTAGATAAATACATAATCCTTAGAGAAAATATAGCCAAGGATTTTACCTTAATGAGCTAGGAAGCTACATTTTTTAGGATTGAGAGAAAATCCAAACAACCTAAACCTCTCAAATACATGTCTTGGGTGGAGAAGATGGTCAGTTAGATTCTTATAGAAAACTATGATATCATCGAGGTACACAAGAACAATGTTATTGATCATCCATTTGAATTCCATATCCATGGCTCTTTGGAAAGTTTCTCCTGTATTAGATAAACCAAAAGGATTTTTACTATAGGCATAAGTTCCCAATTTCGTGGTAAAGATTTTCTTAAAATGATATTCCTATTTAACTGCAATCTGATTGTATCCAGAGTATCCATATAGAAGGGATTTTTTTTACCCAGCCACCATTTGCAAGATCTGTTCCATTGAAGGTAATGGGTAATGATCCTTCAAAGATGCATTATTTAAATCCCTAAAATTGACAAACAGTTTGATTTCCCCATTCCATTTCCACACTGGAACTAGATAATAACCCAAGATGAATATGTGATGGGAAAAAAGATGCTTTCCCTAATCAACTTGTTCAATTCCTTCTTCATCAAAGGATCAATATGTGGATTAATAAGTATTTTTTTCTGATAGGCTTAGTAGTTGAATCCAAATCAATGGAAGTGTTGAGCTAAATTAGGATAAAAAAATCTAAGGTCTTCATAGCTCCATGCAACAATATCTCTAAATTGTCTTGATAAAGTTCTACAAAAGCATCCTTTTCTTATGAAGTTCTCACCTTACCAATTTAAAGCAATGTTCCTTCACCAACTGAGATGGGTTATGAATCTTCACCCTTAACTGTTATGATTTCCTTTTCTTTTTTAAATTGATCATTAGGGTTAAAAATAGATTCCAGGGTCACTAAGCCCTTGGGAAGCTTATTTAATTTGAGTTGAAAAACTTGGTCTCCATATTTAATCTCCAACTTATTTTGATATCTTAAAGAAAAATCATCCTCTTCTTGGATAAAATTGACAATATACTAATCATTCTCAAACACTTACCAATAAGTTTCATTTTCTAGTATAGTAGGTCTCACTACTACCGTGATATGCAGTTGCACTTTGTATCTCTTAACGTTCTAAACAACATCAAACTTTACCCCAACTGCAGCTAGTCTGTCAACATCTTGATTTTTTTCTTGGAATGATATGGATATTAAAAGCTTCAAAATATTCCAAAATATCCCATACCTTGTACTTATAAGCCTTCAACAAGAATTCTTGGTTGCATTTGATCCTCTTATTTGATTCACAATCAGTTCACTATCCCTAAAAGTATACAATTTCTTAATGTTCTTATTTCTTACCCATTGTAAAATGTGGATGAGGGATTCATATTCAATTATGTTATTGGAGAAACTAAATTGAAATCTAAAAGAGGAATAATATTTCATACCAGTGAGAGACAAAAGGATTATACCTCCTCATGCTCTTTGTCTACTTCTTGATCAATCAAAAAACACTTTCCAAATGCCATTTTTCTCTGGATAATTTTGATTTTCACAATACTATGTAAAGGTGAATTATCCTCATGTAAGAAATAGATACCAAATACAACTTCTTCAATATGTTCATATGGGTCAAAACCATGGCATTAATTTCCATGTTAATCATCAAGTAGTTAATCAGGAATACCTCTGAACTGAGTATGCATTTGGAAAATCCTCTTGATCAAATATGGTACAATTTTCATTAATGGGGTTAGGCACACAAGGATCTATATGATATGTAGCATTTGATTTAGACTTGATAGTATCCTCAGTTCCATACCTATTTCTGAATAACATATGAGACCAATTAGCTGATAGATATCATCCAATGTTAGCAGTGAAGTCTCTGGATAGACAGAGTAAAGAGTGGAGGTAGATCAATTATGATTATATCTAAGGGAATATAAAAGATTGGGAATGCATGCAATGTGGGGTGTAAACCTTTGATGACCCCAAAAAATTTCACTATTATTTCATAGATTTGTACTACACCTTAGAAAGAGATTCAAACTTGAGGCCTAGCTGGTTTGTAATCTACTTAGGCATGATGGAACTGTTTTCCCTTGAATCAATCATACAATTTTGAACTAACTAATTCCTAATGATCAAGGATACATAAAAGGGTGGCGGCTTTATATTCATATTTGGCTTATCTTCCTTTTGTTGTATAACATTAATGAGAACAATTTTTGGTTATTCCTTGAGTGGCTCACTTGGGATAAATAGATTTTCCATACATGCTTGCAAGAGATCAATCTATCCTAGAATTGTTAAAGATTCCCACATTGATATGATACACATTATTTTTCTTCATATGTTCAAGGATTTTGAATGGAGTTGAATTATATTTCATCTGTGCCTTACTTATAACAACATTTTTCTTTTATTGGGGGTGATGTAGAAGGACCTCTAGGCTGATTTTGTAAATTTGGAGCTACATTTGAATTATAACTTCCTTGGAGTATTAAATAAGGTTGGGAAGGACTGTCATTTTTTTATTGTCCTTCCTTTGTATCCCTCTTCTTAGATCTAGTATTAGTAGCCACACCTTGAGGAAAGGTCTTTTTTATTCCACAAAATTCATCCATTTTCCAATTTGTAAGTGAAATATCACTTGGTGGTGTCTCCTGACGTGACTATCTACTACAAATTTTCCTCTGTAGGTGTGTCTTGAGGGATAAATGGAATTTACACCATCAAATATTCATTCAGAATTCCATTTGGATAAGTGGATTAATTGTGAGGAAGATCACAAGGGAAACACCACTCATAATCTTACACAAGGTTATTTTGAACAAGAACCAAGGCTTGAGATGAACTAGCTACATTCAAGTTATATATGGTTAAAATGTTCTTGCAGAGGGAAAATAATTTTGATTTGGAGGAGCATCCTAAAAATGAGGTTTTCTTGGTTGATAAGGGGAACTGTTGGGTTGGTATGGAGTTTGATAAGTTTTTAAACTTTGATCTTATTTCCTCTTTATGAATACCAACTCATTCCCAAAATTTTGTAATTATTTCATCACTTCTTGCAACTCAGTAGAAGAGATTGAGGAAGTATATGCATGACTAGAGCTTTGATTTCTTGGGGGTAGAATAGGGGCTAACTCATGGACATGATGGGGAGTAGATGCTTCTATCTCTAGGAAAATAGGCATTGGAGGTATAGGAGAAAGTTTCCCAACCTGAATAAGGCCATTCTCAACCCTAATAGTAATGTTGTAAGCATTTGGTAATGTTCTACCCCCCATAGACTGAACCATGAGTGAAATATTACTATTGAAAGCCTTCAGATAATATAGAAATGCATGTTTGGGTATATGTCTTACCACTTGAGTACTTTGGTCCCAAATCCTTTGAAATATGGCATTAAAATCAGTCATCTTCTTATTAGGGTCTCTCTTTGTTGTTTTCTGCTACTCTACCAAAGACATGTGCTCTGATTTATCTTCAAAATGGTTACAGAGGGTTGTGCCAACTTCATCCCAATTATGAATTGTGGCTGATCTCAAACTCATGTACCTTTTAATATCCTTCCCTTTAAATTATGAGGGCAAGAGTATGACTGCTACATCATCTTCAGTAATAGAATGGACTAAACGAATATTAACAACATCTTGGATATGGTCAAGTGGGGGTAGTATGATTTTCACCAGTGAAGAAGGGAATTATTTTAAGGGAAGAAACCAGTATATCATGTTGTGCATTGAGGGAAAAAGGACTACCACCATTGAAAATAACAAAAGGAAAATTCCTTTGAAGAGTAATGATTGGGATAGGTCTTAAAACTCTAGACAAAAATAAGAAGGGAGCCTACCGAGAGGAGGAGTAAAGAGGACTCTATTTGGTGGAGATGGTGATATCTGAACCTGATCTCCCTCTTCTTCTTCTCCTTAGTGACAATTGAAACTATTCAAAGGGCTCTCCAGATGTTATCCTTTGTCTTGTCTTTATTCTTCTCACAAAATGGACACTTTAACTATTGAAACCAATGAATATGTAGTTATGAGTTGCTAGATGTGTAGAAACAAGATTTAAAAGGCTAAAAATTAACAAGTTGTGCACCAAAACTTAGCAGGAATATTGGTAAAGCTTTGAATGTCCCAAAACTGAAGGTGGAAGTTAAACCTTGTTTTGTACCTCCAGAAACCTGAAATAAGTAGTCGAGAAATTGTTCCTGCCGAGCAACCCAAGAAACCTGACACAAAAAAACAAGACCATCAGAACTTCTTGATGTTTTTGAACACCTGAAATCCAATTTTCTCTTGGGTGGAACTTAGCTTTTGGTAAGACAAATTTTGATCCCTAAAACACACTTTGTGGGAGTTAAACCTTGTAATACAACCCTCAACTTCTGAAATGCAAAGGGTGGGATTTCGACCTTTTTTTTCACTTGCTAACTTTCGAATTAGTCTTGGTGGAAGGGCTTGTTTTGTAGGCGTGATCCTTTGCTTTTCTTGAACATGCCTCCAAAGGCTGATTTTTTCTTTAAAATCTTCTTCAAATGGTTTCCACTAGGTGTTTCATAACTATTATCACAAAAAATTACACCTTATGATTCGCTTGTTACAGATCTCTACTTTTTGCTAACATGGGATGATCTCACAAGTGTGGGACTTGCAAAGTGAGATCAACCTTCAAATAAGGTTAGTTCCTCTACCTAATCCTAATGCTAAATAACTCCTACTGCTAGGAATGTAACTTAGATAATGTTATTCTAAAAATCTAAGGGACCAGGGGAAGAGAGAGATGCATGTAAGGGGAAATCGTAAGCTAAAGGGAGGTTACATGACCAAGAAAAAAGGGTGAAGGAAACTATAATGAGGGAAAAGGGAGAAGGAAAATGGAGAGGTGAGATATCAAACATGAGTGACACAGATCCAAAACAATATTTTACCTTCTATTCTCCATGAGACACAAACAAATGAACCTGCAATTAGGATAAATACATGCACAAAATACAACAACAAGAATGGAGAGGCAAGGTAATGCAAAAAAACATAAGTCAGGGTTGATAAACACCACAAAACAAAGATTTTATTTCTTTCAAAGTATGCACATACCATTACATGTGAAGAATAACAAAAGAATAACACATTTCTAAGCTCAAATGGAGGTCTATAACTCACATCTTCTTAGGAATAATTTTTACATAGTTCCTTTACATTTTATAACATCCTCCCCTTTACAAATAAGATATTTTTAGATTATATAGTAGAATGAGAAAGAGGAAGGAGGGAATATATAAGGAAACTCAAATTTATATCTTCAACCACCAACAACATGCATTGAATGCATGAAAAATAATAATGGGCACCCTTCCAAACCCATTTCCCCATGTCACTTTTCTTTTCAGAGAATGCAAGGCGTCATACCTCATCAAAGTTGCTGGTTGAGCATCTAAAATTTCTCTTTTAATGTGGTGATTTTATTTCCTCCTTTTCACTAACTTAACCTTATAAAATTTAATAAACCTAGTTTTTTAGTGTAGTGCTTTCCAAAAAGTCTAATTTTTTGAAATTTAGAGTTACAGGGTGAAAGTTATGGCCTTCTAAAGTTGGGGGTGCTAAAAATTCAATAAATGTGAGTGGTTGAGATATTAGATCAAGATTCCTATTGGATCCATGACCATTCCAAACATCCCTAAAACGTGACACAAAAAACAAGACCAGCGGAACTTCAGCCCTGATTTACACCTTGGGAAACCTGAAACACTATCGGGAACCTACACTTGTCGAGCACCTTACAAAGTATGATGTGCAAAGGAATTTGATTTTAAAGAATCAAAAGTTAAATGACATGAGGCATCGTTGACTTGGGCTGATGTTGTTGACCCTAAAAACCCAACACAAAGGAAAATTGGGTTTTGTGATTGGGATACACATGACATGGAACATGTAATAGGTCAACATGTTCTAATGTAGGAGAAACTTGAAGCTTGAAATGAAGGATAATGTTGGGTTTCAAAAGCAGAGAACATGAAACATATGACATGCTTTGATTGTGAACTTACGATGAAGAAGAATCCAGAAACCCAACATAGAGGGAAAAACTATGACCCTATTTTACATGTTGGAAAACCCAAAATAAAGGAAAGTCGGGATTCAAGGGTGGAAAAAAAGTGGCATGGAACATGTTAATGGATTGACGTGTTCCGATTCAGGAAGGACCCAAAAACATGATAGTCTTAAAAAATGAACTCCTCATCCCCGAAACAACTGTAAATTTACTTGAGTCCATAAATGAAGATGTGGGTTGCCAAAATCTCCCGGGGGGGTTATTTTAGACAACATGGAATTCATCTACAAATCCTAGCTTCCCTTAAGGCTTTTATCTTGAACATAATTTATAAATTATAATTTATTTTTACTTTCAATAAGGCATGTTCCAATGTTGTTAATTCCAAAGTTTCAATGAATAAAAATATATCAATGATGATAAATTCATGCCAATTCATCAAATTATTCCTTTCCTCTATTCTTATTGCAATAATATTCAATCTAAGGAAATTCCTATCACTACGTGGAGATAAATATCTTGTATGAAAGATTTTTCTTTTCCTTCCCATTGATCTCAAAATTATACTAACTATTATCCTATCTACATTATTCACCCTTGACTTGGACTAGAATCATTGGCCCATGTTGTCAATATAATACAAGGAAAGTAACCAAATAAGGTAAATCAACCAAATACTTTACAACCTCTCACTCCTCTTGGTTTAAGAAAAATCAACAAAAAGTATATGATATATTGGATCAAATACATAAAAATCTTGCTAAAAAATATATTATGGACTTACTAAAGAGATCAACCACATATAAAGACATCTAATATGAGGCATTGAATTATATTAATCTTCCTAATAACACACAACTCGTTTATTTATTATATTATGATTACATTTAGGAGAATTGATGAGGCCGCTGCCTTTGATTATACAAATTTACCTCCTAATATATCCATGAACAACACCAACTATTTGTAGACACTCAAATTTTGTAATCTATCCTTTGACAATGTTGATATTGACATTTCACAGTTCCTATACAAATGCACTCTCCTTAATCTAACTTAGCATACCCTGATAGCTCTCCAATTTATTTATTATCTTTGCACACCACTGTCATTAGTTTTTGAAGTTTAATATCATTAAAACATTTAGAAACATCCATCCTCTGACCCATAAATTTAAAACGAGCTTTTCCCCTCCTGGTCAAAACTGCTAGTTTTGGTTGGTTTGTACAATTCTACAATCTGACCCTATAGTTTTGGACCAACACCTTATGCACTAAAAAATTCAATCCTATTATTTTCATATGGGCATAATATTCCCCCTTGGTCAGCCTTTCATGACATAATAACCTTCATAAGAATATATATAAGCAAGTAAATCATACCTCATTTAGTAACCTATCACTTTATATTCTCCTCATGTAAAATAAAGCAAAAAATTCACTCCAATCTCCATAAAATATGAAATAACTCATTCACATGCATTAAGGAAGAATCCTATATATGTTTTAAGTATCATTCTAGGTCTAAGAGTCTCCATCTTCTTTCTACAAGCAGATAAAGTGACCCTTCCCAAGTATTTGAAGTGTGAAACTAAAATTGAAGCATTAACAATGCATGATTGTCAAGTTTTGATTGCGCTACGATAAATATCACATGTTAGGAGAACATCGTGTGGTTTGATCCCTCTTTATAGTATAGAAACATTGGAAATGTACAGGGGTTCCCACAACCCATTGAATTTTTTTGCAATAAATCCTTGCACTATAAGGGTTCTAGGGTTTGAGTAGAGTTTACAAAGACATTCTAAGGGTGAGAAAAGAATACCGACACATAGAAAAACTCATTTCTAGGCATGTGAAGCACTTAAGAAGTTGTAGACCCAAATTCCAAGAAGGTCTAAGACCATAAAGAAAGGTTAGAACCATACAGATGTTTTGGACCTAGCTATACGGTTTTGGCCAAGTTCAATTTCAGGGGCCAGTTTTTGTAATAAAGTATTGTCACTCTCATATCATCTTATTTCTGCATTAAGATCACTAGGACTCTCCTAGATTCACACAAAATCAACTAAGTGAAATTCTCCTTTTTGTTTTTGATAGTTTCTAGATCAATAATCACTTTGAAAAGCATTATTATGATTTGTGCAATTAATGTCGGAATTTAATTACATTAGAATATCCACATATTGAATTATTTCATCCTTTTTACGTATGTTAATGAGAAACACACTAAATATTAAAAGAAAATGAAATAGAATTTTAAAAAAAAGTGAAATCACCATTACAATGGTCAAGATTTAAGGATTCTTAATCAATAAAGTGTTAATCAATAATGGATCGACTTTGAATATGTTTTTTCTATGAAAAATGGGCATTCCCATGATCTATATTGAAAAATAAACTCTCATTATCAAAGGATTTGACTATATTGCAAGATATATTGTGGGAAAATTTTCATTTGATGTTTTATTCAAGACCAAAATGATGCCCATCACATTCCACGTCATGGAAAATACCTTCCATTATAGTATTCTATTAGGTTTACCTTGGATTCATGATATGAAGGAAATATCATCTACTCTCCATAGATGTATAAAATTTATACATGAGTATACCACTACAGTAGGAAATAATGTTATGTATTGGAAGGTTAAACAATCAATGTCTCAAGAATATCTATGATACCTTTAACACAATCTATGAGGCTGGATAGTCAAGAAACAATTATGGTAGATAAATAATCACATAATTAAAAAATAGAAATGACCACAAAAAAACTAATAAGTGATAAATTAGATGAATTAAGACTCGTTAAGGAATAATTAGATTATTTTTGTATACAATTAGACCAATAAAAATGAACATGACAAAAATATAAAAAGCACATCAAAAGAAAGAACTATCATGATTAGAACAATCAACACAAGTAGTTGAAAATCAATTATAATTAGGGAAACAAATGGAAATGGAACTTGGTGCCATACCAAATTTAACATTATTATTCAATATGAAATAAAATGATCCCATAGTAATAAATTGGTATGAAAGTGTAAAAGATGTATAAGATATGACATATGAACATTTGCATAAGTTAAGCTTTAATCATATTGATGAGTATGGTTCCATTTTCCAATTTTGTTCAACTTTACTATCCTATGGAAATATCATGGCTAATTCAATATGGAAAGTACTACAAAATCATCTCACACTCGGGAATCCAACAATAAAGGAAAATATACACTATGAAATAATGCAATCATGTATCTAGTCCCTTTTCATCTCACCTTTCAACACCACTAATCAAATTATTTATTAAATCAAGTGTGACTATAGAGAAAGGAAAACTATACATTGTTGATTATAACATAGAAACAATGCATTATTCAATTAATAATATAAAATAAATTTATGTTCTTAGATCTATTCAAATATTAAAGATGTAAGATACACCAAAACACATATTTCCACTACTATATGATTATGAGTTACTAGTATTACCATCTATACGTAATCACAAGAGCAATAGACTATAAAATAAATAATGAAACACCTATTGTAATTACCACCACATCACAATAAATGACACTAATTAATGAAAAACATAAAATTAATATGCTCAAGGATAAAAGTACTATCTATATAATCAAGTGTAATTGAGAGAAACTACAACCACAAAATAATAGATTATATTATTTAGATAACCATGGAATACACAAGCACCCATGACATGACAACTTCACAATTACACTTTATATTCATGGAAATTATTGGGAACCAAATTTATCAACAAGAAAGATCTTAAAAACACATATGGAATTCATACATTATAAAATTGTAGTTACAATATTTTAAATTTATCATGGGTTTATTATCCTCCTCATCACTTGTGGTTTATTTTTTCTAGAAATAGAAATTTGGGTGCAAAAATATATGCAACCTAGATTTATTTGTTGGGGAAACCAATGGTAATTATGATACATGAGAGCTACCATTAACGAACACTATTTTCCTTAATTTTTCTCAAAAGTTTCAATTCAACATGACAGTCATCTTTAACATCAATATAACATGATGCATTAGTAAATATTTTTAGTATAACAAGGTCCATCATACATAGGTGAATAATACACCAAGGTTTACAAAATCTTTGAGAAGAAAGAAACGTAAATAATCATTCACTTAGAAAGATTTATCACATGGATGATACCAAACTAATTAATGTAGATGACTTATTTGATGATTGATCATGCAAATTCAATGTTTAATATTAAAAATGTAAAATATCAAAATGTTGAACACACACTTACTAGGAGGGGTGAATTAGTATTATACATACTTTTTACTTATTTAAACATTAACATCCATAACAACAAAAATCACATAAGATATAACAAATACAAAACAATAGAACACAATATTTATGTAGAAACCCTTTCGGGAGAAAACAACAAATATATGAATGCTTGGATCTTCTTTCCAAATCCAGCCCAAGATATATCAATATAAATTCATAGGAACCAACCTACTAGAGACACCAATCCCCAATGCTAAGCACCAACTTAGCTAATTTGTAGGAACCAACCCACTAGAGACACCAATCCCCAAATTATAAGGCACCGACCTCATCAATACATTGATCCACCTTCTATAGTTGCTTCTTCAATCTTGTGATGTCAATTTAATCATTCTCTTCATACACACAAGTCATATCCTTCTTCTAAAATTGATGTTATTCCAATTAATGAAATCAGATATCTGTATACTCTACTCTTCAAACTTGCACACACTTTCATCTAGTTTCTCTATTTGCACTTGTCCTTCCACTCAAAATGAAGCTCCATCTTTTCTCAAATCTTCATTCTCTACTTTATTCTTCCTTCAACAAGTTTTAATTTTCAAATATGATTGATTTTTCTCTACCTCTTCTTCAACATGCCACCATTACTTCATACTCAGAATTTTGTTTAGGACACAAGTTTCTCACTTGCTTCACGCCCTCCTAATCTCCTTCTTTATGTTTTTCATGTAGGCATGCTTCCTTCACATATTTGTTTTTATCCACAACCCCAACCCAAAAATTAATAGCTTTTATTCTCTCAAGAACTATCCAAATAATGATTTTACATCTCCTTTCATACATGTGCACATTATTATCATTGGAATAAAATAAGATGAATGTTTTCCATAGTTACAATAAAAAAATAATGCTGAGATATAAGAGTGAACCAATAAACTTGGGTCGGGTAGACAATTGAATACTTGGAAAATTTTAGTATAAAAACAGAGACGGACAAACAAAAACAAAATATCGTAAATATGTTTTTAAATACTTGGAAAGTTAGTTAAACATGATCATAAAAAATGATCCAGAAAACTCAAAAATACATGTTTTAAAATTCGACCCAAACTATGGGTGAACTCCATTATAAATTTTGGAGATTGTGTTCAATATGCATCTATTTATTCTGATTATTTGCATATTTAAATCAGATTTTAATTTATTATGATACAATTATAACAATTTTAAAACATTTTTGAAAAATCATATTTTGATCCTTTGATCGTGTAAACTGGAAATGATTAATCGTTTTGAAATTAGATTTTTTATTCAGTTTTGGACACATGTTAAATCAGTTTAAGATCAAATTTTAATCAATTCCTATTTGTTAATTTGGGGAATGATTATTTATTAAAGGATCCATTTTGAAAATTATTGAAACATAGGATCAGTGTTAGTTTACAGATCATGTTTTGGTATTGGACTGGTTAGAATGTTGGATTAGCTTCTGATATAATTTTTTGATATCCATTTTTAGTTGGTTTTATTCAGTTTGTGCAGACATTTGGGATTTTTAATATTCCATTTTTAGTGTGAAATTGTTGGGAATACAAGTTATTTGAAGAAAATAGGAAACCATGTAATGCAAAGAACAAATTAATCTCTCTTGATTTATTTGAGAGGGTGATTAAGGTATGGAATGGAATCTAGTTAGTTAGTAGTGGTCACAGTGTTTGGCGAGTAAACCATATTTTTAATATTTCTTTTCTGGTGTAAAAATTGTATCTATTGTTAAGCCTATGTACTTTGATTAGGACCAATTAAAAATATCATTCCATTCTAAGATATGGATAATGGCATTTTGAAAACATAAGGTTTCATCACTACCTTGTTGTGAAGGAGGTTTGATTTGGTGTATCCTTCTTTTCAATTTTTTCAATCGGGAAGAGGGAGAAACCCTTGTTTTGGTAAAACTAATTTCTTGGTTTTTTTTTTATTAGATTGCTGATATTTATTTATTTGCATGCTTTGTTTAACCTCAAACACCATTTTGGGATTCTTTGCTATGTTGATGAGAAAGGATTTTTATACCCTTGTGTTTGGATGAAGGTTTTTTATATCTCTTATTTCACTTTGTTTCCATTTGAATATGAATTTTTAGAAACTAATTTAGTTAAATCAGGTGGAGATATATCATTCACATGGAGTGTAAATAGAGCCAATAGTAATTTTAGCAAGACTGGTAAAGAGGTTTTATTAGAAAAAATTCTCTAAGTTGGTTCTTGGAGTTTTTTATGGGTACAAAGATAGGGATTGTTAATCACTTCAGGGATATACAATGGTTTGATTTCCTATTTTCAAGATGTTTTCCTTTTCATGTATGCTAATGCATTTGGTAAAACCCAAGCATGTAAAAGTAATTTTTCATGTATATATATATATATATATGGAATTTTGCATTTTGATAAGACCCATACATGGGCACATTTGCAAATCCATTTATAATTATATACATGCTTTTCCTTGCATTTTTGGGTTAAGTAATAAAAACATTTTTGGAGTTCCTTTTGAGAATAACTTCATTATATGTTCATCATGCTTAGATTATCTTCTCGTGTTTCGGGTTATTTAAACTTTAAGTTTTAACTCCTCACAATATTTTGAGTTTCCTGAAACATTTTTGTAAAGGATTTTGACTCACACGTTTAGCTTGGATTTTTTTATAGTAGTCATGCACGTAGTTTTGGGAACATGTTATAGTATGTCTATTTGATACTTGCATTCAGAATAAGTGTTGTTATGATATGAATCTATTTTGAGCATATATATGGTGTATGCATTTATAAGACCCACATTTGGGCACATTATGTTTACAGTTTCTCCTGGTGATCTTTTACAGTGAATGGAAGTTTTAAAGATTTGGAATGTGGAATTTAGAAGGAAATTTGGTTTTAATCCCCAATTTCACATTGGATAGATACTTTGATCTTCACTGGAAGTTTTAGGGATTCATTCTAACTCTCTCCTCTTTATAGGTATTATGCAGTTTAATTCTTGAATAATTTCCATGATATTTTGCAGTGATACTTTTTGTGATTAACTATTTCACATGTTCAGTGAACACTTGCCTATCATTGTAATTTTTTTTGTCTATTTCATGTTAATCATTTACAATACTTTGTGTAGTTTCATAGGGTCAATGGATACTCATCTATATTTTGTAGTGCCCCACACTTTGAAAAAATAAAACAAATAAATAAAATAAAAGTTTTAAATTAAAAGCCCATGTTTTTTGTTGAGGGGCGGATTTAGGGCAAAAAGGGGGGGCTAGGGCCCCATTTGTTTTGTTTTCTGCCTTTGGTTTATGGAATGTAAAGAAGACAAGAATCCACCACCACAAGGAGAAGGAAGCTCGAACCAGTTTTGCGCAATGCTTGAAGGAACAGAGGTTTCATTTAGTGCTTTGGTCACAGTTTTACACGAATCTATGTGCTTGGGCATCGTTTTGTCTTCTACACAGAAATGCCTTACCAAATGTCATTCCATGGAGTGCCATGTTCTTTTGGAAGCTTGTGTCAGCTTCTTCCCAGCTTGCATCAAAACTCAAGTTCTTTCTTCCCACATGGACACCTAGTAAAGCATAAAAGGGGGCGTTGGTTTCAATGTTTGACCAAATTAAAGAACTAGACAGCTTCTCATGAAACATGTTTTCAGTTAGGTGTGGAGTGCATGGGGTTTTCCTCAAGAGACAGTCACACTATTTCACATATGTAGCAACTAGGTCTCCAACCTGCTTATTTTCCATTAGCTAGCATACTCCCAGCCTGTGCCAAAATAAGAGCTTTGAAACTGATGCAGACATCCGCCAGAGCATTATGGAGAAGGGATTATTTTTGTGTGTTTTAGTTGCAAGTGCCCTGGCAGATACATATGCAAAATGTGGAAGCATGCAAACTATTTGAGAATGCCTGAAAGAAATTTGTTTTATGGACTGTAATGATGGCTGGATGTGAAAAAAAATGATTTTGTTGAAAAGGCCTTGGAAACTTTCAAGAAAATGCATTTGGTACGTGTTAAGCCAGACTCCACAACCTTTTTCCAGCATCCTCCCAGCCTCTCTCAAAATGGGAGATTTAGAGCAGGCCTCATATAACTATCAAGGCATAATGGTAGAGGATTTTTTTTAGTGGGAAATGTGCTAGTAGACAAGTATGCAAATTGCTGAAGCTTACACAAGGCAAGTTAACTGTTTGGTAAAACGCCTCAAAGAAATGTTGTCTCATGGAACGCCAGGATTGCAAGATATGCACATAATGGATCTGTTCAAAAGTTTTTATAAATGCACAAGAAACTACTTACTCTATTGGAAAACTTCAAGTGATCGGGAAGTTGGTGTGACATGGTGGAGGTTAGATCCAGGCTCGTGAACTGGTTGACGAAGTGCCAAGTGAGATACTGAACTGAAGCCGCAGGTTTGACTAACTTTGTCCCTTCCAAGCATGGTTCACCTTCCCTCATATTTCATAAATCTCATATTTTAGTTTTTGTTTACAACTTAAAATAATTTTAAAATATCAAGATCTTAATACAGTTAATTGTTTATTTCAACTTGTGCAAAAACAAAGAAACGTCTTGTTGTTACTCACAATGCCAAAATAACTTGTTACCTTAAAACATGAGCTTTCACCCTCATTCTGAGGTGATTTAGAAAGCTTCCTACCTAGTTAGATCACTACACTATTGGTATATTGACAAGATGAGTTTGACTTCCCAGTAATATTGTTGACCTTCTTCCTGTTAAATAGTTAATTTTTGATTTTTTTGGAGACTCATTAAGTACCCTTCGGAACTCTGACAATGAGATGTTAGGTTTCATTTATGTACCTTGTTATGTGAGGAGTCACCATGACATCTAGATTTACCCTGAATGAACATATGTGATCTTTTTGACGCTCTTATAGGAGCCCTGTTACACTAGTTTACAGCAGTAGAAAATTGTTAAATCTAGAAAGTTGGCTTCCATTCTGGACCACCATTCGAAACCTGGAAAGAGAAATCATTTCCCGTCTTCACAAGCCTCTAGTGTTTATACTAGATAATTTCATGGAACACTCAGTTTAGGGAAAATCACTCTTTTGTATAGTTGGGAAAAGCATTTTCGTAGGCCTTCGGTCGCAGTTTGACGAGGTCAAGCTGGACCAATTTTTGACTTGTCGCTCCAGAAAACTAGTCGCCATTTGAAAATGGTTTTCACGTTCTCAGTCTCATCGACTCTGATGAATTATCCTCACATATGGGAACTTGTAGGAAGTGTCTCATGGTGTGCTCATCCATCGAATGTCAGTTTTGGACGTGGTTTTCTGAGCCCTTGAGCTAACTTTTGTTCAAATTGCACTGGGCCAACTATGACCAGTGGCCCCGGAAAACTTTCCGTAAAACGTAAACCGTTCACTTTTTCCCAATTCCGTCAGCTGCTATGAATTATTGGTATATCTGGGGACACGTAGAAATTTAATCGTGGTGTGTGTTCTCCTCGGAAGATAAATTTTGGAAGCAGTTTCTTAGCCTCCGAGCCCATTTTGAATGTTTTTTAGCTAGTGAGAAATTGTAAAAATAGAAAGCTGCGGAACCCTCGTAGGGTTGCCAAATCACCCTGGAAACTTTTAACACATGTAAATAACTGTTGTGTGCATTATAAATTTTGACAAAAGGGTTTTTTCTCTCTCTACCCTTCTCTTTCTCTCTCCTGGGTTACAAAAAGAAGAAAAATGAAATGTAGTGAATACATGTCTCTAAACCTTTTTATTTCAATTACAAAATGTAATTATTATCATATGTAAATGGGAAACTGAAAAATGATAATTTATGTTAGATTAGGGTGGATGCCATGCCAGTGATTTATCACTGATATCTTGCTCACATGGTTTTTGCAGGATGAAAGAATGATGACGTAAAGATGTTGAGTAATTCATTGTTTATTTTTGGTAATATATTGAAAGACTTATTGTTGAAATTGGTAGTATGTAAAAGTCACTAGATTAAATTTCTCTCATGGATGCTATTTTGCTCCCAAATTGTTATGGTAAAAGTGGAATACAAATTTCAAAAGGAATTGAAATTTATACCTTGTAGTGAACTTTCTTTATGCTATTATTGGTTTAATAATTGGTGTTGTGTTTCTTACCTTGAAAATGTAATAAAGGAACCTAACCACAACAGTTAACCCTAGTTAAAAATTTGTATATAACTAAGCTACCTATGTTAATCCCTTAGCGTAGAAAACTGTGACCTTCAAATGAACCTTTACACTCGATGGAACATCCTAGTTTAGGAAATTAAGATCCCAAGAAAGGGGTTTATCATCTTAGTAGGTACGTTTAGCGACATCGACATAAACCAGACTTATAAGAGCAACACAATCAATAACTCTTCCTTCATATCCTAGTGGGATGTCTCTTCTTCCGAAGATAGATTTAGAAATAAATTTTCTGCATCAAATAAATTTCTTGCAGGATCTAGATGACATCATGGAGCTAGGGAAATAGTGGTTCTATCACTTAAAATTTTGTTAATGAATAGATCCTCTTAGCTATATGTATTATCTTTGCTAGTGACAATATAGTGCTTTGATCTCTTACGGAGGGTTTATAGGTTGAATATGTTTTGAACCTTAATATAACCTATAATAGAGCATAAATCCCTAAGTGAAAATTGGAATTAAACTAAACCCTAGTGGATTAGGATGTTAACTTGCGGGTAGAAAACTATACTTTAACTCCTTGCATACGAAATTGATTTGAAAGATGTTGATTCTAGACAACCTTAGAAACTGAAAATCTTGTCCCTTAATCCCTTGTTATGTCATTTTATGGCATTAAGGAATAAAGAATATTTCTTCTGCGGAATCGTCAAATGCAGAGACATGGGATCTTTATGAACATAGGTCACTTGTGGTTCAGGTGTAGTTTATAATGCTTCTAACCATGTACTTCCTTAAGATGTCAGATAAGTGCTTTCATAACTCTTTTGTTATAAAACGATGGTAATAATGTGATGTAAAAGTAAGGCATAAAAGAGGAATAAAAAAAAAGAGATTGGAGGTTAGGGTTACTGCCACTCTTGGAGTCCTTATAACTCAATTAAATATCTTTATGTGTTTCAAAGAATATTTATTTCCTTGGTGTGACCAAACTTCGAGAAAAAAAAAGATATATAAATATAAATGGACATCAATAAGTTATTGAACTTTATTAACTATGGTAGCAAAATAACTATTCCGTGATCGAAGGATGTTCTTGGGAAAAATCTATCTCGAATGTATGTCTTCCTTAATCCCAAGATTTCATCTTGACATCATGTTAGATTCTCTTGTGTAGCAAGGGTAAATTTTAAACATTAAATAAACATTTGAGAAGCATATTCTTAACATAAGAACAAGATAATTGAGTACTTTATATGTGATTTGAATTGTGCCAAATAAGTAAGTAAGTTATGGAAATTTCCGTGATGCATAAAGGAAGCCAGCTTAAAATGGTCGAACTATAAATTAAGCGTGGAATGAACTTAAGATTTTGTAGATGGAAAAAGGAGAAAGATATCCTTGCACAATAATGTTCTTAGAATGTAACTAAGATGTAATTAAAGAAATGATGTGTTTTGGGTTGCCAATCCTGGAGTCATTTGTCTTGTGGTTGGGTCATTGATAGTACTCATTCATTTGGAAAAGTGTGGTATAAACATGTATATAGTGTTGTCATGTGTCTATGTGATTTGATGAATTTTGTAAGTGTTGTATACATTGTCAAGTTTTCCTGACTGGGAGTCCTTGTGGCATTTTGTAATGACCAATGTAAGTCAAAAAACAATTTATCCTGGTATTTTACTGTTGTAATTGTGGGTGTAAAATGTGGGCACTATATATTTTTCATTTAGTCATATATTTCATATTTATCGATTTCAATGATAATTTACATAATTGATAGTTTTTTCATGATCATTGGACACCCACCTTGTAGGAAAAGGAGAAATTTAGAATATATTATACAATGCAAACATGTGACATATATACAGTAAGGAGAAGCAGTTAGCAACCGGTTATAAAGCCAACATGTACATGTTGGTTACAATCGAATCATTAACAATGTAATACATGCTAACATCACCCCTTATTACATTGTTTTTTACAAATGTACCCCCAAATCATTATCATATTTTTTTAGAGTCACCATATTTTTGTGTCGTAACATGTCCTTTTAGTTTCCTATGGTGAGGACATCATCTGGATTTCTTTGAACCCTTGTGACTAGATGTGCTTTTGTTTGTAAAAATTACAGATGAAGAGGTGATATCGGTATGCTCATGCAGTGCGAGGTGGACACTCTTGAGGATGTTCAATATCACATTTGTCATCTACCTCGTAGCCTTCCTTGTACTTTACATGAGGATTTTTGTGTGAATCGATTTACTTACGTTGCATTCTAGTTGATATGGGAATTCTTGAAGATAATACACACATCATTTATTAAGACAATCAGGGTGTGTTGAAGCTTGTGAAGAATATAGTTTTTTATGAGATAACAAAGAAAATTAAGGTTTAATGTCACTACATTTGAGAACAAGTCTTGAACCACCACATCTAGTTCCAGTACCCCCCAACAGATTCCTAGATAGTAAATACACTCACCAAGTCTCTTGGCAAAGAGTGACACCCAAACACCAATGGAACAATCTTGGGTAATGACCTAAGGAATGGAGCATGTGCCTCTAAGAATCTAGCTTCCAGACAAAGAAGACATTGGAAAGAAAATTGGACTTGTGCAGAGCGTAGAAAACATCATGAAACATATGGAAGTGTTTTGAATCAATTGGAAATAAATGAGTTCAAACCCCAACATTTTTCATCACATTTGCTATAAATATATAACAGAAGAACATGAACAACCATCCTATGATCTCATGTAGTAGTATATGAGCATGAAAATTGTGCCCGAAGATGTTAGTAATATTGTAAGAAACCATAGAGACATGTAACATTTGAGAGAATTGAAGTCAAGCCCACAAGAACACAAGTATCTACTCTGATTTGTTTTAAAATATCCAAAACTCGTAATTTGAGGAAATAATGGACTGAGTATTGTTTGACATCCAGAAGAAGAAGAGTTGTGTCAAGCTTGTAGAACGCTATGATGCAGATGAAAAACGTGAGATCAAACACCCTCAGAATCATACATGTCACACACATGAGCATACCGAGTTCACCTATTCATATGTGATTTTGAAAAATGATATAACATTTGGTCATAGATGTTTAAAGAAATCTAGATGATGTCCTCTCCACATGGAGATGAAAGGACACATCGCGACTCAACAAGATGGTGAATCTGAATATGAAAATTTGGGGGTAAATTTGTAAAAATAATATAATAAGGGGGTATGTTAGAATTAAAATAATGCATATTACATTATAAGGGAAAGCTCAACAATGAAATAGTCATCCTTTTCAACGCAGGATCCTTTCTCCACTTATGTTCTAAATGGTATTTCATTCTCTGATACCACTGTAGGTGAAGGAGAAATTCAAACATGTTGAATAAATTATACAATGTAAACATGCGACATATATGCAACAAGGAGAAGAGGTTAGCCGTTGCTTATAAATCCAGCGTGTATAGGTTGGTTACAATTGAATTGTTAACAATGTAATGCATGATAACACGCCTATGTTTGGAATTTGGTTGATGTTTCATGTTGATCTACTTGACATTACAGTACTTTTCATTTTCATGGGGTCAACGGAAACTCACCTATGTTTGGCATTTAGTTGTCTATTTCATATTGATTGATTTCAGTGATATTTTGCAGAGTTAGCAGTTTTTTCAAGGTGAGTGGACACCCAACTATTATTGGCATTTGGTTATAATTTTATACTGATATAATTTTGGGAATTTTTAATATTGACATAATCATAGGGATTCATTTGGACACTTGCTGAGAAAGTGTTTGTTGTGTATTACTATTGGTCTATTTCTATGATAATAATTTCAATATTTTTTATTTTAACCACTATGTTATATTTTGGTTTCTAAATTTTGGTGTTATGTAAAGGGCCATTTATTAGATTATGTGGGTGACTTGAATTTCAAGGACCAAAAGGTTTTTATTAGGGAGGTGTGATATACATGATATTTGGGTGGTCAAAAGTTCTCTATTTCTCCATAAACCATTACAGTACAAAATATCACTCTAATATCTTTTCAACTCTTATTGAAACACATGAATTGGAAAATGTATGCTCCCTATATCCTTGGTCAAATTGGGTCAACAGGGAAGTGCAAGTCTACAATACCCTGACTCATGAAGGGAAAATTTTAGTGGCGAATATTCATAATCTGGAAAAAACTAAAAAGGTAATTTTTTTTTTAGTATGACAGTGAACCTTTGGCTAAATTTTCCATTATAAATTTTTTTAGGGGGTCAGCTTCATCTACTATTAAAAACTCTTATATAATCATAGGTATTTTTTCAGGTCACCATAGGTATTAACTTAGTAGTAAGGTACGTACTACCATCTGAAGTATAATCAAGTACCATGTGAACAAGCAACAAGGAGTGTAGAGAGAGACGTGTAAAAAAAATATAGATGCTTGACAAAAAAGGAGTAAATACATGCAACAAGAAATAACTAAAGATGCATGAAAAGGAAGAAGTGCATATGTTTGACATAGAAATAAGTAAAGATGCATGAAAAGGAAGAAGTGCATACCTGTGACTAGGGTGCATATGCACGACTAGGGTGCAGATGCATGGACTAGTAAGTAGATGCATGAATTTTTTGTAGACACATGACAAGGACCCAAGGGTCTAGACGGGTGATCACACCAGTTCGGAGTTCCCAAATCAAGTCCTCAATGGAGCATGTTCCTAAGAGCCATACGAAAAGAAAAATATATCAGAAGGAAACATTTTTTTTAAGTATTTTGGAAACTTTACAACTACCCATACAACTACTACTAGCACCCATACATCTACAACTAGATTCAATCAAAATACAAACTATGTGGAAGGTATTATTGAAGTGGAAATGGATTTGGCATAATCTCCACAAAATGATACCTATGATGAAAACATGCCATAACTTGAAGATATCCCAAATATTCATGTTGAGATGCAACCAAGAGAGATCAAGATATCTCAAATACTCAACAAACTATAACACAAAAATCAAATGAAAATTATGCTTCACAAAAGAGGAAACAAGATGATCGAGATATTCCTAAAATTTCTAGTAGCAAGTATTTGAAAGCAAACAAGAATATGTGGACACTTGGTAGGACATATAAGTTTGAGTGGGCTACAAAGTTTCCTTTTATCAAACCTATAGAGCCAAATAATTCTATAGATATCCCAATTGAATGTATATGTACAATATGACCTAGAAACTAGGAAAGCAACAAAAAATGCAGCTAAAGTTAGACATGATTGAAAAAATTGTGGAAAAGAATATGTAATTGTACAGTAGGAGGATGGCCAGATAATAAAAAACACATAGATGGAACAGAGAAAAATAAAATGTATGCATGTTAAATATGCAACAGAATATGAAGCTGAAGTAGAAAATAAATATACATCTTGTGGAAAAGGGTGGAACAATCACATCACAATTTGGTAAGGTGATTCAATCAAATTTGCATGTTAAAAGCATACAGTTCTCTACCATATTCCACATCCTTAAGAAGGGAAGACCTATTTCTGATTTCATTGATTTCAAAATTTTGTTTCAATATAATGGAATGCACAACTTTCCTCAATCACATTGGTCAGAACAACAGTGCATGGGAAATGGCTAAATGCCTTGCAATGATTGAAAAGGAAGATTTGAAAGAGAGTGTGAAAAATGCAAATTTTATATCTCTATCAATTGATGAAGTAACAGAAGTTGACAACACACCATGGGTATGCATCCAAGTTCATAAATTTTAAAAATCATATAAGGCAACAAAAATTGTCGGTTGTACAGAAAATGGTTGAAAACCTATATAAAATAGTTGTTTCCAATTTGAAAGATATTGCTGACATGAATGAATATTAAATATCTTCATATTTGGTATATGTTGGTACAGATGGTGCATTAATTATGCAGGGTCATCGAACTTGGCTGTGTGTTTGATTGCAAACAACATTAGCCCCTTGTATCGTTGCAATTCATTATATGGCTCACAGAATGAATCTAGCATATAAAATAGTTAGCAAATTTGAAAATGTTACAAGAGTAGAAAACCTTATCCATGAATTTCATTCCTATATGTCAAACAATCCAATACGATTTCTTGAGTTTCAAAAATTTGTAATTGGAATTATTGATGGTAAAAATCATCTCAAGTATTTTGATACAAGGTATATTTATTTGTATGAGCCTTCATGTCGAATTAATGAGGAGTATCCATCATTGGATGGTTTCATGCACAAATATCATAATGAAGTAGACAAAGCTAAGGATTTGTTTTCCCATTTAATAGATTTGGAAACATTACTTACATTGGTTGGAATTATACCAATGTTGAAGGAGATCAATATTTTCTGAAGCATGTATAAGAGAGATCCATCTATATTTTTGATTTTATACGTATGAGAAAGTGGTTATGTCAATCTCTTGATATTTTTTGCTTGTCAGAACAAAGTTTTGATACACCTATTTAGGACACTTGGAAAGTTTTATTGGATGTTAAGAATCCCAATAATTATTCAATATTTAATATTCATGATCACCTATGTATCAATGTTAATGGGAGGGAGATACCACTACACAGTTTACAAAAGCGATAAGATATTCCAAGCATAGAAAGAGAATAAGTTCTTCTGACTCGTGTTCTATTTGATACTATTACAGTTGATACATGAATAAAGCTTAAAAAAATGTACAATCCTTGTCTTCTGAAATCAGAGAGTGTTTCAATAAAGATAACATTCTTGAAGCTATGGGAGTGATGCATCCAATTTTTTGGAATACTATAAGTGAACGTATAGATATAGTTAGGAAGCATTTTCATAAATCCATGAGTACTATCATGGATCATTTCACAAAGACATCAGATGTCAATGGTGTCAAAATAAAAGGTATTATGAATTTGGATTTAATAAAATCTCAATTAACTCATTTTTTACTGACAATAGTTGACCAGGATCTTAGTTTAAATGAACCTTTAGAGAATGGCACAATTACAAGGATGTGGAGAAAAATCTACAAGAGTATTGTGTTAGAAGAAAATATCAATGAATATTTTCGATTATAGGAATTGTTCCAAGCAATGTTTTTGGGATCTATGGAGGATGAAAGGGTGTTAAATGCTATATCTTTTGTAAAATCGAAAGTATGAAATAGATTTTAATAAAATATAGAAATTTGTATGAGGTTAAATGTTTCACGCTACTCCCTGGACACATTTCCTTATGACAGAGAAACTACACATTGAAATTCCATTTATGAAAGAAGGGTTTTTACCAATACAAATACAAATTCAAATGATCTCAATGATGATACTGGAATTGGTGCATCCTCTAACTCTACACATGCATATCTCAACTATGAAGAGACTATTGAAAATGGATTGTTTCAGATTTAGCTATTTTTTCAAATGTAAAAGGTATCACCTTACATTTATTGTTTGTCATGTGAATTTTTTTAAAAAAATATGTATTCAATTTCATAATAATAGATTCAAATACAACTATTTATTATACAATTTGTTATGTATTTAGTATTTATAAAAATTTTAAATTTATTTTGGCATTTTCAAACTACTTTGATCATTGATGTTGTGTTTGTGACATGTGTATTTACAACAGTGTTTTGTAAATATCGTAATTACACGTAAGATAACAATAAATAAAGTGTAATGTTTCAAACACAATTTGAGTTATCCATCTTACATATTTTGCATTATAAATAATTAAACATTCAACAATAAATAATTGCAAACATAGTTATCCAATTTCCAAAATTCAAATGCATTACATACATATTTTATTATCATTTCAATTCACAATCTATATATTTCTATATATAACATGTTATCATTGTTTTCCATGACACTTTCTAAGTTTTTAACCAAATTGTATTACATAACAAAATTCCATGAATGATGAAAACAATTGCAACATACAAGCATATCTAGTTGAAAAACTAAATAAAATTCTTATAGACTTTGACAATGACAATATTCCATAGTACATTTGTATTTGTTCAAAATCAAATAATGTATATTAAATACATCATTGTAGAGAATATACATAGTATTCTTCCATTTAATTCAAGTTTCAAACTTAAACAATTTTCAAGTTTAAAGTTTTATATACATTTTTCAACAAATACATATGTAGAATATGCTCAAGTAGCTTCTTCTTCCTCACTCCCAGTTTCCTTTTCCATTTCTTTTGTGACTTCTGTTTCGCTTTTCCCAATCACTGCACTATTCCCTGCTTCAAGAATTCCAGAAGTTGACAAGATCCTCCATAACAATATTTAAGTTACTAACAATTGCTTCTTCTTCCTTTAAAGAATCTCCATGGGATAACAAAGAAGGATCTACAGTTGCCTTTGTCTTGAAAAAATATCTGTATCCATGCCATTCTCCTTTATAATCCAATTCAGAGTATTTTTTCCTTGTTAAGCAAAACAATAGTCTGCTTAAGCTTAATTGATGTGGGATAAAATTTTATGAGATTTATCCAAGTGAACTTGGAGGACTTTTGCTTCACTTTTTAAATTTTCATATTTTGATTGCAATAAAATAAAAATTTGAGCTCAATTCAAACATATTATTACAAAATGAAAGTAATAAAAACTATGAATTAAAATTTAATGTGCGTATGCAGATATAATTACAAGAGTTTTATCTCTTTCAGCATTGTAATTTCCACCAGTATCTTTATCGTTTGACTATTTGATTTAATATTCTAAAGCTTCAACATTCTCTAATCGATTCAAAAGTATGATGAAACAACATTGACTTTAGTCACTATTATGGTGGAATGTTAGAATCTTGCAGTGTACAAGAGAAGAAGAAAGAGTATCAATCTTAGTTGGATGATTTTGACATGCAACATATAAGAGTAGAGCCTATAACATGGGGGGTGATCACACCGCCCCTCATTTATCTCATTAATTAGGATATTTTTATGGACACCTTCTTACACACACTATTGGAAGCTGATAAAAACTGAAGCATAATTACCTACTTTGAAAGTTTTGAGGCTTCACAGTGATGATGTAAGCAAGCATATCCCAATAAATCCAATAGTGCATCTAGTCACTTTTGAGGCAATATGAGTATGTAACCATTAAGGAATTAACAATGATACCTATGGGTGCATGCATTGTTATAGCACATTGTGTAACATGGGAATTTTCATGGTATGTGTCTGACTGATACATTAGGTTAGGATTTGGTGAAACTATGGAGCGATTGCATGAAATTAAAAAATCTGAGAATCTAATTGATCCGCATAGAAGAATGGTATGAAACTTTAATTTTAAGTCGACACAGAAGGAAACTTATGTGCCTAGAATGATACCACATGTTATGGAAGAAAGAGTGGTTGGGTAACTCTTCTGATCAATGCCCCGAATACTATGCATCTTGAATATACTTTCATTTAAAATAGCCTACCCACGATAGACTGGAATACTATGGCTTCCAATACAAAAAAAGAGTACAAGGAACTAATTAAGTTATATGAATAAGAAGACCCCATGAAACTGATTTCATTTTTTTGGCCGAAAGTGAGCCTTTACATTTACCAGTGGTCTTAATCTTTAGATGTTTTTGTTAAATCGATACATAAAAATGGATGAATATTGGTGGATTATAGGTGGGTTTTCTGATTTAGTTAACTTCCAATGGATTAATTGTCACACATCAAATAGACAATTTTCTAAAGTGACTATCGATTTAAAAAATGTCCAAAATAAGAGGGAAAGAGTAACACTTTTATACATAATTACCTGTGGACCTAGAATGGGAACCTGTAGGTATTCCAACTGTACGAAAATGATTAATCTAGAGCTGAAAATTGGAGTCATGATTGAAGAGGTTGTAACCTGAAACTGAGCCTTGTTAATATATGCATACAACTAAAGTCCAAAGCATCCATATGGTTGATAACCCTTGTCATACGGTCTTTTCAAGCATGTTCATATGAAATCTAGGTTTGCCAAATTCCCTGTAGTATGTTCACTCGAAAATGGTAAATTATAAATGGTCAAAATGTATTTTTAAACTTCTAATGATTCACCTTTAAAATAGACTTGTGGATACACTAATTTTCATGCAAAACCTAGAACAAACTAAAATAGATGTCTAGGAGTTCCTTCAAAACAAATTTAGGCCAACGTATTTGGGAAGTGCATTTTAATGCACTACTTAATTGTCTGTCACTACTCATAAAGAATGGTCTCAAATTGCATATTCAAATATCTTCCAAATCATTTGATAATCTACTGTAGTGAAATGGAGTACTTGACCAATCATGCTTTGGGCCCCAAGTGCTTTCTTACTTGAGGATCCATTCAAACTTGCTTAAAAATACTTGGGAAGGGTCAATTTTATTAGATTTAGGATGGAGATAGAGACCTCTTCTTCTGAACTGGAAGGATGCACTTCATAACTTGTAGAGTTAGGTTCCCTAAGGGATGTGCATGAAAGTAGATTTAATTCGGAGTTTCAGGGAGTTTGGAGTTCCTTCTATGCTTTCTTTTACCATGATAAGGTTCTTCACCAAGTTCTGACAGGTCAACCTTCTCCAATGCTTCTAGACCACAATCAACTGAGTATGTGTTGAGGTCAAAATTTCTCAAGACCTAGGAAATAAACCGTTGATATCTAGGAATGGGGGAATTGTACTCTAAGAGCTCAATGGATGAAGAAGTGACCCATTAACCATTTGTTGCAAATCCTCATATTTTTATTTCGAATATCATGAAGTCTATAGATTCGGGATTTCCCTTTGAAGAGCTGACCATAACAAAGGAAGAGAAGCTTCCAAGTGAGCCAAACGTATTTCATTTGAATGTAAAGGAAAACCAGTTGTCCTGACAGGGATTAGAAATTGCTTCACTATTGACAGATTGCAGTGATTCAACAACCAGATATCAATATGAAAAAGCATCAGTAATGAGGAGATTGAATGCTGAAGATTATGATAAGTCCAACAATAGTAAAAATTACAAGCTACTGATAAGAAGGTAGATCAGATAGAGGTACATATTTTGAACGACTAAGACAACTGTTAAGACCAGCCTACAAACTAGTTTCATTCTTAAACAAAGTCAACAACTTATGACTCCATCCATGGGGGGGATGCCCTTTAAAGGTATTATTAAATCTTAAGAATAGCCCATTGGTTCCAAATCCTTGATTTGATCCCATCTGCAGGAAGGTAAAAATTGGCTAGAGTGGTGACTATGTCAAAATTGTGTCCATTAATGTTCAGCTTTTAGAGCATGGGACATGATTTATCTCCTTCTCATAGGTCACCTACAAATGCCTCTCATGGACTCCACTAAAAATCATATTGAGGAGGTATCTTATATGTTGTTCAAGAAACTCATTGATTTCTTTGAAGGATAAGGTGGATATTTTGGTTCATGTCTATCCTTATTTCTCCCTGTTCTACTAGGTCTAGTGAGTTCAATTTCCATGTCAAATTTATTCAGTCTGATCTAAAGCCAAAACCCGCATCATCAGTTACCTTTATTTTTTCCTTTTGCTTGTTTCAGGCTAATGCATCTAGCTTTCTTAATATTTTGGTTAGAGTAGATTAGGTCCAGCGTTTGCATTCTAAGGAGAATATGTATTTGTGCTCACTACTGGGAAGCTTTGTCCATGTCCTGCATGTATTGATATGCAAGAGATTGTGAACATATTTACATATCCTTGTTACTCTGTTTGAACACAAATCAGAGGTCAGGTGGGGTTCTTGAACAAATCAGATTATGGGGTTAAGGGTTCTTAAAGATCTGACATTCATGAGTATTGGAAGATCAGTTGTAGTCGAGTAGCCCGATTGGGTGCCTCTATGAGAGGGAGTGGGTTGAATGTTAGGGCTAAATAGGACACTGGCGGGGAAATTGCATGAGGTAATACATTGTGAAATTAGAATATTGATTTGAGCCACTAGTGAATATTGCACCTTCATTAGGTCTCATAGATTAATTTATGTTGGAATAAAAACTTGGCATTAACAATCCCCCATATCTCCAGGAAACTTCATATGCTTTTCTTTGACACAATAGATCAAATGTCGAGAAAACAAAGTGAACTATCAAGAATATTACAATTTTCCAGTCTGCATAAAAACAAATTCCTAGAAAAATCCTATTATGATATGGTCATATCTCCAAGCTTTCTACCTGGAGCTTATTTTTCACCGTATTAGGATGATGATGTCAAATAATCCAGATATAGCGTTCTTAGCTCCATTCTAGGGCATCCAAAGAGCAAATTTAACGGGTTTTCAAACCTCTCCAAGTCTATTCGAGCTTCATACGACCCCAGGGTAAGGATTTTAATTTTGTTGATCAGTCAATAAAAACATTTAGTGCCTCACTCCATCTCCCCATAAATGTGTAAGGCTACCGATCTAATTCTCTCAGGAATATTACCTCAAGCAGGTCACCACAAGGACTATCCAAAATTACCCCCTAGGTTAATTTTGGATTTAACAACTTTAAGAATGGACTTATCCATTTTCACTTGTCTGGGATAGTTAAACAGCCATCAAATCACACTTCCCAAATGCATTGGCCTTTGGATTTCAAAAAATTTCTGTAGAAATATATTTTAGTTTCCATTTGCAGGTTTTCATAGAACTTGGTGTTTCGCAGGTTCTCTTAACCTGCAAAACAAAGGATCTTGGTGAAAGACTTAGGCGGGTTTAACTTAAACTCATGGGACATATAAAAGTCATGAAACACGGGATTAAAGGGGATAGTTTTGTGTGGAAAATATTAAATCCATGGTACAAAAGAAGTCATAAGGACACGACACAAATCAAAGGCACTAGAAAGACTGTGTGGCGGATGTTTCGACAGTCTCCAAGGAAAATCCATTCCGTGGACCTAAAGTCTATAGGATAAGTCACATTTCATATTTTGTCACGTCCACAAAGTCAGATAATGTAAAAGGGGATAGGTAGCACTTTTATGTTAAAAAGATAAAATTTTCCGAGTCCCTGAGACTTAAAAGTTGCGATGAAAAGAGCTACAATGGAGCAATTTCACTAGATCGCATTTCACATTCTAAAAATATGTTTGACAATAGAGCCACATGGAGCCATTTCATTGGCTCACATTTTTTTATTTGTCAATTAATAGCCATAAATTATGACATTGAAAAGTACATGGAGCCTTTCTTTCAACTTGCAACTCAAAATTTTTAGGACTATTCAAAGTATGACAACGCATCAAGGTGTGGAACATTTTTCATTGGTTAATGCTTCATATGTGTTGAAAGGAATGATAAGAAGATTTTTCCAAGCTGCGATCTCAGATGATAATATCACACCACATTAAATTTACAAAATAGAAGAGCTAAAATACCATATATGGAAATCCATCATAATCCATAATTTTTAGTACATTACAATATAATGACTTGAATTACTCAATAATAAATATGTACATATAGGAGGGAAGTGCAACTACTACCTAAATCAGTGGTGAAGAACTCCCACTAACTAATATTGGTAGTTAAGTTAACTCCAAAAGACTAGTAAGCTAACTCCACATAACTGAGAAGCTAACTCAAGACAACTAGTAAGATAAATTCACACTAGTACACGTAAGAAAGCTAACCTAACAAGTGTAGGGCTAAAACAAGTGTAAGAATTATCCTAATAAATAAATAAAATGATAGATAATAACCTACACTAACACCCTCCCGTAAACATAGCTTAGGTGGGTGAAAATGAAAGCTGGGTCCCAGAAATAAGGCATGATGAGGTACCCACATATAATAACTAGGAAAATTGGACATCGTAAGGTACCCAAAACTAGTAATAACAAAGTAGAGAGATAAAAATCCCACTGCAAGATATTCTGAGAAGCTTGACTCCAAAAACTCGTACAATGCTGAAGAAGTTTGGTACACATTTTGGTCTAAATCCACTGCTTGATCATAGAACTAAAAAAAATGGCACTGGGCTTCACCAGAATAGCTCCATGTAAGGATACTATCAATGGAGTGATGTCGAAAGTGCAAAAAAAAACACCAAACATATATTGATCAACTTCTACAAATAGTTGTGCCATGCTCCAAAAATAACCAAGGAAACAAGGCAAGGACACTAGATCCAAATAAATAGGATTGTCATGATCCAAGAAAAACCAAGGTAATAAGGCAAGGACAAAAAATCCAAAGAAGCAAGATCAAATGCCACAAATAGGTGTGTCATGATCCAAGAACAATTACCAAGGCAACAAGGCAAGGACACGAGATCCAAATAAATAGGAGTGCCACGATCCAAGAAATGCTAAGGTAACAAGGCACAAAACCTAAAGGACACGAAACCCAAAGAATCAGTATCAACACCACACCCTCCTGTACTACTGAATGGGTAGAGTTACACCACATATTTGTATGAGTTTCCAAAATCAACTACTCAAACACTAACAAACTAACACTGGGCTTCACTAGAATAACTCCCCCACAAGAGAGATTGTCAACATGCCAAAAAAAAGTGTCAAAAATACAGATCCAAAATATCTCAACAAACAAGAGAGATATAAATGCATACACCCATAGATACAAGAATCCAACACCGAAAATTTTAGTACGTCGGGCTCAACCAAAATTACATCCATAAGTGATTACAACACCCTCCCAAATTTGGCATTTTATAATTAAGTGCATGTAAATATTAAAATGAGTAAAATTACCTTTTACATTTGCAATATGTGTATAAAAATTGTACCAATGTGTAGATCTTGAAAAAATACACAATTTCAAAAAATAGATCACCTTAATCTGAGCTACGGATCAAAAGTTATGAGCTCTAGAAGGTTTTGTTATTAAAATAATATTTTAATGCTGATGTTTTTTTAAAAGGTACTCGTGACACCCAAATTTCCAAAGGGTGAAAAAGTGCATCCACATGATATAGGCTTGCAACAAAAGGATAAAATCCTACGCCCAAAACCTAAATATCCAAAGGGTAGATCATTGCATCTAGAGGGTACACATCTATATCCCATGGATAAAATAATGCACCGAAAGGGTATAGATCTATGTCGAATGGATAAAATACTGTATCCAAAACAAAAATATCCAGAGGGTAAAAGAATGCATTTAGAATATACATGCTTATATCCAATGGATAAAAGAATGCCAAGAGGGTACAGATCTGCGTCCAATGGACAAAATACTGCATCCAAAACACAAATATCCAGAGGGTAAAACAATGCATCTAGAAGGTACACATTTATATCCAATGGATAAAATATTGCACCTAGAGGGTACAGATCTATGTCCAGTATATAAAATACTACATCTAAAATAGAATTATCCAGAGGATAAAAGAATGCATCTGTACGGTACAATCTTATATCTAATGGATAAAAGAATGCACGCAGAGGGTACAGATCTGTGTCTAGATTTGACTGTCTCAAAACATGGTTGCATTTAGAGTTGATTCTATGGTTTTGGCACCTTCCAAATCCAAGGGCGCACTTTATTTGCATAAAAATGTATGTTACAGAAAAATACTAACAAATTCTGAATACATGAAAAAATAAACCCTTGCTTGCAAAGAAAAACTTACATATGGATGTCTAAATCAACTATAGCTCTGATACCATGAAAGGAACAATAAGAATATCATTCCAAGCCCATGATCTCAGATGATAATATCATACCACATTAGATTTGCAAAACATAAGAGCTAAAATACTATATATGTAAATCCATCATAATCCATAATGTTTAATACATTGTAATACAATGAATTGAATTACTCAATAAGAAAGGTGTACATACAGGAGGAGGGAAGTGAAACTACTACCAAAATCAATGGTGAAGAACTCCCACTAACTAATATTGGTAGTTAAGTTAACTCCAAAAAACTATTAAGCTAACTCCACATAACTGAGAAGTTAACTCAAGACAACTAGTACACCTAAGCAAGCTAACCCAACAAGTGTAGGGCTAACACGAGTGTAAGAATTATCCTAATAAATAAATAAAAGGATAAATAATAACCTACACTAACAGGTGTCAGAGGAATGTTTTCAAAAGGACTGGCATACAAAGTGTGTGGAGATTTCTCATTGACGCGTAATTCGCAAAGGTCATTCAAGGGGTGAATTTTAAAGAAACGTGGTTGTTTCTCATTAGCTCACACTTATAAAAACTTTGACAAGGTCTGTAAGTGTGAAGAAGCATGGAGTTGTCTCATTTTTCCACGTTTCACAAGATTTGGTAATGATGTAGAAACATGACAAGATCTCATTGGCTTGCATTTAAAAAGAGCCAGAAGGGGAGCTAAGTACAAATTTTCAGTGCAAAGAAACATGGCAGGGACTTATTGGTCCATATTTTTTAATACAACAGATATTTTTAAAATCCAAAGAAAAAGCTAAAGAAAAAAGGAAGATAGGGAAGTAAACACCCAATAAACCCGAGAAAATAAGGAAATGACACTTGGAAAAAGACAAATTAATGCACATGTGAGCAGAGGGAAATCCCCGAGAAAATCAAAGGTCAGAACTTGTCAAAATTTTTACTTCTAGGTATGCAAATATTCAAATGATGATATATTTTGATTCCCTGCTCCAAATCAAACAAAATCAATCTCATTCAAAATATTTCCTTAAGAACTCGAATTTGGCATCATGAGAATCACATTTTGGCGTGAATTGAAAGGAAAAAAGGAAAAAAAAATGTTCAAGATAATTATGAACAGTTATAAATGGCTTGACCACTTGAATTTAATGAAGTATGGGGATCTTCCTTCTTCTACAAGAAAAACAAACTTGGGGAACACACTTGACAAGCCATTTTGCAAGGAAGAACAAGGATCTTTTAATCAAGAAAGGATCAAATCTGATCTTCTTCCTTCTCTTTTCTCATCTTCTCTCTTTCTTCTTCCTTATTCTATATATGTGATTGGAACTTATGTAAAAATGATAGCTCTTTGTTGTAATGACACTATGTCAAAATGGTGGCCAACATCCCACAAGTTTCGGACCTCTAACTTGGTCTCTGCAATGTAAACTCACCTTCTGTCGTGACTAAAATGGAATTGTGCATACTTTGAGAAATATAGGATCTATTTTGTGGCACATTTGTCTTCCCTGACTTGTTTTATTTTCATATCTTTCCTTTCTATTCTATTTTGGCATGTTATGTGTATCTCCCTCTTGCAGCTCCATTTTTCTATGTTGTCAATGTGAGGCAAGGTTCATTCTGCACGATACTATCTTTGGCACATTTTTCTTCCCTCTCTCCCATGTTTTCTCACTTTTCTTTCCCTTGTCGAGATCTCTCACCCCTTTTCTGGTGATATCACCACTTTTTGGCTTAGAATTTCCCTTCCATGAATCTCTCTCTCTCTCTCTCTCTCTCTCTCTCTCTCTCTGGTCCCTTGGCATGGTTAGTTTAGGATTAGTTAGCTGAATTTTCCCATCTAGGAGTAGTTTTAGCATTAGATTAGGTAGAGGAATCCAACCTTATTCAAATTTTAATCTCATGTAGTAGGTCCCACAACTTGAGAGATCATCCTATGTTACCAAAAAAAATTGATTTCTCATCCACAGTTCATGACATATTAAAGGGTGTTGTATTTTGGTGATAACAAGGATGATTGAGCATCCATGTTGGACTATGAATCTCCTGACACCTCGACATGTTGTTGATATATTCCTCTTGATGTTTTTTTGTGGAATGGTGGTCAATTGTTTTTTTGCATAAGGTAAATAAACAAACATAAGTGAATAATCTTACTAACATAAAAAACTATTCTGTAACAGTTGTATAATTTACGAACATGTTGTTCTTTAATTGACATGGATAATTTCTTCATATTCTTGTTCATGCAAGTAGGAGTGGGTTCAACTTGTAAATTATGAAATGCCTCAAAATAATAAAGCAAGGATATAGTTTGTGGAAGAAAAAATTGGGTTTTCAGCAACTCGAACATTGGCAATATCATCTTTTATCCTATTTGATAAGTATCTGCACCAATCAAATTTTTTCTTTCGGATCGTAGCAAGAATGTAGGCAAGATCCCAATGGGTAATATCTGCTTGCCTACCCTACAAAATAATTCTCACTTGAAAAAATGTTATCATGTCTTGAAGAAAACTATGTGCAACTCCATGCACATCGACTCGTCTTGATTTGTTGAGATTTGTTTTAAAAAAAATTCATTAAATAAAAATCAAGCACACTTTATATCAAAATTAAAATGTTAAATAAAATTGATAAATTCATAAAAATTACAACATGTACCATCTACATGGAAATTGTAATAGGACTCAAGGAAAATCTTGTCATCTTCTGTCAAAGTGGCTTTGGTTGTAAAAATATTACAATTTTTTAAAGGAAGGCATGTCAATCGATGAATATCTATAGGATCAACATTGAATCTGAATGTATGATTAGGAAAAATTAGAGTGAATTTTCCATCTACTAGATTGAATGACAAAAGGAGGTAGTTTAGAAATTTGACATCTATCTGAAAATGTGACATGTTAACTAGTCCTTCAAAGTTGCACTCTTATACCCAATCCTTATACGTTTCATTCAATTTCAAAAGTACATTAATCTATGGGCACATTATGTTCTTGTATTAGATCTTGGGTAGGGTAGTGGCCTTGATATTTTGAGATTACATGATGTAGTTATCAAGGATGCACATGAGAATTGAGACATGAAAAATTTAAATCGAGACCTGAAACAACTAAATCGAGACCTCGCCTTTGTTTAAAATGGTTTGTAAAGTTGACCTATGAGAACTGATAATTGAATAGGAAAACTAGAGGATTTGACCTCGGAGGAATGAGATTTGAATAGGATGATAGGCCTATGAGCACTGAGTTAAATAGGAAATCTAAAAATGGTAGGCTGTGTGAAACATGTGAACCCCAAGAAAAGACTTGAAATGGTAACATGTGAGCACTGAATTGAAAAGGAAACATGATCTAATAAATGGAATTGAAAAGGAGACCTGTGAGCAGTGTGAGAAATCGAGTAATATAAGTTGTGATAAGTGTGAAAAATGAGTGATGATGGGGTATTTATAAGGTCACAATTAGGATTTTGGTATTAGGATGTGCAACTAGTTTAATTAGAGACATGTGACAACTTGATGCAAGAGACGAGTGACAACATAGAAAATAAATGTGTGACAGAAAAGGGCTAAGATGCATGATAGTTAATTTTAGAGACGCACAAAAATAAAGCTCTGAGAGGCACAATAACAAAGGAAAAAGACATGTAATAACAAATGATAGTGACACACGTTAGCAATTTGTTGGATGTATGACACCAAAAAATATAAGGTCACACGATAGGACATTTGTTGTTTCCCAACAAGATATTTGATATCACGTGACATGACATTTTTTGTCACATGACATGAACTTTGTAGTAGTATAAATACACATTTGTAGTCGTTCAACTAGAAAAATTACAGTCATGTGATAAGACATTTGTTGTCATGTGACAGGAACTTTGCAATCATGTGACTAAAAATTTTGAATCATGCAAATGGACATTTATAGTTGTGTGATAGAAAATATCATTTTGCATGAAAGTCACATTATTTTTTGTGCAAAAATTAAAATTATGCCTTTCGAATATTGTGTTTATAAAACTCGGGAAATTCTCATGTGTCACAAAAGTGGTTATAGGGATATTCACCTGGGATATTCAACCTCCAATTTCACAGAGGCCTCTTAAAATTATCCTTGGACTCATGCATAAATTCTATTTGTGCAATACGGAGTTGATCGAGGTAAAAATTGATCATGGATGTAATTGGTCTAGCACATCGGTCTTCAAGAGGCGTATGCATACAAATTTGGTGTCAACAGTGAGGCTCACTCTTGTTTTGGAAGGGGGCTAGGCCACCATGGTATATTAGTGTGATTTTAACTTTTCCAATTACACTATAGTTTATATCACATTATTTCATTGCTTCTTGTGTTGACATGTGGCAAACTAGGACACTAAGAGATTTTGTGATTTTGAAGAGTTCCGTGTGGTGGGTCCTCAGGCCACCATGTGGACTACCACCTCATTCTCCACACTCCAAGTTGGGCACATAAATTCCCACATTCCCACATTACATTTCCACTTTGCATATAAAAATTATCATCCACTAACTCGGGCCAAATGTGGGACTAAATGAGACTAAAAAGGAAAGTCAAAATGCATGGAGGTTCAAAGCGCCCAAGGGGGGATTGAACCTGTGACCCGAGGGCCAAAATATTATACACCACAACCACTACACCACTTTCCTAGAAACACTATATAAATAACTTTTTGTTATTTGAAGGAAACTTCCTACAGGACTGTGTATAGTCCATAAGGGATTTTTTTGTATTTTACTATTTTTTCCCACTTAGAGGTATTTTCATGATTTTTGTAAAATTGGAGAGTTGTTCAGAAATCCAAAACACTCTTCCTGGACTCTGATTTTTTATGATTAGTGTTTGTTTGACATTGTTTGAAGCATTTTTTCTACCAATTTTGACATATAACATGTGGAAAATGGATTGTGGACATGCTACAGGAAGGTGAAAGACATTTTTGGTTGATTTCAAATCCTTTCGAAGGTCTAATAAGAATATTTTTACAGGTTTATGATCACTTATTCTTTTTAAGTTTTAATCATTATAATTTCAAATTGATTTTTAATGGATCAGATGACATTCTAAGCTATCCTGGAGACGTAGCCCAACCGGTGGGTGAATTCCATTATTAATTTTGGATTTTGAGTTTAGTATACATCTATTTATTCTGATTATTTTCATATTTAAATCATATTTAAATTTACTATGGTGCAATTATAACACATTTACAACGTTTTTGAAAAATCATACTTTGATCATCTAAAATGGAAAAGATTAATCATTTTAAAATCATATTTTCGATTCATTTTTGGACACATTACAAATCAGTTTTGGATCTGATTTTAATCAATTCCTACTTGTTAATTTGGGGAAAATGATTACTTATTAAAGGATTTGTTTTGCAAACTATTTAAACACGACATTAGTGTTATTTTATGGATCACAATTGTACACAAGTTATGAAGAGATTACTAATGTGACCACTTCTTTACCACGAGTTTCCTTTGTCACATAATGCAAAATTTTCCTTTCTCTGCAAGAATGGGTGTTGGGTGTTCGAACTAGGATTGAGGTCCCTTGAATCATTGGGTCTAGTAAATTTACACCCTTAAAGGAAATAAGATATTTCTCCCTAGAATTTTCTCTACCAAAGTTTCTTGCTTATATTAAACTAAACTATAAGTGTTGCATGTATCCCTCTCTTTTGTATGATAAGTTAATGGTCATTTAAATTACACCACATGAATTGAGAGAGGGGTTTTAATCCTAGTGTTTCACCATTTTCTTTACCTTTTGAATGAAGAAACAGATAAGGGTAAGGGCCAAGGAGGAATACCTGTTTATGTTTGTCGGTTGATGGTTGTTGCACGCGTTCTAACTTCTTGATCCAGTGCTGATTGTGAGAGCTTCCTTTTGGCTAGGAGGAACTACCTGTAATAGAAAACAAGACCACAAAAGAGAAGTTAAATGATATATGACAGTGGAATACCTAGTGTATGCTAGTTCCAGGAAGTATGATACTTCCTAGATGGTTGTCAATCCATTGTTCAAAACAAATTAATGCGAGAAATAAGTAAATTCCTACTGTAGTTGATATGATTTAGGTATCTCATTCAATCACAATAAGCAAATCTAATATAACAGGCTAGGTTATAGTTAGATCTAAAGGGCTAGTAGGTGTCGGGGTATTGGAACTGGTCAGGGTCAGGTTCTAGGTTGTTTGGGTCACTTGGTAGAAGGTAGGTTGGCTCTGTTATTGGAAAAGGTGTAAAACATAGAGACCGACATCGGTCGGGTATAACCGATGACATGGTTTAGAAGGGACCGATGATGGTCATGGATAACTAGGTAAGGTTAGGTGAAAGGAATTTGATAAGATCTAATTGTGGGGATTGAAATAGAGCTAAAAAGAGATGGAAGGGTGGATGGGGAGGTCTGTAAAGGTCTCAGGTATACTCAAAGGGGTATGGGAGGTGAAAATGGGTGATTTGGTGGTGTGGGTAGAGAAATGGATGAGTCTAAAAGTAGGTAGAAGATTGGAAAATAACATGCAAAGTATCAACTGATAACAGAAGTAACAAGACTATTATACTGAAATAGACTATGCTGGTAAAAGGTATACTTACTGTGATGACATACTTGATGGCTGAATGGTGATGGAAGTTGATTAGAAGAATGGTGTTTGGTGCCACAGATAGTGAATCCCTGGAATGCTTCCATGGATGCAATGCTTCTGGATTTATCCTGGTGCTGGCTGTGGATGTCTGGGTGCGTGAAAAGATGATGGTTCTCTTTACATGCAACTCTCTTCTCATTCTTCTTGCTCTCAAAATGTGCCAACCCAAAAACAAGGTTGTTTGGGTGAATAAATGGTAACCGAAAATGGTTCCAGGTTGATCGGCATCGGTTTAGGGGTGACTGGCGTCGGTTAAGGTGGGATTCCCTAGGTTTCCTAAAATGGGCAGATCTTTCTAATTTCTTGGGCCTAGTTAGTTTATTCTCACGGATTAGAATGGTGTATTCTCTTCTAATGAGTGGGAATCATGGTTAGAGATATTATAGGGATTGATTTTAGGGTTAGACCAAATCTTAGCTCATTAAGGCAAGTAAGACTTTGTTATTGTTAGTTATGGAAACATGTCCAAGAATAGGTCTAGGGTGAGGTGGCTGGATGAGGTGTCTAGGTGAGGTGTGGGGTAGAAATTAAGATAATTAGATAATAAATATTGTGAGGATATATATTAATTCAATTAAATTAATTAAATTAATAGTGATGTGGGGTGGAAGGGGCCTTGGTTAGGTGAGTATGTTTGAGTCCAGTTATTTGACTAGGGACTCAGGGGAGTGTGACCCAATTTTGGTGTCTACATTTTTCCCATTTTTTTGCGTAGCTTGTATTAGTAAGTGACGCTGACAAAAATAAGATGTGGTTGCCCCATGTGTGGGTGAAGGTGATCCCCCTCAAACTAGGAACTGATGAGGTAGAAGACTAAATCTGTGAGTGGTTTGATAAAAGGTGGATGTGATGAAGAGAAGGTGGACAATGGGGGTAAGGGGGTAAAGGTCCAATCGGGTAATTGAGGAATGGGCTAGGGTCAAAGGTAGCAACAGTCAAACGCACACACACATATAAACTATGACAAGGTACCAGGTTGAAGAGCATGCAAACTCTACATCGTCTAAGGTCGATAGGTTTATCCAAACAAGGTTGAGGTGATTCTGGTATCCAAGGTATAGGATATGGTGTGGAAGCACATTGCAAGGTCAGGTGCAGGAACGTTTAGGTATGTTCTAGTACACCAAAGGTTGGGTCAGGATAAATGGCATGTACAATAGGCAAGGTAAGGTCATTAGGTCAAACAACACGGGTAACAGTGTCGCAAGGTATAATGAGCACATGAGGTCATAGGTCATTAACAATGTTTTGGGTCCAGGTAATAGAGGTCACTGGAATAGGTAGGGCTAAGGTACAGGTAAAATAACAAGTCCCTAAATGTAATTAAGGACATGTATAGGTAATGTAGGCTTGGAGGTAGGTTGCGATAAGGGTGGGTAAGGCCAAATGGTGGTTGGGTTTGGTTAAGTTGGGTCAGAAATGGGGAAAGGGTAGTTGACAGGAGTATGATGGGTAACTGATGCTGGTCATACGGAACTGTTGACAGTCTAGGTAAACTGACCATGGTTTTCTCGGGCACACGACTGATGTTGGTCCGGGTATAACCGGGCACGGTGTGCTATGGCACAAGACCGATGTCGGTTTAGGTATAACCACATCAGTCAGGTCGACATGGGTATATAAAAAGAAAAAATATGTATAATACGGATTCATTTGTACATTTTGGCTTTTATGAAAATGACAGAGCACTGAATGAGTTGTGATTTTGTTGGGAGGAAAGGATGAGGGATGATATCCTACTGAGGTGGAGAGATCCGGTTGATTAGAGGAGCCAGGTAGACAGGTCCACAAGATTAGGTAGAGTGAAGTGATTGGTAGAGAGGTTGGAGATTGATTTGGACATGGTGGAGGTAGGAGAGGGTTCGGGTGGACCACCAACATAGCGGCCAGATGTGCCACCACATGGAGGTGACATCGAGACGAGGTAAGATCTAATCTATTCATTATTGTTTGATATAAGAAGAAGGGAAAGGGTAGGTTAGTTTGGGTAGGGTAGAGAATTTGAAATGTGTGGTTAAAATTTTGAGGAACGATGGGGTGGGAAAGGTCATAGGTAGAGGAAATAGGGTTGGGGAGTAATTTGGGGTAGGTTTGGGTAGGTGTGTAGGGGAAATGGGAAAGAAATGGGGGGAAGAAAATCAGGGTTTTGGGCTTTGGGCATAGGAACAGTGACCAACGCCGGTCAAGCTATGGCCGACGCCAGTCTTGTTACACCGACATTGGTCAAAGATGAAGGGGACTGGTGCCGGTTATAATGGACCGGTGACAGTCAGGAGTAACCGATGCTAGTTAGGGTAAAAGGGATAGAGGTCTAGGAAGGGTAAGGGGAAAGGTTAGGTAAAGTGGGTAAAAATAGATAGCGGGTGGGGGGAAGGGAAGAAGGGAGGGATTGAAGGTCAATGTTGGGTAAAATCAAGTGTTTAATAATGTGTGTGATTGGTTGAATGTAGGCTAGGGATCAGCTATGGATGAGAGATAGGGTACCTCCCTTGCTGATGGAGGTACGATGGGGGTGCGACAGCTGATGACTGGCACCATGTTGCAGAGGTTGGCTTGATTGGGGTCAGACACTACTAGTACATGTGTTCAAGAGCCGAGTTTGATGGTCGATCTCATCGATAGATGGGACTCAGTGACCAATACCTTCCATTTTTCGACAAGTGAGATCATAGTCACCCTGGAGGATGTGTACAAGATCCCGTAGCTACTGATAGTGGGGATGCATGTGTACTCTATCTCCTTCTAAGGCCTCTGAGGAGTTGATGCTGATTGTGTTTGGTGAGGGGCTAGCAGAGATGAGATTCCATAATGCCAGTATGAGCTATGGAGATATGTACCAGGCCCATCCAGAGGAGATGAGGCTAGTAGTGTTGCTGATGGAGGCAGTCTGTTACTTTACACTGCCAGATGCAGAGGGTGGGAGATTCCCATGATCATTGATGGGGGTTCTACACGACATGGTGGAGGACATGACCTATTTTGCATGGGCACCCGCATTCCTGGTTTAGTTATATAGAGAGTTATGGGCTTATGGGTGGTTACGGAGATTTAGCCTGTGTTGTACTTTCCTACTCCATTGCTGGGCGTATGAGCACATTGTATGTGTGCGTCCAGTTGGTATGCCCCAGGATGATGCATTCGAGCCAAGTTTTGTTTGAGTGGGCTTCAAGTGATGGGTGCCTATGATTGGGGAGCATCAAGCTGCTAAAGATACACATGATGTAGCCTATTACAGGTGATTACTAGAGGAGTTGTCTGGCATGGACATCATTTGGTGGCTCTATGTGGGTTTTCCATCATATGGGCGGATGGCAGAGGAGATACGGGAGCTACAAATGCTCTGATGGATAGAGGGGCGACATGTCTGAGAACACGAGATGATACCTGTGGACAGGGTCAGACGGTAGTTCAGGCTACTTTAGGATATACCGCCACCTTTCCCATAGTATAGGAGGGATGATGTGGAGAGGCCTCTGCCTCTACCACAGCCGATAGTGTTGATAGGGTAGGAGGAGTCAGTGAGAGACCAGATAGATTGATGATGTCGGGGTGACTGATAGGTACAAGCAGTGGTGGGCCGCACATTTACAGGTTGTACCGCCGAGGCCAGGGAAGCTATATTTAGCCACCATCACTGTTCAAAGGGATTCCCTATAGGGGAAGGTGGCTACCCTTATTACATAATTAGGGATAGTACAGGGGCAGCTGATAGGTTTAGAGGCACAAGTTGTTATGCTACAGGCACAGGTGGCCACTCTACAGGCCCAAGTAGCGTAGGGATAGGTACCTGCACATAGGGTGGAGATGGGGATGGGATACATGTGGCCACCCTATAGGTGTGGATTACAAGTTTACATGGCCAGTTAACCATTGCACAGGTACAAGTTGTAGCCCTTTAGGCCCAGATACAGGAAAGAGTGGGACAGGTACAGGGGCCAAGGACAATGGCACCACCATAGAAAATACTGCTAGGTAGGTTGAGGCATTCCTTAGGTGAGGTCAGGTATTATTAGTATATTTTGATGGCCATATGGATATATTTTCTATCCTATGAAGAGTATAGAGCACAACAGGCCTTGAGTGAGAGGACCAGGTCATGCACTCACAATGTGGAGAGCTTAAGGGGCAAAAAATCCCCGAGACATGGTCAAGGAGAGGCCAACAGTTCACGGAAGCCATCCCCATGTGAGTGGTACCAGCAAAGATCTAGCAAGGACCGATGGTGGGTGTTGAGCTGCTAGCTAGATGTCATATGGGGGCAGAGGAGGAGGAGGAGATAGGTGAGACAGATATGGAGGATATCCAGTAGGGTGATGTCTGATAGCCATATGTACCTCTTGTTTTGTATAGTTGTTTATTTTTTATATATACTGGCCTATGTGCCTAAGAGAGTGAGTATGTAGATGAGAGTTTTTGTTATTATTTTTTATCATATACCAGCCTGTGTGTGCTGAAGATGGTGAGGCTGTATATGAGATATTTTGAGAGATTGTGATTATTATTGGTATATATGTTCACATGTATTTTTATACAGACTATCTGATTTATAGATGATGGTGTTTATAGTATGCATGGTGTACATGTTTTAATTTGCATTGTTATATATAGATAGGTGGAAATCAAGTGGATTAGGCTTGATATAGTCAAGGTCATGTAGGCATGGTGGATTCAGGTCTGTTTAGGCATGGATGGATTCAGGTCATAGGCATAGATTGAGTCAGGTCTGGTTTAGGCATGGATGGAGTCAGGTTGGTTTAGGCATGGATCGATTCAGGTCATATGCATGGATGGAGTCAGGTTGGTTTAGGCATGGATTGAGTTAGGTCATTTGCATGGATTGAGTTTCTAATTCATTAATTTGTATAACCAATGATGGTTTGGATCGTGTTAAGATGATTTGTAGGAAAATGTATGATTATGGTAAAGAAATTGTAGACAAGATGAAATGAATGTATGAGTGATGATGGTAAAGATGTTTAGCAATTGTTGTTTGTTTGGTTTAATTTCCAATTATTGATATAGAAAGGAAACTAACTAGGGTAGAATGTGAATAGGAAAGGGGAAGAGGGAATTGGTTAGGGAAGAGAGTGGTTGAGCTAACCTCCAAGGGCCCCATGTCCTCGAAGTGCTGCCTACATAGTCCCGGTGAAAAGGGACCTCAGGCCGATGTAGTTCTCCCATAAGCTAGGGAATATTATGATGAAGTAGAGGAATGGATTTAGGTAGGTGGGTGAATGTAGGTCATAGGCATGGTTGAGTGTAGGTCATAGGCATGATTGAGTTATTTTAAATATAAGTGTCGATGAGCTGGTCCTGTTATAGGAGAATCAATAGGTGATGAAGAAGGTAGAAAGGTAAGAGGTGGCAAAAGAACCACCTAATTAATAAGAACCCTAATGAGTCTACCATACCCTAGTTGGGCTTATGAATGTAAGACCCTACAGGCCTTACATAATGGACTATTCTAAGGGTGAAGAAAAGTCACATGATCATGAAATGTTTGTGGTTGCGGAAAGTCCATTGAGTAGAGAGGGAGTTAGGATAAGAAGGTAAATGAGGTGAGAATGGGTAGTTTAGTGTAACTTAGTGTATGATAGGATGTTATTCTTAGCAAGAAACCCAGGATCAAAAATAAGCAAGTCCATGTCGAAAATTTCATCTTTTTCTTTATTTGTTTGTTTTTAATAGACTGATCGATGCGGGAAGTCTATATGGGATGGGTATATTATCTCCTTGAGGTCTTCATGAAGCTGATTGATACGGGAAGATTCTTGAATATTTATTATATGTTTGTAATGACTATATATAGTTTTCCTTCAGGGGAGTAGTCTATTGATAGTGGTAGAATATAAAGAAGAGATGTCCCTTTTGAGGGAGTCATCTTTTGCTGGAAGTTTGACTCAAGGAGTGGTATCCCTTTTTGTTTTTAGACATTTAAGTCATGGACAAGACATATAGAGGATGATTAGGTTCTTGTTTAGAAGACAAGACCATAGCACACAAATATTAACTGTGGAAGAGGTGGTTTTGAGTGATGAATGACCATGGGATTCCATCTTGAAGAAGATAAAAATTATCCATGAGAATCATGATATGAGTAGAGTTGTGGTACTCATTTTGAAGACCAGGCTAAAAGATGATGGGTAATCACATGATTCTTGTTTAGTCGTGGATCCTCAAAATGGGTAATATGGAAGGGGAACAACACTCAAGGGACGAGCGATCAATAAACAGAAAGTGATCTAGGACTTGATATCAACAATAAAATGGTTGAAGATGTAAGGCGTTAAGGGGCTCAGGTTCGGGTTTACCTTCGAGTGAAGACAAATGATAAGCACCTGATCCATAGGCATGGGTAACGATATAGGGTCCCAAGCCAATTAGGAGAAAATTTTCCCCATTTACTTTTCTCCTCTTTGGTTACATGTTGTTTTTTTTCAATATAAGGTCACCAACCTGAAAGGTTCGTTCGTGAACACGTTTTTCATAGGCACATTTTTGGTAGATTTGGAGATGGTCAAGAGCGTTGAGATGACATTCATCTAATAATTCAAGTTGTACACTAAATGATTCTGGTGAAATTCATCATCATTGAGCATGTCTTGTAGTGAGATGCGGAGAGATGGAATCTGGACTTCGAGAGGTAGGAAAGCCTTAGTACCATAGACCAGAGAAAAGGAGGTGGCAGCAGTCGAAGTGTGAATACTAGTGTGATAAGCCCACAAGGCAAAAGGAATGTGCATATGCCAATCTTTCCCAGTATCGTTGAATACCTTCATAAGAATTTTTTCCAAGGTTTTATTGGTTGATTTGGCTTGACCATTGGTTTGCGGGTAATAAGGTGATGAGAAAATGAGTTGGATGCCAAAAGCATCGCATAGTTTGCATAGGGTTTTGTTTTTTAATTGTTTTTCTGTTATCAGTGATAATGCACTGAGGGACACCAAAATGAAAAATGATGTGATGGTTGATGAATTCACATATTTTCTCAACTTTGGTGGAAATGAGGTGAATGGATTCTACCCATTTAGTGTAATATTTAGTAGCGGTTATGATCCATTGGTGGTGTTGTGAAGAATGGGGGTTGATCTCACCGACAAGATCCAAACCCCATTGAGAGAAAGGCCAAAGGTCTCGCGTGACCTGTAAGGCATGACTAGGTGTGTGATGAAGATTATGCATGTTTTTGGAATTTCACGCAATGTTTGACATAATCACAATAGTCATGGTTCAGGGTTGGCCAATAATAGCCTAGGCGAAGAATGTGTTTTGCGACAGCCAAACCGCTAAAGTGACCTCCACAAATTCCATCGTGGACTTCATTAGTGGTGTAAGTAATTTCAGAACTTGTAAGGCATTATAAGAGAATGTTGTTCGAAACCACATTTGTAAAGAATACCACCCATGATGACATAATGGGAGACACTTTTAAGAAAGGTATGTTGTCCATTGCGAGTGAGATCGGCGGGTAGAATGGAAAGGGAAAGATAGTCTGCATATTTCGTATACCAAAGGTAATTTGGGTCAAGGGAAATGGTTCTAATGGAGTAAAATTCATGGGGTAAATAAGACGGTGATTGTAGCTTTTATATGGTGACAAAGATTCTAGAGTCAACGGACGAAGCGGGTATCTGAGAAGCTAAGCAAGCCATGGTATCTACAAATTTATTGGTAGAACGTGGGGTGGTTTGAAGTGCGTAATGATCAAAGGTGGCCAAAAGTATGTCTATGTGATGCTTATACTTTTGAATTATCTCATTACGACACTGGTATATACCATTGACTAGGTTTATGACCAACTAAGAATCACCAAATATGTTGATTGACTTAACATCTAAGGCATAAGCATCCTGGAAACCCAATACGAGTGCTTCGTATTTAGCAATATTTTTTGTACAATCAAAATCAGGTTTGAAATAAAAAGGCACAGGTTCACCATCAAGCAGAATAAGGATAACACCAGTCCCACCCCCATGCTAACACTTGGATCCATCGAAGAAGAGTGTCATTTGGTAAGCGGGTTCTTCTAGGGAAAGGGTAGCTATAAACTCATATGGGAAGTCGAACTTAGAGGGTTGATTCCCAGAAATAAGTGCGTCAGCCAATTAGTCGGTGATATCCTAGCCCTTGATCGACATTTGATGGATGAATTCAATGTTGAGGTCAGCCAAAAGCATAAGCCAACATGCGGCACATTGATGTTGATAAGGTTTGGCATACATATAGTGTAATGGGTCAGTATTAGTAATGACGAAGGTTTTGTGGTTGAGTAGGTAATGGCAGAGTTTGGTGGTGACGAAAAACTAAGGCTAGGAAAAAAAATTTAGCATGGGTATATCTAGTTTCATAGTCAAGGAGGGTACAACTTATGTAATAAACCACTTGCTCTCGGTGTTGGTCGTTACGATGAGCGAGCATGGAAACTAGAGAATGGTCAGTGGCGGAAATATATAGGTAGAGGGGTTGGTCATCCTTAGGAGGAATGAGCACTGGTGGTTAAAGGAGGTATTTTTTCAAGGCTTCAAAATATTTATGGCATTCATCATCCCATTTGAATGAAATGTCTTTCTTGAGAAGATGATGGAATGGTTGACAACGGTTGAAAAGTTACAAGATAAAATGACGAATTGATTGCAACTTTCCTTATAGGTTGCAAAGTTTACGAAGATTAGTGGGTCGTGGAATTTCAAGAATAACCTTGACTTTAGTAGGATCAAATTCTATGCCATGTAAAGAAATGATGAAACCTAGGAGTTTTATGGAAAGTACTGCATAAAGACTCACTTCTTTGGTTGAAGATGAATACAATACTTGAAGAGGTGATCAAAGATGACTTTAAGAATGGGCAGGTGTTTGGTTCGATGCTTGGATTTGGAAAGTAGATCATCAACATAATATTCCAATATGTGATGCATTATGTCATGGAAGATGTAAGTCATGGCTCACTGATATGTAGCACCGGCATTTTTGAGGCCAAAGGGCATGACTCGATAACAAAAATTCCCCCAAGGGGTGATGAAGGAAGTCTTGTGTTGATCCTCGGGAGCTAGTAATATTTGATTATAGCTTGAGAAATCATCCATGAGTGATAACATTTCATGGCCAGTGGTGAGATCAACTAGTTGGTCAATTCTTGGTAACGGGAAATAGGTCTTTGGGACAAGCGAGGTTGAGGTCATGAAAATCCGTGCAAATGTGGAATCCTGCTGTCACCTTCGTATCCGGAATGATGTTAGAAATCCATTGCGGATAATCAATGGGTAGAATTAAGAAAATCGAGAGAAGGCACTGAAGCTCTTCTTTGACCAGAAGAGCAATGCAAGGATGCATTTTCTACAACTTTTATATGATGGATTTGGCATCAAGAATGGTTACGATACTGTGAACCATGATTTTTGGGTCAATACCGGGCGTATCGGCATAAGACCAGGAAAATGCATTGCTATGTTCCCGAAGGAAATAGGTGAAGGCTTCATGTTTAGTAGCTTCTAAGGATTGGATGATCTTTAGAATGTGTGGGTCATCTTGAGTACTAATGTTGATTTCGATGGTCGATTCATTCAACATGCTTTGCATCTCAGAGGGTAATGAATGATGAATATAAGATTCTTCTGCACCAAGGTAGGTGAGGATGGACTCATCATCCTGACATTAAATGATGTTAATTAAAGGTGTATCATCATTGATCATGTCAAGATATAGGAATGGGATACGAGAGGGAGCCTCGCCATCGTTTTGATAGGTCAACAGTCCTAGGGAAATGGTGTTCACGATTTTTTTTAAGGAGGAATAGATTTAGGATCTATGGAATTTGTGGGTGAAGATGGTAATGTGGGTGAATGAGAGGGGGAAGATTTCTCGTCCTAGATAAGGTTGACGTAAACCTTCTTGGAGGGTGGAGCGTCAAAACCAATGCCACTACAGTCATTGTGTTTACAAGAGGTATAGGAAATGACAATATGACAACCTTTTTCACAAAAACTAAAGCCAAATCCTTTCCATGCACACCGGTGGAGGAAAGTGTGAGTAAATCAGCGGTTAGTGAGGGATTGTATGCCAAATTAAAATGGTTGGGTTTGGGATGGATATTTGATTTTATAGATGGCCATATCGAGTCCTCCATATGTTAGATTAGTGCAAAGGTGGTGAGGGCCATAAGGAAAAACATATCCAATGCGGATGTCATAACTGGGGTGTTAGCAGAGGTTCCCATACTCCTGTGGGGTGAGGAAGGTGTCGATATTGTATAGGCGGTATTCCCCCAGAGTGAGGCATTAAAAAGCACCTTCTAAGGAATCAATAGTTGGTATACATGTAGCAAGTATAGATGGCTCACTAGATGTTGGGTCAATAAGTGCGTCAACGGTAGAGGCTACAGCTGTAATGGAGATAGCAAGGTTAGATGCCACAGAAGTAGTGGCAATTTTGGTGGATGGACTCGTAGGTGAAGGTGAAGTGGTGATGGTGGCAGATGCCTTAATTGGTACAAGCACATAATTGGGCTGATATAGCATGTTACAGGTCTTGAAAAGTGATGGGTCAGTAGGGATGGTGTAATTATGTCCCTCATGTTTAAATTTGAGGCATCAATGTAAATTCGAAGGGACACAACCCATGGAACGGATCCAAGGTCGATCGAGTAGCAAGTTATATTAGAAATCTCCTTATAGAACATAGAAAAGTTCCAGGACAATGTGGGGACCCACACGGACATGGAGAACAATGGTACCTGTTGTCGCCAAATCACTGCACCCCCCGAATGGCCAGGATGTGAATAGGACGTTCGGTGTGATTGGGACACATGGGATCACCTCTCAAGTTGTGGGACTTGGGCTCGAGGTGAACCTCCGGAGAAGGCCGGCTTCCTCTTCCTAAACTAAGTGTTGTACTACTCCTAGTGTAACAAAAATGATTATCTAGTCCTAGGCTAACATTTTCATGGGGTTTTAGGGAAAGAGATTTACAGAAATGAAACTATACTAGGGATGGTGATGCACCAGATAAAGGATGTCTTCAGATTCAGGAAGGTTTAATTTGAAGAGGGTGTGTGCACCACAGGTCAACTTCACCTACTGCAACTTAGAGAGGGTACAAGATACCACAGACTAAGAGACACGCGTTCCCTTTGTTAAACTTTATCAAACCAAGAAATATACCAGTTTCCCAGTGAAGAAGGATGAACTCAAGAAGGGTGAACGGACACCACAACTCAACTGCATGCAATACTCCACCACTCGATAAGCACAGAACTCCAAGAACTTGCAATAGAACTTAAACTTGCACAATGTACCTGCAAGTACGAGAAAGGCACAAAGAAGCATAAAAGGATGAAAGGACCGAGATTAGTCACAAAACACACACTTTTATTGCTTCAATAACATGCACAATGCATCATACATTCAGAAGAGGCAATAGTTTCCATTACAGTCTTGAAGAGGAGGCTTGAAAGTTCTCTCAACACACAAGAACAACTTGTAGAAGAGAGAGGACCCTTGAAAAGTATACACTCGCCTGAGATATCTAACTGTCCAACTTTTCTGAACTATTGGAACCCTTTGAAATGAGCTTCCAACTTACATTTATAGAAAAATATGTGAGAAAGAAGAGGAAATGGTCATAATTACATTCCTAAAATGAAGGCCCATGATGTATTTATTGCAGTTAGTTGAACTACCTGAGAAGGTTCCATCATGGGTCATTAATTGCCTGATGACCAAGTCTTCTCAATTAATTAAAAGAATATTTAAATACAATATTTAAATAATAATAATAAATATTATTATTAAAATATTTAAATAAAAATATTAATTTAATTAACATAATGTTGGGACCCCCCCGTTGACCCGTTTGACTTGAAGAGGAGGGGGGTCCATGTGGATGGAGTCTGCACAAATCTCAACTCGGTGAGTTTCGAATCCTCTAACTAGGTGTTGCAATTGATTTTGAACCCCACACCAACTCTTTCCTCGTCTTGGCAATCGGGCTCTTTTGCATTGAGTCCTCCGAATGGTGGGCTATCAAACTTGATTCTTATTGTTTTGCTCTGTTAACTCGAATCCATTTATGCATTCCACGTTCAAACTTCATGAAACATCACCATGAGCTCCCTACTGAAGTCACCTAGCTCTTCATCCAGCAAACGATCTTACCTTTCCTGGGCTCAAACTCACTTGAATGTCGAGCTTAACCCAACATTTTTGAAAAGAATGGTTTTACCACAATGCTCACGGTTCTTCCTTATCATATAACACTTGCAGTAAGAATGTTTTAGCTTGGCCATAATAAGCACAATTGTACCTTCCAAACAATGAGAAAATGCCATTACCAATAAAGACCTAATGCTGCCATGATGATGACCCAGGCTCATGCCCATAACATGTCGATAGACACCCTTAAGACTGATTTTTTGGCCAAAAGAGCCCCTTGGTATTTTGGCAGTGCACTCAGCAATCTCGGCTCCAATCAACAATTATGCCACTATTGGGATTATGGCATAAGTAGCTGTGAGCTAAACAATACACTCATTTTTCCAGAAACTAAAAAGATCCTTCATGTTACAATTTGCAACACATAAAAGGAGCCCTTCAAAAAATACATTGAACAACTGGGGCAGCCAAGAGGACCTTGGAAAAATGTACAGGTAACAACCATATGAATTCTCCCTTAGTCGTGGATCAAAGCTAATAGAAATAAGCTAGATAAAATCGGCTTGAAACTACAGTATAATCGTCCATTAAAAACGAGCTTCTCTGAACCTGGTAAAAGAATATTGTTATTGTCTGGTTGGACGTACATAATGGAAGGGTATAAATATTGCCTACTGCCCACAGAGTTTCTCAAAGAGACCATTTACAAGTAACAAGGATGCAACAAAACGGGCCGACCGGGTATTTTCAGAGCTGAACTTCACATTTAATTCGTTTCTAGGAAAAGAAATGCTGAGCAATACGAATCGTTTCATTCTGCACCGTAATAAACCTTCATCTCCTGACCTGGGCAAATTTCATGAAGCCTTGAATGACGTGACTCCAATCCATCGTATACAGCAGTGAATATTTGTTTCCTGCAGCTGTGCGTGGGAGCTTGTCTTGCGACCACCGAATGCTCAGAGAAGTATGCTGGCAAAGGCGAACTGAACGGGAGCTGGGAGATCTATCTGTTGCTTCGTGAAACAGTATGAACACCTCATGAGGAAAACCGTGTTTGTTGGAAGCGATCAAAAGAAGGCTTCTACTGTATTGCAACATGCCTGCTGCCTGTGTGTGGGAGTTTCTGTCTCGCGACCAGAATGTTATGTGTGGTAAGCAAAATGTGTAGAGCCTCCTTCGCCCATCTCTGTGTCATACTCGACTTTGGCTAGGCTAGACAACCATGTCCAATCCGATTAAACACTTCAACTGCCTCATTCCCACGTTCTCCGACTTACCTTCCGTGTGACTCGCCCAAAGACTCGGACCACTCCAAGCTGCGCGAGGTTTTGTTTACATGGCCCATGCGGAAGTCTCATGATGGATTACCATCGTCAAATCTCCATGCTTGGCAATTCAACCGGATTTCTCCCCCACGTGGAGTGAACAACATGGTTTTCCATCTTAAAATTTCCACTTGGCGGTGCTGCTCCAAATCTCCCCCGCGTGGAATTTCAGTCATGGTTTGCCAAACCAATATCTCCACACCTGGCATAATAGCTCCAAATCTCCCCGTAACAGCTCGGCCACACCAATCCACGGGCCCCGGCCTTAGCTTTGCCACGCAACCTTGGCAAGATAGTGAAATTTTTCCCATTCGCGGGATTTTCATGACCCATTCGAGCTTCAAGCTTCAGCAAACATGGATATTGCAGGACAGAGTCCATCTAAGTGATCCCTCGAACTCATGGCTATAAAAATATCATTTTATCTGTCGGGCTGAGTTCATCCATATCCTATTTTCTCATGTCATCTTATCATATCTACAACATGTCTCTAAGAACCGCTATGCCGTAAGTGATTTCACTCAAGATATCAGTAAACTCGACCATCAATTCCTTTGGGTCTAACTAGGATCAATATTTTAACTGAACTTCAGTCTGAGCTATAAGCTTGATCTCTCAGTGAGCTCAAATGTTTCAACGCTGAGCTATTTCCTTTCTCCCAAAAAACATGCTCGACTTTCTGAGTGACTCGTTGAAGATGCTCATATAATTGCAAAGCAAATTATGCTCCATGAATATTCTGATATGAAACAGTTCCACCTCTATGAGATCCATTCCCATGAGTTGCATCGTAAAATAAATTTAATCAAGTCTCCCGGTAACACCCTTACTGTCACTTAGATTTTTATAAAAAATATCTTAAAGGAAAAATCCTGAATTTGAGGATGCATTCGATGCTGAACAGATAAAAACATAGTTGGGTGACCTGCTTGCTGGAAGTGCTAAAAAAGGCTTCTGCCATACCGCAACATGTCAATTGCCTGTGCACCAAATGCTTGGCCGAGGAGGGTCTGAACAATGCCAGCGAAAATATATATACTGTATTCACTAATACCCTGGCCCGGCATTCTTGCTGTCTCTGCGAGCTTACCATTGAAAAATTATCTCGAGTAGGCCTCCCAGTTTTTCATTAATCAATGAGCCCTGGAATTGTATCCTAGAAACCATCTTTAATGCATCCACACGAAACGAGTTGCCTTGAATTATCCATCATGCTCGATGAGTCCCATTGATAGGGCTCCATCACGTATCTCTGTTTACGCAACGATCTCCATTCATTTTATGGCACTCTTGATGCCTTGGCTTGCATTTGAATCACCCTAGCTCTACAGAATGTGTCCTAAAAGAAGCTCACCACATGATCTCCAAAATGAACGAGTCACGAAGATGAGTCGAACTCCTTATCTCTGCCTTAATGCTTTCGCCTGTGGCTTGAACCTTTCCAATTCATTGAGACTTTATTGATAGCTCAAACTTTGACTCTCCCTGACTTGGCCTTCACTTTCGCATGCATCGATCTCTACCGAGATCCTTATAGAGTTCCCTTCATTCGTCAATTTTCAACGAGCTATATTTTGCATTAACAAGACCTTGTTGAGCTCTTACAACTGAGAGTCTCCACTGAGATGATTTTTGAGATGATTATCAATTTGACACCGGGTTCTTTATCAACTCGACCCTGAACTCTCCACTGAGTTGAGATCAACTGGGTGCCTTTCGATGCTAGGTGATCTCTTCATATGCAATTTAGGAATTATTTTTAATTATTGCATCTTGATAATAACCGAAGGTGGGTTCCTGGGACTATTATTTCATTTTGAACATGACAGGACCCCCTTGTCCAATCTTGCCAGGTGTGCAAAATTGGATAACAATAAGCTTGGGTAGAGGTCATGGCATCATTGAAGGAACATAGCATAACAGGGTTACCATGCATGTAATTGGTAGGTATCCACATTTGGTCATATGCATGGGAGGAGATGATGTTAATACTAGCACCACCATGGTGATCATAACACGTCATATGCATATATTATTGATAAATACATAGATGAAAAGAGTAGGGTCAGGGTCATCAAACTGGAAGGGAGCAATCTCTTCATTTGAAAAGCTAAGGGTGTACCACTTGGCAAGTGGGTGGAGGTGTAAAGGAAGGCAAAGACCTAGTGAGAGAGGCTACATGGTGAGGGGTAATGATGGAGGCTATGGGTGTGGGTCATTTGGTAAGACTTTAATAGATTGGAGGACCTCCATGAGGGCTTGACAATGTGACTCTGAGGTTTGGATGAGGTCATATAAAGACATTTTGAGGGGGGATTGGTGTAGTTGTTTTAGCATTGTGTGATGTGTGACCTCGTCAGAAATGGGATATGCAGGACCTCGAATGATGAATTTGGGTGTGGGTGTGGATGGTATATTGGGTATAGGGTTAGTTGATGGTCCAATTTCTTTTTCCTTGCCCTTGTCTTTCTGAGCATGGGTGGCAATGTTGATCATGTTAATCTAAGGGGAGGTGGATGAAGAGGGTGTGTCATGGAAGGTATAGCTATATGAGGGACAAAACCCTAGTTGTGGATATGGTCCTTGTGAAATGAGTAGGGCACATTGGCATTTTGGTGGTGGTTTGGCCAACTCTCTTATACGAACCATGTTAATCTTCGAATCTCAGTGGTGGATCAAAGAGTTGTGGGGGTGGAGATTTTTTGTCACTGAGTAGGTAACCAGAGAGATGATCTATGGAAATTGGTGAAGGCAGAAATGGGGTCCTCATCAAGAAGATCATCTTCGTCAAAATTTTCTTCAAGAGGACATAATTGGACTAGGTGACATTTTTTAAGGCCTTACAGTTCTCTACATCATGTCCTGGCACATGATGGTAGGCACAAATTTTGGTTTCATCAAACCCTTTTGGTTGGGGTTTGAGTGGGTCATAAATTCTAAGAGGTGGTAATGTGATGATATAATTTTCAAGGAGATTGGTTAAGATTTTTGGCGTAGGACCCTGCTAGTGGATCACAATGGGAGGTGAATGTGGGTTTAGGTACAAGTGTGACTGTGGAGGAAGAGGTCTTTACAAGAGGGGGAGTAGGTTGGTCTACTAGTTTGGTGTGTAGTGTGGTCTTAGGTGTTGGTCATATCTTCTTGGGTAGGGACATGGTAGAATAACTAGAAATGGAAGGTTTTGTTGGTTTAACTACCTTATTGGAGGATAACAGATTTTTAGCTTTAGGTTGCATCCTTTTGGGTAAAGGTTATACAGGTGTACAAGATGTGGAGGGAAAATTAGATGGTGGAAGAGGGTAGGTTACCCATGGGGGTAACTGAGGTGTTGTGGAGGTAGGTGGTGTGGGTTGGGTAGGAGGCGTGAGTGAAAGGGAAGAAAGTGTCATGGGTAGTGAAGAAGTTATTGACAGTATTGGAGGTATGGGTGGTAAGAAGGTTACGGGCTGAGGGTGGAGGTTATATGGGTCATTTGGGTATATTAGAGGTCTGTGATGGGGAAATGGGTTGATGCATTCTTGGTTTACCAGTGGATAAGGGTTTCTTATCCAGGGTCAGGTTCGAGGTCCTACGATGGACGGAAGGGGTGAAGGTGATAAGGGCATGGTAGGCTAGGTTGGTGTATGAGGTCTAGGAGATTGAATCTTCTTTTTAGGGGCCAGGTGTAAGTTTAGTGTTAGTTTTGGAAGATGTGGCTAAATCTAATTTAATGGGTGGGTGAGTAAGGCTAGTCTGTCGGTTTGACCCCTAAGGTAGTGATAGGTTTAGGTAAGGGAGATGATATAGGCGAGGGTAGGTGTTTGGGTGTAGATGTATGTTGGGTTAGGGGTAGAGGTGTGAGTTGGGCCATGAGGTGGTGACATGGAAGGTATTGCAATAGTTGTGGTTGTGTTTCTTTTGGTTGCTCGAAACACTTTTGGATAGATAGTGGAGATGTCAATAGCGAGTGACAACTGCATTTGTGTTGAAACGGGAAGTAGAAGGCATCCCCAAAGTAAGGCTCTATAGACATAATCCAGGAAATTGGCCAAGCATGAAAATGGTGTTGTTTTTAGCGGGGCCGATGTGGATCAAGTGGTAATCCCCGTAAAATGTGTTTGAGATATAGGGAAATGGCTAGCCTAAGACTCTGTGGGTAAGAGAACCGAAAGAAGATCAATAGGATCTTGAAGGTCTGATGGTGAATGGTCATCTAAAGGTAGTGGTACTTCTATAGTATCCTCCATGGGTAGAGGAGAGGATGGGCTAGCCAAAGTATACTCTCCTTGTGTTGGTGTAGGTGGTGGACCTGCATTTTCTATGAGTAGGAGAGGTGCCACTGACAATTGTTTAGAAATTTGAGGGGTCAAAGGTGGCATGCTAATTATAGGATCTTCCATGGGTGAAGGAGAAAATGAAGAGGGTTCCTCTGTGGGTGGAGGAGTAGATGAAATAGGCTCTTGTGCAGGTAAGGGAGCTTGGGCTAAGATTTCATCTATGGAATGAACATGAGGCAATTGGGAAGCAACTGGTATGTCATTGAAAATAGCATGGACCTTGCGGACATTGTTATCATTGCTTGAGGTATCACCAACTTGGTTGGAAGATGAGGCATGATTAGGGAATGGCTTCTTGAAGATATGCAGGTTTTGGTTAGCGGGTGCATTCAAGCTATCCAAGACTAGCTCTCCATGGTTAACATTTCTTGGACAATATTATTGAAGGTGATGCAGTTATTGTCGTTGTGACCTTTGACACGATGATAGTTGCAAAATTCATGTTCCTTATACCATGCGGGCACGGGTCGCTCAAGGTTCAAAACTCAGTATGTGGTTTTATAGGTGGAAGGGTAATGGCACCAGCTTTAACAAGCTTTTCCAAAACATTAAGAATAATATTCTCCTATGGAAGTGTACTTTCGTTGTTCTTTTCTGAAATGGAAAGCTTGGATAGGAGAGAGATTAGAAGGGGTTTTGGCTGGGTTTGATTGATGAGGGGGTCCAGCCTTGAGAATTACAGCATTGGCAGATCCTTTGAGTTTTGAATAGTTGTTTTGGGGTTTCAAAGATGAAGAAGCATCATTTGAATTGAATGTGATGTTCTTGTTACGAATTTGAATCTTCTTTTCTTCGATAGCACGAATTTCTAATTTTCACGTGTCATGGTGAATGCCTCGTCAAAAGTGTGAAAGGTTTGTACCTGTAGGGTTAGTGAGATGTGTCTAGCACAAGCCTGAGTAAATAACTCTATGAGTTTAGTTTGAGGTAATTGAAATGTGAGCTGGTTAATTAGGCTACACCAGTGAGCGACGAAGTAAGCGATAGACTCATCGTCATATTGACGTGTGGAATAAAGATCAGTCATTGTAACCTTCTTAACAATGTTGATGGAGAAGTGATCTAAGAAGGCTTAGGCTACTTGATTAAACAAGTAGATGGAGTGTCTTGGTAGCCCACTTTACCAATCCAATGCAGGTCCTGTCAGGGACATTGCTAAAGTCCATCAGAAATAAAGTGTCATCATGGTCAATTAGGTAACACCCATGTTTAAAGGACCGCAAATGTTGTTTTGGGTCTTCTTTGCTATTGAAGCAGTTAAATTTTGGCATTTCCCAATGTATGGGGTATGGTCGAATAGGAATGGATGGTGAATAGGCTCATTACAAATTTCATCATAGGTGAGGGAATTGTGTGAGCTTGAAAACCGATGCTTCTAGTGTCTGCATCTTTTCCATCATTAACTTGATGAGGTCATTGGTAGGTTGTGGTGGAAGGGTTCCTCCTATGGCATAAGGGGGCTCGTATTGAACCTATGACGTGGGTGGAATTCCATTATATTGTGATGCCAAATAGGGAGGTTGAGAATAGGGTACCAACATAGAGGGTATGTATCCAGAATGGGTGACAGACGAGATAGGGGGTTGTTGATAGTATGTGTATGTAGGTGGGATGGTCATCATGACTCTAGTAGCGATTGGGGGTAGTGTTTGTGGGATGGAGAGGACAAGATTTTGGAATGGAGTAGGGGTCACCGACACCACAGGGAGGTTGTGTTACAATGGGTATTTGTGAGACAATGTGTGTGGACTGGGCTATGGCCTGAGTGGTTGATGAGGGGACAACATATACGACAGGCGCGAGTGATACTGCATATGTAGCGGTCATGGAGGGTATGGGTCCTAGCTGTGAAACTACTGAGGGTGAAGCTAGGTGAGGGTAACACCACATTATTAGGGGCTGATGTAGAAGTAGGAATAAGGGCATGAGAGATGGATATAGGCATGTCGTATATCAACTGACCTGAGGAGTCATTAGCATGCAATGGAAAGTGACTGGTAATACAACAACCCTTCATCGGTCAAAGGGGAACTAACACGGTAACCCAGAACTGTCATTGGTTACATAGGTATGACTTCGGTCAGAGCAAGTGGGAACTGAGCCGCGGTTAGGTCTAACCGGTGTCGGTTACCTGTGCAATGTGTTTTATTTTTAGTCGCGGGCTTTAAATATAGATTTTGTTTAAAAAAAATCTATTAGATGTAATTGCATAGCTAAGGAGCCCTAAGTTTATATATTTATATAAGCATGAAATTTAGGGTTCAGAAGAATGTCAAAAAGAGGGATCACATTAGATCCTCGATTCTTTGAGAATGAGAGGATGAAGACGAAGAAGAAGAAGAGGAAAAAGAAATAGGTTACATAAAGACAGAGACTCCATAGAGAGGAGCTGGACAGAAGGAAATAACAGGATATGTATTTCCTTTGTATATTTATTGTCTCATTGTATGGCTTGCATAGTATGCAAAGCGCATAGAGTTTCCTCTTGTAGATCCACATGTTTGTGAGATCTTGTATTATAGATCTATATAGATCTAGTCTTCTATTGTAGATCCATGAGCTCATATTGTATTGTTGATCCATGTAGATCTAGATATTATAGAGGTCTTGTTTACAGATTCACAATACAGTGAGAGCTTGGTGCATAGTGGTAGATGTAGGGTAGCTTCAGGTATGTGATATTTGGTTATGTTTGAGAGGTATGGTTGTAGTGCACTTAGGTAGATCTGTTAGAGATCTAGAGGAGACACAAGTGGTGGTATGAGGCACGGTTTAGTGTACTCACGCAGATCTGGTTAGAGATCTGGGAGGAAGATATACTCTTGTAGAGATACATGTACTCTTGTATAACAAGAGTTAGTTTGTAATATCTTGTTATATTATATATATGAGATATCTATTTTTTGGTGGACGTAGCCCACATTGGGTGAACCACGGTACATGCTTGTTATGTGTGTGTACTTTTGTGTGATTTGGATTATTCTAGTTTATGCTTCCACTGCTATAGATTTTGTGGACAGACTTGCTTAGGTCTATGTGTGCATGTTTTTTTTTTATTGAATCATGGCACTATTCCACTATCCCGTATTTCCCAACAGTCTTGGGTGAAAGAGTGGGAAAGGTAGAACTATAAGGCCATGGGATTCTGATCAAGGAGTTGTGTAAATTCTTTATTGCAGCAATGGTGGTAGGTAAGGTTGGATCTATGGGTAATAGGACGGAAGGCAATGAGGGACTAGGTGGGAGTGGTTGATGACTAGCGTGGAATATTGAGGGTGTTACTCTAGTTGTGATTCATCGCCATGTAAAAAAGTGCTGACCTGGTAAGACTGTATTCTGTAGATGACACAGAAAAGCAGTGGGAACAGAGAATAATGGGGTCCAAAAGGTGAATCTAGTCAATGTCTAGATTTGAAAATCAAACATTTTGACAACCGAAGACAATCAAGTTGACCGGTGATGGTTGAGGGAAAAATAATGATGGTTACAAAAACCGATACCAGTCACTGTGGAAGAAAACGCAGTCTCAAAGAATGAAATAGGAATGTTGGATGTGTATTAGGGAAACTGTGTATGATAGTAGGTATCAATAGGGAGAAATATGATGATGCCCTGAGGGCCAAAAACAGAAAAGAAAGCGTGATGAAGGCTATTCCAAGTAAAGTAACTAGAAAGCTAGAAGCTGACACCAGTTAGGGTTTAACCAACGATAGTCAGATGTGAACCAGCGACGGTCGTTGGACCGACGTTGGTAACTGTGAAATTAGAAAGAAATGAAGAAATTGGGTTTTGTGAATTAAATTAAGTGAAGAATCAAACTCAGAAACCTGAGAATGAGGAGATGGGGCCCTGACACACTCAGAAAAAGTCAGAATACTCAAACTACGATGGTGGAGTGTGCAAGGAAGAATCAAAATGGAGATTCGTAGTCTCACACCTCAAAACACAAGTCAAGAAAAATGCTAAGAAAAAGCATGATCCTAACAGTGATTTTCTTATGTTTTTTATCTTATGCTATTTAGAACTGATTGTGTGTATTTAGAACAGAATGTTTTGGTTAGGAAGGCATCCTATGAATAAGGATATCTAAAAGGAGAGGTTTCAAGTATGTTATGGCGGGGGCGGGCCGTCCTCTGAGATGATGACTCGATAGAGGCAATGAGCTAGGGAGTACCTACCAATCTGATCGTGTGATCACAGACAGATGTTCCCAGGTAAGATGTTGTTTAAGAAAGATGTGTATATTTTAATTTTCTGCAAGTTTGGTAAGACAGAAGAGAGAGAGAGAGAGAGAAAAATGTGCTTTCTATGATTCTTTGTGTCAACCATTAGCTGGGCATGACTTCTAGCATATAGGGTTGCCCTCATTTTAATGTGAGCTAAATGCATCAAATCATAATGTAATGCAACCAATTTTAATCCCAAATCAAAAGATTATGTTCGATGACACAAATGGTGAATAGGAGAGGGTATGCACTTTCACTAAATGCAAAAAGCAAGAAGACTGGTTCTTTTTAAATGCACCAAAAGAAAATGTATCCTTTACAGACAATTAGAAAGAAGAGAAGATTACCAAGGAAGAAGATTAATGTGTAAGCTTTTTGAAGGGAAACAAACACACAACATTTTCCTAGGAATGAAGAAAATGCAATAGAACCCCTGATGGGTCCCACTGGGCGTGCTAAAATGTTTCACCATTTTCTTTACATTTTGAATGACGAAACAGATAAGGGTAAGGGCCAAGGAGGAATACTTGTTTATGCTAGTCAGTTGATGGTTGTTGCATGCATTCTGAATTCTTGATCCAGTGCCAATTTTGAGAGCTTCCTTTTGGCTAGGAGGAACTACCTGTAATAGAAAACAAGACCACAAAAGAGAAGTTAAATGATGTATGATAGTGGATTGCCTAGCATATGCTAGTTCTGGGAAGTATGATACTTCCTATATGGCTATCAATCCACTGTTCAAAACAAATTAATGCTAGAAATAAGTAAATTCATGCCATAGTTGATATGATTTAGGTATCTCATTCAATCACAATAAGCAAATCTAATATAACAAGCTAGGCTATAGTCAAATCTGAAGGGCTAGTAGGTGTCAGGGTATTGGAACTGGTCAAGGTCAGGTTCTAGGTTGTTTGGGTCACTTGGTAGAAGGTAGGTTAGCTATGTTATTGGAAAAGGTGTAAAACACAGAGACCGACGTCGGTCGGGTATAACCGATGACGGTTTAGAAGGGACCGACGAAGGTCATGGATAACTGGCGACGGTAAGGTCAGGTGAAAGGAATTTGATAAGATCTGATTGTGGGGATTGAAATGGAGCTAAAAAGAGATGGAAGGGTGGATGCGGAGGTCTGTAAAGGTCTCATGTATACTCAAAGGGGTATGGGAGGTGAAAATGGTGATTTGGTGGTGTGGGTAGAGGAATGGCTAAGTCTACAAGTACGTATTAAGATTGGAAAAGAACATGCAAAGTATTAACTAATAACAGAAGTAACAAGACTATTATACTGAAATAGACTATGCTAGTAAAAAGGTATACTTACTGTGGTACTTACTTGATGGCTGAATGGTGATGGCAGTTGATTAGAAGAATGGTGTTTGGTGCCACAATAGTGCTCCCTGGAATGCTTCTGTGGATGCAATACCTTTGGATCTATGTCCTAGTGTTGGCTATGGATGTCTTGGTGCATGAAAAGATGTTGGTTCTCTTTGCATGTAGCTCTCTTCTTGTTCTCTTGCCCTTAGAATGTGCCAACCCCAAAACAAGGTTTTTTGGGTGAATAAATGGTAACCAATGACGGTTTCGGGTTGACCGGCGTCGGTTAAGGTGGGATCCCCTAGGTTTCCTAAAATGGGCAGATATTTTTGATTTCTTGGACCCAGTTAGTTTATTCTCATGGATTAGAATGGAAGCTTCTCTTCTAATGGGTGGGAATGTGGTTAGAGAGATTTTAGGGATTGATTTTAGGGTTATACCAAATCTTAGTTCATTAAGGCAAGTAAGACTTAGTTATTGTTAGTTATGGAAACATGCCAAGAATAGGTCTAGGGTGAGGTGGCTGGATGAGGTGTCTAGGTGAGGTGGTGGGGTAGAAATTAAGATAATTAGATAATAAATATTGTGATGATATATATTAATTCAATTAAATTAATTAAATTAATAGTGGTGTGGGGTGGAAGGGTCCTTGGTTAGGTGTGTATGTTTGATCCAGTTATTTGACTATGGACTCAGGGGAGTGTGACCCAATTTTGGTGTCTACACCTAGGTTTTCTACATCCCTTCAAACTAATGAATAAAAGATAAACATGAGGTGAAAATATTTTGTGAGAAAATGATATTTTTATATCTTAGTGTTACCCCCATGACAGTGCATGGTCTTTGCACTTCAAAATAAGTCAATCATAAGACCTAGATTAAGAAGTTATCAATGGATGAAATATTGAAATATATATACTAGCGATTGGAATAGTTCCTTAGAAGACATTTTTAAATGCATAAAGTGAATTTCATTTTTCATTTATAATATGTGGTTTAAAATTGGGTTGTCCAATGATGCCTATAGGCATATAATTTTTCCCTTTATCAATAATCATCAAATACACTAACCTTATATTCTCGTCACTTCATTCTCCTAAGATAATGCTTCTCATATTTAAATGATCTTTGTCTTATGTATTTTTTACATCTCCAACTCCTAAAAATCATTATTCATTTAAATATTTATAACTCATTCACCAATTACGAAGAAAGTTATATTTTTACTCATTCTTAATCGATGTTCTCACAAGCAAATAGATAAATCATACCAATGAAAGGAATTCATTGTCATACTATGCCAAGTATAGTGTCTTTCTTGTAATAACATAGGGGGGGTGAGTTCTATACAAATTTAAATCCTTATAATCACCTTCTAATTTCCCTCATTAATGGTCTCCATAAATTCAAGAACTTGAATCATCAATTGTCATCATGAAATAACAAAATAACACAAAACTTTTACCCAGTTTTGCCTACATGACTAAGAGAATTTACGTCATAAATATATTGAGTTATAATTGGAATTAGAATCTAAAAGTTTTAGGACTTGGGCATCTATATGTGATAGGAATTCCCTAAAACATTTAGACAATTTTGTTGCATAAAACAAAAGTTACATATATTTTATCATTCATTCATTTCATCAAACAATTAGCATGTGTTCTCAGTTCATAATAGAAAATAATTCATAATTTAAAAAATAATCAGATTCAATATAAACTGTTAATTTTTTTTTTTGGAGAACATCCATGTGTACCTACAGTCCAAATTTCTAATCATTTCAAATGCATATGTGAAAATTATCATCATTGTCCCAAACTCCTATTTTAAGGTTCCAAAGGGCCAAGAAGGTACTAGTTTGATCTAATTTTCTTAGATTCCAATCTCTTAAGCCTTCACTATCAAACCATGAAGCTCTTATCAATTCTAAACCACCTCTACCAACACTCTAGGATCAATGAAACACAAGCAATCATGATATATCTTAAAATACTTTCTCATAACTTTGTTTGCATACATAATTACAGTTAGCTATAATATATATCCTCTCTTGGAATTTGAGCTTCACGAATAACTATAGGATCAATAAGTCATCAGACATCAAATAATACAACCTTATTATCTTCAAATTAATCACACATAATTATTTCTTGAGAATTCTACAAGGAAATAATGAAATACATAGTCAAAATCAGTCCTTTTTCCTCAACCTTGCAATCATTCATGGAATTGGTTACATCATCTGTATTCCTCCTCCTACAGTCCATATTGTTTCTTGATCCAACCTCCCTCTGGCCCAAATGGAAGGATCTTCACTAATCATAAAAATTGAAAAATTGGACTCCCCAACTATTTCCTAAAAATATGCAACAATATCTCTATTCTTAACAACATATTAAACTAGACAAGTATATTTCGAACAACCTATGACTCATACTCATCACATTGTTTCTTGATATTATGACTTATTTATCCTTACTTGACTATAAAAACCTCATATTCCTCCCTTTTACCACATTTACATACTAGTTTTACCTTCTCAACAAAGATTACATACACTTACCTAATTTGAATACAAAGAATGGAGGGAAATGAATCTAAAGTATTATAAGATAATATGACTAAAACATCTAGCAACTGTAGATGCTCCTACATCATACTTCCACCCTAAACTTAAAACATCCTTGAGAAATATATTCTTCCTTTTTTCCAATTGTTTTGTCTCTTTGTACTCATCTTCCTTCTGTGTACTGCTGATTTCCTTTCTTTCCTTGTTTGATTTAATTGTTCTTCTTGATATGTTTGATTTTCTTGTCCTTCTTTTTTCTCTATCCACCCTTCCTCCAACCTGAACTCTTGATTACATTCTCTTTCATTAGATTGTTCTTTCTCATTTCTTCTTTTCATTTCTTAATTTTCTTCCATCATTATTCTTCCTTCTTCACCTATACCTGCAACACTAAAAACAATCATTAGGCTTAAAAAAATGACACTTGAGTGTCTCTTCCATTTGTTTCACCATGTCCTTCTTCTCCTCTTCATTTGTAGCTTTTTCATATGCACTTTTCATTTTTTCCATGTAATGGAAATCATCAAGTTTGATGTCTAACTTATTTTTACATTCCAAGAATCCATATGATTCTTTGACTATACTCTCATTTTTCTCTTTTTACTGGTTGTCCTTGTATTTATTATGCATATGAATTTCTCCACTTGAGTAAACTTCATGTGATTTTATTGGAATTTCTTGTAGTTCGTGTTGACTTATCCTCTTATTGTAACTTATTTCTCCATTGTATTAGACTTGCTAATTCATTTTGGTTGTGATTGAATGTCATTTCAACTTCATGAAAACTTGCATAACTTATCTTTGTCTGACTTTCTTCACATTCTTGACTGATTTATTATTCTTTCACCTTTGCTTCTACCTTATCTCTACTTATAGAGCTGATTCTTATGTGTTCTCTACCTCGTAGACTAAAATAATTATTCCACCATCTTATATACTTCTCAAGAACATACTCAATTTCATGCTTGCTTCTTACCAACTCTGCTTCTTGACTAGTTAAGGCATCTTTTAAATATGATTTTTACCTCTTGTCCTTTCCTTTCATCATTCTTACATATACATCAATTTCAAACCAATTTATCTTCATAAAAAAGTAATATGGAGTGCTTACCTTCATCTCACCATGTTCACCCAATCATCAAACTTGTCTTGTCTTCTGCATATCTTTGTTTCATTTGAGATTATTTCTTCCATTCAATGCCAATACTTCTCACTATTTTATTCATGTCATTATTACGTAACATACTATGCTAAGACACCCTTAGAGTGCTACAAATCTCTTTTTTAATTGTAATTATTATTTTATCACATGCACACATAGCTTGTTTAAGAAATTGAATTTTAGCCTCTAGGTTTACCTCCTCTAGTTCTTATGAGCTTACCTCTTGTCTTATTGTCAATCTCATGCTCCCTTAATATTGATATTCATGTCCTTGTACTGTCAAACCAGCCACCCTCTTGACTGAAATCTGTCTATTCTCTTCATGTCCATGCATACTTGGACTAGTACCTTGAATTCCATGCCTTGGTCCTTGTTTTCTTATCATTTTTACACTTGTTGTGGTCTTGATTTGATATTTTTGGAATTTTTAAACACATTCTTGAGGTGATTCACACCCATTGAATTCCTTCATGAGCATTACTTTCCTCTTTTCTTTGTCACTTTCACTCATTCTTCCTTTTTGTGTGCCCTCACTTTAAGCATTGTTCCTTATACCTGCATATACACACTTATAGAGCTTATTAGTTTCAACAATTAGAGTTTTCATATCCTCCTTAGATGCACTTAGAACCCTTTAGTCTTCCACATAGCCTACATTCTTCATAAATTTTTCAAAAAAACTTGTTTCTTCATCACTATGTCTTGGTTTCTCTTGCCATTTTTCCAAATTGTTGGTATCATACCTAGATTTTATCATCTCCTTACATCTTTCACCAGCTTAATATTTCTTCATTAGACCATCATCTAGGCCTATATGTACATTTTCTTGTACTATCTCATGCTTCTTCATCTCTAGATCATGTTTCTCATGACCCTGCATAAGGTCTTCTAGGACCAAACTCCATGTTCTCTCTTCCTCATCACTACATTATTGTAGTTTGTTGTTGTCACACTCATTTTTGTGACTCTCCTTACCTTCTTGGTTACCTTTATTTCTCCTAAATAACTTCATGTTCTTTCTTAGCCTCTCTTGGGATTGTTCTCTCTCTTTCATTTGTATTTATTGATCTATCTCTATGGATTCTAACTGTTGCACCTTCTTGGAAACACTTGTCTCGCTTTCTCTTTCCAAGGACTCACTCATCATTTCCTCTTTATTCATAAACACTTGAACCTGATTCTTATCTTTCTCTACAAACTCCTTGAATCCAAACACCATACTCCTTTTCTCATTCCCTACATGTTGATTTGTTAAAGGTAACAATACATGTTCTTGTCCATCTTTCATTAGAAAAAATTTATTCATTCTCTCATTATACACTAGTCTTCTATATATTGTCCATGGTTTTCCTAACATTAGATGACACACATCCATAGGCATCGCATCACACAATACTTCATACCTAAGACTACCAATTTGAAATGGCACCATGCATTTCTAATTAACAAGAATTTGATGATCTTTCTTAACCCAAGCTACTCTATAAGGTGTAGGATGAACTAACCTTCTCAATCCCAACTTACTAACCATTTCTTCTTAGACAATATTATCAGTTCTACCATTATCAATGATGACATTACAACACTTTCCTTTTGTTTTGCATCTGGTCCTGAAAAGGCTTCTTCTGGATACTAGTTCTGGATCTTTAGTTTTGTGTTGTAGAAGAAATCTCCTTACCAATAATGACTCCCTATACCTTTGACCATTATCTTCATAAGTCATTCTCTCCATGTCTAGACATATTTCCTCTAATCTTGTCATTATTGATCCTAGATCACTGATCTCATGCTCTATACTTCTATGAGCATTCACCATGTCACTCATCTTATTCATCACTTCTCCCTTGATCAAATCCATAATATCCTATAGGTATGGCTTCTCCACCTTCACCATATTGTCAAATATCAACTCTAAAACTTATCAATCAATTTCAAATGTTACATACCTCTGAAATCTATCTTCTTCTCACATAACCTCTGCTTCCATATTGAAACTCCATAAGCTCTTCAACAATCCACCTACAATAAACACTTAAGTAGGCCTTAAAAGTAATATTAGATCACCTCTTAAGGATATTGTCATCTCTGACACCAAGAATTTATGCCTATAGGCATAAAATTCTTCCCTTTATCAATAAAAATTATCATCAAATGCACTAACCATGTATTCTTGTCAATTCATGCTCCTAAGACAATGTTTATCATCTTTAAATGATCTTTGTCTTTTGTATTCTATACATATCTAAATCTTAAAAATCATTCTTCATTTAAACATTCATAACTCATTCACCAATTACCAATAAATTCATATTTTTACTCATTCTTAATCAATGTTCTCACAAGCAAATAGCTAGATCATACCAATGAAAGGAATTCACTGTCATACTATGCCAAGTATAGTGGATTTCTTGTAATAGAAGAGGGGAGTGAGTTCTATACAAATTTAAATCCTTATAATCACCTTATAATTTCCTCATTAATGGTCTCCATAAATTCAAGAACTTGAAGAATTAATTGTCATCATGAAATAATAAAATAACACAAAATTTGTACCAAGTTTTTCCTACACAACTTAGATAATTTCTGTCATAAATATATTGAGTTATACTTGTAATTAGAAGCTACAATTTTGAGGACTTGGGAGTCTATATGTGATAGGAATTCCCTAAAACATTTATAAAATTTTTTTACATAAAACAAAAGTTACATTGATTTTATCATTCATTCATTTTTCAAACAATTGATGTGCATTCTCAGTCCATAACAGAAAATAATCCATAATTTAAAACTACTCAGATTCAATATAAAATGTTAGAAAAACTTCTGGAGAATATCCATGTGTACCTAGAGTCCAAATTTCAGAGCATTTCAAATTCATATGTGAAAATTATCATCGTTGTCCCAAAATCCTATTTTAAGGTTTCAAAGGGCCGAGAAGGTACTAGTTTGATCTAATTTTCTTAGATTCCAATATCTTAAGCCTTCAATATCAAACTATGAATCTCTTATCAAGTCTAAACCACCTCTACCAACACTCCAGGATCCATGAACCACAAGCACTCATGATATATATATCCTAAAATATATTTCTCACAACTCTGTTTGCATGCACAGTTACAGTTAGCTATAATATCTATCCTCTCTTGGCATTTGAGATTCATGAATAACTCTAGGATCAATAATTCATCAGACATCAAACAAGAAAACCTTATTATCTATAAATCAATCACACACAATTATTTCTTGAAAATTCTACAAGGAAATCATGAAATACAGAGTCAAAATCAGTCATTTTCCCTCAACCATGCAATCATTCATTTTCATTCATGGACTCGGTTACATCCTCCTTATTCATCCTCCTACAGTCCATATTATTTCCTGATCCAACCTCCCTCTAGACCGAATGGAACGAAGATTCACTAATCATAAAAATTACAAACTTGGACTCCCCAACTATTTCCTATAAACATGCAACAAGATTTGTATTCTTAACAACATACTAAACTAGACAAGTATATTCCTAACAACCTATGACTCGTACTTATCACATCATTGCTTGATATTATGAATTATTTAGCCTTACTTGACTATAAAAACCTCATATTCCTATCTTTTACCACATTTACATACTAGTTTTACCTTCTCAACATAGATTACACACACTTAGCCAATTTGAATACAAATAATGGAGGGAAATGAATCTAAAGTACTATAAGACAATACAATTGAAACATCTAGCTACTATAGATGCTCCTACATCACCTAATAAAAATAAAATGATTTTTTATGTGGGAAAATGCTCCCTGGGATCTTGAATCCCTAAGAGGGAAATGAGTTCTATATGACTCATATTTATTTTAAAACGATTCCAACAAGTGACTAAGGTTTACAATGTAAATGTAATAAGAATAAAAGTAAATAGGTTGAATTTTGGTAACAAAATCCCAACTAATAATTGAATCGTGAAAAATATTTGTATAAACGAATAGAAATAATGAGGAGTACTTTTTTTATTAGGGGTAAATAGTTTTGAAGGGACTATACCCTGATACAAAAATCTCTCAAGCCAGATAAAGCATCAAAAAGTTTTCAATAGTTTTGAAGGGACTATACCCTATTATAAGAAGGCTTAGAAGCCAGATAGTACACTAAAAACATCAAAAAAGGATCAGAATCCAGGATATACATGAGTACCAACTATATTTTAAACCAAAATTATAAAGAGGGAACCAAAAAGTATAAAATATGTAACAAAGCAGCATGAAAACAACAACCAAACAACATAAAAACTGGAAACTGGAAGCAAGAATAGTCCTCTTTAGTTGACTGCTTTATCAATTTTTATCTTTATCTTCTGCAGAGAGGTGAATAATGCCAGGGAAGTGACATGGGAGGGATCCTTTTTATCCATCTATGAGAGAACCAAGTCTCTTGTTGAATCTAACTCCCAGATTATGACAGGAATGTCACTGAGCATACAAACACTTTTAACATATTGCTCCATGAAATTGTAAACTTCTTTGAGCACAGAAATGGTACAATCATGCCTTCCTTTTGCATTACCCAGTCTATTTTCCATAGAGTTGAAATTCTTGTAGATTTGTAGAGTCTACTCATTGTCCTTGTCGGGGTCATTATGCATCTTTCTTTTTCCATCTCTCTTACAAATTTGTTTGAGCTTTTCTTTTAGGTCTCTAACTTCCTTTTCCAACTTTTCAATTATGTTGAGAATCCCTTCCTCCCTACCCTTGGCATAAGTATATGTAGGGTTGCTAATATGTAGCAGATTTTTCATTGATTCAAGATCTTTGTTGCTTCATGGAGTACCCTTTGGGAGGGGAAGGTTTGATTAATGGGGTAGAGGGGATTTTTAGTTCTAATTTTTCTTCACTTAGAAGTGGTGGTGGTGGTGGAATGAATTCAGTGTGAGGGGGGACATGGGTAGCTAGGATTGAGTGGTGTTGGAAAAGACAATGACGATGAAGCAACATGATTAGTCCTTAATGAAGGGGGGTGGGATGAGTGTGGTTTTGAAATTCAAGAATAGGGTGCTCCAAGGAGTTTAAGAGGTAGTGTAGAAAGATAACATGAAAATTCCTTCTGAAGTGATTTAGGAAAACCAAATGTTTATTAGGAATCGTGACATATATGCCCTCCAAAGTGACATACCTGACAATCATCCTTATTATTTCATTTAAGGGTTCTGGGATGGAGGTTACTTTTATTCCTTCCCTAAAAAATTCCATATTTTCACCGTCTGGAAGGAATTTCTTGGCTTCAGCATTCTTGTTGACCCTTTTACTAAATAACCTAGCCCCTTCTAATCTCAGCCATGTGACCTCAATAATGAGTTCTTCAGTAATTTTAACACAAATCTCTCCATATTCAACTGTCCTTTGTTTCCACCTAACCACAAATTGAATAGAAATGTATTGATTGTGACCCTGCATTTTTTCCATGAGGTTAGAGACCCCACCCATTTGCAAATAAGTCCATAAAATCACATCATCCTTTCAAGCCGGGTCAAAAATGGGTTTTGTTTTACATGGAGGTCCACCCATTTTACTGTTGTTATTTCTTCGATTTCCAACTGCAATGTTTCTTCCCCAAAACCACTTTTTAAAGACACCTTTGCATACCCAAAAAGTTTGTGAAGTGTGAGTGAAATTAATTACCCTGCATGTGAAGAAGATAATTACTCTCAAAGCATCGGATTTCTCCTTAATGATGATTTTTCATATCATATGTATCCTTGATGATGTCATTATGTACCTTACTAGGGAGAATATCATCACTAATTCAATTTTGCATATTATTACTAACACCATAGTTAGCAAGACTATCTACCACTTTGTTTCCCTCACGATAGGAATGGATGATTTGGTAATTTGCAAAGGATTTACAAATCTCAATAGATTCATAAATTAAATCCCTAATAGTCCAACTAGGGGGTTGTACCTGATTTAGGAGGTTTATTTTGTTCAAAGAGTATCCTTCAATTATAATATTGGATATATTGCAATCCCTAACAAGCCTAATCCCCCATAATGTTGTCAGGGATTCAAAATAGTGATTTGTTTGGTGGCCCATTTTTCCTGATAAAAGTAGCAACAAGATAGCCTCTGTGATCTCTTATCACCCCACCTCCTCCTGATGCCCCAGGATTTCCTTTGGAAGCTCCATCAAAGTTCAACTTGAACCAAAATGTGGGTGGCTGAATCCAATGAACTTTTGATCTGTCAATGCTATTTTGGTCATTTTTCTGTATATTTCCTACATCAATCTTCCAAGCAACAAGAATATGTTCTTCTTCCTTGGGGTATGGTCTATTTTTAGGGGGCCTAAATCTTTCAATGTTATCCTTGATAACAATAACAATTTCTTTGAAAATCTTATTACAAACTTGTCTGTTATTTCTAAAATTATATCATTTTTGGTTTTCCACAATCTCCATATGGTATGAGGTAGGACCAAATTCCATAATATTCTTATCATGCAATGTTTATATGGTGGATCCCATTGTTCCCAGGTCTGCAAAAAGGTATTAGGAAGAATCCAATACAAATTGAAATTTGCAAAGATAATACTCCATACCTTTGAAGCATATTCACAATGCAAGAAAAGATGTTTGATGTCTTCAACCTCTTTTTTTCACATGCAACATTTTTTGGGCATAATGAAACCATTTTTTATTAGATTATCATTAGTAAGAATCTTACCTTTTAAAATAAGCCACATAAAGAAGTTGACTTTTGGGGTTAACTCAGGCATCCAGATTTGACTCTAGTTTATATCTCATTGATTAATATCAAAAAAATCATTATATCCCAATTTGACATTATAGTCCCCATCAAAAGAATCAACCCAAAGGATCTCATACTTGCTATCCTTTTGATTTAGAGGAATGAGAGAAAGTTTTTGTTGTAAAGAGGAGACATCAATTTGTAAATTTTCCCTTTCCACTTTGAGTTGTTTCCAATTTATCTTATTTCCATCCCATTCAATGTAATCTTTGAACTTATTTCCATATTTCTCATTTAAGTTGTCTTTGAGGGAGCCAAATTTATCAGTCATCTTGAAATCAGTCTAGTTGTCTTGCTAAAAATGTATATCCTGACCATTGCCAACTTTCCATCTACTTCCTTTGATAAGAATGTGCTTGATTTGAAGCAAGTTGTTCCAGAAAAAGGACCCAGTGGGAAGTTGTTGTTCAAAAAGGAACTGAGTTCACATTTTGTTGAGCCAAGTATTTTATCGTAATAAGTTCAGTCCAAGGTTATTTTTCCTTTAGAAGTCTCCAACCAAGTTTGGAAATTAAAGTAACATTCATCTTTCTGATATCCTTAATGTCTAGTCCCCCAATCTTATTTGGGATACAAACCTAATTCCAAGACTATTAAATGGTATCTAAATCTTTCCTCTGTCCCATGCCATAAAAGTTGTTTTTGAATTCTCTCAATACTTTCCACAATTTATGCGGGAATGTTGTACATTGACATGATATATATGGGCAGATTCTGAAGTGTACTTTTGATTAATAAAAATTTTCCAGCATTAGAAATAATAAGACCTTTCCATCCAGCTAATGTTTTATGAAATCTATCTAACAAGTCATTCCAAACAACATTAGATGCTTTATGGGTGCCCAAAGGTAACCCTAAATAAATAGTGGGTAAAGAGCTGATTTTACACCCCAAAATGAGTGCAATTATTTTTTTTCTATCATTAGAAGTATTGAAAAAATACACCAAGGTTTTTTCAAAGTTGAACTTCTTACCAAAATTCACTTCATAGAATCTGAGAATAGTCTTGATAGCTTTTTCCTCAAGAATAGAAGCCATCAGAAGCAAGATAGCGTCGTCAGCAAATTTTTGATGTGAAATTTGTCTGATTGGTGGAAGTAGGTTTGAAATCTTTTAACATCCCATTATTCACATATTTAGTTATATATATACTTAGACTATTAGCCATAATTATAAAATGTAAGGGGGGTATAAGATCCCCTTATCTTATACCCCTATTGCTGGAAAAGAAACCCACGAGAGTACCATTAAGGACCACAAAAAATCTAGAAGTGGTGATGTATGCCTGAATGATTTTTTTAAATTTTCTCTGAAACCCAAATTTTGATACAGACCTTATCTAAAAAATTCTAAGCCACTATATCAAAGGCCCATGTCCAATTTTATTTTACTTTTTTTACTTGTATCCATGGAATGAATGGTTTCATAAACCATGATTACCCCATCTTGAATGATTCTTCCTTTTATGAAGCCACTTTGTTGTTTAGAGATAAGATCAACAAGCAAATGTTGTAATCTAGAAGCAATAATTTTGGTAAAATATTTGTAAACAACATTTACTAGGTTGATGGGTATGAAAACCTTGAATTATTTAGCATCCAATTTCTTTGGGGCTAGTTTAATGTGAGTATTGTTTAGTTCCTTTATTAGATTTCCTGTTCTATAGAATTCATTTACATCTTTCAACAGATAGCATATATTTTTTGAAAGAAATTAGCATAAAAACCATTCGGTCCTGGTGCCTTGTCTCCTTCAAGCATAAAAAATGTCTTTTTCATCTCTTCCATGGAAACAAGTTTTGTAAGAATTGTAAATCTCTCATTTTGGATAACATTATTTGGGATGGAATCCAAAAGGAAAGAAGTTGCTTTTTCATTATAGGTATTACTTTCCATTGATAAATTCTGATAAAATTGTAGAGCTTCTACTTTTATGTCATTTTGATCCTTGGTAATAGTAAAATTTCCTTTGGATACTTTAGTGATTCAATTATAGGCCCTATGCTTAAGGGTGGTCATGTGAAAAAACATTGTGTTCTTATCCCCATCTTTCAGCCATAGAACCTGGGATTTCATTCTCCAAAAGGTTTCCTCTCTATTGTTGATGTTGTGCAAATCAAAAATAATTATTTTTCTATTTTTTGATCTTCATAATTCATACCTTTGACTAAGATTTTCAATTCAAGCACTTGTAGTTGATGTTTTAGCTCTTTTTTTTGTTCAAAAATATTGTCAAAAACTTCTTTGTTCCAGGTTCTAACTTGTTGCTTTACATTTTTCAATTTCTAGACTAACCTGAATTATATTATACCTTCTCCATCCCAATTCCACTAATCTTTGATTCTATCCATGATGTCTTCATGCTCCAGCAACATTTTTTTGAATTTGAAAGAGCTATGCAATAGCTTGGTCTAGTTGTAAAGATTTAGGGAAATAGGATTATGATCTCAGCCAATCCTAGGTAACTAAGAGAGGTGGAAATTATGACTCAAAATCCAATTACCAGAGATGAGAGCCTTGTCTAATCTTACCTTGATCAAATTCTCACCACCTTTTCTATTAGACCAAGTGAATTAGTTTCCATGAATCTCAATATCCATGAGATTAAGAGAGGACACAAAATCATCAAATTCACCCATACTAAATGAGAAATCAGATTTACCCCCATATTCTTCACCTGGGTTTAAAGCGGTGTTAAAATCACCCATAACCAGCTAATTATAATCCTTAAAACTACTTCTAAAGAGTTTTAACTCTTCCCATAATTTTATTTTGTCAGCAACAATGTTGGGAGCATAAATTTTTGAGAGGATCCAAATTGTGTCATTTTTAAAAGCATGAAATTTAATAGATAAATTATTATGAGAAGTGAAAATCACATTACGATTGAGATAATTGTTGTCCCAAAACATTGTTATGCCTCCTGAAGCGCCTTGTGAATCAATAGCAGAAAAAATCAAAATTCTCCCAAAAATTACTTTTACATTCCTTTAAAGTTTCAATATTCATTTTAGTTTCTTGAACTAAAATAATCTTAGGTCTGTTGGATCTTCTAAGAACTTTTAGAATCCTTTTTTTAGGGCCTCCATTTAGGCCTTTGAAATTCCAAGATATAATCTTCATCTAAACAAATTTGGGGATGTAGTTACCAGATGGCCCAATTGACTTTGAGTTCCATCTGCAATCTCTTTCTCAATCTCTTTCTTTCTTAGTTAATTTTTGTAAGGTCTACCTTTCTAATAATTACTTCCAGTAACTGCCACCATTTTAGCAGATGATCTAGTGATCCTTGATGTAAAGGCTTCCCAATTCCCATTTTTCTCTTTTCATCACTATATAGAAGTTAAAAAATCTCTTCAAACCCTTTCATTATCCTTTTTTAACTTCAATGCAGCCATTATTCAAATCATTTTCACATTCAGTGAGTATCTTTAATGGATCTGGGGTAATGTCCCCTTCCTCTTTTCCATAGGCTGAATCCTTCTGCTCTAAATTTACTAGTTGGATGTTAAATGAAATCTTTTCAATCACAAGAGATCGAGGGGGATTTTCCACATTCATTAACCCATCCAGTTCCTTGTAATATTCACCTTCCTCTAGGTATTCTAATATGGATTCTAATAAGTCCTCAGTTTCAGATTGAGACTTTGAATCTTACCCTTATGATGCTGATAAGATGTTTTTTTATGTATGTTCCTTATGTTGATCGTGCAAAGAAGTAGTCTGTTGATCAACATTTAAGTCCTCCATCCTGTCATGATCAGAAACTATCAAGTTGATTGAAACCCTTTCGTTATCTTCATCCACTTCTATGTTTATGTTTACAGGAATTTGAAGATCCAAATATTTGATCTTGTCTTTTTCCTTCATCTCATCTCCTCCTTTTTTAACTGAGGGAGTTTTTGGTCTCCAAATCTTCCTACAAAGCAGAGGTTGTCTTATAGGGGTCTTAAATCCTTTTTTTTCCTTTTATGTTTTAGGTCTGACAGATTAGAGATATTTTTATCTATCCCCTTATCATTTTGATTATGTATTGGAAGATTCTTTTCTTAAGCTATGTTTTTCCCTTCCTTTTTTCCTCCTTGAGATATTTTTTCCACTGAAACCTCTAATCCAATTGTTATTTCTTTATCCTCACACTTCTTTTCCTTCTCCCTTAAAGAATCTCCAGATCTCTCACTCTTTTGCTTCTTTTCCATAGGACATTTCCTAGTGAAATGTCCTAAATAATGGCATTTTTTACTTCTAAATTGGAAAGTTTCATATTCTATCACTTGTTTCCATGTACCAAACTTCAATTGAAGGATGATGTGATCAGGAAGTTCTTTCTCCATTTTAGAAGAGATGCAAAATCTAGCAAAGGCTAGTCTAGATTTATTTTTAATAGGCCCATCTAATCCAATTGGAGATCTGATTGATTTTTCAATATGGAGAAAGATCTCATCATCCCAAAAATGTAGGGGTAGTCCTAGTAACCTACACGAAATAGGAATAGTGTGAATATTTTAAGTATTAGGGTTAAAACCTAAGTACCATATTTTTATTAAAATCCCCATATTTTCTATACATTAGCATCCACCCAACAATATTACTTCTAGATTTTTATATTTATTGAATCTAGAAAGAAAAAAACCCTTTATACTTGGTTGTAATAACAAAATGTCCCTTTGGTTACCAGTGGTGCATGACCCACTTTCTGATGACATCAATATTGGGTCTAGCACCCAATAACTTATCAATAAGGGAAATATTTGTTTTCCCCATTGCACGATGCAGACATCCATCAAGCATATGTATGTGAGTCACACCCTCCTTGTCCTTTATGATTTTAAATAATGATTGGTTCTAAAAAGTTACAGGAGACTGTTAGCCTATATGTTTATTAGGAGGTACCTTAAAAATGTCCACCCAAGTGTTAGATTTGATACCAATACTTTTGTTGGTTTCAGTGTGTGAAGGTGGTGATATATCAGTCAATTTACCACAAGGAAACATAAATTCTGCAGCTAGTGTTGCGAAAACAATACTCTCAAAACCCTCACTCACTCTGCAGCCCTCCATATAATGAGGTGTACTAACTACATGAGTAAATTGTTTAATGAAATGATAAATATACAAATGTGAAATGAGAACATATGTATTTTTCACATTAAGGTCGTATGGTCAATTATTGAAAACAAGAAGTCTTTTACCACTATCAATTGGTGTATAAGAAGATGGTTTATCAACAAAAAAAGGTATTGTGTCCTTGTCTCTTATAAACAAGGTGGTCAACCTTACATTGTTTAATAACAATTAAATAGACTCATTCTCATATATGGACATAATTCTTGGGAACATGGATTCTCTATTTGGAAATGATTGTTGTATAAATCATATACACCTTAGATGATGTCAAAATGGTTAAAACACTTAACATGATTGTAATATAACTGAAACTAATGGAGTGTATCCTTGGTAACCAAATATTGTTAATGAAAAGAAAAACTTTCAATTTTGAGACATGGGCATATGCTTTGTGCATGTAAATGGAGGTTTAATCAATGATGTTAAATGAAGAAACTTACAAAAGGGAAATGTGATCTGTTAAATTGTGGGTAAAGACCTTTATTCTTAGTCCCTCATGATTTCATTTATTTTATTATGTTGTGATCATTTGAGTGAATGTGTTACTATGATCATTTTCTCATTCGTGAGAAGGTGCGTACTTATGTACATTATATTTCATTTAGCCAATGCTTAATTCAAAAGGAGTAAATTTGTAGTAATATGTAAATCAATAAATATACGTATACATGATCGTTAAAGAATTTACTCTACCTATTCCTAGTGGTTATGATTATTTCTTTTGTTTCACTTTTTTGTAGCCAATGTGGAATTGTTTTATTGTCATTTTGATTGTGTGGGTGTATGAATGTATGAGGGTGGGGTACATCAGTGTTTATGGAGGGATAAGTTTGATTTTAAAGAAGGGAAGATTAAGGATTTTTTTTATTCATATGGAGGAACCAAAGATATTCATGGCTAGCCTTAGTGGATCAATAAGTGTTGTCTCAAGTGGAGGGATAAATTTTTTTTATTACATGTTTAATGGGAGGAACCAAAGGTTAACCAAGATTTCCTAGTGGAGTGGCAAGTGGTAATTGTAATTATTATCCCTCCCCTTTTCAAGTCTCAAAATAAGGCTTGATAATGTGTCTCATATTAATGACGAAATGTCATTTTCCCCACTCTCATTATTCTTAATAATCTTTATTACACTTTGCTTGTTCATTGGAGACTTTTCCATTTATTTGATGGTGGTTGTATTTTGCATGCATGGGTATGTTTATGTATGTGTGTATTTTTGGGACTTGTATTGCCATAGTGGAGGGATAACTGTTATTATGGTGTATAGGTTTGTTTATTTTTTAGAGGAAACAAAGGTTGGAGAGACTAGCCTTAATGGAGGGATAAGGGTGTTTTCATGTGTAGTTGCATGACTATTTGGATGAACCAGGGGCTATTCTTCCTTCCTTAATGGAGGGATAAGTGGAAGTGGTGGAATCATTTTCCCCTTTGGAAAACTATTGGATAGCTTGGTTGTATTATACATTTCCTTTCTTTTGTTTTGTTGACATCACATTCTCCTTATTTTGGAGATGCATGCGAAGTGATTCATGTCATGTTTTGGTTCTGGAATTTTGTTTCCATTATGTGGGCCTAAGTATTGTTGTTGATGGATAAGAAAAAAATATCTTATGCTTTTGGCCCATTTTTTGGGTTCTGTTCTAGTGTGGCAATTATAGTTTTGTGGATAGATAGAGGGCACACCTTTTTGAGGGAAATTCACTTGTAATCGCCATAGGAAATTGTAGAGATAGGGACATGTCAAGAGGACATGACATTCCTTATTAGCTTGATGTATTTGTTGAATTTGATAACCATAAAACAAGACAAGTTAGATGGTTTTGTACCAATTGTATAGACAATGGATTTTACTTGGTAAGGTGGAAAAAAATACTTAATCCTTACCAGTATTTCATCATCTTAAAATTGTCTTACTATAAACTTAAATATATATTTTATTTTATTTTCTACTCAACCATATGCATGATTTTTAACCATTAAATAATTAATATTGCCAACAACTTATATGAACTAGCCTAAAAAGAAAAAAATCATGTCTAGCTGGTCGCAAAGGATTTGCATTCCAGTTGATTTTTTTTAAAAGGGAAATTCTTGGTCTCATGTGCACACTAGTATTTGATTATATTAAATTCATAAGACAACCTAAAAAACTATTTCAAGATAGGAATTCTTGGTTTCATGTGCACAATAATATTTAGATTATATTTAATTAATTACTATGTCATTATGAACTAATACAAAATATATATAAACAAAATGAAAATAGAAAATTCTCCACAACAAGAAAATATAGTATATCAAGAATGAATTTTGATAAAGAGTATAAGGGTCACAACAAGTTTGATAACCTTAAATATTATTAATAGAATATATGTCACATATATTAGAACTTAAAGAGACATTAACTCCTAACACAATGAACAAAAAAATGTTCCAAATGTTGAGGATGATAATTTAAATGTATCATGATACTTAATTTGAGGTAGCATAATTTAATTCCTATAATACCTTTATATAAAACTAATCCCAAATTTTGTATACTTATATATTAAGTGTTTAGTACATTAATATTAACCATTTTGAATATTCTACAACATAGATTTATGTAAGTACGGATATCAATAACAACTTTGAAATTGTTTTGTGTGTGTTGGAGTTTATATAGATAAGAAAAAAACTTAACATATGTTTTATCATAAGACATAAAGTTATCATTGTATTCATACCCATGGTTCCAACTATTGTAACTAAATGTAACATAATGGAAGTAAGTGGATCAATCAAATAACCCAATTGCAAAGATCCCAAATCCTAATTTTACCTTCTTTCCTGTAACTGCAGGAATAAGACATTTCACCTCAATAATTGAATAGGACATTACATTCAAGAAGATCAATTATTGGTACACCCTTAACATTAAACTCAATAAAGTGGATTATGTAGACACTCATACTAATATTAATAATAAAAGACATCACATATATATATATATATATATATATATATATATATATATATATATATATATATATATATATATATATATATATATATATATATATATATATTTTAAAGGCCCAAAATTTTATATCAAAAGAGAACAAAACTAGATTACATAACATGTTAGCGAGTGATAACAAGACTCATGAAAAACTAATACAAAAAAAATACAAATAGGCAACAAGGTCAAAGTATTGGGCCAAAACAAACCATGTGTTTTAGGTTAAACTAAACAGAATTATGATAACCACTTAATACAAGTTAAAATCACAATGAGAAGCATAAGGAAACAAAGAAAAATCCAACAAGGACTAAGATACCATCAAATATAAAGATACGTCTGAATGAAATGTATATTTTTTCCCTTTATTTACCTTTTAGTATGATTCCATTGAACAATATTGAAACCATGAATAAATATGTTAATATCTATTATATATTATCTTAACATTGATAATAAGTGAGGAAAAATAACAATAATGTGTTGTATGCCTCACAACTCTGGAGGCCTTGGGCTTATCCACATTCAACGCCAAGGGAAAGCTCTCTATGTTAAGTGGATAATCAGAAGCATCACTAGCCAAGAAGCTTGAAAATTTCCCATATTTCATGCCATTAATGAAGGTTCTCCTTATGGCCATCCTACATGGAAAGTCTTAGGGTTTTTCAATTTTTCTCATCACCATTGTGCCTGTCAAAATCGTTGGCACTTTTGTGCTTAAAAGTATCTAGAAAGCATGGGAATATGTTAAACCTTGGATTTTTATGGAAAGGGGATGGATTTTCGCAATGGGTTATCTCTTAACCATCAATCTCTCTGGTGGTCACCAATTTTTCAATCCCAAGATCAATGCTTAGCAGAGGTCTCGGGAATCTCTGCGCTCAAATTCTTCAAGCATAGAATTCATACCATCAATGACCTCTTCTGCAAAAACACGTAGTCCTAGCTATCTTGGCTAGATTTTAAAGCTTTGTTTCAATTTTCTAACCAAGATCAAGATACTTTCAATACTGTGATCAATTAAGTTCTTGATGACATGCTACATAAGATTTTTATGCACTCTTTTCACCCTTGGTGGACAGACTGGAAGTGGTATGCTGATACTCCTTTCTGTAACTATAAATCCAGAAAAGGATATCGATGGCTCTCACCCCATTTGAGCATGATAGATAAACTTAATACTCATTGGGGAATTCATGCCACTCTGTCTACTTGGGGGTAGATGGTTTGAGACTGTTTGGAATAAATGTGTGGAGACCAAAATTGATCACTTTCTTTAGTGTATTCTAAACCAAGGCCTTCCTATCGGGGCCCGTCTTGTTCAAATTGGGATTCCAACTCCCAAATTCCCCCTTCTGTGGGCATCTAGAAACATTTTTTCATGTCTTCTGGTTATATCCCAAAGCTCAAACTGCCTAGAACTGGACCCATACTTTTTTCTTTCCCTCACGGCCCCAACATTTCACTTAGTAACATATCCTTTTGGAAGAAAATCCCAAACTTATGCCTATGTTCACCCATATTTGGCATGTTTTCAAAGGGGAGATTTTATTTTGGATATGGAAAGAAAGAAATGTTTTTGTATTTGTTAATTTTGCAGTTGATCAATATTTCTCAATACATAATAAATCTATGGTGATCTCTAATGTGCTCCTATAGATCCAAGTCTAAGAAAACAAGGTGGCGCTAGAGGTGAACCACCTCCAAACTCTACTACAACACTGGGGGGAAGCCTCGTGCAACGTTTCTCGAGTGCCTCCATCTCCCACCATGTGATACTCACATTCAGTACTTGGAGACTGATGCAGCAGATCCCATGCATCCACCGCTCTCCAAGACCGATTCATAAACATAGTCATTCACCTATTGGCCTTCATGGTCAGGGATCACCATTGTACTCCTCATCTCTTCAGCAGGGTTGGGGGCTCACTACCTTGACATCATGGGTGGGGTTCTCCAACACATTCGTCAGCTCACCAACAGGGTCGGGGTTCTCCTACTGCCATCACTTCACACCAGACCGCTTGGCAACTATCGCCACCCTTGTCATCCTCTAGAAAATTCCTACGGCTCATCCTCACCATTCCTACGTGTGAGGAAGAAAACCCTAAGGAAGAGCTTGCTACTGGCTGGGAGATTCTAAACACTAGAAAAGATCTTCCTAGTTCAGGGTGGCTGGATGATAAGGATTTTCCCACCTTGGGCATGTTTGTAGTTGTTCTTGAATTTGCCTTTTTTTTTAGGAACAATGTTTTTTGTTTTGTTTTACTTTCCTAGGCTCGGCCTAGTTTGTTCGTGGTTTTAGGGCGTGCTCTCATACCACCCTCTTTTTGTTGAAAACTATCTTGTATCTTATTGCATTAATATAATATAATATATTTTTCATAAAAAAAAGATGTATTAAAATTATATTTTTGCACTCTTTGACGTGTTTTGGTACATAAGTATCCACCGGAAATGTATCTATAGTAAACAACTTTTAATTTAAGCAATTGCATAGTGAGTTAAGCCATGATAGAAAAAGAAGAAGAAAAATGTGCAGGGATACACCACCCCTTCACCTTGTAAGATAATCTAGTATTGATTCCATCTAAATTAATGGTGCTTTTTATTGGAAACCTAAATTTTTGATATATCAACTTTTGGTGTAACTACAATTGAACTCCAAAATGAAGAGTTAATTACAGCCAAGAATACAAGGAATGATTTACCCTTTGTCAATAAATGCCTGGAGCAGCTTAAACTTGTTCCCAAGTTATTTAAGGGGTATTAAATTCTTCATTTTTGTCTTGGTATTTTGAAAATATCAGCTAGATCTACTCAAAATTATGGTTTATTTGGCAGGCTAAATGAGAAATCCATTGATTTGATGGTTAAGTTTGGAAAAAGAGCGGGTGGCATTAGGAGAAAGTCTTTTTGTGGGCCAAACATCTGAAAAGTTAAGCATGTATTTGCAAAAATGTGGAATGGTGAGTGCAGAGAACATTTACCTCCTCTTAATCAGAGAATATTTGAGACATTCGTAAACATGTCAACTGTATTTGTAATGGATGGTTTAGGATGTTAGGTTGCCTTCTATGTCTCCTCAAGTTGGAGATTTTTTTTTGTTTTTGAGGATGTTTTGAGTGTTTAGACCATCACCTTCCATGTAAATTTTCTATGGTTGGTTCAGATGTTGTGCGATGCTTAGGGTGAGAGATGGTGGAATATACACCATATGGGGAGCCTGGAAGTGTTCATGCGCATGGGTTTCTCCTATACCAACAACAACAACCATTTCCTAGTAATGTCTACAATAGGATTCATAGGGAAGGCTTTGAACCAAAATATTTTATCAAATCTATGGGAGTGGAGCATTCGGATCATGTTCTAGCTTTCTACTACCAAACTCAGTAGAATTTAAGATTTTTTTTAATGTGTGATGAAGAAGAAAAGTAACATATACAAAGAAATTGTTTATTTATTTTTTTATGAAAAGGATCTTATATTATATTAATTCAATACGATACAAGATAACTTTCAACAAAAAAAGTGGATGGTATGAGAGGGATGACTATAAACAACATGCACAAATGTGTGAGCCCTACATTCTGCACCAAAAGGGAAACCTAATTTGCAAAGGGTTTTTGTTTATTAATTATATGATTGGTCCATTCTGTAGGCCCCACCACATTTCTATGTGGTGGATAAGGATTTTCATATGAGAGCATGCCCCAAAATCACAAACAAAGCTAGGAAGATCCTAGAGAAACGTGATTCAAAATAGTCGGAGCCTAAGAGAGTAAAAAAAAATAGGCATACCTTAAAAGAAGATAAAAAAAACACAATCAAGAAACAATAACAAACATGCCCGAGGCGGGAGGATCATGATCATTTGGCCACCCCGAAAAAGGTAAGTCTTTTCCAACATCTGGAAGTTCCCAACCAACAACAACTTCTTCCTCTTTGTCCACTTCCCCACGAGTAGGAATGGCAAGGTTGAGGCGGGGGAATTTGTCTAGTGGCTACGGTTGAGATGGCGGGGTGCCAAACATCATGATGTACAATATTGGCAAGAGTAGAGCCCCAGCCCTGCTAGTGAGCTAATGAAGGTGGCGTAGAGCCCTGACCACAATGGAAATCTCGTGACTAACTGCGTTGATACAACGGGCCTAGGGAGTAACGAGTGCAACTAAAATCATGACACTGAGACTGGATGTACTAGCCACCACGGGAGGAAGGTGAGGGGCACCTGGTAGGGGACAAAGGCACTTGAGAAACATTACATGGGTCTTCCCCCCAATAGTGTAGAAGGGTCTAGAGGTGGTCCACCTCCAGTGCAACCTTGTTTTCCTGAATTTGTATCCGCAGAAGCACATTGGAGATCACCATATATTTATTATAAACAGAGAAAGATTGATCAACTGTAGAATTAAAAAAAAAAGGAATTTCTTTCTTTCAATATCCAAAACAAAATCTCCCCTCTAAAAACATTCCAAATTTGGGTGAACATAGGGAAAAAGCTTGGGATTATCTCCCAAAAGGATATGTTTCCAAGTGAAGTAATGAGGTTGTAAAGGAAACAAAAATGAATGTATCTAGCTCTAGGCATTTTGAGCTGTGGGACAAAACCAAAAAACATGCAAGATTATTTCTAGATGACCACAAAAAGGACAATTGGGAGTTGGGGTCCTAATTTGAATAAGATGAGCCCTGATAGGAAGGCCTTAGTGAAGACTTCACCAAAGGAAATGATCAATCTTGGGCTCCACACATAGATTCCAAATAGTTTCAAATCTCCTATTCCAAGTAGACAGTGTGGAATGCATTCCCTAATGTGTATAACATTTATCCACCATGGGTAAATGAGGCGAGATCCAATGATAGCCTTTGTTAGATTTGTAATTACATAATGGGGTGTTTGCATACAACTTCCAGTCTATCCACCATGGGTGAGAGGAATGCACAATTATCCTATGCAACATGTGGTCAAGAACCAAATTGATCATAGTAGTAAAAGTATCCTAGTCCTGGTTGGAAATCTGAAATATAGTTTTGAAATCTAGCCAAGAGAGCCAAGATTGAGTATTTTTGCATAAGAAGTCCTCTATGGTGCGAATTTCACATTTGAATAATTTGAGTGCAAAGATTCACAGGACCTATGCTAAACAATTATCTTGAGGTTGAAAAATTGGCAACCACCAGAGAGATTTTTGGTTGAAAGAAAGCTCGTTTAGAAAGCCAGCCCCTTCCACAAAATTCAGGGATTAATACATTCCCAAGTTTTCCAAATACTTTATGCATAAAGGTGCCAACAATTTTGATAGGCACTAAGGTAATGAGAAAATTGAAAAACCCCAATCCTTTCCACGTAGGCATCCATAAGGAGAACCTTCAGCTATACTGTGCAGTATAATAACTTTCCAAAACTTCTTGTCTAGTAATGCTTCGGATAATCCATTTAGTGCAAAGAGATTTCCCTTGGCATTGAATGTGAATAAGGTTGAGCCCCACATAATTTTGAGGCAAGAAACAAACGTCCCATGCTACCAGATGAAAACATTTACCTGTAGAAGCATTAGCCCACAAGAAAGCTGGTGAGTAATTTTTCCAGCTTCTAGATGGAAGATTTGGAAGGAAACCAACCTGATGAAGAACTTTGGAACTTTGGAATTTCCAGCCAAAGATAAAGTTCTTGTGATCTAATATTCCAACTTTTTGCCACAAATTAAATGACATATTGCCATAGCTCGGCCGGGGAGGCTTGAAAAGCAAAAGGAATACCTAATAATTTAAAAATCTCACCATGTGTCAGGAATTTCCATTCAAAATTGGCAATACAATCAGGTGTGGGAAGGAAAAATTCTCGATAACACAGGGTTTTTCACCATTGAATGGATGATCCAGAAGCTAAGAAAAAAAATCCAAAAATTACATAGCATTTAAAATTTTGGTTTCATCTTCAATCAGCATCAGAAAGGAATCATCCGCAAAATGCCCATTAAGAAGTTGAGAAGTGGGCTCATGAGGAAGCGAGATTCCGTGAACAAGACCATGTGCTTTGGCATGAGTTAACATATAGATAAAACCTTCAACCATGAGCATATATAGTGCAAGGGCAAGAGGGCATCCTTTCCAAATAGAACAAAAAAATCCCAAAAGGTTTTAAGCTGAGGCCATTGATAGAGATCTGAGTAAAAGCATCCGTAAAAAGCATATTGACAGATTGAATAAAAATGGGATCAAAGCCAAGGGCTTGGAGCATGACAAGTATGAATGGCCATTCAATCTGATCATAAGCCTTCTCAAAATCAATTTCGATAAACACAACAACCTAATTAGACCTTCCATCCCATTCCATGTCTTTCCACACCATAATCATGTTATCTAGGATGTATTATCCCTGTATAAATCCTATTTGTTCTGGGCTGAACAAAAACTGGCAGAATATTGGGTCTCCTTGTTTAGGGATGGATTTAATATTTCCCTTATTAATGTGTGGCCCTAAGGAATTTTTTTGGAAATCTTCAAGATAAACCTGAAACAAGTCTTGACCGACTGAATCCCGAAGTGTTTTATAGAATTCACAGGGGAACCCATCGCATCCCGATGCTTTATCATTGGCCATTTGCATGGTGGCTTCATGAAGGTCTTCAATGGTGAGTATTCTCTCACAGATCACCTTTTGAGCCTATGATAATTTGTGTGGCACAACACCCAAACATTAATTAAGAGTATATTAGCGAGCTGCAGAGGGTTGTTAATCTTGAAACACGAACTTATAGAGGCATAAAAAGGCTTGCAACATAAGTAATGGGTCAGTAATGTGAGCTCCACCATCCATAATAGCTCGGATCTTTTGGGAAGGTTTTCTATATTTGAGAGAAATAAAAAATTATTTTGAGACCCAATCTCCAATTTTGAGCCAGTGCATCCAATTCCGGATGTGTGCACCCCTAACATTGTAATCATCCGCAATTTGGATTTGGTGCCGAAGCATTACAACTTGAAGTTGTAGAGTTTCGGAGAAGGGATCACCTTGAAGCACCACCACCTCCCAGCTGAGAGTCGACGTATTAAAAGAGTATGAGCGGCACCAAATTATTGCCAGTTGTCAGCCATAGATTCCAAGAAATCTTGTTGTCTGAGTCAATGTGTCTTCCCACCACTGAATCCAATTAGATTGCATAGGTGGATGAAATCACTAGAAATGAATGGGTCATGGAATTAAATTCCAAACATGTTAGATATTATTGACAGTGGGGCCATGATGCATCAAGGCGGTATTAATAAAGAATTGGCCTTTATGAAAAAAGGGGCATGCATCATGCCAATCGATATGAAATCATATTAGAGAATGACCCGATAGGAAAAAGTTAGGAATGAGCTCCACTGGCATAGAATAAATAATATCAAATTCAAAATAATCTTGAGCTGACAACATGGCCCTATCAATCCGTTTAAGAATGCAATCCATCCCTCCACATAGATTGGTCCACGTATACCAAGCTTCAGAGGTGGAAAAGCAAGATGTGTTAGGATCAAAAAATCCAAATTTATTACACATGAAATACCATGCTTCCCTTTCGTCAGGCATCCATCTCATAGGCAAGTGACCACATTTATCATTAGGTGACTCAACCATATTAAAATCTCCACTTATTACCCAGTAAGCATCGGGAATGGATTTGGCGATTCACCGCCAGAGATCGGCCCTCACGGGCCGCATCATTCGAGGTGTAAATATTAATGAGGCCAAAATGGCGGCCGCCCAAATTAAAGATGACCCATATGGCATGGTTGGTGGGGTCGATGTCGTGGTCAATAAGTAAAGGCCACAATTTGGGAGAAAAAAGTGAAATTAAACCCCCACGTCTTGCTTCATGATTGCTACAAAAAGAAAAGATGTCATGCCATATGGATTTACAAACCATCTGTAAATGAAAACCTATAATTTTTACTTCCTGCAAAAACAAAACATCCAAATTTACACATTGTTTCCGAGTTTCACATTTATTTATGTTTCTACTTTTACCAAAATGTATAATGTAGGAGGCAAGGAGAGCTTGTAGGAAAAAATTTAGAACCTAGCATTAAGAAAGTGTTTGTATATTGGTTGTTAATAGAAACAGATACACATATATCTTCTCCTTTGTACTTGTTTTAGTGCTTCTTCTTGCACTTTCTCTTCTTTCTACTATTTCATTTTCATCCAGGGATTTTATTAAATAAGGCATTGTGAGTAGCTTAATGTTAGCTTGGTTGGCTGGCCAAATATATCATTATGATTCATTCTCCCTAAATGTAAATCCATTTGGCTTTGGATTAATATCAATTGTTTCTATACAAATTTCATAAATATTGTTGAAGATCCCTTCGTAATAACTAGAGTGGGTGCCCTTTTAAAATTTTAATTTATTTATTTTTCATTTAAGTAAATAAAGAAAAATGGTGTATTTTAGTATTTTAAAATTTGCATCAAGATCATAATAAATCAAAATTTAGAGAAATTATTATATAAAAATAATTTAAAAATTATCCTCTAAAATTATCACTTAAATACAATAAATATTATATACATGTAAATAATTAATTATAGGAGGTGTTCATAATGGAACAAATACAATTTTTTATATTGGGGTTGTCTTACAAATTTAATTTACCCATATTAAGTAGGTGATGGGACTCTTATATGAACAAAGCATCATTTATTTTAAAGCAATAAAATATTTATGTATTTCCTATAATTTAGTGAAGAATGGTATTTACAATAAGCCTACCAATTTTTTCATTAAAAGTAATAGAAATTTTCTAAAATAATAGGAATAGAGAATTGAAGATAGTTTTTTATTATTATATTCACTTTTATTGGACACCAGTAGCATTATAAAAGAATACATTTTTTTGATAAAAAAATTATACACTTGCATAATCTAGAGTTATATTAGAGAATTGCACATCCAACGGGTAGTGGTGTAACGGTTCTTGGGCCTCCTTGTAATTATAAGGAGGTCCAAGGTTCAAATCTCGTCTCACTGTTAAGGTGGCCTACAACCAAAATTTTGGATATCCTGGTGATAGGGCACTACGATAATGTGGTTTAATCTATGGACTAGCCAGAATCTTAAAAATTCCATCTTTAGAGGGAGTGATAGGGCACTACGATAATGTGGTTTAATCTGTGGACTAGTCGAGAGCTTAAAAAATCCATCTTTAGATGGTTCCACGGCCGGTGTGGATTGGTGATGTCATAATGGGCTAGGACCTTCTCCTTAGGTAACCTAAATAAAAAAATATTAGAGAATTGCACAATACCAACAAAATGTATGAATTTTGAAATATCTCATATTGATTTTATTGACAAAAATATAAATTATATCTTGTTTATGTGTATGTGTGAAATTTATGTTTTTATATAATAATACCAATAAATAGGTTAATTACTAATAAATTTTTAAGTAGATTATTTTAATGTTAACTTTTTAAAATATCTTGTGATAAAAAAATTTCTAAAATTAGATATTCCTTTATTAGTAACACCTCATGATTAATATTGGCTTAAGTAGATGTGTTTTATCTTAAGTTGGACTTTCCAAGAAAGATAACTGGCTGATAGGCCTTTTAAATTAACTTTCTTTATAATGGTAATTTTTTTTGGAAAAGGGTAAAAGTGCGGGTTTTCGAAGGATCCACATCCTTGTACAGAATCCCTTAAGGATAGATAAGACTTTGAGGTGTTATAGATAAAAATCTCGTAGGAAACAAAAGAAAGAAGGCCAAAAAGGAACAAAAGTGAAGAACAAGAGAGAAGGTAAAAGAGAGAAGTTGAAGCAACAAATGGAGCACAAGAGAATTACTCCAAAGGATCACAAACCTGAGATCTTAATCTAATATTATGGAGGGTAAAACCTTTGTTTTTTTTATTTACGACTATCCATCCATCACTCCAGTTAGGATTCAATTTTTCATCAAGATGGGATGGAAGCCGAATATCAGACATCTGTTTGATTCCAAAAATTGATGAAGAATCCACCCCTGAAAGGAGTGTCACCACCTGTTCCACCTTTCTTGCCTCTATCGTAGGAGGAGAAATCTGAGTCTCAACCAAATACTGAATGTTTTCATGCTCTTCACTAACCCCCATCAGATCTTCTGAACAAGAAGTTGATTCATCCTCAACCACTACCAGGCTAGGATTGGAATCCTTCCACCAAGAAACGTTTTCCTTAAAATGTTGCTTTACTTTATGACAGTTTGTAGCAAGATGCCTGAGGGTAAAAAATTTCCTACACCTAAAGGGAAGCCTTCATAGTCAAGAGGTTGTGACCAAACCCTATTCAAAACTTTTAGATTAATGGAAGTTGCAATATCCCAAGTTATATCCAGATCCACTAAGATTCTTGCATAAGTAGTGTGTGAGTAAGTTTCTATTTTCGAATCAATGGATAACAAATTTCCCAAAGCATTGCTAATATCAATAATACATTCTTTCTCTCATAAATATAGGAGGAGATGAGGTAAACACACTCAGAAAAGTTTTAAATCGAATGCAGTAGTGAGGGGATTGAAGGATGGAAACCACAATTTCATCAGCAAGTGATGATGTTGTAGTTCCCACACATTAGAGATGATAGAATCCCTATCATCATTTGAACTGAAAAAAACAATAAAAAACCCCTAGCACAGGCATAAATTTCCACCTTACCAGACAAGAGGGGGTTTCAGTTCGAAGAGATCCATGAGTGGAGAAGCAGTAATCTAGGCCAAAGGTCATTGAATTGGCATATCAAACCCCTGATTGAGAAGAAATATTCAAACTCTAACACTGATTCCCCAAAAGAGACCGTAGGAATGTATTTGGAAGCAAAGACCAGAATAGAAGCCAACGTAGCAGAGGTTGTAGTATATAGGAAAAAGGGATTCCCCACACAACCACACGAGGCAACCCTTCCACTAACGTCAAAGAGCTTATCCAGAGTAGGAGAAGGCACAGAACCATCGTAACCACCATGCCCAAATAAAATCTAGAGAAAAGAGATCCCACAGTGCCGACACCACTAGGGGGAAGTAGAGACATGTGATGCAAGGAAAATGAGTGACTAGGATACACAGAGTGGGCCATCACAGAGAAGAAAAAACCAATTCTTTATTTAAATATCCACTATGATATTTTTAATGATAACTTGAATCATATTTTTTGCCCCTATAGATGAGAAATTTCACTAGCTATTCATTGTCATTGATTTGGGAGCTTTTTAGTGGCCTCATGTATGAACCCTCAGTAGCTACATTAGCATTCACCGAACTTTTTTTAAACAACAATAAAATAATTTACCGCATGCTTATCCAATATGTCTGCGTAGAAGTGAAGACCGATTCAACCTTTGCACATGGTCAACCTATGTGTGCATAAGTCCTGGTCCCTCATTCATCATAACAGGAATCTCATTAGCATGTGTGCCTCAAGTAAAAATCATTAGGGGAGAGGACCCTTTAATTGTACACCTAACTTTAGGGGCAAGTAGATATATGTAGGTATGTTGATAGCGTACAACAATTATTTCATTGTGTAGCGTATGATCATGACATATCAATATTTTTTGTTTCATGTGTTTGTTTGGAGGGAAAACTAGTTTTTCAATTGATTTAATATGAAAAAAATTAATATAAAGCATTTGAAAGAGGGACCAATGATCGAGTGCCCTATGTGTCACATTCTCATTAACTCTTAAAAACTACCATTAACCAAAAAGTGAACAACTATTGGTACTTTTGTCACCAACCTATGGTGAAAAGAGATGTACATGTTTTGATGCATGCTCGGTTATAGGGTACTCTCCCCTAGACACTTCGGGTTTCCGTTTATAAAATAGAACACCCTTAAATTTTTGCCATGTGTGAAGTATATTTATTACAAAGCGTAAAATAAAACATAATATTCACCAAAGTTTCATATAACACATTTATTTTTAAAGCTATAAATGATCTATCACTTGCATTTCACTTATTAAGTAAAACCTTTTATTTATTCGACCGTCACTTAAATTTCATTTTTCTATTTAGCTATGTAAATATATTTCCTATTTTATTATTTACATGGCAGAAAATATACTATAAAAACAACATACTTGTCACAAAATAGAGAATACATATTATTATCATTTGAAGAAATTATAAATAATTATATATTTTAAGAAATGACATAACAGAGAGAACAAACAAAATTACAAAGAATTCCGCAAAATGAATACAAATCCATTCAAATACTTCTCGTAGTTATGGTTGAAGAAACCTTTCAAATGAATCAACAATTACAAGTTATGTGGTGATAACTATAATGATAAATTCATATGCATTTTTTTGTGTTCTTTGAGACTGATTATATTTCTTTGGGCAGTGGAATAAGCATGGTATTTTTATGTTTGTAATTTTATTTTAAAACACAATGGATAGTAACACAAAAGTAATGACACCAATGTGTCCAAATGGAAGATGAAAATAAATTTTAAAAATGAATATACCTCGGGTACCAATAAGTTCCTCTATCTATATGCTTATGTCTTAGTTCAAGCAATTGTGATGTGGATATAGCTGCAAGAGGTCGAAGTGCCTCCAAAAATAGACACATAATTTACAAAAATTCAAGAAACTTTAAAACATTTTTTTCTCATTTTAAAATCCACACTAATCTTTCACATTAACTCCAGAAAACCCTAAAATGGGAGAAAACCATAAAATGCCAAAAAAACCTAAAATTAAAACACTTTGGATGGACCTCAAATTTTACCCACATGAAATACCTCCATAAATTAAGGCTTATTCAAAGTGTTGACTTATTCTTTAAAGTAGAACAAAAATTATCAAAATTATATATTCCAGACAATCATATAAAAAAGGTCGCCAGCCAATTTTAGATCCTTAGATGAAGGAATTTTTCCCTAAAAAAATACATTGAAACAAAAAAATGGTGAATATTTCATAAAAATAGAAGTGTTACCTCTAACAATGTAGATGATAACGGATGCCCAAAAAATATATAGTTTTAAAATGCTTCCTTATGAAAAAACTAACATACCTATTGGCACATATGATGAATAACCATATGAAACATTATTTATAGCCTTTATTCTATTTTTTTCACTTCATTTTTATATAAGTTGAATGTGTAGGAACATCTAATAAGGTATGCACCCCATATACCTGTCTAATACTCTCTATTAGAAATGTAGAATCTTTGAAAGGAAAAATGTTGGTTGTATTTCAAGAAGAAAAGAGGCACATACGTTACATTTTCATTGATGAGATGAGTTTCCTAGGGCCAAAATGTTCAAAGATATTAAATATTGACTCTAACAAGTATTTCCAACAAATGTAAATAAGCCATTTAATGTTCAACCGATGGTTCTTGTTTGTGATATTGCTCAATCACAAACTGTAAAGGACATACCTCTTAATGTTTGTGAGTTTGCATCATATTTTTACCCTCCACAACTTACAAATTTACTTACAAGATTATTTTATTTTATGAAATTTATATATTCTTAACATTTCTCTTGCTTACACTCGACAATTCACAAACGTTTCAAGATATATAATTAGGAGAAGAATTTGGGAAACCTTCAACATTATGGTTACTTTGGAGACAATATTCCATCAAGTAAATACTCTTGAACAAGTATCTTCTGAATAATGTTAACAAACATAAAATATGTAGACCCTAATTTTGATGATTGGGAAAATCTCATGAAGCAGATAAACATATGCTTAAATGAGGCTTCCAAAAATCCTTTGATTTAGACATTCACTTGTATGCAACAAAACAGTTCATGGACCTTATTGTATAGGTCGTGCACATGCCATCATCTCTTGCATTCATGATTAACAACAAACACCCAAGTTAAATTTTTCCTTTGATACTTCAAATGTAAGTTAATAATGTGCATTATCATATTCATCCACTCTATGATTTATCATGCCTACACTTTATTATGATACAAATACTATTAATTATTTCAAGATAATCTATTTAAATTCCAACTTCATCACCTACATGTGTTGCATTTGATTTCTATGTCTTTATCATTTGCATTTATTTCTTTTGGCCATGATCTATGGTTGCAACTATTATTTGTTTAAAGAAACATAATTTACATAATTATTTGATAAATAAAGTATCAAATGTAAATATTAGTATTGTAATCTATTCAATAAATCATTTTATACACCTATCATCCTCTCACAAGCATCTATAGATGTTTTTGCTAGTTAATAAAATGAGTTGGCACACCAAATTTCATATCGCTCACATTATATAGGCCACTCAACTTTCTTCAAAACTTGGTAAATGAAGGTTGTGGAAAAAACCATAAACATGTTTGATTTTTTTTTATCTACATTGTCCCCACCTAGTCAATAAATTTACTTAGGATTTGAGTGACATTAGTAATTACACGTGGGAGGTGAATTGGCTGATAATGTCAATCTCTTCAATGTTGTATTGGAGTGGAGGAGAGATGTTGATAAAAAGAGGGAGATTTGAACAAGGATGTTGATGAAGAGAAGTTTTGTTCACCTTATTTTTGGCCGAGTATTTTTGATAGATTATTGTAAATTTTTGAGATAATTCTAATTACATTAATATAAGCATTGAAGTAATAACAAATGGAAATACAGTGAAAATAGAAAATATTTCAAAACAAAAAACATGACATATGAACAATGTAAATCTCGTCACATATTATAAGGGTAGTAGAAAATTTCATAATTTTAATATTATGAATAAAATATAGGTCTGATATATAAGAATGTAGGGGCCTTAATTCTCAACACATAATTAATTAAAATTTACAAATTTTAATCGTCTTTTTAAGTCTTACATAAAGATTTGAAAAGAAAAATATGCGTCCATATATTCATTCTGTTTAAACAAGAAAAATATTTATATATTTACTCTATCTTAGTAATGACAAAAAATTGTAACACTTTTATAAGGGGAACACTATGAAGCAGAGACGCCATATCATAAGACATACGTCTTATTTAACGGTGTGGCTAAAAACCATGTTGAAGACCATGTTGCTTGCATGTGTGACCACATGTTTATTGAAGATGACATGGGTGGAGGGACACCCCCATGTAATGGGATATTTTCCATGTGAGATAGATCATCAAGTATAAGCAAGGAATGGGGGAACATTTCTAGTGCACACACTAAAGTTAGTTCCCAATTTCTGCATCCTCCCACCACCTTGCATGTCACAAATAATGCCACTAAGCATGATCTTTTGCCCCCTCCTAGTTATAAACATTAAATTTTCTTATTGTATATTTTCTAGGTGGGTCACTTGAGTTAACCTATCTAGCTCAAAATTTTAGTCACTAAATCACGCACTTACTATGTGCATCTAGCCTCTAAATACTTCATTTATATGTGTGATTCCTAAGAAAGAGAACTAGTCATTAACAAACCTTTTACTTTACTTTGAAATTGCTTTTATCCTTTTCATATTTTTTTCTTATTGTTTTTGATTTGCAACTTATATTTTACATAATAGTCGATATCTTTCTCAACACCGATTTTACTGTTTACTTTTTTGAACATCATGTACAAAAATTCTCATTAGGGATAGGAGCGCATGGGTGCTACTGTCCCCCTCTGTGGGGTGTTTCTTTCCTCCTCTCTTTTTCTAATTTTTTGTATGTTACTTTTTCTTATCTTTTTTTATCACCCTTAGCCGTCCTTTCAATTGTTTACAATGAAACGTAAGAAAAGGAATCATTATATAAATTTATTATTTAACCTTATTGGGGTGTAGAAATGTAAAAGGAACATACTATCAAAAGGATATATTATTATTTATCTACTACATCAAAGACTACATTTTGGGACTGAATTGAATTTTATACCAAAAATTTGCTTTGGGACAAAGTAGTTGTAGCCCATTATTCTATGTGTGACTGACACTAGGGTATCTTAGCTTAAGGGACACTATTCTAATCACACACACACACACACACACACACACACACACACACACACACACACACACACACACACACACACACACACACACACACAATAAATACATTGAGTTTGAAATGTAGTACAGTGCTCGGTGATCACATTGGGGGTAAATGTCGAGGTCAGTCCAACTCAAAACATATGCATATTTTTATTCATATAATGTACACTTGAGGATTATGTAGGTAGGAAGGATTTATTTTTTAGGTACATGTGCAACATAACGGACTTGTAGTAAACTTAATGTGACCTAAAATGCATAATAAGTGACAAGAAGTAACACAAGAAGAACCATAATTACAACTATCCTATAGACACCAACGCCTGTAACAGAAACTACCACCTAGGATGCCATGTCCCATTCCATGCGCTCATGTCCCCTGAGATTGGTAGATTCCATAATCAAAAACTAAGGTTACACATGATAGAATTTTCCCTTCCAGATCAATCTCTAGCCCATAATCAGTTCATACCTATGGAGTAGAATCTGATTCATTCCACAAACCCTATATATCACTCTTTCTTGTAATTTTTTAGCTTTATCTTTATTGAATATTTTTATATTTATCACACTAGTAATGTCCTTATATTAGATTTAATTTTATTAATTCATTTGGTGAACCCGACATCCTTTCACTATTTAGGTAGAGAAAATACAACAATAATATTCTCACTATTATTTCATGTACTATGAAATCAATACACATACTATTATATAGCCATAACCATACCTAAACTACCTCCTACAAAATAGGAAGGAAGACTAACAAATAACATATGTGTTTATATTGTTTATTATAACAATATTACTAATTACTTACAATGAATAATATTTACCCTGTGGTAAATATTTTAACAATATAAATAATTTTGTAAATTTGAGCACTATAATATGATATCCATAACATTCATGTTTATCTTATCGGATCCATTCCTATCATGGCTAGTACCTCTTATGAATCATCTACTAAGGATCTCAAAGACCTCAATCCTTATCTTGTTGAGCTTTCTAAAAATCTAGACTTGTTGCCTTTTACTTCTCGTGTGGAAGTCCAAAGGATTACTACCCTACTCCACTTAACACCACTATTTATACTACTACCACATATTTTATCCCACTTTCCTCCCCTTCAACCAATGCGGGAGATTCTATCAGCCACATTCCTACTTCCATACCCAATATTAATTTTTCTTATCCTCTTATCTCCCGCGTTCAGCCTAGTTACTCTTCAGTTACCCATGTTTTAGAGTATCTTTATCATGATTTGTAAGCACAAATTCATCAATTGCAATAAGTTAATTCTTATTCCTCTTCATCTATTTATTCTTCCCTTCTTCTTCACAATCATCTTACACCCGAAGTTTCTTGTTATTCACTCCTTATCAGTTTTGTTTCACCAAATTTTCCTCTATTTGATGGCCATAGAGATCCTCGACAGCACCTTATATCCTTTCATGTTTCTTGCTTGGAATATGCATTTGATGACACCCTCTTGACCAAGTTGTTCCCTAAGAACTTACAAGATTATGATTTACGATGGTTCTATGACTTTCCCTTACATTTTGTAAAGTCATTTTTCTACTCTTATTGATTTGTTTTTAACTCATTTTCTATAAATATTGGAACAAAAACATCTTATACAAAAATGGCTAAAATTAAACAAGGCTCTAATGAACATATAAGTGATTATGTATTGTGTTACAAGAACAATATTTATAAAATGAATAATGCATTAGCTTATTCTAAATTGAAAGATCTATTTATTCAAAGTATTTTGCTTCCTTTGCAAGAATGTGTGATTTTTGATTCCTCATTCCTTTGATCATCTATTCCATACCTTGAAGACTCGTGAGACTAAGATACTTTCTTTGGGAAAAGTAAAATAGGGATCTAATACTACTCATAATTCATCTTCTAAATTTTTGAAGCAAGGGGTCCCTTTAAACCTAGGTCTAATGATGTTAATCCTAATATCAATTTTGTTTACCAACCTCCTAGGCTTCAACTCCAAGCCCCTTGGCATATATTTACCCAATTTCCTTATCCTCCCCGTATAATATTTCTCTAACTCATTGAAAGCAATATGATTTTTCTTCCACCTCCTCTCATTTATGATCCTAATTGGCCCCATGGAAGGAATTTTGATGAGCATGCACATTGTGACTACCATAGATGAAATGGCCATTCTACCGACAAATGTTTCAAGCTTTGTCATTTTATTCAAGATCTCATTGATAATAATGATATCCAGTTACCTAAATCCACTACTACCAATTCCAAATCTATGAATGAAAATGAAAAGTTAAAAATATTCAATGAACCATTTCATAATCATGAGAAATCAGGCCCTGAGTCATATTCCAATCAAACCTACCGCACAGTAGTTCCTCTTGTTTTATTGTTTTTTGATGATATACTAATATACAACAAAACATGGGAAGAACACTTGCATCATGTAAATAAGGTATTGGATACTCTTGAAAATCATCATATTTATGCATATCCCTCTAAGTGTTATTTTTATAGTCAAGGAGGTTGAGTATTTGGGTCACACCATATCCTATGAAGGATTTAAAGTGGAAGTTTCCATAAACCCTAATGAATCTCCGTGGATTTTTGGGGCTTACACATTATTATCATAGATTTGCAAGGAATTATGGTATCATAGCATCAACATTGAAAATTTTATTGAAGTACTTTTTCTTGTCAGAATGAAGAAGCTACAAAATTATTTGAGAAGCTAAAGGGGGCCATGTGCACCAATTTAGTTCTAGCTACTCCTGATTTTTTCCCAAACATTCATCGTTGAATGTGATGCTTCAGAGTATTGTAATGGGGGAAGTACTCATGAAATAGGGTTATCCCATTTCCTTTGAGAGTCTTCAATTAGAAGGTAAGAATATGTCAAAACCTATTTATGAGAAGTAAACGATAGCCATACTTCATGCGGTAAAGCAATGGAGACCATACCTAATTAGAGACACTTCATAATAAATATAAATCATGATATTTTGAAGTATTTTTTATAACAACATTTATCATCTAAAGAACAACAAAAATGGGTCTAAAAAATGTTGGGGGTATGATCTTGAGACAATCTATAAGAAAGGGAAGGATAATGTAATTTTTTATGCTATTTCATGGAAGGGTGAGTCTGGTGAGGCATTGCTATGTGTCATATCTATATTACATGAATATTGGGTCAAGGAGGCAAACTATGAATGGCGAGATGACCCAAGTGTTATCCAAAATTCACCCCCCAAGGTAATTTTGATAACATGCATCAAATTCTTTAGTCCCAAGCAAATAGATTGATTCAAGGCAAAAATCATGTTTTTGGGGTTCCCTCGGATTTTTTCTAACTCCCCTATCCAAGAAGAAAAGAGAAAGTTCTAAAAAGGGGGGAAAAATTTTGCAAAAAACAAGCTCGGGGCAGAAAAAATCATGAAAAATGGCTAAGTCCTAGTCCTCGCAGCAGTTGGGACAGTTGGGACGTCAGGGCGTGAACCGGCCGAAAATCCGCCAGGCAGTCCGCGCAGTAGTTGGGACGTCGAGACACGTGGGACGCGAAAAGGTGAACCGGCCGAAAATGGAAAAAATCGCCAAGTTTTGTTATCGTGCAGTTTGGGACATCTAGGACAAAGGTACGCGAAAGACGCGGATCGGCCGGTTTGGCGCAAGTCAGTCCATTTCGGGTGGTTTAGAGAAATTTGTCCCAGGAAGTCCGGGACAGTTGGGACAAAAGTGCGTGGAGGACACGAACCGGCCGGTTTGGCTACAACAGAGGGACTTTCGTACTGGGGCATCCGGGCCAAAGGGACACGTGGGACGCGGAAAGCTGAAAGAGCCGAGAGCGAATGGAATCTTGCCACGTGTCTTCACCGTAAACAGGAACAAGGGAGCCCGAATCAGCCGAAGCAGGAGATTTTTGTCTGGGACAGCCAGGACAAAGGTACACGAGGGACGCGAAAAGCCGAAGCAGCCGAAGTCCAAGAAGAAAAGTCAATGTTTGACCCGTGAAACTTCAAACGGCCATAACTTTTGACTCCGAGCTCCGATTTTCATCAAATTGGACTTTCTGGAATGAACACGACGTCCTCTACGCCACAAAAACTAGATTTCTTATTTTTAATGAGGGTATATATATTTAATTAAGGGAAACATATTCAGCTCCAGTCAGTTAATGCTCATTCCCGTCAAATGACAGAAAATGCCTGCCAGACCCAAAATAGCTGCCCGCACTCAGAAGGCCATAACTTTTACATTTCTTAACGAAATCACACAAAATTGGTACCGTTGGAATTGTGGCTCTGAGCCCAATGCACAGAAATCAAGAAATTCTAGAATTGATGAGAGATCGATTGAGATTTTTTGGAAAACGTGGCCGGGTTCATAACAGTATTTTATTTGGTAGCTGGGAGTGTATTTAAGAGGCATGGTCATCATTCTTTCTCTACTGCAGCACATGGGACAGTATGGGGAGCCTTTTGCAAGTAATATATAATCATTTTACTCCATTTAATGCCTCTTACAGGTGGTTGAAGGACAGATTTTGGGATTTCCATTTCCCCTTCTCTTCCCCTTCTCATTTTTCTATAAATTGGAGTGTTGGGCTCATTGTAAAAGGGAGGTAGTTCTTTGTAGCAAAGCTCTGTCAAAATTGATTTGTGAAGCCAATGTGCTACAAGCCCTTGTAGTGGACTCCTTGCATGGTGATCTAGGCCTTTATCTTGTAATAGATTGAACTGTGCATATCATGAAGCAATAAAATATCAGTTTGTGGATGTATCTTCCCCTACTGTACTTTATTGCATTCTTCTTGCCCCTTTAATCTTTCTACAAGAATATTGTGTCTATTATTATGTTCTTGTAGGGATTCATTATCATTGTGTATGCTTGGAATATTGTTGTGAATGCATTTTGCTAGATTATGGAGAACTGTCATCACCTCTTCTAGTGTGCACTTTCCCTTTGTATTTCAGCACATTTGGAGACTACTCTCACACCCTCCTTTTCTGGTGTATCACCGCTTTAGTGTAGACTTTCATTTTATGCATTCTCTCTCCCAGGTCCCTTGGAAATTTAGATTAGAATAGTTAGTTTCCCCTGCATTAGAGTAGATTGTGGCAGGTAGTTTAGGAGCAAGAACCAGCTTTCTCTGGAGGTCTATCTCAAGTAGCAAGTCCCACAAGTTGGAGATAGTACCCATCTTATCCAATCACACCGTGAGTTCAAGTATATGCACTTTTATAAACACAAGGGTGCTGTGATTTGGTGATAACACCAAGTACACAAAATCTCATTCAAAATCTCCAACAAGATCCAAACATGTCAAAAAAAATTGTATGGAAATGGGATGTTTTATGGTACAAGAATAGATTATACATATGTGTATGCATGTTAAACTAATCTAAGTTAATGAAAAGAACCTAACACCAAGTAGATTCATAACTTAGTTAATCAAATAAAAAAATCATGATAAAGCATAAAGTAAAGCTTAAATAATTATGAATAAAACATCAAATCAAACATCAAATGTGAACCGAGTAGCCTTCTAATGAATATTAATCTAAGAATTGAGTGTTGTTGAGATTGCGAAGAATACCAGTGGTGTAGCAAACATACAAAATGAAGAATTGAGTCAGGGAAAGGTGCTTTCAGTGGCGCAAATAGGTGGTGTGATCCTCTCTAGAGGTCGAAAGGATCTAGTTGTTGTTCATGATTTTCTTTTTCTAAGCAAGGAGGAAAGGACTACATTCATAAAGCTAATGATTACTGAAGGAATGATCACTTCCATTTCAGAATCTCAAAATTCTAAATATGGTTGTCCTCTAGCAAGCGTTAACAAGGGGAATCCTATAATTTTTAATGGATAATGATCTGTGGCTCCCTTTATTGGGGGTGAAGTCACCCAAGGAAATATTGGTGGTGGAATAAAGTCCCCTAAGGTGGTTGTGTCTAATATTACTTCATTTAAGGAAGTCGTTTAGCCTAAAAAACCTTGTCTGTCTACTTCACCTACTTACATTGTCGATTTACCTGATGAGACTCCTCTCCTGAGTCTATAAAATCCCAAGATTTTAACCCTTTTTCATGGTCCCTATCCCATCTCATGGCCATTGGGAGATTAAACGATTTGTGGTCATCCTCTTCTTCTCTTTCACTATGGATATCTGAAAACTTGGTCCAAAATATTGTGAAGTCTCCTTCTACTCCAAGGGTTTCTTTGTGGTGTAGTTCAAGAAGACAGAAGAGTACAAAAAATGTATTTCTGGATGGTCCATGGTTCTGGGGGTAGTGCTGGAATCTTCCTCACACCTTGGTTCTTAGAGTTTGACCCAAATTCTTACTCTATCACAAAAATTCTTGTCTGGGGTTCCCATCCCAAACATCCCACTGCATTTTTGGTATTCTCTTAAAGACATCAATAATTCCCTAGGGAAATTTCTTAAGGTAGATCTATCCAGGGAGGCAGCCAGCCTTCAAACGTAATGCTAAATTTTGTGTTGAAATCAACTTAAACAAGTGCCTGCCTGATAAAATATTGCTAAATTTGGGAAATTTCAAGCATGTAAAAATCCTAGATTATGAGAAAACAGTGTTAAGATGCCACATATGTCATGTTCCAGGCCATCTGCACGATGATTGTTCATAGGGAAGGAAGAACCAATAGAGAAAAAGAATCCGTCAAATAAAGGAGGTTGGAGCAAATCTTCTCTAAATCAAGGTCATAATACAGATCGTAAGGTAGAACTCAGAGTGGATCACCCATTAAATTAAAGGAATCAAACTAAGAGTTAGTACAACACAACCCCTTCATTCAGGACTGGATAAAACAAGCCTACATTAGGAGGTGTGAAAAGGGATCATATATCTGATACTTCAGACAAATCAGATTTAGATCAGGAACAAATTCCTGACCCCTCCAACAACCTCATGATGGTGGTCACTTCATATCAAAATAAATGGCATGAGGTTAGAAAAAAGGGCAAAAGGGTCATTTTGTAAATCTACTTGATTACTACCCTTCAAATGAAGATAAGTAATAGTTCATGGTCATTCTTGCCCTCCCTTTATTAACTTGGTTTTGTCTTCGCATATTGGGTTAGTCTTGTTTATCTTTTTTGTTTGGTTGTAATCAGGTTCATAGCTTCGGTCAAAAACATTTACCTATCTAAAAAAACATCAAATGCGAACCTCCTTTGATTTTTGGATGTGATTTTATATTGTAGATACTTCCTTTGTGAACCGAACGTAACTATGCGATGATCAAGAAATTTCTCCAAGGAAGAGGAATATATCTCACCAATATGGCTTGATTGCCATTTTTAGTTCTTCTCTTAATAATCTTGGCCAAGTAGAAAAGGGGAGAGTTACTTGAATTCAATAAGCTTTCTAATATGAAATTCTCTTCTCAAATGTGAAAGGTGTATGAAGGTGTAAGATTGGTAGGAAGATACTAGGTTTCTTATATCACTTTCTAATTTGGGAGAAGCTTGCAAACTGGTGAATTTTGGATAATGGTAAAGTAGAATTAGAAAGGGATAAGTATGATTAGAAGAAATTAATTAAATATTAGCAACTCATGGGGGTTGGGAGTGTTTTAATTAATCAACTAGGATTAATTAATAGGCGAAATTAAGCTTATAGAAAAAATTTAAAGATGATTTAGTGGGAAATAAGTATAATTTTAAGAGTTTGAAAGGGGGGATTTGACTAATAATAAGGTTTATTGATTAAATAGAAGATTAAAAGTCTTAATTAATTAATAATAGTTAATTAATTAATTAAAAGAGGACTATAACTAACAAAGTATCATTAATTGGAATCCAATATGGGGGGGAAGGATAGTTAGTTAACAAAGTTTTGTTCATTGACTGAGATGAAGGGGAATGTTAGCTAATTAGAGGGAAATCACTAATTATAAAAAAATTATGAGAAAGAGGATAATTACTGAAATTTTAGTATTAAAACTACGTAGTCATATTTAGGTGTCTACACTATGTAAGAACTCAACCATAAAAAATAGGGTTTTATCTAAGCTCCATGATTCTCCAGAATGGGAGAATTTTGGATTTTTTGAAGACTTATCATCGAGTCAAAGAAAATTTCTTCTAGAAAGTGCTAAAAGGGGATGTCTAAAAACATGTGGCAGAATGCATGATTTGTCAGCAAAATAAGGATGAAACAATTAAGTCCCCTAGGTATTTTAAACCCTCTATTTATTCCTAGTTAGTAGTGGGAAAAGGTTTCCATTAACTTCATCACAAGTTTACCTAAATCAGAAGGGAAAAATGTAATCATGGTTGTGGTGGATTAGACTCACCAAATATGCCCATTTGTGTGTTTTATCACACCCATTTTTTGTAATTACAGTAGCAATAAACTTCATGGATACAGTTCAGAAGCTACATGGGACATCAAAGATTATAATAAGTGATCGAGACCCTATATTTACTAGTAATTTTTGGACTAATTTGTCTTTCATGTTGAGGTACTCAGCTAGCTCATATCTATTCTTATCATCCCCAGTTCTAATGGGAAAATAAGAGGTGTTAAACAAGTTCTTGGAAGGATATCTTTATTTTTTTAGCTCATATAAGAAAGCGAGATGGATTTAATGGTTATCACTTGCAGAATGGTGGTATAACAATTCTTTAGATAAGTTTCATCTAAATTGTCCTCCCTTTTTGGCATTATATGGGTACCTCCCACCATCCATCACCTCATCCTTGAGAGGCTAGCCAAATATTAGAGTAGTTGAAGAGCACATTCACCACTAGTAAGAGTTACTTTCTAATCTTAAGGAGAACTTAGTCATGGCACAAAAACCACATGAAGTTGCATGTTAATCAACATCGTAGGGTAAGTGCATGGAAACAGTGGACCAAAAAGGGGTCAAAAGTGGACACATTTTTCCTGAAATCAGCGAAACCTAAAATTCATCTAATAATTTGGTATGCATATGCTCAAAATTTGACAAAGTGATAAGAATAAGTACCATAGAGCTTGGAATCTAGTTTCTAAACTACTATTTTTTTGTTGAAAATGGTGGAGATTAAGAGGGTCAAATGTGGTGCACACACAAATTATGGTCTAATTTTATGTCAAAAAGATAAGAACCTATTGTGTGTGCACGCCCCCATTTTTTGAGTTTTATAAATTATTTTTTCCCCTGTATGTGGGACCTCATCACATGGAATTACCTAAATTATGAATATGTAGAATTTTTTTCTTAATTTTCAAAGTGCACACATCCCGAATATGAAATATTTGTGTGTACACCCCCGTAACTTCGAGAAAAATAGTCATTTTTTTAATGCGTGTAGAATGGAAAATATTAGAAGAGGACTTTTTTTTTTTAAAATTGGATGAAAAATCATAAATTGTGTACAAAAATGTATGCATACATTTTGACAAGAAAAGAAGGCACTAGTAAAAGAAATTAAGGATGAAAGCCTTAAACTAATCAGATTTTAGAAAGAATTATATTGTCACCAAGGTAAAACTAAAGCTTGACATCATAGTATAATGTTTTTTGGAATATTATGTTATAACACATGCAGATATCGGGGGTGTACACGTGATATTTTGATGTTTTTTTAGTAAAACATGGATTTATTCACGGATTACACAGTCCAAGCCTTAGGGTTGGATATCCAAGGAAAATTCAATCCTATGGATTGGGAATCACAAACCCATAAAAGATGGAACACGCTTAAACTTAAACCCAAACATGCAAAAGAAGGAATTTACAAATTTGGTCCCATTGGTCATGGGTTGTCTAAAAACTGCTGCATATTTCTATACTTTTTTATTCTTATTGAAAATTTTTGTTTAATTTTTCTTATATAGAGATTGTTTTGTGAATTATTTAAGAATTTTTTGAGATATGAGTGTGTTTGTACTTTTTTGTATACCTAACACTCAATAAAATTTCTTTTCAATTTTCTTGTGGTGATAAAGATATTTGAGAATTAATGGCAGGAGACCACGAAAGAAAACAATCGAGCAATTGGAAAAACAAAGGGAACAGATGAAAAAAGGACGTGAAAAAAAAAAATGAACACGTCTTTACCATAGATTGAAGATGATTATAAAGGTAGTATATCATCCTAAAAATCTAATAAAGAAGATAAAAAAGAAAACAAGGGAGTGAGTACAAAAAATCCATGAAAAGAAGAAATCAACATATGGATATGAAGGTATGTCATCTCTTCCAAATGAAATTGATGGTGCAAAATATCCTGAAACACCAATTGAATCAATAAATAATGAATTTTAAATGAATGACAATGCAATTCCACATTTAAATATTGATGTTACACCAAATGGACAACCTATTGAAAACACACACTCTTTACCAAATTATGAAGATAAATGACAAATAGAAAATGAACAATTTTTATATAAAATTCAAAAATCATTTATATTGAAATCACTTATTAAATTTTTCTGAAAAACACGCAAAATTTTACTTGATATTGATGAAAATATTTTAAATACAATGACTAGTAAGATTTGTCAATGCACTTGTAGAAGAAAAGCTAATTAGATATGGAAAACACATTTTAATGACTTAAATGAAATAGGTAGATGTCAATTATTTATTGAAAAGATAAAAAAATATTAATTATAGACCTACATTGAAGACCCTTGGTCTAAGAACATCTAAGAACAACAGTGAAAAATATTTTGTAAAAAATCTAATGAATGCATATCAATCAATAGGTCCAACCTCACATATTAAAGATAGTAATACTACCCGATGTGTTATTACATCAACTATAGTAAGTAAAGCAACAAAAAAATATTGTTTAATTAGAAAAATAAGTAGTGCACTAAAAATAAATAGGAAAACACTATTAAAAGCTCTCGAACATCATGAAAGAATTGAAGATACAAATAACAATGAATTATGGTCATTCTCTGGTAGACTTCCATGAAAAGAAAAAGACATAGTTGATGAGTTAAAATTAAAAAAAATAGAATTTTCTAAAATAATACAAGGGTTTCACCTAATGAAAAATATGTTTTAAAAAAAAAATTGGTTCTAGAAACCGTGAATCACATCCTAACATTTTTTGGATATAACACAAACACAATTTTTTAACAATTTTAAAGAGACTCATCCTCAAATACAAATTAGTCAAAGGTATTTTGAAATGTCAAAACCATTTTATGTTAAAATAAATCACTCATGAACTACTTGCTGTTGTAGGATCCATATTCAATTTTTTATACATTATGATATTTTCCAACATATATGTGTTAATTTACATACTAAGAATATTTTGTAGGAGTGTATGATAAACATTCCACCTAAATTAGCAAAATATTTCATCTTAAAATTATTTTTTTACAAGAGAAGGACAATGTTTTAATAAGAAATCAGGTTTAGAAGGAACTTGTGATAGTTTTGGTGGTTTGCAACACTTACAAAGATGTATACACACAAAGAACACACATGTAATCGGAAATGAACTAGTTATTTTTGGAAAATGAAAGTCAGTGGTATACCCTTCAAAAGATGGTAAAGAAGCCAAGAGGTGTGAATTAGTGAGTAAAGAAATAAGTGTATCAAATTTAATGACTATATTTCAAGAGAGCTAATGTATGAGTATGCATGACATACAAACAAAGCTCGATGGTTGGATGAGAAAATTAGGCTATGTAAGGACACATTTCCTCTTAGTACCATTGTGTCAGTTTAATTTGCAAAGAATTATACTCTACATTCAAAAAATGAAGTGCAATCACAATACAAAAAATCCATTCGGGTTCCATATTTGTGCATATAGTATTCACTCATGCTCTCGACACCACAGAGGAAGAGAGAAATATTTTGAGGGAGTACAGATTCTATATTGGTGATGATCGTGGACATTCATCAGATTTCGTGTAAGGTTGTTTCAAGATCTTCTATGGAAATTTAAATAACAGAAACATCATCTTTGATAAACACATCATATGGTCAGATAATTGTACATCACAATTCAAGAATGTGTGATTTTTGTATTGGTTGACCATGATGCATAGGATAAACAGTGTTCAATTTTTTTTGGAATTTCACTGAGCCTGAACATGGAAAAGGATAATATGATGGTACATGAGCATGTGTTAAAAGAGCCCTAGCAAGAGAAGAATTGAAGTACAAATATGGTGTCAAGTTGATCGATGCAAAATCCATCATGGAATGGTGTAACTCAACAATGGGTCCAAGTAATGAGGGTAATTCTACAGTTCATAGGTTTTTTTTTGGTTGGTAAAAGAAGCTTGTAGTCATTTTTCTACCCTACAAAGAACAGGAAAATTCCATGTACGTCGGCCTATCACCCAGAGGGCGTACTGGGTGCTCACCCAAGGCACACGTGGGTGTCGAGACCCTCCTTTGTGTGAGTTGTGTGAGAATGCATCATCTATGACAGATACTTAAATGACAGAATAAAGGAAAAGAACCATGCATTCATATTGAGAGCATATGATGAGTTTCTAGGACTAATGCATCCATTTAGACAAGGAAAGCATTTATAGAATACAAATCTTCACCATAATAGAAAGGAAATGCACAAGGGTTTACATCTATTCAAAAACAATATACATAGAAAATATCCATATAGATATAAGTATAAACCAGGAACCACATATATTCATATTCAACATGTTTGATAATCACATTGCATTCATTGAGGCCATCACAAATTAATATAGTAGTGCAGACCAAAATCATGCATCAGAACTGGACTTAGGTCCCTCATATTATAAAGAAAAACACAGGTCCATCCCCTTGATATTCCATTACTCCTACAGATCTTCTAAACCCAACCCATAGAACATCTCCACGATATTTTTACAGAGCTTCACCTCTCATCTTTATCCTGTACTCAACTTATTTCTCACTAACGCACTTCTTTACTTCTACCAGAGCGCTTGAATATATAGCCTCATCAACCACCGCCAAGCCTTTCTAAAGTTATGGATCGGTTGCAAAGTGTCCAAGGTGTTCCTCCAAGGAAGTATGCCTCTTTCAGATCTGAGCTCTCCACTATCTTGCAAAATGATGTCTTTCTGTATCCCTCTATCATAAGGAATATTCCTTTCATGGGCACCAAGTTGCCAGGCTGACACCCTTATCCACTCCGCATGCACAGTTAGGTCATGATTTTCCCGTGTGCTGCTCAGGAATGTCAAATGTGAATAAGTCCCAAAACCCTTGCTCTACCTTACACGCGCACCACATGGGTTTTGATAAACACTTCTAAATCCTTGTCTCGCTATGCACCTTCACCTTGTGCACCCTTCTCCAACTAGGCCTTGTCATGCCCACATGCCTTTTTATACTTATCCAATATTTTAGGGGCCTAACATCACTCCACACTATGCCTATTCTCCGTCCTCGAAAAAACTCTTCAAATAATAAAGAATGGTGGATCCTTACAAATGGTTGGAATGGAATAAATAAAGGAATGAACAAGATGGGGGAAAGAATGAAAGAATGCGAAGACTTTATTTCTGGAGGAGGAGAGGGAAATCCTTCCCTAACTCTGCTTCTAACTTTCCCCAAGTATCAACCTCACTCTGAACCTACTGATAGAGGTTCCCTACCAGGGCGCTTACTTCTTCAAAACTCACTCCCTCCCCCTTAGCACCCATTATTTCCACAATATCTTCAAGTTTCTTTCCCAAATTCTTGATCGACGTCCATCCTCTGAGTAATTTTGGAGATACAACTCCTTCAATCCGGTTCTTTATTGAGCCCCGTCAAGGTCTCAATAGCCTCTGATTTATTTTCCACTTCGGCAAGGATCTTGTCCTCGCTCAACCCAATTTCCTTTGTTCTTCTCCTAGAACTCCTTAAGCTTTGTCTCATGTGTGGCAACCAGGATGCTCACCACTCTATCTCTATCAGTTTAATTTTCATAGGTGACCTCATCTACCTGCACTGGTGCTCTTTACGTCAGCGAGGATTTTTTTGTACTGAGCAACAATTTCTACTACCTTCATCTTATCCTCCTTTTCCTTGCACGCGTCAATGCCTCTTCTACAGACTCCAAGGAAAGTGGTCACCTTTCCATGGTGAGAACAGTGAGTTAAGTCCTCTAGTGCATTGCAAGGTCAACCCATAATTTTACGTGGGTGGTGTCAAGTCTTGGATGCTTTCAGACAATAAAATCCGTTATCATTTATATTTTCTTATACACCTCGTGTACCCTTTCCTTCTCATCCTTTAACTCACGCCTTAATTGAGCGTTGATTAGCTCTTCCTGCTTCAATTCCTAGGTCATTTTCAATGAGATCTTCATCCTATTTTCGATCCAGCTCTGCCTCTACAAACTTCACCTTGTCATTTCTCCCGAAGAGTCCTAGCTTCAACTTCAACTGAAACTTTGTTTATTGTGCATTACATATTTTCTCGTCTGATAATCATTGAGAATTTATCAAGGGGTTGATTCCTTTTGATTCAAGCACCTTCATCAATGATCCTTAGTTTACTTTCAAATTCATGTCTCACCAATGTGGGACTCAAATTCCCAAGAAATTATTTTCCTCGTCCAAGGGTATGCATCTTCCTCATCAAATGACATGTCATGGCTAAGAGTTGCTCCGTTGGCATGGTGCTTTGAAAACGTGCGCACAAAACCTTGCTTGGATCGTCGATGTAGCCCATTCCTTAACCTTGGGTTGCTTCTGAATTCTTCCTTCTTGTGCGCATCAGCCTTTGGAAATCTTACAACCAAAATGGGATTTCCTCCCATGCTGCCATATTCTTTTCCTACGCTTTCCTTCTCAATTTCCTTTGGCACCACATGTGTGCTTCATTCTACCTCTTGTTCTACCAAGGTCTCGATGATTTTTTCCACTTATGTTTTATGTGGCCTTATTTATCTGTTCCTTTTTTAGGCTTGGGGTCCTTTGATATTTTGTAGACTTCTTCCCTACGCTTACCCTATTGCCTTGGGTCTCTCATCTTCTTCTTCATCATCCTTATCCTCATCTCCTTCTTTATACTCATCTCCTTCTTCTTCCTTGTCATCCTCCTCTTCCTCTCCTTCTTCCTCAAAATCTTGTACTTTGAAAACTGATAGGGTCTTGAGCTTCTTCAGGATCATCATCATCCTTCTCACCTATGCAAGCTTCCAGGCTCTTTATTTCCTCTAAATCCACCTTTTTCCATCACCTTCTGCCTTTTCCTAACTGGTGATTCTCAGCATAGGAGATTTTGTTCTTTCTTCCTCCTCTCTTGGTGACTTCTCCTTTGTGAGAGGTTCTTTATAATCTCTAGTTGCTTTCTCTTCTGGGGTCTTCTCATGGATCAGGGTACTTCTTCCTGGACGTGTAGGTACTAGGTTTTTTGCGTTTGCCTCTGGTGTACCCACCCATTGATTGTGTATAGATTAAACACTTGGTGACTTTTTCTCCTATGCACCTCCTCTCTTTCCCTCTTCATAGGTGTGGACCTTCTTCCTTCCTGTAGGGTCTTCAAGAATGGATACATCATTCTCCAAGTATGTGCCTTTTTTTAATTTCATCCTTATGCGCAGATACACTCTTGATCGCAGTCCTCCCTGTAATTGTCAGTGCTAGTGGCTTCATCATCTGGACCTCGTGGGATACATACTTCTCCATGTACGTGCACACTTCTGTGGGGTAGACAATGAGCTTTCTACGCAGCTCTCGGTGGTCTTGATCTACCTCACTAAGGTCGAACCTTAGTCTCTTGGCCTCTTTGAACCTATTTGCTCTAGCTTGGAAGTATTGTGTGGTGAAATAGAGAAAGGTATCTTAAACCAGGGGCTCAATGTCTGATGTGTCAATTTGAATATCAATACAGAAATGTTGATACACTGTAAATTCTACTTCTCCATCCATGAGTGTTGGTAACTACTTTGAAATCCTCCATTCTTCCCCAAATGCATCACGCATCTATTTGTACCACTTCTCCAAGCGTGCCTTGCGAGTGGCCGTCATGGTCTCACAAGTATACTTTTCAAACATCTTTGTGGGCGATGGATCCTCTTCTAGATATTTCCAAACAAAAAATTTCGGCCCATTGGGCACTCCAATCTCTGAGAAAACAATTGTAAGGAGGACATTTCCGAATATTATCTTCTCACCCTCCTGCATGTTGCTAATGATCTCATCCACAATGAAGGCAGACAAGTTTTCCCACGCTTGTGTACTCCTTCCACACTGGTTTGCAGATCTACCCTAGTCACACACTTTATATTTCTCATATTCTTCTTCGCACAACTTTTTGGATGCCCTAGTTCATGAGAGCTTCTTTCAATTCATAATCGCAAGGTAAAATAATGATGTTCCAGCCTCCTTATTTATACATTTTCCTTCTTTCTAGCATTAAATGTTATGCCACCTACCTCTGTACTTAACACTAAATGTGACTTTTTCCACTAAGTCGTCCTTAAGCACCCTTATCACATGCCCAATCCTGCATGAAAAATTGTACAACCTTATGGCGTGAAAATAATCCAACCTAACAGAAGACTCTTACGCATGCGTAAAAAGCACCGAAATCACTTCTTCCATCCTTCACCTAATTTGTTCTCTCACCTACCTCATGTTGTTCCTGTACTCTTTCCTTCTTTGTATGTGGTTTTTCAGAAGCCTTATCTTGACACCAACCCTTCTTTTCCACCTCTTTTCCATGCACTTCCTCAACATCACCTACTTTTTCTCTTCCAACTAGGTCATTCAACACAACTTCTACTGCTAGCTCAAACTTTACACTATTATGCATTATTCCACCCGCACTTAACCGATGTGCAGTCCTCTACGCATATATAACCTTTTGAAAGTAATGTGGTTACCAGTGCACAAAGCACAAAACAAAACAACGAAAAGGAACAAACAATGAGAATGGGAGACACAAGAAATAAATAAAAGGAAATCCTAAACTAGCTGGCAATACTGCCTTATTTATAAACACCAAGAAGACTTATTTATGGTAGGGATTTAGCCTACTCCCATTGAAGTGACCAGGTAACCTCGTCGCATCTAGCACTTTTAACTGGCACGTGACTGACTCAAAGATATATGAGATAATATAGGGCCCCAACCAATGGAATTTTAATTTCCCAGGATGGCGTAGAAACTTGGAATCATATAACTGTAGTGCCCACATTTTTATAGCTCTAGTTATCTGTTGGTTCCTTTATTTCTAGACATGTTTTGATTGAGACTCTGATAGACGTTGGACATTTTGCTATGATATTTTATTCTCTTGGACATTATGCCATTTTGGGCGCGTAGCGCCAATTGGATTAGATTCATATACTGTTATATTTCGTATGATGTGGATGACACTAGCAGGGTTATATGATAGACTTATCGGTTAGATGATTAGTCTCTTGTGGTTAATTTGATTGATGATATAGTGTTTTGGATTTAATGATGGTGATTTTCATGCTAAGCTAAGTATATGTCGTTGCAATTTTAATTGTGGATGATTCATGGCAAACTATGTGGATAATTGTATGCATTGCACTATCAATTGTAAATTATGTTCGGACATTATAAGTTTGATTGAGATTGTGATGTATAGATGATGTTTATTATATTGGACAGGTGCGGTTAATGTGTGCAATGAGTGTGCGGGTGACAGGTATAGGAGAGCATGGGTTTCAGGGCAGCTACGCAATTGTGCACAAGTGGCCCACGGGCTGAGTCCTAACCATGCTAAATTGTTTGAAGCCTTAGATTAGATGTATTTAATTGGGCACCATGGGTGAACCCCTCAATTGTAATGTAATTATGTCTTGTAAAATTAATTAGGTTTAGGATGTGTTTATATTAAGTAAACTAGCTTAGGGGTTAATAATCTTATCTTAAGTTAAGTGTTGGTTTTGGGAAGTGTGTGTGTGTTGGTAGAAGGGATTGGGGACCACATGTGAACCTTGGGTGAACCCCACACCCTCTACCCTTGTGCCCAAGCATGCCAAACCCGAAATTGGGTTATTTTGGGTAATTTTAGGGACCCCTTTTGAGTTTGGGGGTTCCCTTAGCATGAAAATGGGCCCTTGGACCCTACCTAATGGGTAGGAGGGGCATATTTCCAAGGTTTGGAGGGAGTTTCCCTCCCATTTAGCCCTCTTTAGTCACCATCCATTGTAAGATGGTTGGATTGTGTGAAATTGTTAAAAGTTGCTCCACTTTGTTTTATTTTAGTTTTTAGTATTTTGGGTGAAAAGGGATAAAAGGTGAGTTTACTCTTTCTTATTTTGTTTTTGGAATCTTTGACTCTTGTGAGGAGAGGGGGTGACACTTGTCACTTTCCCATTGGTGAGGAAACTTTTGGGATTTTCTTTTTATTCTTTCTCATGTGGGAAGAATGGGTCTTCTTGGTTCATTTTTTTTGGAGCACTTGGAGAATTTTGGGAGCTTGGAAGGGAGCTTGGACAAAGGGGAAAAGCTTAGAGTTTTGGAAAGCTTATTAGAGGTAGGGTTCTTATCATTTTTCCTTCTTAGTTTTGTTATCTTGTAAACTATGCTTGATAAATAAAATAGTGTGTGAAATGTTGAATGTGGTTGTTTGCTTGTCTTGTTATTTCTTTTGTTTTCTCTCCACCATCATGTGGAATGATGGTTTTTGGAGAATGTAGGGGAAGAGAGAGGGATTTCCCTCTCAAACCTCATGGTTTTTGGTCAAGCCATGAAGGTCCCTTCTCATCCCCTCATATGGTTTGAGGTGGGAGAAAGGTTCATATGGCTTGAACCTTTCCTCATTCTTGGTGAGGAAACCCTCTGTGGGTTTGAAAATCCTCCCAAGAAGGATTTTTATAGTATAAGCAGGAATAAGGAGGATGTATGATTAGGAGGTATAAGAAGCTTTGTATATGTATATTGTTGGCGCTCCTATGGTTGGACACCTTGATTTGGGCATCCTACTTCCTCTCTTCCCCCTTGTGAGGTTGACCTTGTTCTCCTCATGTTGTGGTTTTCATTGAGTAGTAGGTCTAAGTGGATGATTGATCTTATGTTTTTCTTGTTGTGTGTGTGTAAATCCCCATTACTTGTGCACATTGTGGAAGCTAGTTCCTCTCTCCTATGGGCTTGGGGGAGGCTAGCATGACTTCCAACCATGGAAAGGCATGTGATGATGCCTATTGGTTGGGTGGTAAACAAGCCATATTCTCTTGTAGTTGGAGCTCAAGTTGGAGATAGTTGATAGCCTCTTGTCATCTTGGACTTATCTCCTCTTTTGTGGGCATTACCTTCATTTTGTAAATAAATGTAGCTTTGTAAAGATTTATACTCTTGTAAAGACCCATTTTGTACTTATTGTATTTGATAAAGCATTAGTCTCTATTAAGGAAACTTTTATTTTATAGTTGCAAGAAGCTTGTAAGATTGTCATTTGAATTTATAATGAAACCAAGAACATTTTATTTTCAATGCCTTCATTTGGAAAGATTTGTTGTTTAGAAATATGCAAAACATTTAGTCATGCAATATACACTTGAAAACTTGAGATATTTACTTGTGCATTGCATATAAAATCAAAAAAAATTTAGTGTGCTTGTTTTTTTATTTCACAAAAAATATGGCATTACATTTTGGTATCAGAGCGTGGTTTCAACACACGGACCTATGGGTAACTTGTAGATGCCTTAGCCTTGCATTTCACAAAAAAAAAATATGGGTGTTTCTAATATAATCTCCTTGCATGGAAATCTGAAAAAAAATTAATTAGTTAGTATTGCAAAAAAAAAAAAAAAATTGAAAATACCATCCAGTTAGTTCATTGAAGGAAAACTAGTGTTCATAGTGTTTTGTGAATTAAAAAAAATGGTTATATTATTTTTTATTTTGTTTTAAAAATAGGATTTAGCCTACAAGTTTGTTAGTATTGATCAAGAAATGAAAATAAATTGTATATAAGTATTTTTTTTACTTATGACAATTGTTTGCTTGAAATATATATATATATATATATATATATATATATATATATATTCTATAAAAAAAAATTTCCTTTAGGGCATGGCCTATAAGATTGATTTAATTTCAATGTTAAAACAAGCAAAGTTGAAACTAAAATAAACATATATATATTTATAGAGTATATATGCTGTTTTTTTTTATATTTATTTATTTACAGCATATAATAGTCTTATTATTTTAATATATATAAATGATATATATAGTATTATAAATAAATATGTATATATATATATATATATATATATATATATATATATACAATAAAATAAAATAAAACGAAATAAAATAAAATTATAAAAAAATAAAAATAAAACAAAAAAAATAAAAATAAAAACAAAAAAAAAGGGACTGTTTGGGGGGGCCGAACCCCCCAAACCCCCCGACCCATACCCTGCCCAAACCCTGCCCCTACCCCCCGGCACTGCCCCTGTCCCACTGTCCCCGCCCCCGGAACCCCTGTATCCCCCCCCGCAATCCTGTCCCCCGGTCCTCCCCGTGCCCACGCCGGCCCTGCCCCTCCCCGCGGACCCTGCCCCGGCCCAGCCCGTCCCCATAGACCCCCTGCCCGGCGCACAGACCTGTTCCCCCCCACGGACGCCCCCCTCCCCATGACCCTGCCCTGGCCACCGCCACAAACCTCTGTCCCCGCCACAGACCCCGCAGCACACCCGCGCACAGGCCTCCACAGCAACAAAACCCTGCAGCAACAAAATAAACTTAATATATATATATATATATATATATATACATATGCCCAAAGCAAAACAATAAAAAAAAAAAAAAAAAAAACAGTCGCCCCTTTGGGGTTTCTTTAAAAAATATATATATATACAAAAAATAAAATAAAAATAAAGATAGATGTCATGTATATATATATATATATATATATATATCTCCCTTCCTGTATAAAATAAATAAATTAAAAAAAATATATATATTAAAGAAAACAAAGCCAAACAAAAAAAAAAAATTCTAGGGAGCCAACTCTCCATAGTTTTTTTTTCACCTGCACAAGGAGAAACAAAGAAAACAAAATAAGAGAAATATGAGAGGAAGAATAAACAGAATGAATGAACAAATGAATGAAAAGGAAAATAAAAACACCATTAGAGCAAATTTAGGGCAAGTTTGAAATCAAGGGCTCATATTTGATTTGATCCTAAGGCCCATAATCAATCCTACACTTTTTAAGTCATAGGCACTTTGTGGGTATAGGAGGGATCAATTTTAGAAGGGTGTAATAAAGTAATTAAAATGGGGAATCAAATTAATTAAAAAGGGGTGTGTGGGAAAATTAATTAAAAAGGGGAAAGACTAATTTTTATTTTTTTAAAAAAAGGGTGTAAATTTTTTATTTATAACCCTAAGGAGCTTAATAGAATAAAATGTTTAAATTATTGCGGGACGGTATTAATTTATTTCGGGAAAATAAATAAATAAATAAATTAATTAATAATTATTATTAATTAATTATTAATGGGAAGGGGTATTGCTTCTGATGTTATAATGATAATAACAATAATAATAATAATTAAAAAAAAAAAAAATAAAAAAATAAAAAAAATAAAAAAAAATAAAAAATTCCAACAAACGTTTAGAAAGTTTATAAAACATTTTTTTTTTACCTCGGGTTCAGGATGGTACCCAAGAGGGGACGTTCAGCTCGAGGTTCGGGTCGTAGCGCACCTACGTGAGAGCCGCCGGTGCCCGATTTTGGGCCTCTATTATTGGAGACCCTGCAGCAGCTGATAGGTGTCGTTCAGGAGCGTCTTCCACCACCGCAGGTGCCGAGAGAGGAGGACATTCAGTTAGGAGATGAGGAGGGGATTGGTGAGGACGCACATCCAGAGCCACCTGAGCACAACATTCCGAGACGAGAGAGGTCACGCAGCCCTTCCATCCTTGGCGAGAGGGTGGCCTCGTTTCGTCACAGCCGTTCACACAGCTTCGAGGGGTCATTTGGATATATGCGACCCCTCTCACCTGTTAGACCACACCGTCAGGATCGAGACACGGGCAGTGTGATTCGAGACCTTCTTCGCCTGCAGCCGCCTACGTTTACTGGTTCGACAGACGGCTTTGGGGCGGAGTCTTGGCTTCTTAGCTTGGATAGCTGCTTTGGGTTGCACTCTCATGAGAGCAACGTCAAAGCCAGGTTCGCCATACACCTCCTCCGAGACGCAGCAGGCGTTTGGTGGAGGAATGAGGAGCAGGAAGCTCCATTTGACACGAGATACAGTGACATGGGAGTTGTTCGAGGAGCGATTCAGGGCCCGGTATATGTCAGAGCATTTTGTGCAGAAGAGGATTGATGAGTTCCACGACTTGCGACAGGGTTCTGGCTCGGTGGCGCAGTATGAGAGCAGGTTCTTGGATCTCTTGCAGTATGTAGACTACCTGCAAGACGAGAAATTGCAGGTAAACAGGTTCATTCGGGGCCTGAATGCAGATATAGCAGGAGCTGTTAGGATGTTATCTCCTCCCACGCTCGAGAAGGCCGTTGAGAAGGCCTACTTGGCTGAGGAGAATAGGACCAAGGCTCAGGAGCACAGAGAAAGAAACAAGAGCAAGTTCCAGGACAGAATTCAGGCATTCCAGAGTCAGAGAGCACGGGGAGCAGTACCACCCCCTAGAGGAGGATTCTGGTCTTCTCCAGCAGCATCGAGAGCTCCTCCACACCCATCACAGCAGACACAGCACCAGGGACACCAGCATCAGAGGGGTAGACAGACTCAGAGTTTTCAGCGAGGTGGGTCTAGAGGTGGTTTTGGTGGGTCTAGAGACAGGAGGCCGGGTACTCATCACTCCCAGCCAGCCCGCTCGCAGCAGTCTACTAGGGTTGGACCGGCAGGTTCAGTTCGTCAGAGCACAGGAGGGACCCCATCTCAGAGGGGTACAGGGGGATGTTTTATTTGTGGGGCTCCAGATCATTATGTGCGTATGTGTCCGCACAAGCCCACTACTACGGATATGCAGAGAGCTCCTAGATCCGAGCAGACGGTGGGTGACGTGGGACGCGCCCATCGTGTGTATGCAGCGGTTGACAACCGCCAGGCTGAGCATCAGGCCACAGTCATTGAGACGACAGGTACTATCAGGGGTATTTCTGTCTCAGTACTTTTTGATTCAGGTGCTTCAGATTCCTTTATATCACCTTCTATAGTGGACCAGTGTGGGCTAGTGGTGGCTAGGCAGCCAGATAGTTGGCAGGTTGAGTTGGCCTCTGGGGCTAAACTCGCCGTGGACTCGTATGTGGAGAGTTGTGTACTCGATTTGGGAGTCTTCTCCACTACGCTTGACCTCCGAGTTATTCCTCTAGGTTCCTATCAGGTAGTGTTGGGTATGGATTGGCTCGAGGCTCATCGAGCTAAGGTGGATTGTAGAGAGAAGGTCATTGAGTGTCAGGATGATTTGGGTAGTGCAGTTGTGATTTCAGGGATGCAGAGACCCATTTCCTTGCGTATGATCTCAGCTAAGCAACTCAAGCGGAGCATGCGTAAGGGTTGTCAGTTGTTTGCTATCACTATCAGTGATCGTTCGGACAGTACTCCAGAGCATTCACCCCTTGATGATCACGCAGTTTTGAGGGAGTATGCAGATGTGTTTCCAGGGGAGCTTCCAGGTTTACCACCTAGTAGGGAGGTGGATTTCACCATTGACTTAGTGCCTGGATCTGCACCAGTTTCTAGGGCACCCTATCGGATGACGACTTCAGAGCTTCATGAGCTCAAGATTCAGTTAGAGGAGTTGTTAGAGAAGGGTCTCATTCGCCCTAGTGTATCTCCTTGGGGAGCGCCTGTCATATTTGTGAAGAAGAAGGATGGTTCTCTTAGGCTTTGTGTTGATTTCAGACAGCTCAATAAGGTCACAATAAAGAACCGTTATCCGCTCCCTAGGATTGATGACTTGTTTGATCAGATGCGGGGAGCTAGAGTGTTCTCCAAAATCGATCTCAAGTCAGGATATCATCAGTTGCGCATTTCAGATGCAGACATTCATAAGACAGCATTTCGCACACGTTATGGGCATTATGAGTTCACAGTGGTTCCATTTGGTTTGACTAATGCCCCAGCTGTCTTCATGAGCCTCATGAATGGAGTATTCAGGACATTTCTGGATCGCTTTGTCTTAGTGTTCCTTGATGACATATTGATATATTCTCGTTCCGAGGAGGAACACGAGGAGCATTTGAGGCAGGTACTTCAGGTTTTGAGAGAGCAGAAGTTGTATGGGAACTTGGAAAAATGCAGCTTCTTTCAGACAGAGATTCAGTACTTGGGTCATATCATATCAGGCGAGGGTATCTCCGTAGATCCCTCTAAGATTCAGGCTATCTTGGATTGGCCAGCACCCACATCAGTCACTGAGGTGAGGAGCTTCATGGGTTTAGCAGGGTATTACCGCAGGTTTGTACAGGACTTTTCTAGGATTGCTCACCCTATTACTTCTCTTCAGAGGAAAGGGAAGAAGTTTGATTGGTCAGAAAAATGTGAGCAGGCCTTTCAGTTGCTTAAGGAAAGGTTAACCACGGCGCCCATCTTAGCAGTTCCAGACCCAACAGAGGATTTTGTTGTTTGCACTGATGCATCACTAGAGGGTTTGGGAGCAGTTCTTATGCAGGAGCGTCGGGTTATTGCTTTTGAGTCTCGTAAGCTCAAGGACTATGAGCTTAACTATCCTACTCACGACTTAGAGCTTGCCGCAGTGGTTCATGCACTTGTGCGTTGGCGACATTTCCTTTTGGGTAGACCTTTCATCTTGAGGACAGATCATTGTAGCTTACAGCATATCTTCTCTCAGCCGAACCTCAACGCTCGTCAACGGCGTTGGATGGAGTTCCTTTGTGAGTATGACATGGAGGTGCAGTATATCAAGGGAAAGGAAAATGTTGTTGCAGATGCACTTAGTAGACGACGGCATGTGCTTGCTTCTTTGACACTGCAGTCAGATTTGAGAGGCAGGATACTTGAGCATCTTCCAGAGGACAGGTTTTATGAGGGTGCTAGGCAGATGTTGGATTCTCAGGGTTCTTTTGAGGGCAGATATTCAGGATGCATGTTAGAGTCAGATGGTTTGCTTCGGTTCCATAGGCGCATCTATGTGCCTAAGGCAGGTGATCTGCGTAGTTTCATCCTTACTGAGGCTCATCGAGCCCCATACGCAGCACATCCAGGAGTGAAGAAGATGCATGCCGATTTGAGAGAGTTATATTATTGGCCAGGTCTTCGTCAGGACATAGCAGATTTTGTAGCACGTTGTCTTGAGTGTCAGAGAGTCAAGGCAGAGCATTCTCATCCCGCAGGACTTTTATACCCTCATGACATTCCCGAGTGGAAATGGGATGTGATCTCCATGGATTTCATAGTAGGACTTCCTATGTCCTCTTATCGTCATGATGCCATTATGGTCACAGTGGATAAGTTGACCAAGGTTGCGCATTTCTCGCCAACCAAGGTCACCTATAATGCACAGGCCATCGCCAAAGTGTTCATGGAGGATATTGTCAGATTGCATGGGATTCCGAAGACGATCATTAATGACAGAGACACCATCTACACATCAGTTTTCTGGACTTCTTTTCAGGAGGCCTTGGGTACACAGATTAATTTTAGTTCAGCATATCATCCAGAGACAGATGGGCAGACAGAGAGGGTTAATCAGGTGTTAGAGGATATGTTGAGGATGTACGTGATGGACCAGCAGAAGAAGTGGGAAGACTATTTGCATTTAGTTGAGTTTGCCTACAATAACAGTTATCATAGCTCCATTGGCATGGCTCCCTATCAGGCTTTGTATGGCCGACCTTGCAGGACACCTTTGAGCTGGGATAGACTTGATGACAGGATTATTTTGGGGCCAGCTTATCTTCAGGATTTAGAGCAGCAGGTTGTTCTGATTCGGCAGCGTCTTGAGCAGGCTAGAGCACGCCAGAAGGCGTATGCAGACACCAAGAGGATCGATCGTCACTTCTCAGTGGGTGACAAAGTCTTCTTGAGGGTTCGTCCTCATAAGAGTCCGATCCGTTATGGAAAGGGTTCTAAGCTATCGCCTCGTTTTGTGGGGCCTTTTGATATTCTTGAGGTCATCGGTCCAGTTGCCTATCGCTAGCTTTGCCACCACGCCTTGCACGGGCCCACGACGTTTTTCATGTTTCTGTACTACGTAGATATGTACCAGATGTTTCTCATGTTTTGGATTGGTCGGCATTACAGGTAGAGGACGGAGGACAGTGGAGATTGGAGCCCGTACGCATACTGGAGCACCGGAGGTTGGCCCTTCGGGGTCGAGATTTGGACCAGGTTAGAGTGCAGTGGGATCGATACGACGAGTCATCAGCTACCTGGGAGGATGCTACACCACTGAGGGCTAGATATCCCTATCTCTTCCAATGACTTCCAGGAGGAAGTCTAATTCTAGGAGAGGGGGATGTAGTGCCCACATTTTTATAGCTCCAGTTATCTGTTGGTTCCTTTATTTCTAGACATGTTTTGATTGAGACTCTGATAGACGTTGGACATTTTGCTATGATATTTTATTCTCTTGGACATTATGGCATTTTGGGCGCATAGCGCCAATTGGATTAGATTCATATACTGTTATATTTCGTATGATGTGGATGACACTAACAGGGTTATATGGTAGACTTATTGATTAGATGTTAGTCTCTTGTGGTTAATTTGATTGATGATATAGTGTTTTGGATTTAATGATGGTGATTTTCATGCTAACCTAAGTATATGTCGTTGCAATTTTAATTGTGGATGATTCATGGCAAACTATGTGGATAATTGTATGCATTGCACTATTAATTGTAAATTATGTTTGGACATTATAAGTTTGATTGAGATTGTGATGTATAGATGATGTTTATTATATTGGACAGGTGCGGTTAATGTGTGCAATGAGTGTGCAGGTGACAGGTATAGGAGAGCATGGGTTTCAGGGCAGCTACGCAATTGTGCACAAGCGGCCCACGGGCTGAGTCCTAACCATGCTAAATGTTTGAGGCCTTAGATTAGATGTATTTAATTGGGCACCATGGGTGAACCCCTCAATTGTAATGTAATTATGTCTTGTAAAATTAATTAGGTTTAGGATGTGTTTGTATTAAGTAAACTAGCTTAGGGGTTAATAATCTTATCTTAAGTTAAGTGTTAGTTTTGGGAAGTGTGTGTGTGTTGGTAGAAGGGATTGGGGACCACATGTGAACCTTGGGTGAACCCCACACCCTCTACCCTTGTGCCCAAGCATGCCAAACCCGAAATTGGGTTATTTTGGGTAATTTTAGGGACCCCTTTTGAGTTTGGGGGTTCCCTTAGCATGAAAATGGGCCCTTGGACCCTACCTAATAGGTAGGGGGACCTATTTCCAAGGTTTGGAGGGAGTTTCCCTCCCATTTAGCCCTCTTTAGTCACCATCCATGTAAGATGGTTGGATTGTGTGAAATTGTTAAAAGTTGCTCCACTTTGTTTTATTTTAGTTTTTAGTATTTTGGGTGAAAAGGGATAAAAGGTGAGTTTACTCTTTCTTATTTTGTTTTTGGAATCTTTGACTCTTGTGAGGAGAGGGGGTGACACTTGTCACTTTCCCATTGGTGAGGAAACTTTTGGGATTTTCTTTTTATTCTTTCTCATGTGGGAAGAATGGGTCTTCTTGGTTCATTTTTTTTGGAGCACTTGGAGAATTTTGGGAGCTTGGAAGGGAGCTTGGACAAAGGGGAAAAGCTTAGAGTTTTGGAAAGCTTATTAGAGGTAGGGTTCTTATCATTTTTCCTTCTTAGTTTTGTTATCTTGTAAACTATGCTTGATAAATAAAATAGTGTGTGAAATGTTGAATGTGGATGTTTGCTTGTCTTGTTATTTCTTTTGTTTTCTCTCCACCATCATGTGGAATGATGGTTTTTGGAGAATGTAGGGGAAGAGAGAGGGATTTCCCTCTCAAACCTCATGGTTGTTGGTCAAGCCATGAAGGTCCCTTCTCATCCCCTCATATGGTTTGAGGTGGGAGAAAGGTTCATATGGCTTGATCCTTTCCCCATTCTTGGTGAGGAAACCCATGTGGGTTTGAAAATCCTCCCAAGAAGGATTTTTATAGTATAAGGAGGAATAAGGAGGATGTATGATTAGGAGGTATAAGGAGCTTTGTATATATATATTTATTGGTGCTCCTATGGTTGGACACCTTGATTTGGGCATCCTTCTTCCTCTCTTCCCCCTTGTGAGGTTGACTTTGTTCTCCTCTTGTTGTGGTTTTCATTGTGTAATAGGTCTAGGTGGATGATTGATCTTATGTTTTTCTTGTTGTGTGTGTGTAAATCCCCATTACTTGTGCACATTGTGGAAGCTAGTTCCTCTCTCCCATGGGCTTGGGGGAGGCTAGCATGACTTCCAACCATGGAAAGGCATGTGATGATGCCTATTGGTTGGGTGGTAAACAAGCCATGATTCTTGTAGGAGCATTGGTAGTTGGAGCTCAAGTTGGAGATAGTTGAAGCCTCTTCATCTTGGTCATCATCTTCTTTGTGGGATTATTGCCTTCACTTTCTTGTAAATAAATGTGGCTTTGTAAACCGTCATACTCTTGTAAAGACCCTAAGAAAGTTTTGTACTTATTGTATTTGATAAAGCATTAGTTGTCTATTAAGGAAACTTGAGTATTTTATAGTTGCCTTGGAAAAGTAAGCTTGTAAAATAGATATCATTTGAATTTCTTAATGAAACCAAGAACTTTTATTTTCAATAAAAGATTGTTAGTGGAAAGATTTGTTTGTTTAGAAATATGCAATAATGTTTAGTCATGCAATATACACTTGTAAAATCTGAAATAGTCATTTACTTGTGCATTGCATATAAAATCAAAAAAAATTAGTGAGCTTGCATTTCATTATTTCATTTTATGTCAAAAAAAAATGGCACTACAATAACATAAACCATCTACCCAAACTCAAAATTCTTGTTCTTGATGTGACGATCATGTCATGCCTTTCGTTTTTATTTTTCTATCTTCTGACTCCATCGAGAAAGTGATCACCTTTTGTCTAATTGCATCAACTTATTAATTCTTTCTTCCAGCACTTGTTTGTCGGCCAAACCTCCTGTGCGCGTTATACGCAGTGAAGGTAACATGAATTCCACTGGCAGGACAGCCTCCACGCTAAACACCAATTGGAATGGTGTGGCCTTATTCAATCTCTTGTAGGTTTTCCTATACACCCATAGAACTGTTGATACTTTGTTATCCCAATCTTGTCTACCAACATCACAAATCTTGGTTAGGGTATAACTTAGTTTTTTATTGAATGCCTCTGTGGTTCCATTTGCTTGAGGATGATATGGGTAGTCTTATGATGGTCAACCATAAATTCTACTAACATAATCCTGACTGTTTCATTGAGAAAGTGTGTACCCATATTGCTTGTTAAACTTAAAGGGAAGCCATATCTATTGATGATGTTCTCCCATAAGAATCGAGCATCTTTCATAACGGTGTAATCCTTGGTTGGCACTTCTTCTTCCCATCTTGTTAAATAATCTATGCAAGTGATTATATAGCATGATCTAGTCCTATGCGCAGCTAGTGAAATGGGGCCTACAAAATATATATCCCACTTTTCAAATGGTTATATACTTAGAATAGGACGTAAAGGCATTTCATCTCTCTTTCTAGGTTTCCAAAGGAGCTGGCAGTGGTCACAGGCCTTGTAAAACTCAATACAATCCTTATAGATGGTTTCCCACCAAATCTCTGCTAATAAAATCTTCTGCATGATAGCATTTCCTATATAGTGTCCCCCTACAATCCCACCATGCGCTTCCTCCATAATTGCCACACGTTCATGCTCCAATACACATCGGCACAGAACCTCATCATGACCTAACTTATACAGGTATCCACTAATCAACATGTAAGGTGCAGCATGTATTGCTAACTACTTTCTCTCCAGAGCCTTCATCCCTTCTGGTACCACACATTCTTTTTAAGAGTACTACGATATCTTCTAAGTCTGAGGGCTTGCATCATAACCTAAACACTTGCGTGTCTGATAAGGTATCCTTAATGCTTTGCGTGTCCTCTCCTGAGTTAATCCTTGATAAGTGGTTAGGTCCTGAATTACTTTTTCTTGGTTTCACGACCACAATGAACTCAAATTCTTGAAATAACAGGACCCAACGAACAATGTGCCCCTGTAGAACAAGCTTATTTATCAATTACTTCAATGTCATGTGGTTCATGTAGAATAAAAAAGGTGTTTCCAGTAGATACTACCTGAACTTATGCAGTGCATAGATCATAGACAATGATTCATGCTCAGTAGTTTTGTAATTTTGTTCTATTGGTGTCAAATTTCTACTTGCAAAGCACAAGGGATGATCAACAATTCCCTCAGCAAGTTGTGTTAGCACTGCTCCCATAGTTTTTCCTGAGGCATCAACATGCACATGGAAAGCCTTATCCCAAGAAGGAAAACATAGTATGGGCACCGTAACAAGCCTATCTTTCAAAGTTTCAAATGCCTTATGATATGCCTCTCCCCAATGAACTCTTGTTTCTAAGAAACTCCTCTAAGGGCACGAAGATTTTGGAATATCCCTTGATGAATTTCCTATAGTACCCTGTATTTCTAATGAATCCATACACTATGCTCTGATTAGTAGACTCCCCTAATCCTAAAATAACTGCAACTTTGGCGGGATCCACTAGTAAGCCCTCTTTGTATACAATGTGTCCTACCAGGGTTCCAAATGGAGTAACAAAGAAACATTTCTTAATGTTGAGGGATATCCTTAATTTCTGACACCTCTCAAACATCCACCTTAAATTGTCACAATGATCCTTCACCAATCTATACACAATCCAGTCGTCCAGGTAGACTTGGAGAAACTTATGGATGAAGTCTTGAAATGCTTGTACAATGATGTGTGAGAACACAGAAGGAACATTGTTTAATCCAAAAGGCATAACTGTGTAGGAAAAAATTCCCCACTCAATGGCGAAAGTTGTTTTTCTCTGGTCTTCCTTAGCAATCCTGACTTGGTGGTACCCTGAGTACCCATCCGTGAAAGAGTAGACTTCGCACCCGACTAATCCCTCCAAAATTTCTTCAGTAAAGGGGGTTGGGAAAGGATTGATGACACATACTACATTCAAGTCCCTATAGTCAACACAAATCCTTATCCTCCCATCCTTCTTGATATTGATGACCATTGGCCTTATCCACTCTTACTCTTCAACAGCCTCAATGAAGCCTAATACTATCATTTTTCTATTTCCTCCTTGACTTGTACGCATAATTTTGGATTCATTTGATAAGGCCTCTTCTAAATTGGGTGAACACTATCCTTCAGATTTATCCTCATCTCTCCCAAGGAATGGTGGACACCTTTGAGTTCATGGTACCCACATGGGAAAAAATCTTGGAACTCACGTAACAGATCAATGATCTTTGAAACTTCCTACTCTGACCAATAATCTCTTATGAGAGCTTCCTTAGGTTCTTCCTCTGAACCAATGTTAACCTTTTTTTTTTTCAAGTGATCATGGTAGGCACATGCTCACTCATCAACACTATCTATGACTTTGTACATACCTACAGAATGGTTAACATTTAGACTCTCCATCTCCACACCATCGATCACATAAATCATCTTCCCTTTTTCCTTCTCCATGCACGCATGCTCAAGCTGCATCTCCTCTGATTCATCTTCATCAAAGCATGCCTCCAAACTAGGCTCACCTAGAAAATCTAGTAGCCTATCTTCTGCCATGGCACTATCTCCCATCGTAAGGTGTTTGAAAACCTACAATTCCTTACCCACAGAGGGTTTTGTACTTTGATATTCAAATGCTTGAATGAGATCAGCTGCCAACTCATACCAATTTCTTGTTTGATGGCATGTTTTTAAGTGGATATACCATGTGTGTGCACAACCTTGTAATTTGGAATATAGTTTATGCACCCATAATGATGGTGGTAAGGCTATTGTGCCTCCGATCTAGGACTTCTCACAAGCTTGGACATGGGACGAGGCGGGTTCCTTGCCATGATAGTATTGTATAGCGATGGGTGCGTTGCTTCTGGAGAACCAAACTAAGAACGTGATCCTCACCTCATGCCATTCCAAGATATTCTCGCAGTGTGTATCCTACCATCGTGTTGTAGTTTTGAGCAAGATATAGTTCAGCATCCCCTGTATTTCACTCTTATTCATCCACTGAGCCTCTATCTCCTGCAAGAACATCTCAGGGTAGGCCCCTCAGGAGTATTTGGGAAACTTCTTCCCTCCTAGGTGCTTAACTAAGTGATATTTTTTCACTCTTGTTATAGATCCTCTTAGTTGTCATCCAATTAACTCATAGGTCTCGTGCACCCAATTGTCATATGTCATGTTAGTTGTATCACTCATAGAATGAGCATCTTCAAATTGGATAAATCCTTCTGTAGGGTGAATTATCTCAGGGTCCCTGATGTAGCTCACATAGATTCTGTCAAGGATCTCTTCTACTAAAGGTTCAGTGTAGGGCACTGACTTTCCATTCGTCAAGGGGATGATGACTCGTTCCTCCTTGTTCTCAAAATTGATATATCCTTTGTTGAACCTTAGGTTAGCATTGTTATTATAACACCATGGGCACCCAAGTGATGTTGGAAATTTTTATTTTTCAGAGAGCATCAAGACTTTGAAGTCTCTAATAAACTTGGCCCCTTGAATGGTGATAACTGCATCCTTCAAGACTCCAATGGGCATTGCCTTGGTCTTTTTTGCCATATAAAACACATTTGAATATGGTTGTAATACAGGCCTTCCCATTTGGTGCCATGCATCTAAAGTAATACCATTGACCTCTGATCCCATGTCGATGAGAATTTACTCAAAACCCATCCATCAACAACCACATTCAAAGTAATCTCCTTATCATAGTCAAGGTTGTGAGGGGGAAAGTTTTCATGCAAAACCTTCCTTTCACATTCTACATCAGCACATGGTACCTTCTCTCTCATCCATTCTCCTAGAAAGGGAATAATATTCTCTTGCCTTAGCATTTTGCACACTTGTTTGAATTCATCCAGGTCCTTCTACGGAGCCTCTACATTCCTTTTCTACTCCTACTGCCTAGATTGCTCCTTTAGACACTGGATCTCTCCTTGTAAACTTCAAATGACATCCATAATCTCCGGATATAATTCTTTCTGATGAGCAGGGTATAGATACTTTTCATGTACTACTTCCTCTCTTGAAAATAGTGTCCTTTGTCTTGTTATCTCCCTGGCACACGTGGCCTCTTCTCATGTTGTCACCAACATAGGTTCTAGCCATGACTCATGCACCACTCTTGGCATCCATTGTGAATCATCCTTCTTGATGCTTACCATCCCATCGCTTTTGTCTTTCTAGTGTTGTTGATTCATATGTTCATAAATTTTTGGACACTCCTCGTACTTGTGTTTTTTTCCACACCATGAGCATTGTAATAGGTCAGGGCACTCACATTTGTAATGCTCTGTAGATCCACAATTATAACAGGTTCCTCGTGGGAACTCACTCTATCTGCTACAGTTACTTTGACCATGAAAACCTCTTCCACGCATTCCTCCATCTATGCTCCCTTCATAATGTCGGTCATCATCCTTTGAACTACTTGCAAGGCTAGTCTGGTGCACACCCAGATCAATAGCATCATGGATTTGATCAATCAGTCTGCAATCCTTGGTATCATGGGTTGTAGAGGTACAAATATTACAATAGCAAGAAATATTCTTGTGGATTGCATGTTGGAGTAGAGGGCATCTACTTGCATCATGATCCCCATGGAAAATCTCACAATCTACCGACATAGAGCGCACTAAATTCTGAGGGCAACTATCCTTTACATGTACCTCCACTTCATAGTTTGTACACCAAATCCCACTACGAACCTCATGCACTGAGTTTTCAGATAGCTTCTCCAACTGCTTGGCCATTGCATAAATTTGAGCCTCCAGAAAAGGGCTAATGCTAGTTTCAACGCTCCCAAAAGCTTTGGCACACAGGGTAGCTTCCAATTCTTCACACGAGTCTATGAAAGTTTTGTGTGACAAAGCCCTTCTAAATGGTGTTATCAATCCTCTAAAAAACCATTGAGCATGTTGAGAGGGATGAATTTCATAAGATAGTGTTGACAAGAGATTCTTTAAATGTGCTTCATACTCCCGCACACTCTCTGACATTCCCTATTGGATTTCCTTCAAAGTGTTGATGCTTTTCTACTAAAACTCAAGGATATGGAACTCTATTAGGAAGGCATTCTTCAATGCAGCGTAGTCTACCACCGTTTAATGGGAGTCATACTTCCCAAACCAACTATGTGTGCACCTTTGCAACGTTGTTGCAAACTGACTTGCCTTCCACTCCAAGGTAGTGATCCCCTTCGCACACCATAACAATTCACACTTATGCATGTGCTCTATAGCATCCTCTATACCTTGGTAATCGAGAAAGTGCAAAGACATCTTAAAGAACACTTAAGGAGTTAGTTGGGGTCCTTGTCCTCTTGATCTAGAGCCTTAGTTCCCTCCAGTATTTCCTCCTCCACCAGATCCACTAGATGCACCATGTCTTATTCCTCCTAACCTACCCGATCCACCTCTTGTAGTCAGCAAACGACCAAAAATGGTCACACCTAGTGTTCCCAGCATCCCACTGAACTATGCATTGATGGTTTGAGATACTTTCCCGCTACCAGTTGTATGTCCCATGCCACTCCCAAATGCATTACCCAATCCTTGCATACTTACACCTTGACCAGAGATTCCTCCAAATATAAGAATGGCTTGCACAGCCATGTATATTACAAATAATAAATTATATCTCTTGTGTGTTGATCGTTTACTCCCACCGATACCAACTGGGTTAACAATACTTATCCCTTGATCTGGAAAACCAAGCACCAGTGTTTGGTTGCCAGGTGGGATCAAATGTGCGCTGACGGCTCTTCTTTCTTCATGTGACGAACTCTCATCAGAAGCTAAAGGGGCCTCTCTCCCGCACTTTCCAAGATGGGGTAGCACAAACTGCTCAGGTTCCACATATTTTGCATGAACCTCAAATCCTTCCCATAATGTTTACCTCCATAGATCTGTCACACTTGAAAACTAATGTTGTCTAGTCATCTCCCTTTCACAAGATTCACTATACTTGAGTCATCTCTCCTCCCTTTATTTTTCAGCCGCAATTTCCGTCATCTTCCTCCACCCTAGATTCCTCTCCCAATGCTTAGAGAATCTTATCCAGGCATGGGAAATGCTTCTAAACTCAAGGTAATGACCAAGATCTTCATAGCCAAAGGAATAACATGCAAAAATGATCCTCTAGGTTCCCTCAAAAACTCAAACTCAGCAACTTCTAGGTAAGAATACATAGAAATGGCATATTCAAGAGTATAACTGGTCAACACTCTCTTCCACCAGTGATCAATAGCACGTGTCCTAGTAAAATCTACATCATGTAGCCTCTGATACTCATATTGGGTCCACATACATGATCTATAGTACCGGCTTGATCTAGATGTGTATGCTGAAATCCATTCATATAGTTCTAATAGGAAGTAGCAAAAGAATGTCTCATACAACTCAATGTATAGGTTCTCTTCTACCCATCTATGTGCATTAACCTTAGGTCCAGTGCTGAATCTTTGAGAAAAAATTTCCTCTGTGTTCTTAAACCATGTTTCAACACTTTCTAAGGTCGGGTACTCTGTCATCACACATCACAGGGACAAAGATGCATGTCAATTCTCACAACAACTTTGAAAAGAGGTCCCAGCAACGGAACCAAGATGTAGTCATTTTTATACCCTTCAAAGAACAGGAAAATCACATGCATGTTGCTCTATCACTCCCAGCAGGCGTTGGGCACTCACCTAAGGCATGTGCGGGTGTCGAGCCCCTCCTTTATGTGAGTTGTGTGAGAATGCATCATCTATGACAAATACTAAAATGAAGAAGAATGGAAAAGAACCATGTATTCATCTTGAGAGCTTATGACGAGTTTCTAGGCTAATGCATCCATTCAAACAAGGAAAGCATTAACAAAATACATATATGGATCATAATAGAAAGGAAATGCACAAGGGTTTACATCCATTCACAAATAATATACATAGAACAGATCCATATAGATATAATTTTAAACCAAGAACTACATATATTCATATTCAACATGTTTGATAATCACATTGCATTCATTAAGGCCATCACAAATCAATATAATAGTGTAAATCAAATTCATGCATCAGAACTAGACTTAGGTCCCTCATATTACAAATAAAAACATAGGCCCATCCCCTTGATATTACATTACTCCTATAGATCTTCTAAACCCAACCCATAGAGAACTCCATGATATTTCTATAGATATTTGCCTCTCATCTTCATCCTCTGATCTACTTATTTTTCACCAACTCCCCCTTTCTTCTACCAGGCACTTGAATATATAGCCTCAACAACCACTCTCAATCCTTTCTAAAGTTATGGATTTGTTTCCAAGTGTCCAAGATGGTCCTCCAAGGAAGCATGCCTCTTTCATATCTGAGCTCTCCACTCTTCTCAATGATGTCTTTCTGTATCCTTCTATTACAAGGAATATTCCTTTCATGGGCAACAAGTTGTTATGCTGGTAGCTTATCCACTCCACATGTGTAGTCGGTTCATGTTTTTCTTGTGTGCTGTCGGGACTGTCAAATGTAGCTAAGTCCCAAAACCCTTTCTCTTCCTTGCACGTGTGCCACTAGTTTTGCTAAACCCTTCTAAAACCATGTCCTGTGCACCTTCACCTTGCACACCCTTCTTCAACTAGGCCTTGCATGCCCACACACCTCCTTTTACTTAGCCAATATTTAAGGGGCCCAACAAAGCTAATTTTTCCAAATATGAATATTTTTATACAATAACAGTATCTAGTGAGTTGCATTCTTTTAGAAGTTCAAATACAGGTTCATGGACTATTTATACAAGGAAAATGCAATGCTTTTGATCTTCATGTACATATTCATTTTGGGATGAATGTGAGTCAAAAAAGTGGGTTGATGAATGATGTTATAGACAATTATATCCATTCAACACCTATCAACCTCCATGAGCTCTACAATGCACAATGAGAGAATCATCAATTGACTTTAACCATATATTGCATTTTGTAATGCCCCCTCAATTTAAGACAAGAGACACCTTTGTCAGGAGTGGAAGGTCGAAGGGCCTGCGTCCTATCAATTTCTTAGCATTATAATACAAGCACTTTATTTGAGGTCCAGAGACATTACTCATGAGGAACCCTAGTGGATGTTTGCAGTTTAGCGGTGATTTGATAGGTGCACGCAAGAAGCTCTCTCCAGCAAATGGCCCACTCCGAAAGATGAGCCTTTTCGCTTCACGAACCTCAAATTTCTCCAAGAGCCATAATGCAGGTGACCTCGGAAGGAGAGTGAGATGGAAAACACATGAGCTTATATAGCCTTTTAATCCAATAAAAATATATTTATAATTTAATATAAAATAAAATAGAACTAAATGGGGGAAAGGGAAAATAAATAAATAAAAGCTCTAAAATGTTGAGTTAGGGTTTGATCCTTATTCTTTGGGGAATGGTCGAGTGTGTGGGCGGCAGCAAAACAAACACCATGGATGTTTTGTCACTTTCCCTCTCTTCTTGCGCTAAGGATCAAAGTGATGTTTTCCAATGAAGAGCTGAAGGAGAAAACTTGGCCAGTTATTTGCAGATGAAGGTGTGCAGGGTAGGGGGCGTGCCTTGTGAAGAATAATGTCTTTTTGAAACGTGTTTTCATAGAAGAGAATGATGGTGGCGTAGGGGATCTGGGAATCCATTTAAATCATTGATGTTTTCTCCACAAATGTAACCCGACTGACTCCCATCAGGCCGATTTACATTGCCACACGTTTTGTTTTCTTGTTCTGCATTGAAAGAGGAGATTTGGAGCAGAGTGCGCACATCCATCAAAGCATAATGGAATTTTATTTTTTTTGTTTACTGCCAGTTTTGTTTTCTCCCCCTGTCAATACCGAAAATGGGGGAAATATGTTCCTGCGTGGACTACTTTCAAAGCACAAAACAATAGAGGGGATCTGGTCAAATGTTGCAGTTGCAATACTTTGGGGGCATTGTTTCACTGTTTGACCAAAGGAAATAACAAGAAAAATTTCTTGGAATAGGTTACGGCAGTGTACAAAGGACATGGGTTTCCTCAGGAGATAGTCACACTGCTTCACCATATGTTACTTTGTCAGTGTGCTTCCAGCCTGTGCTAAAATGGAAATATTGGAACATGGTATGAACAATAGAATCTGGTTTTTTTGTAATATTTTTTGCTTACTGGTGTCATAGTTGATATGCGTGGAAAATGTGGAAGTGTATTCAAGGCATGTGAATTGTTCAGCAAAATGCCTCAGATATTTCATCTCATGGAATGCAATGGTTTATGGATATTTCAAATACATGGGCTGCATATGAACTTTTCCCGATGAATACATTTGAATATGTAGACGATTTGTTGAGAAGGTGCATGAACTATTTGGGAGAATGCCTCAAAGAAATGTTGTCTCATGGAATGCCATGATTGTAGGATATGCACATAATGGATTCATAGTACACATGACATTGTTTGCTATCCCAAACACACTAATAAGCCTCTTTACCGTGGGCTTGTTACTCAGCTAGAGGCACTTGTTTCTTTCTTGCCACCAGAGGATTTTCCAATAGAACTGGCCACTGATTTTGACATTATTTTGGATGCTATTTTTGGGTTTTCCTGTCGTGGCTGCAAGCAAGTGAAATCAATCGATGCGATGTCAACTCCTCGACTTCTACCTCACTAGTTCATTTCCAGGCATGGTTCTTCTTCCCTTACCTCTCATAAATCTCGTGTTTTAGTTCTCTTTTGTAACTAAATAAAACTTTAAATTATTAGGATTTTTAAATACAGTTAACTGTCTCTTCAACTCATTACAAAACAATAAAGTGTCGTGTCGCAACTCTCGAAGTCGTTACAACTCGTCTACTTTAAACCATGAACTATCACCCTCACTTTGAGATGATTTAGAAAACTCTTACCCTTCTTGATCACTCCAATATCGTTTTATCGACCAGATGAATTTGACTCTCTATTGAATAAGTTGACCTTCTTCTTGCTTAAAATAGTTAAATTTTTGTATTTTTCAGAAACTCACTAAGTACCCTTCGCAACTCTGGAAACGAGATGTGAAGTTTCATTCGTGTACCTTGGTATACGAGGAGTCGCCTTTATTTTTGGTTTGACCCGAAACGATCTTATGACATCCTTTTGACACTCTTTTAGGAGCCCTATTACACTAGTTTACAGCAGTAGAGAGCTGTTAAAACTAGAAAGTTGGCTTTCGTTTGGGACCACCATTTGAAACCCGGAAAGAGAAATCACGTTGTCTTCACAAACCTCTAGTGTTTATACTATACAAATGCATGGAACATTCAGTATAGGAAAGAGAAATTTTCGAGATAGTTTGGCGAAGCCATTTTGTAGGCCTCTGGTCGTAGTTTGACAAGGTCAAACTAGTCTAATTTCATCTTGTCGCTCTAGAAATCTTATCGTCGTTTAAACATGGTTTTCTAATTCTCAAACCCGATGACTCTGATGAATTATCTTTATATAGGGGAACTAGTAGGAGATGTCTCATTGCATGCTTCTCCATCAAACGTCAGTTATGGATGCAGTTTTCTGGGCCCTCGAGCTAACTTTTGTCAGTTTACAACTGGGTGAACTACGACCAGTGGCCTCGGAGAACTAACTGCCAAACACAAACTGTTCGCTCTTTTTCAATTCTGTCAGTTGCTATGAATTCTCAGTATATCTGGGGATACGTAGAAAGTTAATCATGGTGTGCGTGCTCATCGGAAGATAACCTTGGGAAGTAGTTTCTGAGCCTTCAAGCTCGTCTTGAACGTTTTGCAGCTAGTGAGAAAATGTAAGATTAGAAAGCTGCGAGACCTCATAAGGTTGCCAAATCACCCTGAAAACATTTTAACACGCTTAAATAACTGTTTAAAACACTATAATGAAACTTGTTGTGTGTATTATAACTTTTGGCAAAATGATGTTTTCTCTCTCTTACCTTCTCTTTCTCTCTCCTGGGTTACAAAATGAAGAAAAATGAAATGTAATGGATACATGTTCCTAGACCTTTTTATTTCGATTGCAAATTGTAATTATTGTTAGATGTAAATGGGAATCTGAAATATGATACTTATGATTGCTTAGGGTGGATGCCATGCCAGCGATTTATCGCTAATATCATTCTCACGTGGGTTTTGCAGGATGGAAGAACGACGACGAAAAGGGCAATGTGTGATTTAATTATTATTATTGTAATTTTTATAGGTCATTGTAAAATGAATAACTATCTAATGTAGTCTCTTGTTACCGAAAAGTTATAATGGAAATTTGTTAATATGCTAGTTTTAGGGATAACTTAGGAAATGTGCATCTAATCATCGATTCAATTTGATTCTTAGTTGTGTGTGGCGAAAAAGGGTTTGATTTATATAAAGCAAATTTGAAATTGAAGTTAAGATATTGTAGTACCTTCTCAGTATTCCATAAACAATTAAATTAATTACTGGGTTATCTTCTTACCTTGCAAATTTAATAAAGAGTTTTAATGGGAACACTCGACCTTAATAAAATATTCGTGCATAACTCGCCTTCTTGTGTGATCCTTTTTACCATATAAGAAAATTAAGACCATAGGATGAACTTAAACTTTACATTCGATGAGACCTCCTAGGTTAGGTAAATTAAAAAACCCTAGTCGGAGTTACCGTCATAGTCATTAGGTTTAGCGACGTTGTCATGAACCCATATTTTAGAAATGACATGGTCCAACTTTATCTAGAGTATGCAGTTCCCTTCTAGTTTTGGTAATCACGAGAAGAATGTCCTCTCATCAGGTCTGACACCAGGCTGAGTGGTGAAGACCGCCTTGGTAGTCACCTTATGAGTCCTTGTTAGAAGGAATGACTAAGCGGAGTAACCTTCCCATCTGTGGAGCAGGTAGAGATATTACTCCCTTGTATCCTATTGGATTTCCGGGCCTTATGAAATTAGATTTAGAAATTAACTTCATCAGTGAATGGAATCCCTGTTGGATCCAAACGACCTAAATGAAGGTCGTGATATAGTTGTTCTATGTCTTACATTCTCTTCAGTGAACCCTTATGTCCCTTGTAGATAAATGTCTTGTCTTGCGCTTGTGAAAATTTAGTGCCTTAATCTTTCACGAAAGGAATATAGGGTAAATACATTTTAACCTTAATCACACCTATAATAGAGATTGAATCCCTGGGTGAAACTGGAAGTAAGCTTAACCATGTGCTTTGTTAATATTTCAGATAAGTACTTTGGTAACTCTTGTGTTTAAAACGATAGTAATAATGAGATCCTAATGCGATGCGAAAGTAAATCATATGAGAGTAAAACCAAAATTTGAGGTTGGGAATAATGTCACTGGGAGTCCTTGTGACTTAATTTAAGCAACTTCATGTGATACAAAGAATATGAATTGTCAAATGGTGTGATCAAACTTCGAGAAAACAAAGGATGTATATATATATATAAATCAAATTTGGAATTCAGCAAGTTATTGTACTATAATAATAATGATAGGGAAATAACTATTCCGTGATCGAAGGATGTTCTTGGAAAAAGGCTGTCTCGAATATATGTCTTCCTTAATCCCAAGATTTCATCTTGACATCACGTTAGATTTTCTTGTGTAGCAAGGGTAATTTTTATACATTAAATAAACATTTGAGAAGCGAAATCTTAACATAAGAATGGGAGATTTAAAATCTAGTAGGCATTTTGAAATATGGAAAATACTTATGTAAGTTATGAAGATTTGTCATAAGGATAAAGAGCAAAGTAAATGGTTGAACAATAAGTGAACTGTGAAATGAATTTTCAGAACATGTAGCTGGAAAAAGGGAGAAAATCATGCTTACCTAATAATGACCTTGGAAAGTTTACCGTAACTAAAATACATTTAAAGTAATGATATGTCGTGGGTTCGTCGTTCCTAAAGTCACGTTTCTTGTGGTTAGGTATTTACTAGTAACCTTCCATTGGGAAAAGTGTAGCATCGACATGTCGATGTCGACTGCATGTGTCTATGTGAGTCGATGACTTATGTGATTATCGCATGTGTACCAAGTCTGTACTTGGAGCCCTTACTGTGTATTGTGTAGTGAGCAATGTAAGTCAAAAAAAAATTATCCTGGTATTTTACTGTTGTATTTGTGTGTGTAAAATGTGGGCACTACACATTTGCAAAATATCAACCTCCATGAGCCATGAGCTTTTGTTTACAAAATATTACATTGGAAAACCTTACATTAACTCAAACTGCAGTATTTGGCATGGTTGCAAACAATAGTGTATCCATGTATTAGTTCACTAAAATAAAGAATTGAAACTACAACAATCTACATAGTTCCAAAGCAAATTAACTAAACATGAACCATCATGATAAGAGCTTAGAGAGACTAAACATTACTAACATGCATATTATAAACTTGAATAAAACCAAACTAACATGCTAAAACTTAATCTCTACTCTCTAAGATTACTAAAATATAAACTTTGAACCTATGAGGAACATAAGAAATCAAAATGGAATGGTGGAGACCTCAAAAATTGAGAATGGAATCTCACTAAGACATGGCTACAAGGCCATTTTGGATCTTCCCACATTACTCAATTTTGAGTGTATGGATGTAAGATGAGAAGCTTAATCCAAATCAATGGAGAATGCTCAAATCCAAATGCCTATAATTTAAGGTATATGTAAAGGATGGTGTGTGTTTAGATGAAGGAGCTTGGTCCTTTATATAACTTGGCTATTGGAGAGATATGTGCAACTTGGTGCATGTGGGATAATGGGAAAAGTAACTTTAGTTTAGTTAACCAAAGCTAGGTGAGTTAACATGTGGGTTAGGAATGGATAAGGCTACTTTAGTTAAGTCTAATTTTTCATTTAGCAACCATAGGAATTAGGGGGTGTATTAATTAATTCATGATGATTAATTAATAGACAGAAGAAGGCTTATAGAAGCTAATTAGAGGCAGAATAGTGTGATTTGAGAGATATAAGAGGAACATGATCAAATAGATGAATATTTATTTATTTAAGCTATCGGTCTTTTTTTTTAAGGGCAAATAGTTTTGAAGGGACTATACCCTGAATACAAAAGGGCTCAAAATCCAGATAGAGAAGATTAAAGAAGCAGCCCAGAGAAGGGCAGAATAGTCAACCAAGGAAGGCTCAACAGCCAAATATTACAATAAAGGAGAAAACAGGATCTAAACGTACAAAGATCCAGAGAAAAGAAGGTAAGAACAAAAAGGAACCAAAAGAGATATAGCATAAGGAGCCCCGCCACAAAACAGCTCCAGAACCGCCCGAAGACAACCACATCCCAGCCAAAAAATGGCAACACTACAGCCCTTTACTTGATGGCTCTGTCAATTTTGGTTTTGATAGCCTGCAGAGACATGAAGAAGGCAATGACAGTGGCCTGAGAGGGGTCTTGAAGATCAGCTTGGGCAATTGCAATGTCCCTTTTCTCTTTAGGGCCCCATATATTCTCATTGATCCCGCTTAAACTGCAAACACTGTGGACATGTTGCTCAATGAAGTTGTAAATGCTTTTGAGGGCAGACAATATGCAGTCATTTCGGCTTTTAGCATTCCCCAATTTGCCATCCAGGGACTGTAGTTTCTTGAAAATTTCACCAATAACTCCCTCATCCTCCTCACTTTGAAGGATCCTTTTACCCTTAGCTCTTTCCATGTTTTTTATAGCTCCTTTGAGCTCTTGAAGCTCCTTTTCTAATATGTCCACCCTATCCAGCAAATCCTCCTCTTTGGGCTCCTCCACCGGCCTACTGATATGCAGAAGGCTTTCAGCTAGTTCTAAATCCTTGTGGCTCCTCAGGACACATTGGGAAGCAGGGATTTTGGCTTTGAGGCTCTTGCTTTTCTTGCTGGAGGCCGCATCTTCATTCTTTATTTTTAGCAGGGGGGTAGTGGGAGCAGTGTGGGCAGGAGTAGGTATGGAGGAGGGAGGTGGGATAGGATTCACCAGAGGGAAGTTGGAGAAATGACGGTGAATCAAAAGGATAAGGCCTTGGTGTAAAGGGACGGCCCTAGAGTGGCTTTGAACTTCCTTTATGGATTTCTCCAAGAAGTTAATCAGATAATGAGGAAAGCTGATAATGTTATTTCTATGAAAATGATTTAGAAAAATCAGATGTTTTTGAGGTATAGTCACATATCTTCCTTCAAGGGTAACATACCTTACCACCATTTTGGCTAGTTCAGCAAACGGTTCAGGGATCGACTCCACCTTGAGGCCAGTAGTCACGAACTCAAGATTCTCTCCCTCTTCTAGAAATTTCTTGGTTTCAACCTCCCTGTCTACCTTTTTATTGAAGAATTTTGTGCCTTCCAGGCTGAGGCCCGTGATCTGAGCTATGAGCTCTTCTGTGATTTCCATTTTTATGTTATTATATTTGACTGTTCTGTTCTTCCAACCCCGGGAGAACTTGATAGAGATGTCCTGGTCGAAGCCTTGGATCCTTTCGATGAAATTAGACAGGCCCCTGATTTGTAGGTATTCCCACAGCTCCGTGTTCTCCTTCCACTCAGGGTTGTGGGTTGGTTTGGTTTTGCATGGCGCCCCCCCCCATGTTTCCTCTGCACCTTTTCCTGTTCTCAACAGTAAAATAGCTATCAATGTGTTGAATAGGCCAAACTTTGAACTTGGAGTTTAAATCATTCCTTCCCGTGAAAGTCGATTTAATTATTATACTACTTGTTATTATTACCCCGTGCCTCGGCTTTCCTCCTATACCAAGAAATGATGACAGCCCCGCCCACATAGATCATAACAATCATCCAAATCTTTTGTGATGTCATCCACATGTACTTGGGGATCCACACATTAGCGTAAAAAAAAAGCCGTTAGTTATGATTTTCACAGCCATGAAGATCAATGATTATGGCTTTATTGACATGAGTGGGCAGAATGTCCCCGCCAATCCAAGTTTGAAAGGGATTATTAACACCGAAGTTAGCCAAACTGTCAGCGACCCTATTTCCTTCCCGGTAGGTGTGGGGTGATTTGGACATTTACAAAGCTTTTACATATATCAATAGTTTCTTCTATAAAATCCCTAATAGACTAGTTGGGGTGTTGCTTTTTATTCAAAAGATTGATAATATTAAGAGAATCACCTTCAATAATTATATTTGGAATGTTACAATCTCTGGCAAGTCTAATACCCCAAAGAGCCGCCATGGCTTCGAAGTAATGATTAGTATGTCTGCCCATTCTCCCAAAAAAAGTAGCAACATAACAACCTCTTTGATCCCTGATGATTCCCCCTCCTCCAAAGTCACCCGGATTTCCCTTAGAGGCCCCATCAAAATTTAACTTGTGCCAATTAGTGGGGGGTTTAATCCATCAGACTATGTTCCTGTCAGTACCATTGTTAGGCTATCAGTCTTCATTAATTGAGAATAATTAATTAATCTAGGTAGAAGTGAATACTAATTAACAAAAGGTCATTAATCGACATCCTGAGTGATAGAAAGGTTCATTAATTAGTGAAATTTCGTTAATTAATGGATATGAAGAGGAATGTTAGCCAATTAGTAGAAAAATGTTAATGATTACGACAATGACGGAAAAGAGGATAATTAGTGCAGTCTTAGCATTAAAGTTGTGTTAGTGAATTTTAGGTGTCTATAAATAAGAAAACGAGAGAACCAAAATGAGATGGAGAAAACTGAGACAGAATTTCATAGAGGGTCCCGACATGGAGGTGTAGGATCAAATGTGACCTTTCAAGGTGCCACGAAGATCAAGAAATCACCCGACGAACTTATAGCCTTTTTTGGTCTCATGGATATTAAGTTATTAACTAAAATTAACTAAAATGGGGAAATGTAATAATATTTAATCTAATCTAGGAGGACATAAACATTGTAAATAAATGCACTAAATTAATATGAAGTGAATAAAAATTATTAAACTAGTAGGAATAAAACCCTATTTTGTAAGAGAAGGATAAGGAATGAACTCGGGTGATTGTAGATGGTTTTCGCATTAGTGTCGCAAGTCTAACAAGAAAATATAGAAGCTAGAACGGATATATAGAGGTCCCAAAAAGGATGGATCTAGAAGATCTGAGTAGAATGGAGTTCCCAAGATGGTACTGGGGCACCCCAGGGCGCCCTGGTATGGCAGAATAGGTGCCCTAGTCTCTAAAAAAGCTAGGAATCTGGTTCTTTCTTAGGTCAGAATATGCTTTGTAACCTTTTCTACCTGTCACACTGGATTCTCTGAACTGTTTCAAATGTTCCAAATATAACCAAACAAATTTGAATACCTATAAGAGACAAGAGAAGTATCAAAACCCTAAAAAAATAAAAGATACAAATGAATGGGTCAGACTGGCCTCAGCTGCCACAACAATGGGCTTACTAAACTGAGCACTACACTACATGTCAGACCCAAATGTAGTTCTAGTGTGTGTGTGTGTGTGTGCAAGTCATGCCCTAGGTGCTCTTGTGTCAGTCGCACTTTGTGAAGCAACGAGAAATAACTAAATGCAGAAAATGTAATAGTATGTGTGTATGGAATAGAATAGAATCCCTCCCCCTATGAAGTATGTGTTGATGTAGATATCCTAACCTTGATGCATGGAAGTATGTGGATGTAAATGATGCAATGGATGCAACTCTAGATGGAGTGGTAGGAGTAAGTGATGTTAGGACCCTCATTATGGTCTCATAACTATATATTTATAGGGTTCTCTTGCTCTAATTTTGTAATTAATCCTGACATGGCTAACTAGGAAAAAGATAAGGATGAAAATGGCTAGAAGATGCCCAAAAAGAGGTGGGTAAGTAAAATGGATCAGGGCACCCCAAGTGGGACCAGGGCACCCCGGGGCACCCCAATATAGGCTTGGGTGCCCCGGTTTAGGATAAAATGATGAGAAAGTGTTGAAATAGTTGGGCATGTATGTAAAAATGTGCGGGAATGAATAAATAAAAATTAAAACAAGATGTCCAAAAGGTGGGATTAATTAGTACTTTCTTCACTTAAGAACCTTCTAAATAGTAGTATGAGACCGAGATAAATAATACCTAAAGTGCATGATTTTGTGACTACATTTTTCCCCCACTTTATGTTGGTGAGTCGAAAACTCAGTATCATAAAGTAGATAGAGATGTGTACCTGATATCCATGTAGAGTGTAGTAGAAAAAATGTCTGAAGGAATAAACAAAAGAGTGTAATGATAAAAATATGGAGGAGCATGTAAACTAAAGATGAAAAATGCACATAGAAAAAGTGATGAGAGTGAACCTAGGGCAGAATGCATGTGTAACTATTGCGGTGTGTAGTGTACCTACATGGTTAGTAAGGCATGTTCCTATCATGAAATGTTGTTTGTCGTCATCATCATTTTTTTTGTTGCCCCTAATTTGACTACTTCTTTCTCATACGGCTGGATCTGCAAGGAGAAAATGATCAAGTAGTCAAATATGTATGTATGTAAAAATGCCATGTAAAATACACATGTGTATAGAAATGTGTGAAATACACAAGTGTAAAATACATGAAATGAAAAGTATAAATGGAAAATGTGCACCTGATCCATGTTGAGAAAATTAGTGTAGAAGGATATCATGTACTGCTGTGAGTTTTTTGGGTGATCTCACGCCACCATGGCTAAAGAAGTGTAGGGAGGAAATGCTCGTTGTCCTCCAACCTTTTACTGCTTCTGCTGAAATGTGTGTGAAGAGATATATGTATTGTCCTAGTTTTTTAGGTGATCTAACGCCACTCGTCAAAGTAGTGTAGAGAGGCACACCCAATGTAACCTCTAATCCTGTAATTACTTCCCATAAATTCTAAGGACATGATGACCTATAAAATTCATTGGGTATGGGGTTCATAGACTTGGTATGAACCCACTCATGGTATCTAAACCGACAATGCCAAGGGTGGAAATTTCATTGTACTGAACCGGTGTAAATACGATGTGTTAGTATGTAAACCATCAATGATACCCCCCTCTTTAGGGACGCATGTGACATCATTGATAGGAGAATGCAACCCTAAAATAGGACCTACCACACTTTGAACTCTGTAACTCTACCCTACATGTGGAAAGGAGGTGTGCTTGGTAGAAACCAAGGTGTGAACAAACAAGGATGGCTAGCCGAAACAAGTGTTAGTCTGAAAACACATGCATGCAATAAGACAAGTGTAATATACAGAGATAATGTAGGTACTAGCAAACAAAGTAGTGTAAACATGTTAAGAAAACAAAGAAGCCACACAAAGCAGGTTGAAAACATGGGACATCACTCATGATGTCGCAAGACACGCAAGGCCATCATGGCCACAAACAATAAACAAGTGTACGAACAACAAATGGAAAACTCCACATATAAGAAACAGACAAAGGTAGACAAGTAGAAATAAACAAGAGAGGAGACATGGAGACATATAATGTTGCAAAACAAGTGTTGCACATGGAACACCCATTAGCATGTTCGAGAAATAACCAATATGTCAAAGTGTGTATGATCATCTAATGTAAGATGCTAAGTATAAAATTGAAACAATAGCACCTAGATGATATGAATGTGGATGCCCCCATAAAATAGTATAGGAAGGGTAGAAGGTGAGCATCCATGTCATGTGTAATAGTCCTATATCATCTATCACACTAAACAAAGGCATGAATGCACATGTGTGTATGATATAGATAATGACATAGAAGAAATAAGTCTAACAAATGTAGTAAACTGATCATGCAAAACACTAGCAAGAAAAAATACATGCCCCCAAGATGATGCAATATGTTGTGGGTGAATGGAATGGAATGTAAGATGGAATGATAAGAGCAACATGCCCCCCAAGTGTATGGAATAATATGCAATGAGGTTCATTTTTTCCCCCTCAGTAGTCCAGAATGAACCGTAAATGAGAGTGCATCATCGAGAGATGGTCGAGTAATTTTTTTTTGTGTCTAGCACACTGTGATGAATGTGTATGTAGGAGTGATGAGATGTAACATGGAGAAAGGATGTGTGTGAACCCTGTAGCAGAAACGTATATCATGACTTTTTGAATGGATTAGTGATGATTTATCCCTAAACATATATCACTATGAGATGAAAGGATAAGTGATGATTTAGCCTTAAGTGTATTCACTATAAGATGAAGGGATGGGGGTGGTGATGTAACCTAAGGTGTATACCAATACAAAAGGATAGAATAGGTGAAAATCTAGCCTAAAGTGTATGTCACTAGACTAGTAATGCCGCATGATAAATTTAAGGTCCATTTGATTGATAAAACCTCGGCATTCGAGAATGGATCGAGGAACTAAAGTGTGTCATAGGGTGGTGAGTGCAGCACGTAGAAGACAATGTAGCATGTATGGTGAAACTAGGTGACCATATGATGAATAGGATTAGTAAATGCGCAGTGTGGAAAATGCAATATAGGATGTGTAGGGTGTGTAATATGTATATTATGTAATGTGTAAAGTTCAATAATAGGTGTAGATAGCAGTGGAATATGTAAAGATAAAATGTAAAGCTAGACCCATATGTACTGTAACCTAGCATAGGATGTAGAATGTATGTGGATATGTGTAGTATATAATATGACGATTTATAGGTGATGCGTGGGTAGCCTAATAATGTATGTGGTGTGACTGGTAAGGAATAGTATAATTTATAATGTAGGGATTAAATGTACAACTATACTCATATGTACTGAAGACTAGTATAGTGTATAGAAAATGTATGATATGAAAATGTGCAATGTATAATGTGACTAAGGGCGTCAATACCCTAATGGATGTAATGCATAATGAGGACTAGTATAATGTAAACTAAGTGTATAATGAAGAGTGTATGATGTGCAGTGTATGAGGAAATGAAATGTGTAATTCCTAAGGTGTGGTGTGTGGGGTTCAGTGTAATGGTAATCCCTCAATATTCAAGTGTGAACAGAAGCACAAGAGTGCGTCATCAGGTAATAATGACACTAAGGTGTGTAATGAGTATGGGCATACTATGCAAAAGTGAGATATTTGTAGGTGTTAAGATTAAGGGAGGATGTTGGGATGTTATGCCCTCCAGTGTATGATAATGCATGTAATATTTTATAAATTATTTATGAATGTGGTGAAGTACTATAGAGTTTGTAAGATTGATTCCATGACATGAGATTATATAGTATGCATAACGAGCGATAGATTATTGTAGATGTATGAACGTGTGATTGTGTAATAAATAAATATGTTAATGTAAGATGAAATGAGGTTATTTAGTGTAAGAGACCCCTTAACAGTCATATAAGACCCATAATAATATGAGTGTGTCATTAGGAGGGTAGAGTGACAAGATTCATCTACCAGAGACCAATTTTGCGTGTGGTAGGACCTTGTTGGATAAGGTTTATATTGGAACTCTTTAGTGGCAGTGAGAGTGATAATATTTCATAAACACCAGGAGTAGTTGTTAGGAAAAACTTAATTATTTGGAACTTATCTTTGAGAAGAGTCCATGTTGCACTGAGTTTTAAGGGAGGCTGCTTAGGTTGAATTTGTAATTCAATAGATGACTTAGAAGGAGGAGTTAGTGAACGAACATTGAAAGGTGGTTGCTTAGAATTTTCTTAAGTGATGCTAGCCTACTGCTCAATAGGTGGAGAGGAAGCAACATTAGAAATATGAGAAGTGTTTGTCTGACTAGGAGAAGGATCACTAGGCACATGTGAAGGGTTGCCAATATAACACATGTAATGAATAAGAGAATCATCTAGAAGTTTTGTAGAAAGATTATGTAGAGGCTCACTAGTAGCCGTTGGCATGGCTAAGTAGGGGGTGAACTAATTTCGATAGGTGGTTTACTTTTTTGACTTATGGATACCATATGTGATTTCTTAGGTGGATCATGACTAAGTGAAGAAAGATTAGCCTTAGGAGCCCATGTGGATGTATTCTTTTGAGAGGATGTTATGACATGACATTGGGAAGTGAATGAGATAAACCCTTGACACTTAAGATATTTGACTCTACGTTGTAAAAAATAGCAATTATTGTCAGTATGTCCATTAATTCGATGATAATTTCATTATGGATGACCATGATACTTTGTTAGCCAACAAGTAGGATAATATTGAGTAGGTGACAAGGTGATCAACTGATGAATAAGGATCTGAATAAGAATTTCATGTGGTAGAGTATTATGTTCAAATATGAGGGGCTCAGGCAATGGCATGTCTTGAGGTTTATCTAAATGACATGTAGTGGACATAGATGGCATAGAGGATGTAGAATGAGTAGAAACATGTGATTGAGAAGCATCCTTAAGTTGTTGAATTTCATATCTAAGGGATGTAATGGTTGATTTCATAACCTTAAATTCATCTTGAAATAAATCATGTAGAGATTTGATTGAATCTAATAGGGGTGCAATAAATGGAGGATCACTAAGATCAGAGTCATCAGATAAACGATCGAATATAGAATGGATTTGGTGTGGCGGTGTATTTTTAGCTAGATACATGCAGTCTAGTTATTTTTTGCAAAATAGCCTGGCAATGAGGATATCTTTTAATTAAAGTAGATAAAGAGATTTGAGTAACTTGGGAAGCCATGCTAGAAAAGATAAGAAAATCCATATAATGAAGGTGGATTCAAAGTTCAGGTTCACCAAAATGATTTAACTAAAATGGGGAAATGTAACAATAGTTCATCTAATCTAGGAGGACATAAACATTGTAGATAAATGCACTAAAGTAATATGAAGTGACTAAAAATGATTAAAATGATTAAACTAGTAGAAATAAAAACCCTAATGTACAAGAGGAGGGTAAGGAATGAACTTAGATGATTGCAAATGGTTGTCGTAGAGTATCGCAGGTATGACATGAAAATATAGAAGCTAGAACAGCTACAGAGATGTCCTAAAAAGGGTGGATCTAGAATATCTAAGCATACAAGAGTGCCCATGATGGTATTGGGGTTCCCTGGGGCACCCTGGTATGGCAGAATAGGTGCCCTAGTCTCTAAAAAATCTCAAAAATTAGTTCTTTCTAGGAATAATATGTTCTATAACCTTCTCTACCTGTCGCACTTGATTCGCTGAAATGCACTGAATGTGCTGAATATAACCAGATGAAGTTGAAGACCTGCAAGAGACAAGAGAAGTATCAAAACCCTAAAAAATAAAATATGTAAATGAATGGGTCAGCCTGACCTCATCTGCCACAATTTTGGGCTTACTAAACTCAGCGTTGCAATACATTTCAGACCCAAATGTAGTTCGTGTGTGTGTATGTTGTGCCCTAGGTGCTCTTGTGCCAATCACACATTGTGAAGTAGTGAGAAAAAATAAATGTAGAAAATGTAATAGTATGTGTCCATGGAATAGAATAGAATCCCTCCCCCTATGAAGTGTGTGTTGATGCATATCTACTATCCTTGATGCATGGAAGTATGTGGATGAAAATTATGCAATGGATGCAACTCTAGATGGAGTGGTAGTAGAAAGTGACGTTATGACCCTCATTATGGTCTCATAACTTTATATTTATAGGGTTCTCTTGCTTTAATTTCATAATTAATCCTAACACGGCTGACTAGGAAAAAGATAAGGATGAAAAATGGCTAGAAGAGGCCCAAAAAGAGACGAGAAAGTAGAAAATGGATCGGGGCACCCCAGGTGGGACCAGGGAGCCCCGGGGCACCCCGATTTAGGCTAAAATGACGGGAAAGTGCTGAAATATTTGGGCATGTATGTAAAAATGTGTGGGAATGACGAAATAAAAAGGAAAATAAGATGGCCAAAAGGTGGGATTAATTAGTACTTTCTTCACTTAAAAACCTTCCAAATAGTAGTATGAGACCGGGATAAATAATGTATAAAGTGCGTGATTTTGTGACTACATTAAGGGACTACACCGAAATGAAGTAGCGCGGAAGCATAGACACCATTGGGCACTAAAATGAAGCCTCCAAAAGAATTTACTAGGCCATCCCGACATGTTGGTGATGTTGTTTTTAGTGTCAAGAGATTTTGTTTGCAAAATATTGCATTGGACATCCTTACTCTAAATTAAACTGTAGTTTTTGGAATGGTTCCAAACAATAGGACAACAAGAGAACTGAATTGAGATGGATAAAATTGAGACAATATTTTTAGATGGTCCCGACATGGAGGTGTAGGATCAGACGAGACCTTTCAAGGTGCCATGGAGACCTAGAAATAACTTGGCAAACTTATAGCCTTTTTGGTCTCGTGGCTCTTAAGGGACTACACCCAGATGAAGTAGCCTAGAAGCATCGGCACTGTCAAGCACCAAAAAAATCCTCCACAAGTGTTTACCAAGACATTCGATGTATTGGTGTAGTCAGTTTAGCGCAAGGAGCTTCCATTTGTAAAATACTACATTGGACAACCTTACACTGACTCAAATTTGACTATTCAGTGATGTTGCAAATAATAGGACAATGAGAGAATTGAATTAAGATGGAGAAAAATGAGATGTTCTTTTGTATAGGGTCCTGACGCAAAGGTTTAAGATCAAACAAGACCTTTCAAGGTTCCACGGAGACTGATAAATAACTTAGTGAACTTATGGCCTTTTTTGTCTCAGCAATCTTAAGGGATTATGCCCAGACGAAGTAGCCCGGAAGCACCAACACTGTCGAGCACCAAAATGAAGCCTCCACAAGTTTTTACAGGAAACTTTGACGTTTTTTTGTAGGATTTTTTGGTGTCAGGAGCTTATGTTTGCAAAATATTGCATTGGACAACCTTACATTGAATCAAACTGAACTATTCGATGCAGTTGCAAACAATAGGACAACGAGAGAACTAAATTGAGATGCAAAAAATTGAGACAATATTTCGTAGAGGGTCTTGATATGGAGGTTTGGGATCATACGAAACATTTCAAGGTGCCATGGATACCAAGAAATCACCAAGCGAACTTATAGCCTTTTTTTGGTCTCAGAGCTCTTAAGGGACTATGCCCAAACAAAGTATCCCGGAAGCACCGGCACCATCGGGCACCAAAATGAAGCCTCCAAAATAATTTACCAGGCCACCTTTTTGTGTTGGTGTAGTCGGTTTAACACCATGAGTTTCTGTTTACAAAATATTACATTGGACAGACTTACACCGACTCAAACTGGACTATTTGGTGTGGTTGCAAACAATAGGAAAAAGAGAGTACCAAATTGATATGGAGAAAACCAAGACATAATTTTATAGAGAGTCCTGACATAGAGGTGTAGGTTCAGATGATACCTTTCAAGGTGTCACAGAGATTTAGAAATCACCCAGAGAACTTATAGCCTTTTTTGGTCTCAGGGCTCTTAAGGGACTACTCCCGACTAACATAGCCCGAAAGTAACGACACTACTGGGCAACAAAAAAAATCCTCCAAAAGTGTTTACCAGGCCACCCTGATATTTTGGTACATTCGGTTTGGTGCCATGAGCTTTCGTTTGCAAAATATTGCATTGGACAACCTTATACAGACTCAAACTAGACTATTTGGTGCAGTTGCAAACAATAAGACAATGAGAGAACCAAATTGAGATGGAGAAAACTGAAGACAGGATTTTGTAGAGGGTATTAATGTGGAGGTGTAGGATCAGAACGATACCTTTCAAGGTGTCCATGAAAACCAAGAAATCACCTGGAAAACTCATATCCTTTTTTAGGTCTCATGGCTCTTAAGAGACTACACCCGGACTGACAGTAGCCCGGAAGCAATGACAACTATTGGGCACCAAAATGAAGCCTCCAAAAGTGTTCACCAGGCCACCGCAATGTGTTGGTGCAGTCATTTTGGTGCCATGAGCTTCTGTTTGCAAAATATTCCATTAGACAGCCTTATACTGACTCAAACTATTTTATTTGGCACAGTTGCAAACAATAAGACAACGAGAGAACCAAATTGAGATGGAGAAAACCAAGACCTACTTTTCTAGAGGGTCCCAATGTTGGGGTGTAAAATCAAACGAGACCTTTCAAGGTGTCCACATAGACCTAGAAATCACTTGGAAAACTTATAGCCTTTTTTAGTCTCAGGGCTCTCGTTCTCTACTCTCTCTTTCTATCTCACTCAAGCACTCTTGCATTATCTCTCACTCTAACTCTCTCTATCTCTCAAGTTTTATTTATACCTCTCTTATGGTCAATCAAATTGGTACTCTCAGCTCTCTTTTGTAAAATCTCACACTCTGGACTATCTCTTTCTTTATTTTGACTCAAACAAACTTTAGTATTTATTGATGACTCGACAAGGAGGGCATGTCAACCACAAGAGAAACCTTGAGATGGTTTAAAATGCTTCTAGTTTATTAAAGATAACATATTCAAAGGAGGTAACAATCATGTTTGAGATAATTCATTTGGTGATCATCATAAATGGCCACCGAAAACTTATATATTTTTTTAAATTTGGGGCTCTTAAGGGACTACAGCCTCTATACGAAGTTAGCCTATGAAGATCAAACCATCAAGTGATCTTCAAAACTAAGTATAAAAATTTGGAACTACAAACCCTGCATAGCTTAAAGTTTTGAAGAGGTTCCTATGCCTAGAGACTATTAAGGCACAACATTGAATCCTTCTTGAACAACCCCTTTCAAACATTTGTGAAGCTTGATCATTTCAATTCTACAATATATTCCTAATACATGTAAGAAAATTATATTTTCATTTCGATTCTATAAAAAATCCTTCCCAAGAAAGAGGATTGTTTAACTATTTGGAGTCTCATTTTATCTCGCTTGTTATCACTATTTTTGAATAGGAATCCCTCCATCCAAGGATTTTTTTATGCTCCTCTAATCTATAGTAGTGATTAAAAAGTAAAAATTGCTCTTGATCTTCTGTACTGCATTTGGATCGAAAAACCTCATATATTTATAGTACCATGTCTCACATTGATGTTTTGAGTGTCATTCAATTTTGGAATATCAATATCATAAATTAGACCATATTTCCTAGTCTCGTGCCTAAAACCATACATTGAGTCTACTTGTATAACTACTTTGGGTCATAGTAACTAAATGAATATGGCATCTACCTTGTGCCAATATTGAAAGCATATTACACATCTCTGCCAAACCTGTTTCTCCCCACATAGGACTTACTCTCTTGAAAGTCAATTTCTTCGCACTCTAAAAAAAATCCACGCATTTCTCCCTTTTTCCATGTCTGGTACTTATGCAAGCCAGGATGACCCAAATGGAAGCTGGAAAAAATACCACATCTTTGACACCAGATAAATGTGTACACTAGTAATGTATAGCCTCTGCCTTCACAGTGAGAATTTGGACCTTCAGTAATTAAATTTGAAAGGTGGGATGAGCACACAACAATGCCTGTGCAAGCCATTTTGTTCTGATACATTGTTCATATTCAAAAGAACCTATTATTCCTTGAAAGTTCCTGGTTTGTCTCGCTAAAACAGTAAGGAATTTTCATACTCCAGAAAATTCACATTTCTCATGGTAGATATGGTACATTGCCACGTAGATGTTCAGCATTGGATTCCAAAATCCCCCGAAAATGATCCTTGACGTTCATATCCAAGTTGTAAAAGTGTTTACTGGTAGATAGATAGAGGATTGTATTATATATTTCATGGTGATGCTTACTAATCTCTTAAAATAATGCTTGTTAGTATTTGGTGTGTTGGCCTACGTAAAAGGATATTCAAAGGATATCAAGAACATTTGAGGTAATTATTTGGGATCATCGCAATTGGTCAAGGAAAGCAGTTATTCAATTAAATTTGGACATATATATGAGCCTCTGTACAAGTTATTTATGAGATCAAATCTCAGGTGATATTCAATACTAATAGAAAAAATTGGAACTGTGAATTTCATAGCTTAATATTTCAAAGAGCATTTTGTCCTAGAAACTATTAAGGTACAACATTGACTCCTTCCTACATTCTTGAGGGTGATTAGAAGGTGGTTTTGGATAATATGAATGCCAAAACCAACTAGTGGACTGACCTCTTTAGTTATCATTGATAGGTTAGAGTCATCCTATTTAAATAGGTCCTTCAGGAGCTCCCTATATACATATTTTATGGCCACCATCGCAACACAAAAATTAATCTCAAAGGGAATGGATGAAACAAAATAATACAATATTTATATATCATCGATGTAATTTAAAATCTTAAGTATATTGAATGTTTTGAACATTGATCGTACTATAAAATCTTAAGTATGTTGAATGTTTTTGAATATTGAATGTAAAATCTTGAGTATCCTTGCAACATAGCTCTCTCTCTCTCTCTCTCTCTCTCTCTCTCTCTCTCTCTCTCTCTCTCTCTCTCTCTCTCTCAATTTAATTATTAGACAATTTAATTATTAGCATTATGTAATATTGTGTTGTCTCATGTTACATATGTTTCATTTGAATTATTGAAATTCCAAGAAGTGGATGGCATTGACATTGACATTATATTATTATAATTGATGGCATTGAATGATTATAGTACAATGGAAAAATTGTAAATTAGTTACACATATATTTTAATTCCCATGTTTAAAACATAAAAAAAAAAATTAACACTAATAATACATATTAACATAACATACATATGATATCATATTAATCTAGACTTAGATACATGTATAAAGCATGTTTCATCCACTATACAAGTTTTAAAACAATTTTTTCTCATATATTATATTGATTCAAAAATCCTCGATAGCATACAAAATTTGATCAAAATCAATGTCTTAACAAAGCCATGTAGGCATATACAATGATATACATCGACAAAATATAAATCTACGCCAATATGCCACTGAAGGCAGACAACAAAATTTGTATACATCTAAGCTATGGGGTATCATCAAATAATCTAGTTCTCTTCAGCCGTCGGGAAGATGACTCAGGCACATCAGTGGAATGTCCCTTATTCCGTTTAGACCTCCTACACTCAAAGGATGCTTGTAGCTCCATCTATTAATACAAATAAACAACATACCCATTAGTATACAATTAGTGACATATAAAATGACACTACTTAAAAATAAATACTTACTGCAATATGATGATCACTAGCAAGCATCCTCTTGCCTCTCAAGATCATCAACAACATCAATACAAGGTGCACGAACTAGAGTAGTCAACTCCTCTTGTGGAAACCATGATGAGGAAAATTAGAATACTGCATGAATTTCATTTAGTTATACTACATGATCTTATTTAATACAATCAATTCATTATGAAAATTACTTTACTAGCGCATACCTGTGTAAGAGGCGCGAGCAGAAGCTATGCCCATAACAACTCCAATATCTAATGATCGTTGAATCTCATCAGGAGACTGTAATGATGTCATCAACTAAAAAATAATAAAACTCACATTAGTAAATTCATACGTTAACTATAGTTCATTCTCTTCATGTATATGATGAATAAAAATAATTATAAAACTCACATTAGTAAATTCACCAACATGCAAACCATACCAACATTCACCTACATTCAACATCAAAATGTAATTTTAGGATAACATCTCTATACATGGAAAACAAAATAACACAATATATTTACTAATTTATTACCAATTTATACCTGAGGGGATGAAGTGCCCATAAACAACTGTGAAGAAGGGGAATGTGATACTAGATGTATAGTTTGACCCTGTAATTTTATAAAAACACACATGATTAATTTTCATTCACAATTGATTAACATTGTTAATTATAATATTTTGTACAATATATATATATATATATATATATATATGCATAATTGCAACTCATTTCATGTAAAATTACCTGTTGGTCAATACCAAAGGCCAAATCTAGTAGATCATCGGTGATGATGATATTCTCCAACACATAATCACGATGAGCCTCCTCCAATCAGGACACTCTACTCAGTCTATGGAGCATCCTGACCAGGTTGTGGAGCTGCCTCACGAGGCTATGGAGCTATATCACTGGGCATGGAGTCCACGTCAACCACGTAGGTTCCTATACTCCCACAAGCATGACACTCTATGGTATATGATGCCTACTACCTAGAAGGACCAACCTCATCACCGTGGGAGAGACGAGTGTCATGCTGAAGCAATGACTGTGTCAATGACTTGATAGAATCAAGGGTCTGAACCTCCATTGTCTCCTTCACAACAGAAGGGACTGAAACATGATGAATAGGTGGGTGAGAAATAGGTCTAACTAGCTGGTTCTGCAAATGATGTACCCCCACTCTATCCTATGCAGAGCCTTTGCCTCTGCCCTGAAAATATCGAATGTCAAAATAGTTAGGTATTTCATTGAGGACGAACTCACAATAGAGTTTCCTCAAGAAATATGTGGCACCTCACAATTATTACAAGGTGGTTGGTCAAAAACCATCCACCACCTATCCCAAAAAATAAAATTTATCCCCTCATGGTTATACTAGTGGATGGGGAATCTTTTGCAATCCAATCGTAACGGTGCATTTGTTTTAGGATCAGTAAATAATGCACACAATTTGTCTTTTGTGATTTTTTTCTTCTTCACTGCATCATAAGACAACTTGTCGGCATAAAAATTGTGGCAGTTGGTTTTAAAACTCTCCCATGTGTTTATTTGTCCAACCACACTATCAATATTAGATAATAATGATTCTAATGATGCAGCTAGTTTTTAACGATGTGCATTTGTGGCATTAGGGTTTCTTAACATTTCTATTAAACCCTCAATTTGAACTTTATTGTTTTCAATCTCCCCCAAAATGTTTGTTGGGTGTTAGGAGGATGTCTTGGCTATTGAAGGGGGTGTTTCAGGGATGTTTTCTTCTTCATCTTGGTCTGTGGGTGAATGAGGGGTTTGAATTGAAGATATAAAAACATCTGAAAATGAAAATAAATAACAAATCAAAAACTATCCAAAAAATAAGATTAATAAGGAAAATAAACCTAAAATCAAAAATAAACGACCTTCTGAGCTCTTGCCGTCATCATCTGTTCGAGGTGCCACGGGGTTTTATGCCATAAAATGCATCATGTGTTATGCAGCACTCGTGTTTTCCTCTCCTTATAGCTTTTTTTTGTTTTAGCAATGTAAATTCTCTCAGGTTTTGATTGTGTTTTATGATGGTCAAAATGTGAGCGCGTTATGTCTCAGTAAATCAATAACGTGCTTGCATTATAACGCGACCTCAATTTTCCCTGGCACGTTATAATGCATGACTGAGCCATAACACGAGCGCGTTATGGACAAAATGGCCAAAAAGTGGATTTGTGTCCACTTTTTGGTCTCCCATCTTAATGCACTTATCCCGTAGTGAAATACATTTTGAAGTTGGTGATTGGGTTTTTTGTGCATTTACAACCATATAAAATGTTTATGTTCAATAAATCTAGACATATTCCAGTGATTCTAGACTCCGATATTACAAGTTTTGGTAGAAAATCTATCACCATTTTTGTGTATATTGGATTATATTTTTGTTTATACGAGATTCCATTATTACTATTATTGGATTCCATTAGTAGCAATATTAGATTCTGATATTGTAATTATTGGACACATTGGAGTTCCAATTTCACTATTATTGGATTCAAATTTTGCTATTATTGGATTCCAATATCACTATTATTGGATTCTAATTTCGCTATTATTAGATTCAAATGTCACTATTATTGGATTCCAATTTTGCCACTATTCGAATCCAATGTCTAAATTCTAATTTTTGGATTTCAGTTTGACTATTCTAGGATTTCAATTTTTTTATTATTGGACTCCCACAAATAAGCATAGTGGCCTCTAAATTACAAAAGCGTAGTTGTTTCTAACTTACATTATCCTAGAGATCACTAACTTACATAAGCATAAGGTCGATTACTAAGTGAAATCATTCTAGATTTTTCTACATGTTACATAATCCTAATGGCCACTAATTTACATCAGTTAGCATAGCGGCCACAACTTACATAAGCCTATTGGTCGCTAAGTTACATAATCCTATCAACCGCTAAGTTACAAAATCCATAATGGCCACTAAGTTACACAATCCTAACAGGCTAAGTTACATAAGCCTAGAAATCATTAAGTTACATAATCCTAGCAGCTTATTTGATCACATATGTTGAATGCGAAAACACCAAGAATATGTAACTTAGTGATCGCTAGGAATGTTAAAATAAAAGATAATCCAAAGATAATGTGAACTAATATTATACAAGATAGTAAAATTTTAGAGCTTAGAGTTCGTTATGCTTTTCCATTCTATAAATCATAAAGAACAACAAAGAGTTAAGAATTACGTTAAACAAATTTGTTTGAAACATGGATTTGACAGTTTATTTCCATAGGAAATCCATTCCTTCGAGATAATTATATTGAAAATTACATAAGGATTGATCCCTCTCAAGGGTATCTAGTAAAAATAATTTTAACTACAATACATTAATTATTATTCTTGAAGTTATGCAAGGTATGTTTGAATAGCTTCATGTCCCTGCTTTGGAATTTTAAAATAATCTTCCCTCTATATTTTACTTGGTGTCCATGCCCATATGACACTGTCTAGATCAATCTATGATGTTTACCTTGATTTTCATCACCATTTATTTTTCTTTAAGCATTCATGGTACTTTTATTATTATGTCTTTCCTTATCCAGTGGGCTCCCACTAACTCACCCTTATCTTTTGATCCTTTGTGTGAACATCCTATATTGGAATTCATTCTATCCTTTCCCATCCATATAGGTATTCATTCTAACCTCATTTAGTAGTTACTGTCATTACTTATCTAGTATCCGATGCACATCATTAACATCCACTACTTGAGGGAATTTGTCTTGAAGTCTATCAAAAATTGGCCAAACACACACACACACAGGATATATATATATATATATATATATATATTTGAAAGAAAATTTTTACTATAGTAGTTATCCATGTCAAGACATGGCGCTTCCAGTATCATATCATACATTGTGGTATCTTGAATTTTTTTTGGCCAATAATAGTCTATCCTCATCATGCTACAATTGATAAAGGGTTTTTCTAGGGCATGCATAAAAAATTTCTCCAATATGCAATCTTCAGAAGCCAGAATGCTTCTCCACCATCTATTGAACTCTTTTTCAAATGTGTGATGTATGTTTGAATGTCTCTATGTAGGTCTACCACATATTTTAATTATTTTAAGGGTGTCAGTGAAGGATTCCCTTAAGGAAAGTAAGGTTTTCCACCCACTATTTTCCATATTTTAATTAGTTGAAACCATAACCAATCCATGATTGATGTTTTGTACTCCATGACATGAATGTTGTTGATAACATAGAACTTAAACATCTTTGGTTGTATGATATCCATAATATTTTGGTTTTCATGTAGCAGGTGTGGTTCCAAAAAGGTGTTAAAGTTATAGAATTCCTGAATAAGGTTTGGAGTGCATGTGATGGACCCCTCTCGGCATATTTTATAATTTTCCACTATTTTTGGCAAAGAGAATAATTCCAATTTGCACTATGATGTTGATAATCACCAAAATGTCCCATATATCCCCATGTGTGTGACCCATTGAAAGTAAGCTAACTTACACTGCATTGAAAACCCTTCTAACTCTTAGAATGGATGCAAATGAAAATATTGTGTGTTTTTTTTGTCACTTGGGGCATTATCTAGTTATAAGTATACTAGTGTTTGTTTTCTAAATGAACTTGTATATCTGCTTACAATATTAGTTGTATGATCCTATTCAATTTTCTTCTTGTATTCCTTGCACTTGTCATACACATAATTTTACACAAGTGAATCATGTAATGGGTGTTTTGATGTCCTAATGCTATATAATAAATCACCATATTTTATCTATAAGTTGTTCTTCTAGCTTCCCAATACACAGTGCCAATGATGTTATTGTGAAGTTTTCTCCTCGCTCAATAAAAGGCATATCATAGTGTCTAAAACCCCTATTATTATGCATATGTGTCAACATACGAGTCAAGCTGATGGTGAGGTTATAATAATTGCTTATTGACTTTTCTTTTGTACCCTTCCTCGATACACCAATTTTCATCTTGTCCATTTTTGAATGCATAATGTCCAAGTAACTATTAATATTTTCATATGATTACATTATATGAGCATAATAAGTTACATGAAAAAATTTAATGTTATCAATATTCCATTTTTGGTGTTGATCTACTTATTCCATTGCTTTTTCGACATGAGGTGACTACACATTTGTTTTTAATGTTTGTGCACTCGTCACATTTGCAAAAGAAGTTGTTCTTGGTTATTGAAACATGGGATAAATTTTATTTCCATATTTTCTTGAGATTTTACAAATGATACTAGATAAAATTTCAATAGTGAAATAACCTCGTTACACATTTTTAGTATGTAAGCATAACCATAACATGCAGGAAGCTATCTCACTTCTACTTTAGTACCATCTTGTACCACTGAACGAGACATGTGTGGTGATATATCATAATTTATGTCTACTATTTTGGATATCAATGTAATAGTTACAAAACTTCTTGGAATTTGTTTTTGTTTTCTTGTATTTCCATTTACATCCCTCCTCTCTCCATCCATCCAACATTGTTATATATTTGTAATAGGTTCTTTTCAGGATCCCATGACATTCGTACCATGCATTCTGACATAAATCCCTTCAAAATTACATCAATTTATCTATATTTTTCTTATATGGTTTACCTACATCAAAAATTCTAGCATTTATAGTAAATGTATTAAGAAAAAAGTTTTTAATGGGAGTTTCATTCATCCCTAGAGTTATATTCCAACTTTGATTGAAAGCATTGAGAGATAGATTAGAGAGACATTATTCCTTGTAGCAAGGTTTCTTCTCAACTTCATAAAAGATTTGATCTCTTGTTTTTTCCCATTTTACTTTTCACGTGGTGTACTAGATGGAGTAGTATTTACTTTTTGGTGTTTGTCATAGTTGTAAGGACATTTTATCAACATTTCATTACTTCTGTATTTAGAGGAATCAAATGAAATTGGATATACCAGGTGAGGAAATGTATCTTCTTTTGCACTCTACATTTTTTTGAAAGCTCTTCTAGAATTTTTTTTAGCCTTACTTCCAAAATAGAACCATTTACATGAGCCAACTGGTTAGCAGGTCATCGAATGAGAGATCCTTCCAATATGGAGTAATCCTTACAAAAAGGCCTAACTTTTTAATCAATATAGACCTAAATGTATTTCCATCCAATTGTTTAAAATGCACCATATATTCTACACATACATTTGTAATAGTCACTTTCGTAATAAATTTGTGTTCTTTTTTAACAAAAACGAATCAACTTCGTAGGAACCCCCTTAAACTTCAAATTGTAGTCAGTGACTTGTGTGGGGGTTGATTCCTAAAGTTCATAATATCTGTTAACATGAAGTGTGGTTCTTGTTTTGAGATACACTAGATTTTTGATTGGTCAGGTAACTACATTGTTGGGTTGTAACCTTGCATAGAAATCATTGCATGCAGTTATAATATTGTCCACAAAAACATCAAACTATTTTGGTCCCAACTCTACTTCTGAAATCAAATCTTCTTCATATACCAGGAATATAAATACTTTAGCTATGTATCCTTATTTTTGAGCACACTTATGTTTTAAAATCACATAGGTTGTAGAAAATTCACCCCTGTCTTTAGGAGTTGTGAAAAAATGGCTTTGATTGTTAACATTCAAACCCTCATCCTCATCAAATGTATTCTCTGAGTCACTGATCATGATGTTGTGTATACTATCAACCCCCACATGTAAAACTTATGAGATCACATGCTTAATCATTTTATTCCTTTCCCATGGGATAAACAATCTTGTGTTTTTTATGTTTTTAAGGGTTTCACAATCGTCAATTGTGTATGGCATTCTCACTATTCCATTGAATACAATACTTATTATGACAGCAAATAAGTTAGACCACATGTATCTACAATGGATTGTAGTTCTTGATGGATAAACTACTCCCTTGATAAATTTCATAACATTGGACAATAAATCCACATGTGCTCTTTCAAAAATAGAGTTCATTTTCATCTATATCCACAAAAAAGAGAAAATTTGTAGCGTGGACACTTAATTCTTGAACCAATGGAGAATTTGACAATGATAAATGTAAAATAAAAATTCTAAGGTCAAATAAAATCCTTGAAATGACAATGATAAATAAAAATAAGCATCTTATATAAGAATATATGAAATCTCCTTTAGTAGAAATCTTGAAAATTTGGAGAATTTGGATAGAATTCAAGACATTAAATAAGAGATTGTCATCATTTACTCCACATATTGAATTTATCATCATCATACATATAATAATATTTATGCCTACCTTATTCAAATCTTCAATTGTTGACATTGAAAATCCTATCAAAATTATACTCTAAGGTAGATGTCATCTATTATAGAACCTAACATCCTTGACAAGAACACTTGGAAGCCTACCTTTGTATATAAGGATTTATGTTAATATGACTGGTACTGGAAATATTCCTTACCATTTTATTTTGGAAGTACTTCATGTTTTCTAACAGGATATTACATACAATAAACTTCAAGATTCTCACACTTACACTTCTGATTTAAAAAAATTCTATTAGTGGCAGGTAAAAGTGAGAGTTGAGGCTTTTACTTTGAATTGCAAGTGCTCACACTTCAACTGTGATTAACATTTAATGATATAAAAACTATAAAAATGTTAATAAACATTTAAGGTTATAAAAAATTCACCCGAACTAAGAAAATTTCAACTGGAAAGTTTTAGGTTATAAATATTTTCAAAATATTACAAAGACTATTTTAGTTAATCTTAGAATATGGTAAATGCTTTTTGAAAGGGATTACCCTTGGTACAAAAGGATTTCCTAAAAGCCTGAATAAGAGAGAGGAGCAATCTGTATCAAAGCACAAAAGTTACAGCAAAGAACACCGAAGCCAATTATTTTACCATATGCAAAATGCCAATTAATAACCATTCAGGAGGTTACCATGCTAATCCATCTTTTCATATGAGCTCCATTAAACCACTGAACCAATCATTCTACACCATTAAGGAAAACATTGTCGAAATACATGTGCGTCAATTAATATGTAATTATAATTTTAGTGTTCATCGCATTTTAAAAATCTGCAAAATACATGGTTGGTTTTGTCGGTTATATATCTTTTTGGCACCAAAGTTTGCACACCCACGTTTCTACTTTCTTTCTCTTTACAGGACATTCTGCGCAAGGCATGAGATGAAAAATCTAAGCACGTAAATTGCCAGAGACTATTTGATTTCATTTGGTTGTCCTAAAATTCTAAATCCAAATACGGTATCTTTTCCCCCTTCATATCTTTTAAAACCATGAACAATCAGGGTGCTGTAAAATGTTTCTTCTAATTACAACGTAATTTAGGGAATTTGTTCAGTTAGGTATTTTATTGTTGATGGCGGATGCATAATTAGGGAAATTTTTCTGTGTAGACGCGAGAGGGAATATTTCATTCATGCGTCATGGAATAACCAAATATGTAACAAAGATTAACAATTTGTATGTAGATTGTCGTGATCAAATTAGTCATTTCATAAGAGATTTAATGAGCAAGATCTGGATGCATAGATTGAGCAATCATATTTGAAAAAAATCAGACATTGTTTACAAAATAATTTCCTTTTTCATTTACAATATTTGCATAATAATCTATTATTTATGAATTTGCAAAATACATTTGAATCAAACATACAAATCTTTGCATTTAAAAATTTGGCATTTTATGCAGAAATGAACATGTAGATATTTTTTTACATTTGTAATATTGCATTTGATTTAACTTTGACACTCAACAGATTGGATCCTTGTTATGAACTCAGCCATGTATGAATTCTATGGGTTTCACTCAGCCAAAATTGTTTCATCCGGTCAGCATTGTTGGAACCCTATCCAAACCAGAAGGCTTCCTTATTGTTTGGCTTGGTATAAAAGACACTAACGAGTTTTTCTTTGTTACATATTTGGTTCTTTCATCTCATAGGACTGAAATATTTCCACTCGCACCCTTCCATTTATTCCATATAGTTTTTTGTGATCAAATAACTTATTTCATAAGAGACTGAATTTTGTAGGTATTTATTGAGTCACTGAACTTATATGTAAGAAACATATCAACAGGAATAGGTGATTATCTATTATCTCTAAACTAAGAGTTCTCAATTTCAAAGGTTTAGTAAAATAAGGAATGGTTGACAAAGGCTTACATTATCAAAGTGTTAGTATATTATATTAGAGTTTTCGGCAGGATCTCTAATGAAAATAAACGCACGAGCAATTGCAGAAATCGAAATAACTAACAATAAGATGTAATATGATCAAGAACTCAAAAGGAAAGAATGGCTCCAAATCAACTCAATGCTCCATATGCTCCATAGGATAGACTGATGTAATTTAACTACATATAGGTGGTGAATGTGAAACCTCCTCCTAGATCAGTGGGGAATAACTCTCACTAACCGATACTAGAAGTAGAGTTGACTCCACACAACTAGTAGGCTAACTCAACATAACTGGTAAGTTGACTCAACACAACTGATACAACTAAGAAAACATATCCCATGAGTGTAGGAAAGCTCCAAGTAAATAAATAAATACAAAGAAAATAAATATCCTACACTAACACTCCCCATAAGCATAGCTTAGGTGGGCAGTGATAAATAAAAGTGGGTCTCGAATACAAGGCCTGATGAGGTACCCATGTACAAATGAAAATCTCTCATAAAGTGGAGAAAAGGAGAAAACCCGGTAGGAAAAAACTCTCCCCAAAAGAGAGACAAGAAACTCACTCAAGAAAACTTGAGAAGAAGAAGTGGGTCCTGGTAACTCGGCCTGATGAGGTAATCACGTATAATGATCATCCCCCAGAGTAAAGAGAGAAAGAAGTGAGAACAAGAAGGTCTCCTAAGAAGAGTTTCGATGATGTGGTCCTCTGCGTAAAGACTGGAGAGAATCCACCTACACCAAACAATGATCCTACCCTTGGGAAGGAAAAAAAATGATCACTGAAAGTTGGCCCACTCCACAAAGGAAGAAGAATCCTGCAGTACTCTAATATGTGCATCTGCTTTGTAACTAAAAGGTGGCATAGGTATGGAAAAAGTGTGTAAAAAAGACAATGGTAATGCCACTGCAGTATACATATCAAAGAGAGAATATGGTGGGGGCCCTATAAACCTCACAAAGGGATCCACGCGAAGAGGTGGATCATAAAAGATCTTTGAACTAGTGGATGTGCCAAATGTCCCAAGGCAGGAACTCCCAACGAGAGAGATGAATGGGTCCTCTAGAATGTGCGATGGCTCAATCAAAACACATTATTGCAATACAACACAAGTGGAATATAAAAATATACAACTTAGGCTGGGTAGATACTCATCCCAATGGGGTTGCTCAGTGAGAGAAATTTCTGACAAGAATGTATAAATATCACAACATGAAGTAGGAGGAGAAGACTATTACGAAGAGCTACTGGAATTCCAAGATGAAGCAACATTGTACTCAAAGGTAGAAATCGGTATATGTGGAATGTCATCAACTGAGAAATCAAGATGCAATGGATCACAAAAGGCAATGGTCAAATTTGTCTTAGAGGAAGGTTCTTCAATAGAAAATTGTTGTAGAGAGTGAATGGAAGCATGAACATGGATGACAATGAGCTCTATGGAAGCAACAATAGGGAGAGTGTGCTCAATAGCAAGATCTTGTGGTGAATGGTCAACATAGGAATCATGAGTAGCAACAAGTGAAAAATAACACTCAATAATGAAAGGGATGTGAGAAGGGGGAGAATCAATGGAGGCACTAGAGTGGTCCAGGGAAGCATCACTCTTAGATGGTGAAACAATAGTTGTTGGATAATGGTCCAGGTAGTGAAAGGGCACTCAGTGTGCTTAAATGAATGCAATGTATCCCTAGAAATTGTAAGAATGAGAAGGCTATAGACATCATCATTGTGGTTAAACCACACATTCTTTTGTAGAGGCTCATCAGACTTAAGAACAAGACCATGGAGGTAGGGCAACAAATCACGCATAGTGCAATATATTGGAATGTCTGCCTTCCAAGACAAAAATTTATCATAGTTGAGCATGACAACAAAATGGTGAAACTCCATAATGCAGATAAACCCCAAAAATTATCCTGGATGGCACTTTAAAACTTAGTGTGAAAATTACAAGTCCCCAATGAATTTTGCAAGAACACCCCCCCCCAAAACGTAGCACTTTATAAAGTAGTGTGTTTACAAAAATAAATTAATCCATCATGTAGAACACAAAAAAACATTCATTTTTGACCAAAATGATTCTCAAATCCAATAGACCAATCAAAATTTATAGAAACTTCAATTTCCCATAAATAATGGCTTAAATAATTAAAATTTTGAAAACTGATTAAAAAATGTTGGAAATGAAGGGAAAGGTGGTCATGCGTATACTCATTAGAACCAGAAAAGAGTGATGAATGCAATGGTTTAGCTTGTGAGAGGGAATTGGCCTCCTGCCAACCTGGGCCTCACCCTTTGTCTTCGTCAGGTGAAGATACAAGTTTTAAAAACCACTTAATTGTCCCTTAATGTATTTTCCCAAAAATGACTTACATCCAAAAAGTGAAAAATACTAAATTTTGGAAAATTTAAAATCCAAGTATGAAAATAACAGTAACTTATGAGTGGTGGGTTCCACCAAATAAAAATATGTAGAGCTAATTTTTAGGGTTGAAACCCTAAATTTCTTTATCTTTTCCTTGTGCAGAGTTGAAAGGTGTCGCTTTAGACTGCAAAATGATGCTGAGGAGGTCATTTTTGGGCTTGGAGAGGCCAAGAAGGCACGAAAGATTATTTTTTTAATGTTGCAGGGTCATTTTTAGGCATACACCAACATGTATGGGGCCACCCAGCTTAGAAAAACCCTGCCACATATGTAAAAATGAATTTCAACACTTCATTGGTGTAAAAAATGCCATTCCCAGATCTGCAAATGCATTTCCTGCCATGTTATATATATGTCTGAAATGCCCCTCACAAAGATGAAAATGCCCATCATAGGTGAAAACGCCCCTTAGAAAACCAAAAAATGCCTCAACTCTGCAAAAAACACCTCAGACATGTGAAAAATGCCTCATACATGCATGAACAAGTTGCAAGGAGGTGGGAGCAAGACAGAAATACTAAGAAAATATTTCTGAAACCCCAAAATTTGTAAACCCTCAACTTATCAATATGTAAAAACTGAAGCTCACAAACATACTGAACCAAGACGAAGTCAAATCTATTTACACGTGACTAGTTAGTTTCACAAACAAAGTATTCAAAAACTACAAATAACTTAGTCATGACAAACATATCACTAGAATTGTTCCGGGAGGATCTCTGATGAAAAAATGATGCACAAACAATTACAAAAATCAAAATAACTAGCCATAAGATGTCATATGATCAAGAACTCACAAGGCAAGAATGGTTCCAAATCAACTCAATGCTCCATATGCTCCATAGGATAGACTGGTGCAAATCAAGTACATATAGGTGGTGAATGTACAACCTCCTCCTAGATCAGTGGGGAATAACTCTCACTAACTGATACTATAAGTAGATTTGACTCCACAAAACTAGTAGGCTAATTCAACAAAACTAGTAAGTTGACTCAACACAACTGCTACAACTAAGAAAGGATATCCCATGAGTGTAGGAAAGATCCAACTAAATAAACAAATAAAAGGAAAATAAATATCCTGCACTAACAGCTAAGACTAAGCAAATGGAAGTGAATCTCATATATGAGACAAGAGGTTCACGTTTAAATATAATGGAGAGAGTAGAATATTAATTTTCTAATTATTTCATTCTAATTTAATGAAAGGTGAGAAGGATTTTATCTCACAATCTAAAGCTCGAGGTAAGGGATTTCAATACCTTGGTGAAAAATGATAACCTTGCAGAAGACATTTACCTTTCATGCAGATTGAGGTAAGCGAGCTACGGGAATATATTTCTTGTTTGTTTTTATTGGGAGGTGGAAGCTTAAGGAAAGTGTGAGATTTAATATCTTGGGAATACATATATATATATATATATATATGATGACCAAGGAGAGTATACAAAAGGTTTAGAGTATGTATGTTCATATTAATGCTACAAAGAGTGTGGTCATTATATAGAAGGTCATTATATCATGTTTTATATGGATAAGGTAGTTATACCATGGTTTTATTTAAAATCATTATACCATGTTTTATATGGATAAAATGATGCAAAGAGTGGCAAGATCAAATAGGTTTTCTCTTCTTGACAATTTATCTAGTTTTAAAATTGTAATGTTCAAATAGGAGTTACAATTCAATACCACCTTCACTACCAAGAAAGATATGTATGTTTACAAAATAAATCCCTTCACAATATGCCAAGAAGAGCTCTGTGTAAATTGGAAAAGAAGGTTATGATTAACAAATTTCTTGGGGTACTGATATGCATCATTACTTGACCATCATGATGTTGTGATATTACTCCATGAACTTTTTTGATATTTAAATTTTTCCTAACTAAGAAGAGACCTCCATGGCCTTTGAGGCTTCTTTTGTCCAAAGATATAAATATGGTGACTTAGGCTAAGCTTACACTTATGGAAAGAATTTTCCTTAAAATTTATAGTTTATATCTTCTCCAGGAATTGCCTAGCTAGTAAATAACAAATATTAGTAATGAAGCTTAGCGTCCGCTAATACATTCCTTTCAATAATTAATAATGACTAACAGTGAATGTTGTACGATATCCATTTATACATCCAAGAGAAACATAGCATCTGTTAAGCTCTAAATAAACTCATTATATTTTTCTCTACATATATCAATAAAAATTATGTATGCAATTACATAAATATATAAAGATATATATATAATGAGAGTTACATAAGGTTTGATCCATCTCGAGGGCATGTAGTGCAGGTCTTGGCTCTACCAAGCATAATTTAGTTGATTTAATATAAATTTTATTAAATCTAAATTTCATAGTAACTTTATTATACTTAATGATATAAAAGTGATAATATATAGTAAATGGACCAGTAACAAACATGTAATAATATGAAACCTTAAGCAAGAGAAAAGAGAGAGGGTGACTTAGCTAATTTTGCACAATCTGGAGGTGATCTGGGTAGTAGAATTGTTGAAAAAACTATAAGCAATGTCGTCGAGGATCACTAGGGCTTCTAGGACTCAAGGATGTGTAGGACAGAAGTGACCACGTGAGGATAGGAGCTCCCATGCACTAGTGACTAATTTGGGTGCTAGTGTCAAGTCAGATGCTTAGCTTCTAACCTTTTTCTTTGCAGGAGAAGTTTCATTCTTAGTTTCCCTTTTTCGCTCTAGTTTCACTCCTAGATCATCAATTATACCTGTAACTTGCAAAACAATTGTTTACCTACACATGTCTAAAAACCAAATCAAATCTGATAAAAAAGATGCAGAATGTGGAGCCAGATTGACCTCAACGGTCACCTGAAAAGTGAACATACAACCGAGCATTGCAGTACATCTCATACTCCATGTATTTTTGTGTGTATGTGTGTGTATGTGTGTGTAATGATTCCTTATGATGCCCTTGTGTAAGTTACACAGTGATAGCGAGCTAGATCTAAAATGTAGCAATGTATAAAATGTGTGTGATGGAATAAAATGAGCTTCCCCCTCCTATGGTATATATATAGAGTAATGCAGTCTTTGTTCCTTGTATGAGTGTGCTAGATGAATGCCTTTGAAATTATCTTGTGCCTTTGAATGCAAGATTAGGTGATAATAGATAATGCTTAGTTCTTAGCCCCTTATTTGAGATATATATATATATATATATATGATTCCCTTGTTTGAATTTTGCAATTGAAAATTAAAAGGCTAGCCCAAAGTTGTTAAAGATGACCAAAAAGTAAAAGAAACCCAAAAGAGTAAGAAGAAGAAAAATAAGGTCAGGAGCACTTTGATGCTTCTGTCCTAAATGGGTTCTAGTGTCAGAGGACATAAAAGATAAATCGGCCAAGTACTAATGTGGTTGTAAGGTGTGAAGGCCAATAAATGTATAAGAGATAAAGAAAAAGGCCCAAAAGATGTTGTCAATCACTAGTTTTCTTTCTTATGAATCATGTATATATTAGTATGCTCTAGGACCTAGAAATGTACCCAAGTGCATAGATTTTGTGTCTACATTTTTCCCCCACTTTATGTTGTTGAGTAAATACTTGAACACATAAATTATATATAATTTGTGTACCTTGTGATCATGTAGAAAAGAGTGTAGTTGATAGCATGCAAAGTGGACAAGTGGAGCTTGAAGTGGTCATAATGTGAAGTGTGGAAACTAGGAAGGGAAGGTAGACCATGGGGGTAAGCGTATGCATAGTAGTGTGTTATTGGATATTGCACTTGCTAATATGAGATGTTTTTTGTTTCCTATTAAGGAAGGACCTGAAAAATAAGATCCATAAAGTATTCAAAGTTTTGTATCAAAGTAATATATGTATAATAACAATTGTGTAAAGGAAGGAGTGCACTTGATATGTAAAAGAGTATGAGATAGAAAATTATCATGTTTTCTTGGAGTTCTTAGATTTGAATATCTATGGTGAGATTTTCGGGAGATCTCATGCCAAGAGTGATTTTTTTGGGTGATCTCATGCCAAGGACAAATTTTTTGGGTGATCTCACACGAAAGGTGAGGTTTTTGGGAAATCTCATGCCAAGAGTTAGTTTTTTGGGTGATCTCAATCCAAGAGTGAGTTTTTTTGGTTGATCTCACACCAAAGGAAAGTTTTTTGGCTGATCTCATGCTAAGAGAAGAGTGTTGGGGAGATAGGTCTAGTTTTTTTACTTCCCAATAAGCACCATTGCAAATGGTATATCCATGTTTGTAACTACTTGTAATTGTATGTAACTGAATGTAAATTGAATTTTAAAACTAGAGTCAAGTGACTGCTACTGTAGAATTGTGTTGTAAAATACTAAAAACTAAGCTAAACTAAGAAACTTTCTATTTTTCCCCCAAGACACAAGCACCCACCACTACTGTTTGATTATTTTGGGCCATTCTATGACTATTTTCTATTGCTAAATTTGTATTGTTTTGTTATGTTCTAGATATTTGTGTTGTTGTAATGGTGATTTTCTCACCTGAATGATGCCCCCCTCATTTGGGGTTTATGTGACGAAAGTAGGAGAAGGCAGCCCAGACGAGAGAACCGAATATGGATATGCATATCTAATATTGGATACCTACAGGGGTAGTGTATGTGATTGGTAGAAACCAAGGAACATGCAAACAAGATGGAAAAGTAAACAAGTGTTAGTGTAACAATAGCTATCATGCAATCGAAAACAAGGTAACAAAGAAATTATGAAGACAATATGGACTACGAAAAGTGGTTTGCATACATGGGAGGTCACTCACAATGTCACAAGACAATCAAGGTTGAAGCAGTCATAAGAAAACAATGATCAAACAAGACATAGGGCATAGCACACAAACAGTAGTAAGAAATTAATAAGCAAAAGGTTATAGATAATTATGGTTGTATGTAATCTTGTAAGGAAAATGCTACACATGAAGCACCTGTTAGCATGTTAGAGAGATAAATAGTATGTCAAATCATGTTTGAATTAGTGAAAATTAAAGTGACAGTAATGAGAAGTAGTAAATAATGTATCAATAGAACATGTGATGTGTAGAGTGTGAGAGTAGTAAAAGTAGATGCCCCAAGGAGCCTCAACGGAATTGTTAAAGAGTAGTGTCGACCATCATGCATCGTGTATGAATCTTTGAAAGTTCTTGTATTCATCTCAAGATACCAAGTGAACGTGCATATGTATATAGAAAAATATAATGACATACCAAGTATCCAACTAACATGGTAAACAAAGTGTAACATGTAAGTAGTATAAACTAACAAGAGTAAATGAAACCAATATGTGTAAATGTGGTGTGTTGTGATATGTAAAATGTGTAGATGGGAGGAGCTGGTTTTCTCCCCCAATAGATATGCTTGATATATGAGAAGTGAGGTTCATGGAGAAATTGTACCCTCAACGGTCAAGCATGAACCATAGAACAAGAGTGCACTATCGGATAATGATGGTACAGTGTGTGTACCAGAGATGTGAGAATGTTAGGAAATATTTACATTGAGCGTGGAGTGGGAAATGCAGTAGAGAAACTATAAGTAAATACTAGAGACAGCCAAGAGTGATAAAGGGTGGTAAGTATGATGCCCCAGAGTGTTTGAGAGATGGAGATCTATATGATGATGTGAGAAGGATCATGCCATGGTGGAGGAGTTTGAAATGTGTCATAAGAAAAATTAAGGTCGTCACAATAGTAGGTAGGAGAAAGAGTATGACCAACATCATATTTTTGGCTTAACGAAGGAAATGCAAGTAAGTGATGGATTGAATCTTGTGTCAAGTGAAATGGTTGTGTTTCCTTAGATGGTGGTTGGTTATTTGGGATTGGTAACATTGTATATAACTTGATATGAGGAGGTAATGGGGTAAGTATTTTTAAATTTGGTTGTTTATTTGAAATTGGTAACACTATAGATGATTTAATATGAAGAGGTAATGGGGAGAGCAGTTTTAAAGGTGGTATGACACGGGGTTGGATAGGAGGCTCTTGACTTACTAGAGAATGAACATTAGTAATTATGGCATGATTCTCATTAGACATAGAGGGAGCAGATTTGGGATCACAGTGGGATTTAGTAATTAGAGATGAGCATGTAGAATAATTTTGTGTAGAAAATGAGATAAAACTCTAATGCTCAAGGTGCCCAATTATTTTCTTTAAAGCATAGCAATCATTTTCCTGATGTCTATGATTTTTGCGATAACTTCAAAATGGGTTACCTTTGTATTTTGCAAGATGATAAGGAGGGTAGTAATGAGTTAGTGGCAAGTTAATCAACTGGTGATTGATGAGCTTAGGAATAATATCATGTTTCTTATAATTTAGATCAAACTTGAGAGGTGTTGGTAGCGGTAATAATGTGGCTTCACTTGTATGAGCACAAGTAGTAGACATGGTATTAGGATGAGGTGTAGAAGAAGAACTAGCATGGGCCTGAGAAGTAGTCTTGAGATGTTGGATTTCAGTTGTGAGGGATGTAATCATGGTTTCCATAGCTTGAAATTTATCTTGAAATAAACAATGTAAAGCTTGAATTAACTTTAAGAGGAGTTGATTGGTTGTGGTATCAGGACTGATAGGGTCATCGGAGAGATGATTGAAAATGGCACTTATGCATGTGGAGTATTGCGAGGTAGGTACATAATGTCTAGGGAGTTTTAGAGAACATATTTGTAAGGTGGGTGAATTTGAAGTAATTAATACAATGAGACTTGAGAAACCGTAGGAGCCATGAGAGAAGAGGTAATGTGTGAAATAAGAGCTCTTGAAAGATAAGACCAAGGATGAAACCCTAGGAAGACCTATGCAGATCAAAGGTATGATAGAAAATAGATGGAAAGATGAACCTTGGTGCAAATATGGTTTGTGTTTGGAGAAGAACAAAATCGGTAGAATATGCAAAATAAGGATTTGAGTGTTTGATCAAAAGTTAGGGTTCACCAAATGATTTAATATAACTTGAATTAAATATTATTTTCAAAATAACTTTACTATATAAGTAATGATATATAAGTAATAATATGTAGTAAATGGACCAACAATAAGCATGCAATAATATGAAACCCTAAGAAAGAGAAAAGAGAGAGGGTGACTTATCTTATTTCACACAATCTAGAGATGATCTAGGAAGGAAAACTATTGAATTAGACTATAAGTAGTGTTTTCAATGCTCATTGGAGGTTCTGGGACTTAGGGATGTGCTGGATAGAAGCACCCACATGAGGACAGGAGCACCTGAGTGCTACTGACTGATCTGGGTGCTAGTGTCCAGTCAGATGCTCATGTTCTGTCCTTTTCTGTGCAGGAGGATATTTTTTGTTAGTTTCCCTTTTTCATTCTAGTTTCTCTCCTAGATCGTCGATTGTATATATAACATGTAAAACAATTGTCTACATGCATATGTCGACAAACCACATCAAATATAATAAAAATATATGTAGAATGTGGAGTCAAACTGAACCAGGAGGTCACCCAAAGAGTGAACTTACAACCGAGTGTTGCACTACATATTAGACTTTATATATTTCTATGTGTATGTGTGCGTAATGATGCCCTAGGAGTCCCTTGTGTAACTTTCACATTGATAGCATGCTAGCTCTAGAATGTCGCAATGTATAGAATATGTGTGATGGAATAAAATGAACTTCCACCTCCTATGTTGTGTATGCAGAGTGATGTAGCCCTTATCCATTGTATGATTGTGCTATATGAATGCCTTTGAAATGCTCTTGTTCCTTTGAATGTAATCTTAGGTGATAGTAGATAATGTTTAGTACTTGGCCCATTATTTGAGAGTATAACTATGTATATATGATCCCCTTGTTTGAATTTCATAATTGAAAGTTAAAAGGCCGACCCAAAGTTGTAAAAGATAACCAAAAAGTAAAAAATACCCAAAAGAGTAAGAAGAAAAAAAAGAAGGTTAGGAGCACGCATAATGGATAGGAGTGCCTGGGCACTTCTATCCTAAATGGACGCTAGTGTCTGAGGCCGTAAAAGATAAATCAGTCAAGTACTGATAGGGCTATAAGGTGTGCAAGGCCAATAAAAGTATAAGAGACAAAGCAAAAGGACCAAAAGATGTTGTCAACTACTAGTTTTCTTACTTAGAAATCATGTACATATTAGTATGCTCCAGGACCTAAAAATTTTACCCAAGTGCATAGATTTTGTGTCTACACCAGCCAATATGATACACTTATAAATAATTAAAGAAAGTTATAGACATCTCGGCAATAAGCTAATTAGAGATATGTAAGGCTTGACCCCTTAAAAAGCATGTAGTGCAACACTTTTCTCAGTGAAATAATAGATGTCCAGAAAATGATGCCTAGCAAACAATAAGCTCTAAATATATTGTAGAGGCTAAGATTAGCGACTGCTAAGCTCAAAATATATTACATTGATTTGTTAATCTAACCAAAGTTTTAGACTAAGAGGCATAAGATCCGTGTTGTAAACGTAAGTACGTCTTTTGGCTCTATATTCTCATCTTGAAAGCCAGTCATTATGTGTTTAATTAGAGAGTGTTATTGATGTTTACCCAACTAATAATTACCTAGAGATCGCTAATATCAATATTTTTACTTGATATCCTCTCTAGGTATTACCTAGGCATTACTAAGATCAAACTTTCGTACTATGATTTGTAAAAGACATATAATCTCATAGAATTCCAAATGTATGCAACACACATATTTTGCATTGAATTTTATATTTGAAACTTCCTAGCAACCACTAAGATCCTTTACAATGTTTTATTATTCGAACACTATATTCAAATTACAAAGTGGCCGTTAATTAATTCCTTACAATAAGTATTAATGAATAACACAAAATTGTCATAGACCACAATATAGTAATCTCGACAAAAAAAATGAGAACTATGTGAGGCTTGACCCCTAAGAGTGCATGTAGTGCGACACTTAACTCGGTGTAATAATAGTTGTCCTATGAATGATCCCTAACAATCACCAAGCTCTATATATTTTATAGAGACTAAGTCTAGAAATCACTAGGATTAAAATGTCATACTTTGATTTTTATATTTCGCATCCAATTTTATATTTGAAATTACCTAGCGAGCTTAAACTCCTTTACAATGCTTTGTTAGTCAAACATTATTTTTAAATTACCTAGTGGTCATTTATTCATTCATTACAATAAGTATTAATGAATAATGGGGAATTATAGTAGACCACAATATAATAATCTTGACAACAAACTAATTATAACTACGTGAGGCTTAACCCCTCAAGAGTGCATGTAGTGCACCATTTTTTTCTTTGCAATAGTATATGTCCAATGAATGATTCCTAGCGACAACTAGTTTCTAAATATTTTGTAGAAACTGAGTTTAGCGACCGCTAGGATGAAAATTTCCTACATTTAGTTGTTAAATATTTTGTTAATCTAACCAAATATTGATACTAAGAGGCATAAGAGTCGTGTTGTAAAGGTAAGTACATCATGTGGCTGAGTATTTATTTCTACTGAAGATTATTATCTTAAAGGCCAATCATTATATGTTTGAGTAGATAGTTTGTATTGATTTTTACCCAACTAAGCATTACCTAGAGACCGCTAAGATCAAAATTTGTATTTGATATCCTCTGCAGGATTTACCTAGGTATCGTTAAGATCAAAATTTTGTACTATGATTTGTTAAAGACATATAATCCCATAGGATTCTAAATGTCCACAATGCACATATTTCGTATCGATTGTTATATTTAAAACTGCCTAGTGACCACTAAGCTCTTTTACAATGCTTTGTTAATTGAATGCTATTTTAAAATTACCTAGAGGACACTAATGCATCCCATACAATAAGTATTAATTAATAATAGGGAATTTTCATAGACCATAATGTAATAATCTTGACAAAAAATGAATGAGAACTACGTGAGGCTTAACCCCTTAAGAGTGCATGTAATGCAACACATAACTCAATGTAATAATAGTTGTCATGTGAATGATGCCTAACAACTGCTAAGCTCTAAATATTTTGTTGAGGCTAAGCTTAGCGACTGCTAGGATCAAAAGTTCATACTTTGAATTGTATATTTCTCATCAAATTTTATATTTGAAACTACCTAGCGACCACTAAGCTCCTTGAAAATTCTTTGTTAGTCAAACACTATTGTCAAATTACCTAGTGGTCGCTTATTCATTCCTTACAATAATCATTAATGAATAACAGAGGATTGTGGTGGATGTAGTGCAGCATTTTTCTCAGTGTAGTACTAGTTATCTTGTGAATGATGCCTAGCTCCCGCCAAGCTCTAATATTTTGATGTGGCCTAGCTTAGCGACCACTAAGCTCTAAATATTTTGTTGTTGTTGAGATTAGCGACCACTAGGATTATAAATATGTATTTCTTGACCCCTCAAGAGTATGTTTATTGCCACACTTTTCTTAGTGAAATAATAGTTTTCCTTTGAATGATGCCTAGCAACCACTAAGCTCTAAAATTTTTGTTGAGGCTAATCTTAGTGACTTCTAGGATCAACACATCTTACATTGATTTTTCAACTAAGTTTTTAATCTAACCAAATATTTAGAGTAAGAGACATAAGAGTGTTGTTGTAAACCCAAGTACATCCTTTAGATTAGTATCTGTTTCTGTTGATGATTGTAATCATATAGGCCAATAATAACACTACATATAAGGGTAAAGAAGGCTAGGTTTAACAAGGTTCATTAAATATTCATTTGCTTCTTGTAAAAGGGGCATCCCACATACCTCAACCACATTTCAGAAGGCACGTCCCATCATCAAGATGTAGTATGAGTACCCTATGACATTTTTTAATATTTAACATTTTTTCCTAGACTAAGCAAGAGACCTCCATGGTAGTTTTTGACTGTATTTATCCAAAAACATGGATATGGTGTCATTGAATTCCATATTTCCATAAATAACATTTTTGATATTTGTTATTCAAAATGGCTAGCATCTATTAAAATCCATTACTAGAATTCATTATTCCAATGCTACATTCATATCACCTAGTATTCGTTAATCCATTCCTTGAAATAAGTAGTAATGAATAATAGGGATTTTTTTATGGGGTCCATTTAAATTTTAGGAAGAACCCATAATGCAGCTAAGCCCTAAATAAAATCTTTATCTTACATATTTGGAAATGTTGAATTTATAATATGCATAGCAAATGTATCGATATAATATATGTATATAAATTTAAAAAGTAAGGATTAATTTTTTCTTCCCTTAGGTTTATTTCGTGTATTTAGATGTAGCATTTGTGGACCTTTAATCCTGTAATAATGGCATGAGAACTAGGCACCTGTTGGACGTAGACGATTATTTATATTCCTATGTGGACACTAGAGTAATGAGAAATATTATGTTCGATCCTAATGCCTTAAATCATGAATTTTAGCATTATTAAACTATTTTTTCCACAGTCCACAATGAAAGTCTTGATGTCGATGTCACAGACGAAAAAGGGTATCCCTACAGATCAAGAAATATGGTCCTAAGACATAAGGGAAATAAAAAATAAATTGTCTCCATTTAATTACCTTTAAACCAGAGTTGCCTCCATTTCCAGAAATTTATCTCTTCGTATCTAATTCATTCAAATTCTAAGCATTGGACCTTATTTTATAAATCATTGAATATAGAACAGTTTTCTATGTTAGTGCATTCATAAAGAGGTTATTGCAAACTACCACTAGCTGGATAGCCTATATAATATAGATATAGTTGAGTTGTTGGATGGACACAAAGAAAATAAAGATTTATTTTATAGAATTGGTTCATCGTACCTAATAGATAATACAGATGGTTCTTATCTAAGTGATATCCATATTCAAATAGGTTTATACCATGTGTTTATATTGGCATGCCCCTCATGAATATGTATATATAGAAAAACATTCTACCTCTAAGGTTGATGTATTCATGGCTCCCTTTACTTTCTATGATTATTGATGAAGGGAAAGATTCCATTGTTAGGGAAAGTGGTTAATTTCAATTTGGAGAGCCAAAGCAAAAATTTCATAGGACAATGGGAAATCATTTTATCATGGCTTCCTATCTTCTGGATGTAGTATGTGGTGTTCTCAAACTGTTTCATAATTCTATCCAAAATTGGTCTTCCTTTATGTTCATTTACAGATAAATGAATTATATTCATAATTGTATTCCCCATCAATTTAGATCTCATATTCAAGATATATATTCATTTATTTGTATCATTATCTCTACCAAGAAATACATGAAATAATGACACCCAGATTATTCGTTGGCATCCTCACTTTCATAAGGAATATGGGATTTATATTATTCTATCTAGAATATATTATCATCATGATTGAGGGAATCCTTACATCTCCTTTTTTATCTTTCAATACTATATGCTTGACAAATTAGCAGAACAAGAGGTGGTATATCAGATTTGTAATGGGACTGTACTGGAAAGTGTAAAGAGAAGAAGACTTAGAACACATCCCCCTTTCTCAGTCACTATGGGATGCAGGATATTTAATCGGTGGCCTAATTTGAAAGTTGCATCAACCCATATAAATTCATTACCATTTACGCCAACACCCTATAAGGAAACATAACCATCATGAAAATGGTTTTAAAACACCTTGAGTCATCTTAGAGGATAGATAAATATAGCCTATGTACACGAGGATGATGTCAATAACTTGGTATGGATTACCCAAAACATATGATATCCTAGTTCAAAAAAATATGAAGATGATAGGGGAAATTCCCCCCTCCATGAGGGACTATTAAAAAGGAGGCTACAAAGAGAAAGGCAACATTCTATTTCAGATCATTTAGAAAATCCTTGTGTTACCCCCTTCTCCAGGTCCTCCAGGGTTTCATGCACCAATTAAAACTTCTATATGAGGTTCAAGAAGTTAGGCACCAACTGAAGCTCCAACTTTGGTGGGCCTATTTCTTAACTTCATCATATGAATCAAGAAGAGGCAATGAAAACTAGAATCTCATTCATGTGCAACCATCTCAAATCTTCTCCCTCCACTCCACATGAAGTGAGACAAGATTAGGCTGAGCAATCCGTAATTACTCACAAAGAACAACTAGATTAGGAAGCATAAAAATATCCCTTAGTAAACATTGAATTCAATCTAAGGATGAAAACCTTGAAAAGGCTCACCAAAAATAAGAAGTCAACATAGCAAACCATTATTTGGCATGAAACTTTAGAAGAGTTTACAAATAAATGGAAACCTTAAGGCTCCCAAGTGGTGTAATATGAGGAATATTTGGAGTCCTTGATAAGGGCTACTACTGAAGTAGTTGTATAAGTAGTGAGAGGCATGCATTCTCGAAATAAAGAGCTTGAAACTCAATTAAAGGTTATAATTATTGTGGGTATTGTTTCTGATGTAGAAGAGGCATTGCATGCCCTGTACAAAGCTATAAAAGAATGCATCTAGCAAAATATGAAGGAACACGCACCTACCTAATGAAGACTGGAACTATCATTAAAACAAAGGGATGGATGCAAAAAATGTTAATATGTATTGAGGAAGGTATTTGTAAAGACCCTTCAATTATAAACATGGACGACATTGGTATATGCCAAATATACCAAGGAAAGAATCTGGGAATGGAATGAACAGGTAAGCAAACTATCTCTCGAATTTGATGACATAGTTTCGAGAGGAAATCAGATTTTATGTAACAGCCTTGTTAAAAGTACTCCAAATTAAGGAAAAAAATATTTCTTCTAAACAAACCCCTTAAGCTCATTTAATGCCTTCAATGATTTTAACTTAACAACAATTATAATCCAACATAAATGAAGTTTACAATCCATCCAATAACAATATAACCATGTGTAGCTATAAAGGTCAATTAGATCTACCCGATCCCCTTTAACATCACACTAACTAATTTTTCATAGCTTGTATGCAGTTGGTTAACCTTTTTATTCAGGTCTGAGAGCTAAGTGTAGTTCCTATGTTTCTACCCAAAAATCAGTCAACTGATTTTCATCTAGCATCTCACACCATAAATTAGGAACTCGGTGAACTAACAGTGTAATCAGTTAGTTACACTATTTAAGACAAAGTTTTCAAGTTATGCATTGCATGCTTAGTTTTGTGACTATGCATAAGTCATACGAAACTTGTCCCATCACCGTACTACCAGCTCTATACATTCATTTGGATCATTTTTCATTTTTTTATTTTTAAGTTTATTTCTGAAGTTGCAAAAATCATGTCTCGGTACTAAAGTCAGTTGGATCCATCAATCTCATCTTCGGATCCCTACAATAAAGGCATCGTTCACGTAATGACTCGCATCACTACATGTTCAATATCTTTCCCATATCCATAGGAAGTTGGCATGGACTAGATACACTGACATGAATGTCATTTCATGATATATGTGCTTCAATTGTAGCTAGTTAACTGTTTACGATAAGTAATTGTCTTTAGTGTATGCTAGGCTATATCGTATCGTTACCTGTTGTTTATTCACGTCAACTAATAATGTAATTTATAATAGATATCAACATCTATTATGATCATATAATGTTGTACTATCGCAACACCTAGTTACGGATTTAACTAATAGGTTTATCATTCATGTTTCCCATGTCCTATCATAATTAATCACTTTCTAGGGTAGTACTTATCATTATAGAATTATCGTAATCATGGTATGAATGAATGTTTTATAAGTACATTATTATCATCCTCATTTTATCATATTGTTTTCATTTTCGTAATAATATGTTTATGAACATAAACATTAAATCATAATGACATTATAAGCAATTATAATAATACTTTATAAATTAATTGTAATAAATACTTTGTTGTAAAACAACAGAGCAATATTTCACTTTTTGCAATAATAATGATCTAAACAGTAATCGTTACATTCATAATTAATACCAATAGTACACAAAAATGAAATGATTATCTCATTATGTACATTAGGCCAAATTGCCTTATTACAATCTGCAAGGTAATACCTTCGTGTTTAATTAAAATAAAATTACAATCATTATCGATATATGAAATTAGATAATCACAAACATCGCATGAAACATGCGTAAAAATAATCCAATTAGCTCTTCGTATTAATTACTCCATCCTACAAGTTGTATGATAGATAAGATAGTATACATGGTCAATTCGATGAATTAGCATGGATTAACAACTCTTTATTCATGTTGTTATATTACGAAGTAATGAACATAATAAAGTTAACTTATAACTCAAATCAAATTTTCCATATACATTAATAAGTTTGGATAACCAATAATAAGTGAAGTGAACCTAATGATGTGAACTATGTTTCCATATAATATCATCTCATTTCACCAAGTAAAAATCTTAAGACTTTCTTAATATTTACTTAATTAAAAGTTTCATCACAACAATAACAGGAGAAATGGATCGATTCCATAAAGAATACCCAACTTAATAATAGACATCTAATACTCAATGATAGTCAAGGCGGGGGAGTTCACATACTCTATTTAACCCTTAAAATTTCATAAGAGGATCGTATTGAGCTAAAACTTCCACACATAATAGATAATAATATAACATAGAAATAAGAAAGAACATAACTCAATATTCAAAATCTCCTAATAAGAATATTTCAATCATTGACTGGATCAAGAATTCAACAGTCAAGCATAAGACTATACCGGAAATAGTCAATGGTGGGGGAGCTCTTAATATTCTTTTAATACCTTATATCTTCATCCAGGAAATCACATCGAGTTAGGACACCCATTATATATTCTTTTATTACCTTTTATCTCAAGAACATTTTCACAAGCCACGATGGTAACCAGATTCAGAGAAAGAGTTTTTTTGACAATCTTCTAATGCTTATAGGAGGAAAGAAAATTTGCAGAAGTAACACGACTCATTATACTATTTTATTTTCCCCATAGACTTAAAATCAAATTGGTCAGAGTAAAGGTTTTAGAAAAACAATTAAAGATCTTCCTTGAAATCAACATATCCAGCTACCCGTTAGGAAATGAATCACACCATTATTGCCTTCTGCACACGAAATATGAGAACATGCCAATCAATAAAGTGCATTCGAATTCAACTAAAACCCATATCTCCCAAGGAACGATTTATTACAAGTGTTTCAACTGAAACCCTTTTTATTATGTTCAAATATCGGTTAACCAAAAACAAGCATTCTTTTAACCCAGCGATAAATCTAGCAAATGAAAACCTCATTTCTTACTTTTTCTAATACCCAGTAACAAACTAAAACATTTCTAATTTACTTTTGACAAATACCCAGATAAGAAAAACATATTATGCATAGATATTCTTTTTTCTATTTAGTTTGCAAGTGAAAAAGATCACACGGTTCAAGTAATAACATAATTAAACAATGTTCATCAGATTCATAATAAAACAACAAGGAGAATCGATAAACCATGCTTGTAAGTTAGAAAGATTCTGCACCTTTTCCTAATCTTTCCTTCCACAAAATCCAAGTAAATCAAGCAGCAATAACTCCATGAATGACTTCATATTTAAACCTAATTAACACCATAGAATCCATTAAAACAATTATCTATTTTTAGCACAACAAATTGCGAAAATATCTCAACATAACAGCCTCTATATTTTCGATGCACAGCCTAAAGGAGATCTATTAGGTTATGGAGCCTGTTTTCATGTGAGAAAGTGTTGAAGACTGTACACTAAGAGTATTGTACACTTTCCACAATTGTTGGGCCAAAACATGCCCGATATACCGGGAAAAATGCTTTTCTCATATGGGCAAGATTTTGACCCATAGGTTTATGGGACGGTTTTGGCTCGTGGTTTTGTAAAACTGCTTAAGAAATTGTCTACTTATATGGTTTTGTGCATATGGTAGGGATTATGTAATATTGCAAATGTGTTTTGAATTTGGGTGTGAATTCTATAGAATTTGTTGAGCATAGCTCCAAACAGATCTGGGTATTGTATTGAGAGAGTGGTGGGTTGTAATAAATTATGAGCAATTGATTCTTGGTGGACGTAGCCCAAATTGGGTGAACCACGTTAAATATTTTCTCCTTGTGTTGTGTTATTTTATTCTGCACTTTTATTTGAGATCTGTAATATTTTATACATATTAGTTTCTACTGTTACGATTCTATGAGGGATTGTTTCACATATTTTATCCCTTATTACCTAACAAGAGATTGAACCAAAAAAAAATTAAAAATTAAACCTCCAATGCATGCCTAGTAGCTTCTCCAAGAATCTTCACAAAGTCCAATGACACTGTGCATGCATTTAAGTTTAGCATTGTCAAAGTTCCCTCCAATATTTAATGGAGTAATCAAGTGGTTTTAATAAAACTTATACAATAGCCATACTTGCATTATGAACCAAGTCCAATTAAACAATCAAACAAACCTTATTTTATCTCTTAGTAAATTTGTATGGAGTGGACACGGGAGGTCGAAGACCTTTTAATAAAAATAATCAAATTCAAATTTTACTTGGGTCGACCAATGACCATAATAACTTTAACAAACATTCACAATAATAAACGATATGTTCGAAGACCATTATTTTTAATTCATTTAAATATGTCAAATGGTATGGTCGAAGACCATAACCTTTAAAGTATTTTATTGTTATATTGTCATCTTCGTATGGTTTATCAAATTAAATATCTAAGCTTGCCAAAAAAATAGCAATTTTAATGCCTGGGATCCTAGACCCATTTATCAAAATCATTAAACCCTATAACATTTCCAATTGTTATGGTCTTAGACCAATTGCTAGTATCATCGACACGTTAAATGATAAGAAGGTTATCCATATAAATAATGTTTACCTTTTCGAAGAGTGGGAACATCACCGGAACAGTAATGAATACCTTTTTAATGCAGTATAATCCATGACCGATGTATTCAAACACTAGAATGGTTAGTCATACATCAATACAATAATAATTATTTCTCAACACAAAAATAACACAACTACAGTCATGGAAAGATTCGTCAACATTATAAAATCAGTACCTACAGTAAGCAAGGTAAAAGCATTCCAACAAGTACAACAAAAATAAGTTACAATATTAAGTAATCCACAAATGCATGACGACGAGTGTTGTTATGATGTCACGCTTGCAACTATTCATAAGTGTATATATATATCCTTTAGGGATATATGTATGTATGTATAGCTGCAAATGAGACTATGTAACAACACTAGTCCTCTTGTGTTCATAAATTATTTCATACAATATAGCATATTTTTGCGACAAAACATAATGAAAATGCGGGATGCGACATTTTTGCAGAAGCCTCAGTTATGGATTTATTTAAGGAAAACGATGAATTAATTTCTAGTGAAGAGCTATCTATATTACTTAAGCAATTATTGGTTAATTTTCAAAGGAGAATAATATAGGAAAACGAAGGAGAAACTTCGTAAGTCATTGAAATTATCTCCCAAACGAGGGAAAAAAATACAAAAAATAGAGACTCTGAAAGAAATTGCAAAAAAAAAAATGGTACTCAGCAGGTTTGCTTTTAACAAGGCTCGTGTGCTTTTTAGAAGGTCTATTGTGGACATAGGAAAGATAGATAAAGAGTACAAGATTTGTAACGAAGTTGTTTTTGTGGAAAAAAACAATGCTATACAATAGGCCCCACACAAGTACACCAAACTAATGAAGTGACTTTACATGGAAACCTGGATCAACAACAGACCATAATTAAGTAAGAGCTGCAATGAATCATGAATGGCAGTATTTGAGCATAGCGGCCAGGAAATGAAATATGTATAACATGTAAATAGATTAATATTTATAATTGATTGAATGTTTGTGTATATATTTTGAATGTTATACTTATCTAAAAAATTCACATAATAGTTATACATTTGAAACTACATAGCGACCAAATATGTCGTTGTGGCATAACCTAGCAGCCACTAAGCTCATAATATATTACTTTATTTTGTTAAATCCTAGCGACTGTTAAGCTCCAAATATTATGTTGTGGCATAACCTAGCGGACGTTAAGCTCAAAATAGCAGTCTTTAATTTGTTGAATGTTAGTGACCCATAAGCTTGAAATATTATATCATGGAAGTACCTAGAGGCCGCTAATTTCAAAATATGTTAAATTAATTTTTTAAATCCTAACGACCGCTTAGCTCCAAATATTATGTTTTTGCGTAACCTAGCGGCTGCTAAGCTCATAATATCTTAATTTAATTTATTAAATCCTAATGACTGCTAAACTCCAAATATTACGTTGTGGCATAACCTAGTGACCACTAAGCTCAAAATTTCTTACTTTAATTTTTTAAATCCTAACGACTACTAAGCTCAAAATATTATGTTGTGGCATAACCTAGCGGCTGCTACGCTCAAAATATCTTCCTTTAATTTGTTAAATCATGGCGATCTGTTTTCTCAAAATATTATGTTACGGCACAACCTACCGATTGTTAAACTCACAATATCTTACTTTATTTTTTTAAATCCTAGCAACCACTAAGCTCCAAATATTATGTTTTGGTAGTGCCTTAGTGGCCACTAAGCTCAAAATATCTTAATTTAATTTGTTAAATGTTAGTGACCCCTAAGCTTGAAATATTATACTATGCTAGTACCTTAGTGGCGGTAAGTAACAGCCTCTAAGTTCATAATAGCTTAATTTCATTTTTTAAAACCAAGCGACCGCTATCAGTCATTGAGATCGTAACATCCTACTTTAATTTGTTATATCCTATCAACCGCTAAGCTTGAAATTTTATGATGTGTCATAACCTAGCGGCCGCTAAGCTCACAATATCTTAATTCAATTTGTTAAATCCTAATGACCTTTAATATCCAAATATTATGTCGTGGTATAACCTAGCGGCCACTAAGCTCATAATAGCTTAATTTAATTTGTTAAATCCTAGCGACTTCTAAGCTCTAAATATTATGTTGTGGTAGTTCCTTAGCGGCCGCTAAGCTCAAAATATCTTAATTTAATTTGTTAAATCTTGATGTCTACTAGCCTCCAAATATTATGTGGTGGTATAACCTAACAGTCACTAAGCTCAAAATATATTACATTAATTTCTTAAATCTAAACAATAAATTCGACTAATGTATACAGATTGTTCTTGTCATAAAATAAGATTTGTTTGTTCTGTTTACTCAAGGCTTTACCTAGCGACTGCTAAGCTCTAAAAATCAACCTTTTATGTGTTAGATAATTATATACATAGATTTATATACATCATATGACAACTACATAAGGCTTGATCTCTCTTGAGGGTATGTAGTGCAACACTTGGCTCCGCCAGGGATAGTTGAGCCAATATGATACAATTATAAACAATGAAAAAGAGCTAAAGAGATCTATTATTTTAAATACATTATATTTTCGACAAGAATTAGATGGTGAATTTTTTCATTTAGGACATTTTAAGACACTTACACTAGCCTTAGAAAAGCTATACAATGAGTTTTTAACTAAGAATAAATCTAATGGTTGGAGCCTAACCGTTAAGCTATCCTTAAAGGTAATTACAATCATTTTTTTAATGATTTTTGTCCATCATATATATCTTATGAGAACTACATAAGGCTTGATCCTTCCCGAGGGTATGTTGTACAGCACTTGGCTCCACCAAGGATAGTCCAGCGAATACGATACAATTATAAACAATGAAAATTAGCTAAAGAAATATATTATTTTAAGTTCTTTACATTTGTGATGAGATTTAGACCAATAATTTTTACTTTTATGATAGTTTAATAAACTTGGACTAGTGACTGAGAAGTTATACAACAATTTTTTAGTAACGACAAATATCTACTTGTTGTAGCCTAGCAGTCGCTAAGTTATTCTTAGAGGTAATTATATCATGTTTATAATGAAGTGGTGTTATAAATCTAAATTGTTAATATTTGTGTATAAAACAAGAGAAAAAGACACTAGTGATCGCTAAGCCCAAATAACAGTTTGTTGCCTATAGGAAAAATAAGTAACTGAGTCAAGCGACCACTAAACTACAACGTGTTTTTTTCCAAAGAAGAATTATAGCCCAGTGGCTGCTAGACTAGACAATGTTTTTCATGATTGAGTGTATTCAGATAGGAGTAATCAAATTGAAAATCTATAAACAATGAAAAATTATAGACAATAAATTACTAAAGAAATATATTATTTTAAGTTCTTTACATTTGTGATGAGATTTAGACAGATAATTTTTTACTTTTATGATAGTTTAATAAACTTGGACTAGTGACTGAGAAGTTATACAACAATTTTTTAGTAACGACAAATATCTACTTGTTGTAGTCTAGCAGTCGCTAAGCTCAAATAATTATGTTTTGGTAGTGCCTTAGTGGCCACTAAGCTCAAAATATCTTAATTTAATTTGTTAAATGTTAGTGACCCCTAAGCTTGAAATATTATACTATGCTAGTACCTTAGTGGCGGTAAGTAACAGCCTCTAAGTTCATAATAGCTTAATTTCATTTTTTAAAACCAAGCGACCGCTATCAGTCATTGAGATCGTAACATCCTACTTTAATTTGTTATATCCTATCAACCGCTAAGCTTGAAATTTTATGATGTGTCATAACCTAGCGGCCGCTAAGCTCACAATATCTTAATTCAATTTGTTAAATCCTAATGACCTTTAATATCCAAATATTATGTCGTGGTATAACCTAGCGGCCACTAAGCTCATAATAGCTTAATTTAATTTGTTAATCCTAGCGGACTTCTAAGCTCTAAATATTATGTTGTGGTAGTTCCTTAGCGGCCGCTAAGCTCAAAATATCTTAATTTAATTTGTTAAATCTTGATGTCTACTAGCCTCCAAATATTATGTGGTGGTATAACCTAACAGTCACTAAGCTCAAAATATATTACATTAATTTCTTAAATCTAAACAATAAATTCGACTAATGTATACAGATTGTTCTTGTCATAAAATAAGATTTGTTTGTTCTGTTTACTCAAGGCTTTACCTAGCGACTGCTAAGCTCTAAAATCAACCTTTTATGTGTTAGATAATTATATACATAGATTTATATACATCATATGACAACTACATAAGGCTTGATCTCTCTTGAGGGTATGTAGTGCAACACTTGGCTCCGCCAGGGATAGTTGAGCCAATATGATACAATTATAAACAATGAAAAAGAGCTAAAGAGATCTATTATTTTAAATACATTATATTTTCGACAAGAATTAGATGGTGAATTTTTTCATTTAGGACATTTTAAGACACTTACACTAGCCTTAGAAAAGCTATACAATGAGTTTTTAACTAAGAATAAATCTAATGGTTGGAGCCTAACCGTTAAGCTATCCTTAAAGGTAATTACATCATTTTTTTAATGATTTTTGTCCATCATATATATCTTATGAGAACTACATAAGGCTTGATCCTTCCCGAGGGTATGTTGTACAGCACTTGGCTCCACCAAGGATAGTCCAGCGAATACGATACAATTATAAACAATGAAAATTAGCTAAAGAAATATATTATTTTAAGTTCTTTACATTTGTGATGAGATTTAGACCAATAATTTTTTACTTTTATGATAGTTTAATAAACTTGGACTAGTGACTGAGAAGTTATACAACAATTTTTTAGTAACGACAAATATCTACTTGTTGTAGCCTAGCAGTCGCTAAGTTATTCTTAGAGGTAATTATATCATGTTTATAATGAAGTGGTGTTATAAATCTAAATTGTTAATATTTGTGTATAAAACAAGAGAAAAAGACACTAGTGATCGCTAAGCCCAAATAACAGTTTGTTGCCTATAGGAAAAAATAAGTAACTGAGTCAAGCGACCACTAAACTACACGTGTTTTTTTCCAAAGAAGAATTATAGCCCAGTGGCTGCTAGACTAGACAACGTTTTTCATGATTGAGTGTATTCAGATAGGAGTAATCAAATTGAAAATCTATAAACAATGAAAATTATAGACAATGAAAATTAGCTAAAGAAATATATTATTTTAAGTTCTTTACATTTGTGATGAGATTTAGACAGATAATTTTTTACTTTTATGATAGTTTAATAAACTTGGACTAGTGACTGAGAAGTTATACAACAATTTTTTAGTAATGAAAAATATCTACTTGTTGTAGTCTAGCAGTCGCTAAGTTATTCTTAGAGGTAATTATATCATGTTTATAATGAAGTGGTGTTATAAATCTAAATTGTTAATATTTGTGTATAAAACAAGAGAAAAAGACACTAGCGATCGCTAAGCCCAAATAACAGTTTGTTGCCTATAGGAAAAAATAAGTAACTGAGTCAAGCGACCACTAAGCTACACGTGTTTTTTTCCAAAGAAGAATTATAGCCCAGTGGCTGCTAGACTAGACAATGTTTTTCATGATTGAGTGTATTCAGATAGGAGTAATCAAATTGAAAATCTATAAACAATAACGAATAAATCTAGAGTTTACATATAGATACATACATATACGTTTACAATCGTGTATTAATATATTTAACAAGACTCTATCTCTCACCAATATTATGTAGCATATTAAAAATTATTTTTTATATGAAATCTATTATTATCTAGTTTCACATTTAAATCGATATAAATCTTTGGTTTCATAAAGTGGCAGTCGAAATAAAAAATTATATCGTGGCGGAAACAAAGCTATGTAATTTTTTAAAATATAGTGTTTAAAATTTACATTTACTAATATTTACACGTATATATAATATGTTTACCTTCCATTGTACAAAAATAAACTTGTTGAAGACATTACATTTGACTATTTCGACATGGGAAAACATATATAATTAACAATATATATCATACAATTGAATATTTAATATGTTTCTATAGATTTGAAACAAATTGTTATCCTCAAAAAGCTTCCCCGGATGTCAATGGGGCATCGATATAAAAATTGTACAATGAAATAATTAGCCTCATTTATTTGAATCATCTTAATAAAAAGTATTAAAGGTAGTCAAAAGGAATACCTAAACCATGCTTTCAATTTTGCAAACCATTAAAATAAAAAATGTGAATATGCCACGCATGTTTTGTAATTGGGGAGACATGCAATCATTGTCGGGAAAAAAAATTGCAAGAATGAAAATGGGAAATCCAAAAAAAAACCATAGAGAGGCGTAGAAGGGCTGAAAAGGGAACAAATTTAATTGAGAATAATACAATAGCTAAAATGGGATTACATTTTCTTTTGTTAGGGAAGAACAAGGCGGTTTGAAAAGGTGATAAAAATGAACTACAAAGGCAGCGGAGCTCGATTTTGTAGGGCAAAGCAGGGATGGATTGTCATGCAAAACACAAGAACTAGTCAAAGACATAATGAATGAAAGATCCCACATTAAAAAAGGTACACATATACTATAATAGATGATTTTTCTAAATACTTGATTTAGTAATATCTAAAATTATTTCATGCTTAATGATGTCTGTGAAACCTCTGTTTGCTATCTCAAACAAACTATCTATGTGATTTTATTTGCAACCTCTTTTGTGTGCCTACTTAGTGTAACACCCTTTGTTTACCTCCTTTTTGTACATCCTTTGTGTGTCTTCTCTGCAAACACGATTATAATCACTTCCTGGTTGTTTCCTTGCAAAAATTGGTCGGGATTCATGCACTCAACATTACAATCTATGGCATGCGCATATTGTATTATAATTTCAAGATTTGTGTTTCTACGATGCCAAAAACTACATAAACCCCAATCAATATTTCTCTGAGTTATTTAATAATTTTTTGGCACATTCCACAAAAGAGATTTCAAACATTAAAAAAGTACGGGATATGAAAAATAAAAAATTTGAATTTCCCCCTCATTAAGCAAAAGTGTGGGATATTGAAATTTTAATTATTCTCAAATGCATCCGCGAATTCCCAATTCAAAATTTGAATTTTTCCCTCATTAAGAAAAGGTGTGAAATAGAATAAAATGATTTTAGAAGTTTTCTTTTTAAATGAGAGGGACATCGAAAAATAATGTAAATTCAAACAACGCAATTTGTTATTGTCTATACAATATATTAATATAAGCATAATAAAAATATATTATAAGAAAATAGAAGTAATAAATTCTAAACATAGTTTTAAATTTTAATAGAATATAACATACACACATTTATTTTTTAATTTTTATCAAAATTGATATTGAGATTGTTAGATCTAGTGCGCACTAATTTAATATAATTCTCTAAATAAAATGTGTCACGTGGCAAGTTTAAACCAGATAGTTAGGCACCATTGTAATTGACACATTTATTAAGATATATATATTTAAAGAAATGCCTATAAAATATTTTAAACCTATATAAATCTGCAATATTTTTATGTAAATAATACCCACTAAAATGATGACACGTGGAATGAAATTTCTAATATCTCTTTTGTTTGTCAATATTTTGGTATTATTTGCATTTTACATTAGTTACCTGAAAACATAATTTTTTTGCTACACACATATTTCACATTGGCTTATATATATGACAAAACTTAGCGACCACTAAGCTCTATTGTTATGATTTGTTATTTCAACACCGGATTTAAAATAATAAAGTGTTAGGTCTTAGTGGCTACTAAGTTAGTCCTTTCAATAGGTGTTAATGAACAATTATGCATACCATCTATTTGTTGATGACACGTTTAGTGGATGCTAGCCTCTGTATTTTATAGGATTCGTTAAAAGCAATGTATAGAACATTATAGGTTGTCTGAATCAATTATAATAATTGGATAGTGGAGAAGAAGCCTAGCTGAAGCTAAGATCTATAATTGATGTTTCTTATTCGATAGTTATTTTCAAAATAATAAATTGTTGAACCTAGTGGTCGTTAGTGGTTGCTAAAAATTTTCTTTGATAGGAACCGATGTGAATTATGAGTTATAAACAATATATCTTATGAGAACTACATAAGTCTTGATCCTTCTCTAGGGTATGTAGTGCGGCACTTGGCTCTATTAGGGATAGTCCAGTCAATATGATATAATTATAATCAAAGAAAAGTATTGGTGATTCAAAGTTGTACGGATAGTTTTTACAATAACAAGAGATAATGGTAGGAGCCTAGCAGCCGCTAAGCTAGACCATTATTTGTTATTTTATCGCTAATTTCAAACTAAGAAAACTTTTGTCTCGTAGATGTCGCAAAGTCATTCCTTTTAATAAGTAATGGATCTTAGTGTTCGCTAAGCATTTTATTTGATAAAAAATTGATGTGAATAATGTGTTATACACAATATATCTTATGTGAAATACATAAGGATTGATCCCTCTCAAGGATATGTAGTGCAACACTTGGCTCCGTCAGGGCTATAGTCCAACCAATATGATAATTTTATTATAATCAATGAAAAGCACTAGTGATCCAAAGTTGTTCAGATAGTTTTTACAATGACTAGAGGTAATGGTAGGATCCTAGTGGCCACTAAGCTAGACCATGATTTGTAATTCCATCATTATTTCAAAATAACAAAGTGTTGAGTGTAGTTGTCACAAAGTCGTTCCTTTCAATAAGTAATGGAGCTTGGCAATCGCCAAGACTTTTATTTTATACAAACTAATGTGAATTATAGATTATGTACAATATATATTATGATAACTACATAAGGTTTGATCCCTCTCAAGGGTATGTAGTGCAGCACTTGGCTCTTCCAAGGATATTTCAACTAATATGATATAATTATAATCAATGAAAAAAATTAACGATCTAAAGATGTACATATAGTTTTTATAATGGCCATAGCTAATGAGAGGATCCTAATGGCTGCTAAGCTAGACCATGATTTGTTATTGTATCGCTATTTTCAAATTAAGAAACTATTGAGTGTATCCTCTACAAATACATTCCTTTCAATAAGTAATGGCACTTAACAATCATTGAGCATTTTCTTTTATATAAATTGATGTGAATTATGTGTTATGCAGAATATATTTCAATGCTTGATTTTAAATCACAATCCTTAGGTCTTAGTGGCCGCTGAGTTATTCCTTACAATATGTGTTAATGAATAATTATGCATGTTTTATGTTGTCCATTTATTTATCGACGAGAATCCTAGAGGCCGCTACCCTCTATATTTTCTTGGATTCCTTTCTTGTAATGTAATGAATATTACGAGTTATCTGACTCAATTGACCTTTGCCTATAAAGGTGATTAGAGGGTTGTAAATGCATAGCTAAGTTGCCCTAAAGTTTGTATATGCTTATAAGCTAGAAAACTAGGGTTAGAAGAGAGATTTGATCATTATTGTAAGAAGGTTTTCTTGGAAAAAGCTCAAAGAAGTTTGTGAGGAAAAATAATTGTACATCCGTGGGAGGTGTGGAAGATTGTAAACCTTCATTTTATTTCCTTTATGAAGAAATATTAATAGATTTGTTGTTTCTTGGTGGACATATCCCACATTGCGAACCACATTATATCTTGTGTTACTCATTATCCTCTTATTTATTTTCTTTTGGTTTAATTTATGTGTTTATTTCTTGCATACTTAAATTGAATATAGATATGTACAACATTGGTGTGGTCTAACCCCAACAACTGGTATTAGAGCTTTATTTGAGGGCTTTTTGTTTGACAAATTTACTCACAGAGGAATTTTTGATTGACTGGGAGCATAGAAATGACAGAAGATAACAAATACAAAGTGGAGAAATTTGACGACCGTAATTATGGAAGATGCAGGTGGAAGATTTATGTATCAGAAAGATTTATATTTAATGTTGGATGTGAATGTGAAGCCTACAAAAATGACTGATGAAGAATGGAAGATTCTTGACACAAAGGTTTTTTTATCTATAAGATTGAGCTTGGCAGCATCTGTAGCTTCAAATATTACAGAGTATCAACCACGATAGATTTGATGAAATATTTAACTAATTTATATGAAAAACCAAGTGCTTCAAATAAATTTTATTTGATGAAGAACTTATTTAATTCAAAAATACAAGAAGGTGGATATGTATCAATCCACTTGAATTATTTTTGTTCCATTGCAAATCAATTGAAATCGGTTAATATTTTATTTGATGATGAAGTGAAAGCATTTTTATTCTTATGCTCTTTTCCATATAGTTGAGATAACTTAGTAATGGTTTTTAGTAATACAACGTCTGCTACTAATATTTTAAAGTTTGATGATATGGTTAGTATAATATTGAATGAAGAAATACACAGGAAAAGTACATGAGAATCGTCTTTTGGTAATTCTTTAAATGTATAAAGCAAGGGAAGGTTGAAGGAAAGATCCAAGAGTAAGAATAATGGGAGATCAAATTCTAAGAATGGGCATATCTAAATCCAAAGGTAAAAGGAATAACCTGTTAAAATTATGGAAAGAAAGGACATGCAAAGAAGGATTGTTGGTTCAAAGAAAACAAAAAGAATGTACCAGAGAAAGTTAAAAAGGAAAATGTTAAATCTTCTAAGGTAATGCAAGGTGCCCTTATTCTCTCCTTGGATGATAAAATTGAATATATGGGTTTTAGATTTAGGAGCTTCTTTCCATGCTACCCTTAATAAGAGTTATTTTCATAAATTATGTCCCAAGGTAATTTTCAGCATGTTTATTTAGGATATGATGAGCCATACAATATTATTAGTAAAGGAAGAAGTTCATCTAAAATTTCATAATGGAGATACATGGATATTGAAAGACATGAGGCATGTACCAATCCTTCGAGAGAAATTTTATTTATACAGGACATCTAGGTGAATATGACTGCATGATTGCATTCATAACTGACCTCTTGGAAGGTTATTAAGGGATCTCTTATTGTAGCAAGAGGTAAAAAGGTAGGAACATTGTATTTGTCTACCTATATTACTGATTCCTTTTCTGTGTCTATTTACTTCGGATTTAGATGTAAGCATGTGGCATAATTGGCTAGGCCATATAAGTCAAAAATGGAATATGGGTCTTAAAGGCAAAGGGCAAGTTGTCATATTTAAAAGATGTAGATCTTGATTTTTGTGAGCATTGCATCTTTGGAAACTAAAAGAGAGTGAGATTTATCAAAGTTGGGGCAATAAAGAAGGAGCAAAAATTAGAGCTTGTGCACTCAGATGTCTGGGGACTAGCCCAGGTAGCTTCTCATGGTGGATCTCAATATTATGTGACTTTCATTGATGATGCCACAAGAAAGGTATGGGTTTATTGCAATAAAGCGTAAATATGATGTTTTTGAGACTTTTAAAATATGGAAATCCCTTGTGGAAAATGAATCAAATTCAAAGTTAAAATACCTTAGATCTAATAATTGTGGTGAGTATTGTAACAAGGTTTTCAATGATTATTCTTCAGTAAATGAAATACGCATGAGGCCAGAATGGTGTCCTGATTAATGTATAATATATGATCTCATCTTACTCTCCTTTTAATTAAGTTTGATTACATTGTGTGACTATTAGTTGAACGTGCATATGAGCATTAGGATGTAATTGTCTGTCTTTTGACTGATTCTGATCCTAATGTTATAAGTTTTGGGCAGAATTCAGTAGATATAGACAGTGTATTTAAATTCAATCGTTTTGTAATGTCAAGCATCACCAATCCGCCAAGCACTATGAAGCAAGTGGCATTCACTGGGAACTCCTCAGCTATGATTATTTACTAATGCTACATACCTTTAGTTCTGGAACTTGGATGCTAGTCTCGGAACTCACATCACACACAAATCATTTAGTTCCGGAACTCCACAACTTAGTTCCGAACTACCTGGGGATAGACTCCATGAACTAAGACAGGTTTTGGGTCTTAACAATTTCCTATGATTCTGAAACTATCTCCAGAGTTCTGGAACCGATGGGAGTTATCTATTTTAAACTACATCCGGAGATTTTGCATCTACAACCCTTTCACCCATGAAGGTACTTCAAGATGTTTTTGAACTTCACAGATCCAGGGACAGTTATCACAACAGACTATAGGATCAACTTGCCATCTGACTTAGCACCTCTTAATGGGCTTGATTCAATTTCACACCTTTAATCACTGATGACAACTATCCTTGTACACACTGTAAATACAAGGCAGATTCTGCACTAGACTTCCTAATAGAAGATGGAGATATAGAATGAGATAGATATATAATAGAGAAAAGAAATAGCCTCTTTAGTTACCCAGAACTAGTCCAGTTTTGTAATACTGAATGTTTTTATCTCTAAGATAGCCATTCTGATTTGAGATCCACTCTGAGTTGTTAAAATATTGATTCAAGGAGGAGCAAGGGCCCAACTCCCCCAAGGACCAGGATATTCATTTAAGATTATCTATTTATATTTCTGTAGGATAATACCTTGGATCTATTTCACATGGGTATTCCTTTAGCATTTTTTCAGTTAAACTCTGTTGTATACTTGTTCCTGTAGGTGTTACAGGTAAATATTTATGACCTCTTGCTCCTTGTCCTCATTACCAATATAATTTGAGTGTGTCTAATTCCTAAAGCAAGAGTGTAGACCCTACTTCTCTACTAACCCAAACTTTGACATTTATTTCCAACAGCAAGTGTGTTTCCGATTCTACACGATGTACGTTTCAAATATTTACAATCTTTACCACAACATTCCTATACTTTCAGCAAGTTTTGACTAGTTTGATTTGTACTATACAGGTTTTTGGCAAGAAGTCCTTAAGTACTGGCAAGAGATCCGTTATCATAAAATATAAAATAGCTACAGTCTAACTACTAGATATACTTAACAACATCCTGTTCCAGATGGCTTTACACACATTAATGGTTTGATATGAAATCAACACGGAGTTGATTAAATTTTAGTGAATCGACAACACCTTCATTAGGAATGCACTGAGAAAGAATGATTCCTAATACTACCATAGGAAATGGTGTTGTAGAAAGAATGAACAGGACAATCATTAAATGTGCAAGAAGCATGGGGATATATGATTGAATTACCCTTGTAGTTCTGGGCAGGAGCAGTAGACATAGGTGGTTTATTTAATTAATTGTGGGCCTTCAAGTGCACTGGATGGTGTGCATACCAGAAGAAGCTTGGACTAGAAAAGAGGTAGATCTTTCTTTTCTTAGAGTATTTGGTTCAGAATCTTGCGTGCATGTCGATAGATAAAATAGAAATAAATTAGATGTTAAATCCAAGAGATGTATTTTCATTAGTTATGGCTCTGGTGATTTCAGATTCCTTTTTTGGGATTTAGATGATTCTAAGATTATTAGGAGTCGTGACATTGAATAGAATGAAAAGAAGAATGTACAGGGATCATATTTTGGTACCCAAGGAATGAACCAGTAAATGAGTTTTTGGATGAAAATGTATTCTCAGCTTTAAAATTAAACATCTACAGGTTTACACCAGTAACCAATGTCGGTGATAGCAACCAGAGTCGGACCAACATCTGAACTGACGTCGGTAGAGCCAGGACCGATCAGTTACAAAAGTAGTGGAGGAGCCGGCGTCGGTTAGTCAGCTAGAACCAACATCGGCAGTACAGATGACTAGCATCGAGTCACTGTATCTGAGATTGATATGAATGTACATCATGTAGCAAATTGAGCCTCATGACACCCCATATCTTGGTTGAGAAGGTCATTAATGGGTAAGTAGACCTCCAGAAATATTTACACCTTTCTTATCTTATTTATTATTGACTGATAGTGGTGAAGCTCGAGAGTCTTGAAGAAACAATGCAGGATGAAACCCACAAGTAAGTGGGAGCATGGCATGGATGAGAAGATGAACTCCATGGCACAAAACCAGACATGGGATTTGGTTCAAGTTGCCAGTAGGTAAAAGAACATTGCAAAACAAATGGGTTTATAGGATCAAGGAAGAAGAGGGTGGAGAAAAAAAGATACAAGGCAAGACTTGTGGTAAAAGGGTTTTCACAGAAGGTAGGTATTGATTTTGGTGAGATTTTTTCTCCTGTACTAAACATGACTTATATGTTGTATTATATTGAATTTACTTGCAGTAGAATATTTACAGTTATAGACAACTTGATGTCAAGATGACTTTCCTTCATGGTGATTTGGAGGAAAAGATTTATATGCATCAGTTGCTTAGTTACGAATTCAAGTGTAAGGAGAAACTTGTGTACAAGTTGAAAAAGAGCTTGTATGGGCTCAAACAAGCCCTAAGGAAATGTTATATGAGGTGTGACAGTTTCATGCGTGAGCATGGTTATATGCGATACGAATCTAACCATTGTGTTTATTTCAATAATCTTGAAAATGGAAGCTATATTATTTTGTTACTGTATGTGGATGATATTCTTATTGTAGGATCTAGTATGCAGAACATTGTTGAGATTAAAGAAAAGTTATCTCATATATTTTCAATGAAGGATTTAGGAAGGTACAAAGAAAATTCTTTGCATGCAAATTCATAAAGACATGAAGAACATGAAATTTTATTTGTCTCAGGAATAATTATATCAATAAGGTGTTGGAAAGGTTTAATATGCAGACTTAAAAACCTAGTAAGTATACCTATGGTGTGGACACTCAAAATTGAGTAAATATCAATGTCCTACATCACATGAGGAGGTCGAGTACATGTCACGAGTTCCATATCCTTCAACAGTTGGAAGTCTTATGTATGTTATGGTTTGTACCAGACTAGACATTACAAAGGTAGTGAGAGTTGTGAGCAAATTTATGGCCAATCTAGGTAAAGAGCATTGGAAAGTAGTCCAATGGAATTCCTCAAATATTTGAGAGGGACATCTAACATGTAGTTATGTTACGGAGGGGTCAGATAATTCTTTTATGCAGCTATGTTGATTCAGATATGGGTGGAGATTTGGATGGTGGGAGAAGTACCACCGAATATGCATTCAAAATAGGTGGGACAACAGTTATCTAGATTTAGAGATTACAGAAGGTCATGGCCCTATCTACTACAAAGGCCGAAGTATGTTGAATCTATAGAGGATAACAAAGAGATGATATGGATGAGAAGGTTCATGGGATATTTTGGAAAGGAGAAAGAGGATTACATATTGTACAGTGATAGTCAAAGTGTGATTTATCTGGAAAAGAACTCAACATTTCATTTAAGAATTGAAACATATTTAATTGAGATATCAATTCATATGGCAGGTCTTGGAGGATGGGCAACTGAAACTGGAAAACAATTCATATAAATAAGAACCCTGCACGAATATGCTAACAAAGCCATTAGTAAAGGAGAAGTTTTGAAGCTACACTCCACTTATATTGGTTTTTAAGTTTGAGACTTGATGATGGAGAAACAAGCCAAAGAAAGGATCCAAGAAAGAATTTGTGTGGTACAGTGCAACAAATTATCTCCAAGTGGGATATTGTTGAGTTATGGAGCTTAATTGATTCATAAATAGCATGCATTACAAGTTAACTTGCTGGAATTACACAATAACTGACATTGGTTACCTGGTAACCAGTATCGGTCAAAGCCTAGGAGGAACTGACATTGGTCTGGGTAACCGACATCGGTTATCCTATGCATTCATGTGTTTTATATAAAATCACGAGAATTAGATCCGACCCTTTGGTTATAAAGTTGATCGAATGATTGTAATTGCCATAGCTAAAGTTCCCTAATGTTTGTATATGCTTTATATAAGCTATAAAGCTAGGGTTAGAAGGTGAGAACTCATAAAGACTTGAGAATAGTAAGAGAGATTTTTCTTGGAGAAATCAGGTAAGGAGAAGCTTGTGAGGAAGAAAGTACCGTACATCTAGGAGAGGTGTGGAAGATTGCAGAACTTCATTGTATATCCTTTGTTGAAAGCTTTGAATAATATATTGGTTGTTTCTTGGTGGACATAGCCCACACCGGGTGAACCACGTTATATTTTGTGTATTATTTCTTCTGGTTTATTTCCATATTTATTGCTTGTATTCTTAGATCTTAATATGTGTTTACACAACTGATGTGATTAACCCCAACAAATATTAGATATATCCCATTCCTCTATGTAATACAGGGTCCAAATGATAAAATAACTCGATGATCTTGAGTTGAATTAATAGGCACAATTATGAGTTAGGTGAAATCCATGTTGGCTCATTAAACAATGTTGTGTTTTGAATCTCCAAAAGTTACACATTAATTATGCCTTTACGTAAAATGTTATGCACTGAATAGGAATACGAAATCTAGGAGCTTCATCCCCGCTAATCCATTCACTATCACTAGAGGCATATTCAAAACCAAGTTTTTCATCACAAAGAGGTTCAAACAAGTCATCAATACTATTGACATCTATTTTTGAAGAGTTATAATTCCCAAACTAAAACACAGGAAAAAAAAAACACTCTGAAAGCCACTCAAGAGAAAAAAAATGGTTGATAATTTTTTTCTTTGAAAGAACTAAATAATACTAATTCTTCGCTTAACCATTTCCCATTAAAATAATAAATTTGATCAACTGAAGGTTATTATACTACATCGTAACATAGTTTAAATACAAAATGTTATCCCCTACTAAGAAAGGAGGTTATACTAACCAAGTTTAGAAGTTATTTTAATTAAAGGAGTAATACATGAAAACATGAACCCATGATATAAAGGACATGATCCTAGGTTATATTAGCACCATCACTAGCCTCCAGAAGAGTAACAAGTTTCAAACAAAAAAGACCATATGATTTATAAAGAACAAAACTATTTATTTATTTATTCTACTTATCTTTTTCAAAAATCCTTTAATGCAACCTAAAGATCAAGCTTTCTACTTAATTTCCCATCATTCCCAAGTAGACTTAATACAAAAAAACTTTCCACTTATCTTTATTTTGAAAACAAAATTCCTCCTTTACCTAAATGAAGAAAAGGAGATATAAGTTCTATCTCATATCTTATTTAAAAGCTACATGAACCTAAAAGTCTAATCCTGAGTATAATATGAGCCGTAAGATCAAATTTTCCTACTCCTTGGACTTGGGGATAACCTTAAATTTCTTTTTTTAAAGATTTTTCTCACAAAGAATTTTCTTTGTATCTTATGGCAAAAGGGCAATAACCCAAAAATCTCTCTCTTTTCTTTTGTGTTATCTTTTGCTGGCAGGTTGAAGGAGGGTGGCGCCCATGGTAGAGGAGGTAAATGGGATTGCGTGGGGGAGAGGCCCGTCGAGGATGGAGTAGTGGAGAGAGGGCGGTGGTGTGGGGAGCGACCAGGGTCTGCGCGTAGGGTTAGAGGATGGCGGGGAAGGATTTGGGGGGGCCGCGGCTGTGCAGGAGGACAGAGGCATGGGGGGAGGGCAGGCAGTGGTGCCTCTGGTAGGTGCGCAGGGGAGTGGGGAGGGATTCAGCCCTCCCCAATCTGTTTGTATTTATTTTTATTTATTTATATATATTTTAATAGTTTCATACTAAAATATATGTGTGTAACAACTGCACTAGTTCTATATAATAAAGGTTATTTATATAATCCAATACATTTATATTATTTTATATTATATACACTAAACTCATCTATACTAAAATCTACAAGTTATAATATATTTTACATAAACATAAATGGAACAAAGTAACTACTGTTGTAATAATGAATAGAACAACATGTTTATTTTCTAATTTTTTTCTCCATGGTCAGATTTATATAAGTCAACTCTATTTTATACACAGGTATTTTTCTATTAAGCTAGATGTAAATGGTTCACATACATGATAAAAAAAACTATCCCAAGCTGCAATCACATAAGATAAGATTAGGCATTGATATGAGGTATGAAAACACCAACTTCTTTCCAATGTACACCTTACATTTGAAGAATGACCTAGATGTATTTTATTTACTAAATTGCAGAATATATATAAGGAGAGATGTATTTCAAAATGGTACTTTATTTTTAAATAAAATCAATTTACAATATTGAACAAGAAGGAGATCAACAAGATCAACTATATTTCTGATTAATCAACTTCCCTTCAGGGAGATTACAGCAAGTTCAGATTTTTAAAAAAAAGCATTGATTACTACATTTCATTTTCACGAAGCTTAACTAACTATGCAATATATTTCCAAGGAATAATTCAACTCAAGGAATCCCATTACAAGTTTATTTACCAAATAAGATCTACTTCATGAAGGAAAAATTTTCACTTTATCAAAGAATTACTAATTACTCATTTCACATGTAAAAGGGTGAATTCTAAAAATATATTTTCTCTTCAAACAACCAAGATGGCATCACTTCTTAATCCAACAAAACTCGTCCGCTCATGGAAAGTAACAAGATTTACAAATACATTCAACTTTCAACCATATTCAAGATTGAAATAAATACAACTTTGAGAACACACATGATTCCACGAACTATACATATATCCCAAATGGAAGACTTGCAAAAGAGCTCACTGCAATATTTTACAAGGAACATAAGTTTATCAAGAAGCTAAAAAAAAAATCTAAACAAGAGAGGGTCATAAAGGACCATGCCACCAAAGATACTCCATCACACCTCAAGATCAAGGATCCAACTTCAAATGTTTTACAAGGATTCAACTTCAAGAGAACAAGGCTTGTTTAACCTCCCAACCTTTAGGCATCATTGCATGCCTTTCCAAGAGCTGGAAGACATGCTAGCCTCCCCCAAGCCCATGGGAGAGAGAGCTAGCTTCCACAACTTTGTGCACAAGATCTCTAGGGAGACAACCACCACAATACACTCACAAACAAGACCAAACCATGCACGAAGGAAAAATACGACATTGAGCAATAAAAGAAAAGAGGAGAAACCATATTCCTCCTCTAAATTTGGGAAAGAGTAGATGAGATACTCGAAAGTGACATAGGTGTGATCTAACAAAAGAATGCACGCATCAAACTTCCTTCTCCACCTTATTTCTCCGAAGTCAACAAGATCCTCCTTATTACTCCACCCATTCACCAAAAATCCTTCTTGGGAGGATTTTCAAACCCATTGGGTCTCCTCTCCAAGAATGGGAAAGGGGTTCAAACCAGATGAACCCCTTTACCCACCTCAAACCATATGAGGGGAGTAAAGAAACCGACATGGCTTACCCATCAAGTCATGAGGTTTGAGAGGGAAAATCCCTCTCTTCATCCCAAATAACTCAAACATCCATCAAACCATATGATGGATGGAGTAAAAAGCAATACAAAGATTATACTCAAGCAACAAACCATACAAGCAACTAAACAAATAAATCAACTATGAGCAAGCTAAGATTTAGTAAAGAAACATACCACATAAATGAGCTCAAGAGGTTACCTCTAATAGCTCTCCAAAACAAGATTTTGTAACTTTCTTCCTCAAGCAATCCTCAAGCTCCAAATTTCTCAAGCACCAAGCCAAAGCTCCCAAAAAAAAGAACAAAAAAAAAGTCCCCTTCTCCTCCATGAGTGATATTTTTAAAAAGAAGTCAAATAATTTTCCTTTCTAATGAGGGGGTGACATGTGTCACCCCTCTCCTCCCTCAATTCAAATATTCCCAAAAACTAAATAAGTAAAAGTAAACTCACATTTTAGCTCTTATCACCCAAAATACTAACAATGTAAATAAAACAAAGTGGAGCAACTTTTAACAAAACACACTTTCCCATCCACCTTATATGGATGTGACCAAAGGTAGGTAAAATGGGAGGGAAACTCCCTCCAAGCCTTGGAAATAAGCCCTCCTACCTATTAGGTAGGGTCCAAGGGCCCATTTTTATGTTAAGGGAACCCCCAAACTAAAAAGGGGTCCCTAAAAATGCTTAAAATAACCCAATTTCGGGTTTGGAAAATTAGGCACTATGGTAGAGGGTGTGGGGACCACCCAAGGGTTCGCATGTGACCCTAAACCCTCTAGATTAAGTACATCATTAATCTAATTCAAATCTTAATGCAAGTGGGGTCATTAATTCCCCAAAAACAAACTTACAACACAACTAGAAACCCTAAGCAAAAATTAATAATTACAAGACATATTTCATTACAAATGAGGGTCACCCATGGTGCCTAAAACAATAATCTTAACGCTAAGGCCTCAAGCAATAAACATGGCTAGGGCTTAGCCCGTGGGATGCTTGTGCAAAATTGTGTAGCTTCCCTGAATCTCACGTTCTCCTGTGACCTATCACCTGCACACTCATTGCACACATTAAACACACCTATCTAATACAAGAGTAAACTAGCTACTCACTAAGCGAACAGATTCAAACATGTACATTAATGATACCACCATCATCAACGTGGAATGCACAATCTCACACAATTCATCGTATGTTAGGTATTACAATACATTAAATGTCATATCACCATGTCATCATGTATCCTTATCAGCAAAACTAATATGTTACAAAATCAAGGTATGTGACTAAACTGGACTAAACTAATTACCCAACATGTATCGATTTGACCTAAATCACATAGAAAAGTGTTAGTGTCCACAATATCAAATAAAAGGTGTCAACCTACTAATCTAGTTAAATTGGCGCTACGTGCTCCCAATCACCATACGTGTTCATAAAGGCAAACCAACATATCCAAAATCCATGTTAAGTCATAACTGTGGTTTAAGAATTCAGCAGATTATAGAGGCTAGAAAAAGTGGGCACTACAAGAGTCAACTGAATTATTCAAAGAGATGGTATCAGATGCCTCTAAGATGGGTAAGGAGCAAGCTAAAGAGACTTTGGGAGAAGGTATACTAACAATAGGTGGCTCACTAGGAGTGAAAAATTGAAGTGGATTTTGTAGCCTAGGATGAGGATCATATGATGATTTTTCATACTTGCGCTATATCAACTAGGAAAGGGTAGGATGTATTAGCATAACCATAATTCACATCGGAAGTAAATTCAAACATATTAGGGTATGGTATGGAGAGATCCTACTTTTTAAACTCACAAGTGGTTTGGACTTGATTGAAGGGATAATAACCCCTGTGGTTTTGCAAAACATTATAACATGCCATATCTAACTTTAAGAAGAAACCCTAAATGCATTAGGGGTTTAGATATTGCAAGGCCTAACTATGGAATAGATAATGTAAACCCTGAGCTAGGTAAAGGGCTCAAAAAAGGATGGATTCACAAAAATGTATCAACCCTAAATTAATTGCAGTGTATTAAATCAATTGATTTAATTAGGTTTGATTACTATATGTTACATGGTATATAATAATACAATCATTTACATATTTTCAATGGAAACTAGGCTATTTACAAGTGTGCTAAATTAATAGAGAAATTGAAAACACAAGAGGGATTAGAAAGATGACTTAGCTAGTCTCATATCAGTTTCAAATTGTGCCACTTCCAAACCTAAGATGTCTAAAGGATTCTAAATGAACACAAATCAATTTTTATTTGCAAACTTCATGCAAGGGTAGGACCGTTCAGAAGATAAAAACTGAATCCCACATCTTGGATTGTTAGTTGGTCATAGTTACGCGGGGATGCGTCCCCCCTATTTTTGACACATCCGGGACATCCCGGATGTCTTGGGGACGCAGGGACATGGGAGAAATGTTTCCCCCACATTTCCTACAGTGCATACATGGCAGGAAACACCCTAGGGACGGCTGGAGAGTAGAGGAAACGTCCCAGGGATGTGGGGGATGTGGGGGGGATGGTGAGGACGTCCATACATCCCCGCCGTCCCCCACGAGTTTTGGCATTTTTTAAAATAAAAAACATACTTTTAGACTCAAAAATAAATTTTTTTATTACAAAACACTTATAGCATAAAAGTAACATTCATAACCTAACCCTAACCCTAAAAGTTCTATTTTATGTTCTAAATTTACATTATGGGCTCATTTCGTATTCACACCAAGCAAGAGCAAGAGCAAGTGTGAGAGCAAGAGCAAGAACAAGAACAAGAGTAAGAGAGAGAACAAGAACAAGAGGGAGCAAGAGGTATTTATAATTTTATAATTTTATTTGCTTACAATACTTGTTAAAAAAAATTAATTTAGATTATATTTGCATTTGTCAGGGGTTGTTTTTTAGCATTTGCATCTACGTTCACAATGTAATCATGCATATAATTTGTAGGATTTAAAAAAATGCATATTGCATAGGGTTTGGTTGTACAAACTACAATGTAAATGGTTATGTTTTTTTTTTTATTACATTTTTATTTCTAGTTTTAAATGTATATTATATTTGCATTTTTTAGGGGTTGTTTAGCATTTGCATCTACATTCATAATGCAATCATGCATATAGTTTGTGGGATTTTAAAAAATGCATTTTGCATAGGGTTTGGTTGTAAAATTTAAAATTTAAATGGTTAAGATTTTTTTTAATTACATTTTATTTCTAGTTTAAAATTTATATTATATTTTGTATATTTTAGGGGTTGTTTTTTAACATTTGCATCTACATTCACAATATAATCATGCATATAGTTTGTATGATTTAAAAATGCATATTGACTACGTTTTTTTTTTTAAATAATTCATTACATAATCAATTAATCATATAGTTATGGTTGTTTTTAATTCATTGCAGCAATCATCACCATGAGTTCTTCTTCTGAGTATGAGTATGAATCAGAGTAGGAGAGGGTTGAACAGGAAGTTGAGATAGGTGGCCGTGGAAGAGTTGGTGATGCCACAATGGGGGAGAGTGAAGAAGGGACACAAAATGTAGTGGCGGCGGCAACTGGTAGTTCAGTTGGTAGTGCTACCAATTGCCCCTCTCAAATGTTGCCCAAATTTTCCATTAGACCATTTGATAAGAAGAAGCCATTGCAACAATTTTCCCAAATAATTGATAACCCCAAGTCTGGAGGGGGGGAGCAAAGTATGGAAGTGCAACATATCTGCACTGACTTGGCATGGTAGTATCACTAGGACCAATGCACACTTGTTGTATCTTACAGGAAGGGGGTTGGCACTTGTAAGGACCTTTCACTAGAGTAGAAAGTTGAGATGGTGAGAATCTTCAATGGAAATACCACAGACAAAGTGCCAGAAGTTCATAGTTCTACGGCTAATACTCCATTGAGCGCTCATAGGACTGGCAAACATAGTAATACTCTGGCTGGTTCTAGTTTTGGAGTGTCAGAATTGGAAAGCAAAGGGAAGAGAAAGGTCATGGGGGCAGCCCCAAATTCAGTTGTTGACATGTTTGATTCAAAAGCAAGGGAAGAGGCAGTTGATGCTATTGGGAATTTTTTCTATGTTGTTGGGATTCCATTTAATGTCACTCGCTCTCCTTATTACAAGCAGGCTATGGCTAAGGTTGCAAAAGTATGTACAAGTTATGTGCCTCCTTGAGACACAAAACTCAAGACCACAATCTTGGATAAAAACTATTCCAAGGTTAATATATTGAGGGAGGAGATGAAGGTGACATGGGTGTCACATGGATGTAGTATTATCATGGATGGGTGGATGGATATTAGACACCATCCTCTCATCAATATCATTTATCTCTTGCAAAGATGGACCGTACTTCTTGAGAGCAATTATTTTTTTTGGAAGCAGAAAGATGTTGAGTTTCAATGTCAAATTTTGAAAGATGTTATTGAGGAGGTTGGACCTTCAAACATTGTACATGTTGTCATAGATGCAGCTTGTATGTGCAGAGCAGTAGGCAAGCTAGTGGAGCGGGAATATAGGCATATTTATTGGACTCCATATTGTGTGCATGCCATGAACAATGCACTGAAAGACATAGGGAAGATTCAATGGGTTAACCAGATAGTGACTGAGGCTAGAGATGTGCAGAAGTTCATATGAAATCACCACACATCATTGGCACTTTTTTGAAATTTTTCGAAGAAGGAATTTTTGAAACCAGTTGACACTCACTTTGCATCCTATTTTATTTTGTTGGAGAGGATGTCTGAGTTGCAAGAGCCCCTGCAAATTATGATTACGACATAGGATTGGACTAGGTGGCATGAGTCCAAGACAGATCAAGGGAAAAGAATGAAGGAAGTGGTGTTACGGGAAACATTTTGGGTTGATATGAAATACATCATATCAATCATAACTCCAGTTTTTAGCGTCATCAAATATGGGGATTCTAACAGCCCCAATCTTGGTGAGATCTACGAGTGCATTGACAGCATGCTTGGGAAAATGAAGGTAGTTATTCGGGTGAGGGACCCCACTTTGGAGTTCTATAATGAACATATACAGCCCATTATTCAGCAGAGATGGGAGAAGTTGAACACTCCTCTTCATATGGTTGCGTATGCACTGAATCCCAAATGGTATGTGGAGAGGCCAGGCAGAGTTATCCCATTGGATGATGATGAGGTGAAGAAGGGCCTTATGAAGGCCTTTAAAAAAATGTACACTCCACAGGAGGCTTCACAGATCAGATTTGAGTGGCTCGACTTCACTAAACTTGATGGGTACAAAACATCAGCAAAGGCAGACAGGGTAACAATAGCACAGGAGAAGCCAGTGAGTTGGTGGTGACTGTATGGGCTTCCAGGACTGTTGCGACCACTTGTCATTTGCCTCCTTTCCTAGGTTTCTAGCTCCTCTACCTCTGAGAGCAACTGGTCTACATATGGTTGGATACACTCTGTTAAGAGGAATAGGCTTACCTCTGCGAGAGCGGAGAAGCTTGTTACTGTACACAGTGCTTTGCGTCTTATAGATCGCAAAACACCTGAGTACAAACAGACTCCAGCATTACGGTGGGATGTAGATCCCGAGGAGCCGAGGCAGGTTGAAGAGGACAATATTGTGCAGCGGGGATTGATTGGGCTTACCTTTGAGGACGAGGATGCTAGTACCATCGAGGAGTTCGTGGATATTGCTTCAAATGTTGATTCTGATTTTTAGGTTGATACTTGTAGCTGTCCTCTTTTTTTGTAATATTGACAATAGACAATTGTTGGTGTATTTGGCTATGACATTAATGATATGAATATCAGCGATTGTCACTTGATCAATCGTAATTTAGAATGGTTTTACTTTTATATTTTATAATATATTTCAAATTTCAAATTTCAACTTGTCTCAAATTCAAAATTCAAATATGTATTATGAATTTTCAATTTATGGCATTAACATATTGATATTATAGTATTAAGGAATGTATTTGATGTTTATGAGTTCAAGTTTCACCTTATTTAAATCTAAAATGGTTTTATTTCACCTTATTTATATAATTTAGTCACTATATTTTTTTATTTTAAATATTTATAAATTTTTTAATCAGCCATCCCCCCGCCGTCCCCAAAATTTAGAAAATTTTTGCAGTCCTGGAAACTCCATCCCAAGTAACTACGTAGTTGGTCAAGATCTGATTTTTTCTAGGTTCCTTCATTATTTCCTTTATCACACTTTTGTATGTTCAGATTCTCCTGTAACCCTAGATTTTGTACCTATAATTTCAAAACAAACCTAACTTCCTACAATAACCTCAAACTCTCATTAAATCTAAAAGTAAAAGATTGTAGTGCCCACATTTTTATAGCTCCAGTTATCTGTTGGTTCCTTTATTTCTAGACATGTTTTGATTGAGACTCTGATAGACTTTGGACATTTTAGTATGATATTTTATCCGCATGGACATTATGGCATTTTGGGCGCATAGCGCCAATTGGATTAGATTCGTATACTGATATATTTCTTATGATGTTGATGACACTAACAGGGTTATATGATAGACTTTATTGGTTAGATGTTAGTCTCTTGTGGTTGATTTGATTAATGATATAGTGTTTTGGATTTAATGATGGTAATTTTCATGCTAACCTAAGTATATGTCGTTGCAATTTTAATTGTGGATGATTCATGGCAAACTATGTGGATAATTGTATGCATTGCACTATCAATTGTAAATTATGTTCGGACATTATAAGTTTGATTGATATTGTGATGTATAGATGATGTTTATTATATTGGACAGGTGCGGTTAATGTTTGCAATGAGTGTGCAGGTGACAGGTATAGGAGAGCATGGGTTTCAGGGCAGCTACGCAATTGTGCACAAGCGGCCCAAGGGCTGAGTCCTAACCATGCTAAATGTTTGAGGCCTTAGATTAGATGTATTTAATTGGGCACCATGGGTGAACCCCTCAATTGTAATGTAATTATGTCTTGTAAAATTAATTAGGTTTAGGATGTGTTTGCATTAAGTAAACTAGCTTAGGGGTTAATAATCTTATCTTAAGTTAAGTGTTGGTTTTGGGAAGTGTGTGTGTGTTGGTAGAAGGGATTGGGGACCACATGTGAACCTTGGGTGAACCCCACACCCTCTACCCTTGTGCCCAAGCATGCCAAACCCGAAATTGGGTTATTTTGGGTAATTTTAGGGACCCCTTTTGAGTTTGGGGGTTCCCTTAGCATGAAAATGGGCCCTTGGACCCTACCTAATAGGTAGGGGGGCCTATTTCCAAGGTTTGGAGGGAGTTTCCCTCCCATTTAGCCCTCTTTAGTCACCATCCATGTAAGATGGTTGGGTTGTGTGAAATTGTTAAAAGTTGCTCCACTTTGTTTTATTTTAGTTTTTAGTATTTTGGGTGAAAAGGGATAAAAGGTGAGTTTACTCTTTCTTATTTTGTTTTTGGAATCTTTGACTCTTGAGAGGAGAGGGGGTGACACTTGTCACTTTCCCATTGGTGAGGAAACTTTTGGGTTCCTCTTTTTATTCTTCCTCATGTGGGAAGAAGGGGCTTCTTGGTTCATTTTTTTTTTGGAGCACTTGGAGAATTTTGGAGCTTGGAGGGAAGCTTGGACAAAGGGGAAAAGCTTAGAGTTTTGGAAAGCATATTAGAGGTAGGGTTCTTATCCTTTTTTTTCTTCTTAGTTTTGTTATCTTGTATGTATGCTTGATCAATGAGATAATGTGTGTGAAATATGTGTTGAGAAGTGTATGATGAATGTAGTTGTTGTTTGTTCTTGTGGTTTTCTTGTTTTCTCTCCACCATCATTTGGATTGATGGTTTTTGGAGAATGTAGGGGAAGAGAGAGGGATTTCCCTCTCAAACCTCATGGTTGTTGGTCAAGCCATGAAGGTCCCTTCTCATCCCCTCATATGGTTTGAGGTGGGAGAAAGGTTCATATGGCTTGAACCTTTCCCCATTCTTGGTGAGGAAACCCTCTTGGGTTTGAAAATCCTCCCAAGAAGGATTTCTATAGCATAAGGAGGAATAAGGAGGATGTATGATTAGGAGGTATAAGGAGTTTTTATATATATGTATTTATTGGTGCTCCTATGGTTGGACACCTTGATTTGGGCATCCTTCTTCCTCTCTTCCCCCTTGTGAGGTTGACATTGTTCTCCTCATGTTGTGGTTTTCATTGTGTAGTAGGTCTAAGTGGTTGATTGATCTTATGTTTTTCTTGTTGTGTGTGTGTAAATCCCCATTATACTTGTGCACATTGTGGAAGCTAGTTCCTCTCTCCCATGGGCTTGGGGGAGGCTAGCATGACTTCCAACCATGGAAAGGCATGTGATGATGCCTATTGGTTGGGTGGTAAACAAGCCATGTTTCTCTCTTGTAGGAGTATTGGAGTTGGAGCTCAAGTTGGAGATAGTAGAGCCTCTTGTCATCTTGGACTTACTCATCTTTTGTGGGCATTACCTTCATTTTGTAAATAAATGTAGCTTTGTAAAGATTTATACTCTTGTAAAGACCCATTTTGTACTTATTGTTTCTTGAAAAGCATTAGTCTCTATTAAGGAAACTTTTATTTTGTAGTTGCAAGAAGCTTGTAAAATTGTCATTTGAATTATAATGAAACCAAGAACTTTTTATTTTGCAATGCCTTCATTTGGAAAGATTTGTTGTTTAGAAATATGCAAAACATATAGTTTGCTGCAATATACACTTGAAAAACTGAAATATTTAGTTGTGCATTACATATAAAATAAAAAAAAATTAGTGTGCTTGCATTTCATTTTATTTCAAAAAAAATATGGCATTACATTTTGGTATCAGAGCCGTGGTTCAAACACACGGACTCTTTGGGTAATCTCTGTTATAGTCATCTTATTGCCTTGTTTCAAAAAAAAAAAAAAAAATTGCCCTTTCTTTTTGTTGTTTGATTTCCCTCTTGTAGAAAACTGCATTTGTGGTTTAGTTATTACATTGTAGAAAAGTTAGTGTTACATGACATTGAATGAAAACTATTATCTTAGTTGCCCTATATCTTTCTTTTGAAAAATAATTTTGTAGCATTATTTAAATAAAATGAGATTAGTTGTTTCTTGTATGTAATAGTGAACAGTTAATTTTATTGAGAAAACCAGTTTAGACTTGCTCTTCCCAAAAAAATGAAAATAAAAATAAATATATGTTTTATTTGGAATACTGCAAAAATACATTCTATATAAATATATATCTGTTAGAATTGAAACAAAAAAAAGAAGAGTTAAATTGTTTAAATTAAAATTTTCAATTGATAATAATAATAATAATAATAAAATGATAATAATAATAATAAAATATATACTGGTTTTTTTTCCATAATATATATACTTGCTGCATATATTATGTTGTATATAATTATATATTATATATTATATTTATATAATACTATATCTTTTATTAAAAAAGATATGATTATATATATATATATAATATGACTATTTCTATTATATGGTTGTATATATTTTATTTCAAAAAAAATAAAACAGCCGAAAAAAAAACGCCTGCACAATATATATACATATATGTGCACCATGTTGTATATATATATTTTAAAAAATATCTCCAACGGCCGACCGCTGCCCCTGCGCCATATTAAATGAATTTGTATAGTTTTCAATTAAAAAACAAAAAATAATAATAAATAAATAAATAAAAAAACAAAAAAAAAAAAACTGGTTTGGGGGGGCCGAACCCCCCCAAACTCCCACAGACCTCCCCGCGCTGCAGACGCCCCGCGGACAGACCCTGTACCCTGCTCCCCCCGCTGTCCCTCCCCTGACCCCCGCTACCCAAACCCGTACCCTGCGCCCATGAGCCCTTGTCCCCCCTGCCCCCGTCCCCCGCACTCCCCGCAGTCCCCCCGGACAGACTGACCGCACCCTCCCCCGGACCCTGTAAAACCCTCCCCGCCGCGCCCCACCAACCCCCAGCCCCAACCCCTGCCCCCTTAGCGGCCAGCCCCTCCGCCCCCCTCCACGAACCTGTCCCCCGCGGCCACAACCCCCCGCGTTCCTCCCCACTGCCTGCGTACCCCTCCCCACGCGCCCCTGCACCAGCCTGACCCGCCCTCCCCCACGCCCTGACCCGATATATATATATATATATGTCGACTGCCCCCACCTCCCTACAAGAAAACCATTGCATATATAAAATATAAATAAAATAAAACAAAAAAAATAGCATACAGGCATCTTCCATCTGCATATATATTTATATATATATATAAATTCAGTCTTCAACTGCAGTTTCTACAAACAAAAAGACACAAAAAAAAATGGAATTAACAATAAAATCTGCAGATTCCAATAACAATATTCCATATGTTCCTCCACCTGAACTCAAGAGAGAATGAACAACATTTCACCTGCAATGAGAGAAATAAAAGAAAATAAAGAAAAGGATATGAAAAAGGAAGGAAAAGGAAATGTTAAAGAACATAGAGAAATTAGGGCAAAATTTAGGGCAAGTTTGAAATCAAGGGCTAATATTTGTTTGATCCTAGGGCTCTAATTAATCCTACACTCTTAAGTCACTTTTTAAGTTATAAATCTTTTATGGGAATAAAATAGGGGGAGGGAATTTTAGTGGGTGTAATAAATTAATAAAAGGGGGGGGGAACAAAATTAAATTAAAGAGGGTGTAGAAAAATAAATAAATTAAAATAAATTAAATAAATAAAATAAATTAATAAAAGGGGGAAGACTAATTTATGCAAGGGGTGTAAATATTTTTAATTTAAAACCCTAGGGAGCTTAATAGATTAAAATAATTAAATTATTGCGGGACGGTATTAATTTATTTCGGGAAATAAATAAATTAATTAATTAATAATATTATTATAAATTAATTATTAATGAGAAGGGCATTGCTTTTGGTGTTACAATGATAATAACAATAATAATAATAATTAAAATAATAATAATGATAATATAACGCTTCCAACAAACGTTTAGAAGGTTTATAAAACTTTTTTTTTTTTACCTCGGGTTCAGGATGGCACCCAAGAGGGGACGTTCAGCTCGAGGTTCGGGTCGTAGCGCACCTACGCGAGAGCCGCCGGCCCCCGATTTTGGGCCTCTATTATTGGAGACCCTGCAGCAGCTGATAGGTGTCGTTCAGGAGCGTCTTCCACCACCGCAGGTGCCGAGAGAGGAGGACATTCAGTTAGGAGATGAGGAGGGGATTGGTGAGGACGCACATCCAGAGCCACCTGAGCACAACATTCCGAGACGAGAGAGGTCACGCAGCCCTTCCATCCTTGGCGAGAGGGTGGCCTCGTTTCGTCACAGCCGTTCACACAGCTTCGAGGGGTCATTTGGAGATATGCGACCCCTCTCACCTGTTAGACCACACCGTCAGGATCGAGACACGGGCAGTGTGATTCGAGACCTTCTTCGCCTGCAGCCGCCTACGTTTACTGGTTCGACAGACGGCTTTGGGGCGGAGTCCTGGCTTCTTAGCTTGGATAGTTGCTTTGGTTTGCACTCTCATGAGAGCAACGTCAAAGCCAGGTTCGCCATACACCTCCTCCGAGACGCAGCAGGCGTTTGGTGGAGGAATGAGGAGCGGAAGCTCCATTTGACTCGAGATACAGTGACATGGGAGTTGTTCGAGGAGCGATTCAGGGCCCGGTATATGTCAGAGCATTTTGTGCAGAAGAGGATTGATGAGTTCCACGACTTGCGACAGGGTTCTGGCTCGGTGGCGCAGTACGAGAGCAGGTTCTTGGATCTCTTGCAGTATGTAGACTACCTGCAAGACGAGAAATTACAGGTAAACAGGTTCATTCGGGGCCTGAATGCAGATATAGCAGGAGCTGTTAGGATGTTATCTCCTCCCACGCTCGAGAAGGCCGTTGAGAAGGCCTACTTGGCTGAGGAGAATAGGACCAAGGCTCAGGAGCACAGAGAAAGAAACAAGAGCAAGTTCCAGGACAGAATTCAGGCATTCCAGAGTCAGAGAGCACGGGGAGCAGTACCACCCCCTAGAGGAGGATTCTGGTCTTCTCCAGCAGCATCGAGAGCTCCTCCACACCCATCACAGCAGACACAGCATCAGGGACACCAGCATCAGAGGGGTAGACAGACTCAGAGTTTTCAGCGAGGTGGGTCTAGAGGTGGTTTTGGTGGGTCTAGAGACAGGAGGCCGGGTACTCATCACTCACAGCCAGCCCGCTCGCAGCAGTCTACTAGGGTTGGACCGACAGGTTCAGTTCGCCAGAGCACAGGAGGGACCCCATCTCAGAGGGGTACAGGAGGATGTTTTATTTGTGGGGCTCCAGATCATTATGTGCGTATGTGTCCGCACAAGCCCACTACTACGGATATGCAGAGAGCTCCTAGATCCGAGCAGACGGTGGGTGACGTGGGACGCGCCCATCGTGTGTATGCAGCGGTTGACAACCGCCAGGCTGAGCATCAGGCCACAGTCATTGAGACGACAGGTACTATCAGGGGTATTTCTGTCTCAGTACTTTTTGATTCAGGTGCTTCAGATTCCTTTATATCACCTTCTATAGTGGACCAGTGTGGGCTAGTGGTGGCTAGGCAGCCAGATAGTTGGCAGGTTGAGTTGGCCTCTGGGGCTAAACTCGCCGTGGACTCGTATGTGGAGAGTTGTGTACTCGATTTGGGAGTCTTCTCCACTACGCTTGACCTCCGAGTTATTCCTTTAGGATCCTATCAGGTAGTGTTGGGTATGGATTGGCTCGAGGCTCATCGAGCCAAGGTGGATTGTAGAGAGAAGGTCATTGAGTGTCAGGATGATTTGGGTAGTGCAGTTGTGATTTCAGGGATGCAGAGACCCATTTCCTTGCGCATGATCTCGGCTAAGCAACTCAAGCGGAGCATGCGTAAGGGTTGTCAGTTGTTTGCTATCACTATCAGTGATCGTTCGGACAGTACTCCAGAGCATTCACCCCTTGATGATCACGCAGTTTTGAGGGAGTATGCAGATGTGTTTCCAGGGGAGCTTCCAGGTTTACCACCTAGTAGGGAGGTGGATTTCACCATTGACTTAGTGCCTGGATCTGCACCAGTTTCTAGGGCACCCTATCGGATGACGACTTCAGAGCTTCATGAGCTCAAGATTCAGTTAGAGGAGTTGTTAGAGAAGGGTCTCATTCGCCCTAGTGTATCTCCTTGGGGAGCGCCAGTCATATTTGTGAAGAAGAAGGATGGTTCTCTCAGGCTTTGTGTAGATTTCAGACAGCTCAATAAAGTCACAATAAAGAACCGTTATCCGCTCCCTAGGATTGATGACTTGTTTGATCAGATGCGGGGAGCTAGAGTGTTCTCCAAAATCGATCTCAAGTCAGGATATCATCAGTTGCGCATTTCAGATGCAGACATTCATAAGACAGCATTTCGCACACGTTACGGGCATTATGAGTTCACAGTGGTTCCATTTGGTTTGACTAATGCCCCAGCTGTCTTCATGAGCCTCATGAATGGAGTATTCAGGACATTTCTGGATCGCTTTGTCTTAGTGTTCCTTGATGACATATTGATATATTCTCGTTCCGAGGAGGAACACGAGGAGCATTTGAGGCAGGTACTTCAGGTTTTGAGAGAGCAGAAGTTGTATGGGAACTTGGAAAAATGCAGCTTCTTTCAGACAGAGATTCAGTACTTGGGTCATATCATATCAGGCGAGGGTATCTCCGTAGATCCCTCTAAGATTCAGGCTATCTTGGATTGGCCAGCACCCACATCAGTCACTGAGGTGAGGAGCTTCATGGGTTTAGCAGGGTATTACCGCAGGTTTGTGCAGGACTTTTCTAGGATTGCTCACCCTATTACTTCTCTTCAGAGGAAAGGGAAGAAGTTTGATTGGTCAGAAAAATGTGAGCAGGCCTTTCAGTTGCTTAAGGAAAGGTTAACCACGGCGCCCATCTTAGCAGTTCCAGACCCAACAGAGGATTTTGTTGTTTGCACTGATGCATCACTAGAGGGTTTGGGAGCAGTTCTTATGCAGGAGCGTCGGGTTATTGCTTTTGAGTCTCGTAAGCTCAAGGACTATGAGCTTAACTATCCTACTCACGACTTAGAGCTTGCAGCAGTTGTTCATGCACTTGTGCGTTGGCGACATTTCCTTTTGGGTAGACCTTTCATCTTGAGGACAGATCATTGTAGCTTACAGCATATCTTCTCTCAGCCGAACCTCAACGCTCGTCAACGGCGTTGGATGGAGTTCCTTTGTGAGTATGACATGGAGGTGCAGTATATCAAGGGAAAGGAAAATGTTGTTGCAGATGCACTTAGTAGACGACGGCATGTGCTTGCTTCTTTGACACTGCAGTCAGATTTGAGAGGCAGGATACTTGAGCATCTTCCAGAGGACAGGTTTTATGAGGGTGCTAGGCAGATGTTGGATTCTCAGGGTTCTTTTGAGGGCAGATATTCAGGATGCATGCTAGAGTCAGATGGTTTGCTTCGGTTCCATAGGCGCATTTATGTGCCTAAGGCAGGTGATCTGCGTAGTTTCATCCTTACTGAGGCTCATCGAGCCCCATACGCAGCACATCCAGGAGTGAAGAAGATGCATGCCGATTTGAGAGAGTTATATTATTGGCCAGGTCTTCGTCGGGACATAGCAGATTTTGTAGCACGTTGTCTTGAGTGTCAGAGAGTCAAGGCAGAGCATTCTCATCCCGCAGGACTTTTATACCCTCATGACATTCCCGAGTGGAAATGGGATGTGATCTCCATGGATTTCATAGTAGGACTTCCTATGTCCTCTTATCGTCATGATGCCATTATGGTCACTGTGGATAAGTTGACCAAGGTTGCGCATTTCTCGCCGACCAAGGTTGCGCATTTCTCGCCAACCAAGGTTACCTATAATGCACAGGCCATCACCAAAGTGTTTATGGAGGATATTGTCAGATTGCATGGGATTCCGAAGACGATCATTAATGACAGAGACACCATCTACACATCAGTTTTCTGGACTTCTTTTCAGGAGGCCTTGGGTACACAGATTAATTTCAGTTCGGCTTATCATCCAGAGACAGATGGGCAGACAGAGAGGGTTAATCAGGTGTTAGAGGACATGTTGAGGATGTACGTGATGGACCAGCAGAAGAAGTGGGAAGACTATTTGCATTTAGTTGAGTTTGCCTACAATAACAGTTATCATAGCTCCATTGGCATGGCTCCCTATCAGGCTTTGTATGGACGACCTTGCAGGACACCTTTGAGCTGGGACAGGCTAGATGACAGGATTATTTTGGGGCCAGCTTACCTTCAGGATTTAGAGCAGCAGGTTGTTCTAATTCGGCAGCGTCTTGAGCAGGCTAGATCACGCCAGAAGGCGTATGCAGACACCAAGAGGATTGATCGTCACTTCTCTGTGGGTGACAAAGTCTTCTTGAGGGTTCGTCCTCATAAGAGTCCGATCCGTTATGGAAAGGGTTCTAAGCTATCGCCTCGTTTTGTGGGGCCTTTTGATATTCTTGAGGTCATCGGTCCAGTTGCCTATCGCCTAGCTTTGCCACCACGCCTTGCACGGGCCCACGATGTTTTTCATGTTTCTGTACTACGTAGATATGTACCAGATGTTTCTCATGTTTTGGATTGGTCGGCATTACAGGTAGAGGACGGAGGACAGTGGAGATTGGAGCCCGTACGCATACTGGAGCACCGGAGGTTGGCCCTTCGGGGTCGAGATTTGGATCAGGTTAGAGTGCAGTGGGATCGATACGATGAGTCATCAGCTACCTGGGAGGATGCTACACCACTGAGGGCTAGATATCCCTATCTCTTCCAATGACTTCCAGGAGGAAGTCTAATTCTAGGAGAGGGGGATGTAGTGCCCACATTTTTATAGCACCAGTTATCTATTGGTTCCTTTATTTCTAGACATATTTTGATTGAGACTCTGATAGACTTTGGACATGCTAGTATGATATTTTATCCGCATGGACATTATGGCATTTTGGGCGCATAGCGCCAATTGGACTAGATTCGTATACTGATATATTTCTTTGATGTTGATGACACTAGCATGGTTATATGGTATATTTATTGATTAGATGTTAGTCTCTTGTGGTTGCTTTGATTAATAATATAGTGTTCTGGATTCAATGATGGTAATTTTCATGCTAACCTAAGTATATGTCGTTGCAATTTTATTTAGTGGTGATTCATGGCAAACTGCGGATAATTGTATGCATTGCACTATCAATGGTAAATTATGTTCGGACATTATAAGTTTGATTAATATTGTGATGTATAGATGATGTTTATTATACTGGACAGGTGTGGTTAATGTTTGCAATGAGTGTGCAGGTGACAGGTATAGGAGAGCATGGGTTTCAGGGCAGCCTACGCAATTGTGCGCAAGCGGCCCAAGGGCTGAGTCCTAACCATGCTAAATGTTTGAGGCCTTAGATTAGATGTATTTTTATTGGGCACCATGGGTGAACCCCTCATTTTGTAATGTATTTATGTCTTGTAAAATTAATTAGGTTTAGGATGATGTTTTGCATTAAGTAAACTAGCTTAGGGGTTAATAATATTATCATAAGTTAAGTGTGAGTTTTGGGAAGTGTGTGTGTGTTGGTAGAAGGGATTGGGGACCACATGTGAACCTTGGGTGGACCCCACACCCCTCTACCCTTGTGCCCAAGCATGCCAAACCCGAAATTGGGTTATTTTGGGTAATTTTAGGGACCCCCTTTTGAGTTTGGGGGTTCCCTTAGCATGAAAATGGGCCCTTGGACCCTACCTAATAGGTAGGGGGGCCTATTTCCAAGGTTTGGAGGGAGTTTCCCTCCCATTTAGCCCTCTTTAGTCACCATCCATGTAAGATGGTTGGATTGTGTGATAGTGTTAAAAGTTGCTCCACTTTGTTTTATTTTAGTTTTTAGTATTTTGGGTGAAAAGGGATAAAAGGTGAGTTTACTCTTTCTTATTTTGTTTTTGGAATCTTTGACTCTTGTGAGGAGAGGGGGTGACACGTGTCACTTTCCCATTGGTGAGGAAACTTTTGGGCTCCTCTTTTTATTCTTCCTCATGTGGGAAGAATGGGGCTTCTTGGTTCATTTTTTTGGGAGCACTTGGAGAATTTTGGAGCTTGGGAGGGAAGCTTGGACAAAAGGGAAAGGCTTAGAGTTTTGGAAAGCATATTAGAGGTAGGATTCTTATCTTTTTCTTCTTAGTTTTGTTATCTTGTATGTATGCTTGTTCAATGAGATAATGTGTGTGAAATATGTGTTGAGAAGTGTTTGATGAATGTAGTTGTTGTTTGTCCTTGTGGTTTTCTTGTTTTCTCTCCACCATCATTTGGAGTGATGGTTTTTGGAGAATGTAGGGGAAGAGAGAGGGATTTCCCTCTCAAACCTCATGGTTGTTGGTCAAGCCATGAAGGTCCCTTCTCATCCCCTCATATGGTTTGAGGTGGGAGAAAGGTTCATATGGCTTGAACCTTTCCTCATTCTTGGTGAGGAAACCCTCTTGGGTTTGAAAATCCTCCCAAGAAGGATTTCTATTGCATAAAGGAGGAATAAGGATGTTGTATGATTAGGAGGAATAAGGAGTATTGAATATATGTATTTGTTGGTGCTCCTATGGTTGGACACCTTGATTTGGGCATCCTACTTCCTCTCTTCCCCCTTGTGAGGTTGACCTTATTCTCCTCATGTTGTGGTTTTCATTGTGTAGTAGGTCTAAGTGGTTGATTGATCTTATGTTTTTCTTGTTGTGTGTGTGTAAATCCCCTTTATACTTGTGCACATTGTGGAAGCTAGTTCCTCTCTCCCATGGGCTTGGGGGAGGCTAGCATGACTTCCAACCATGGAAAGGCATGTGATGATGCCTATTGGTTGGGTGGTAAACAAGCCATATCTCTCTTGGAGTTGGAGCTCAAGTTGGAGATAGTAGAGCCTCTTGTCATATTGAACTTACTCATCCTTTGTGGACATTACCTTCATTTTGTAAATAAATATAGATTTGTAAAGATTTATACTCTTGTAAAGACCCATTTTGTACTTATTGTTTCTTGAAAACATCGGTCCTTATGAAGAAAGTTGTTATTTTTTTATTGTTGCTAGAATCTTATATATTATCATTTGAGATCATAATGAAAACTATGAACTTTTAACTTCATTGTCTCTTGTTGGAAAGTGTTGATTTGTTAGAAATCTACTCATTATATAGTTATTCAATAGACACTTGAAAACTTGGAAACATTTAGTTGTGCATTGCATATGAGAATATGAAAACTTAGTGTGCTTTTTATTTAAAAAAAAATATGGCATTACAAAGATGTAAATGCTTGAGTCACATTGATCTTGATGGTCACCTTATTTGTGATTCACCAAGAGTTGCACTACATTTCATACCCAATGTAGTTCTCCTAGTGTGTTGTGGAAGTGTACATGCAATCAAAGACCTTGACCTAATGTTTCCCTTGTGCTTCCACACCGATATCCTTGTGTGTAAATTATGTAAAAAATAGATTTATGCCCTCTAATGTTGTGATATACAATATAAAAATTTTACTCTTGATTCCTTAGCTTTGTATGTAGTATATAGATAGGTGTTTGCTAGATAATAAATTCTTAAGGTGAACTTGTATGTATATGACTTTATCACTTTGTAATTTTAATCTTACTAGTACATAAAGCTGACCATGAACATAAAAAGTTAAAGATTAAAAATTGGGGAAGAGACCCAACGGGCATAAAGGACCCAAAAATTACAAAGGGGCAAGACCGTACATCTTTTTTATGATTATAGTACAATCTTGACCAATATGTATAGTTTTGACCCAACATTAACAAGAGGAAAATAAACAATAAAATTGGTCAAAGATCTTTGTGACATTTCATAAAAGCATAAGTAAACATCTAGAAAGCCAAATCAGAAGATAGATCGAGCAATATAAAAGTGAGATGACAAAAACTTGTGCCACTAAGACTTATTCCATTGTTCAAGAGTGACGTATATAAAGTTTGTCAAAAGCATTATGTAATAATGATTTTGTGTAAATTTTAGTTCTACAAAATCTTGAAACATGGAGGAAAAGTGAAATTTGAAGTGGAGGATGAGGTAGATAAGATAGTGAGATTTGAGTTGGAGGATGAGGTGGATTATTAAATTATTATATGGATAGTGTGGGATTTGATTAAATGGGCAAGGATGTGATTAGCTATTTGGTATTGATTAAATTACTTAATTAATTAGGCATGGGATGTTGTGGGATTAAAATGGGATGGATAGATTAAAGTAATTAATATGGTGGTGTTAGGATTTGTTTAGCCAAAATAGTGGTGAATTTGGAGTGTCTAGACTTAGCTGGCATGCAAACCCCACATCTGGTAGGGTCATCAAAGAACCATGGACTTAAATAGGGGAAAGACATATTTCCTCCACCCAACCATAGCTCCCAATTCAGCGACTATGGGCTCATTGGGGGGAAAGAAAACATTCATGGGAAAAACTTTAGACTTGCCTAAGCATGGTCAAAACTTGGAGCACAAAATTTTCTAGGTAGCCCCTCTCCATTTCCCCAACCCACTAACTCCAAAGATACTGAGAATATGGACCATATATCTATTTTAAGGCTAAGGAAAAAGATGAGTGAATACCTTTCTATTCCAATCAAGCCTCACTTCCATGTTTAGCAAGGCTAGTGTGATTTAGAAGGTTATATATGGGGTCATTGACTAAAATATTGGGACATAAAGTGAGTAAGAGAAACAATATTTCTCAATAACTCTAGAGATAAGAATTAGGATATCCACCTAGAACCCAAAGAAATATCACATTTATAGGCCTATCAAAAGGCCCCCAAAACTATCAAGTCATATTCACCAAAAAATCAAAATGTTACAACCAATAATTCTTCAAAAAAACAAATTAAATTTTAGACATCTTGTTAAAAGTATGTTTTTATTACTTTTGAAATAATATAACATATTAAAACAAATTCAAATTAATACTTAACTATTGACACCCAAACATGTATTAGACAAGCAATAACATATGAGTACAACTACGAAAGAAAATTACCTTATCAAAATTCTAACATGCCAATAATATATATCTCGTGAAATATCACAACTAGAATCCATTATCTTTACTTTGTAAAACTAATTCATGTAATATTGGAATCCAATATGTTTAGTATTATAATCCAATAATCTCAATCTTAGAATCCAATTATGGGCATTATGAGTGGTCAAACTTAAATAAATCTGGATTTATTGAAATGTTGGTTTATTGGACATTACGATCATGAGATATATGAGAGTTTCTTTGACAAGTCTCAAGAACTTTGGATATCTAGGGATGTTTTATGTTTAGATCAATAGTTATACATTAGTTTACTTCAAGATAATGAATCACAAGTTTATTTTATAATCAATTGGATTGAATAGAATTTTAGAAAAAAAATACCATGTTTTTCACTAACCCATCAAATTTTAGTGTGTTTTGACACAATGTTTCTCCCACAAGAAGTTTTTGTATTAACATGAATTCCCAAATGCATGAATCATTGAATATAGAGACCATTACAGAGGATTTTCTATGTATTTCGAAGTGTGATTGTAACACACAAGGATAGGATAACCTCAACTAAAATTGACCTCACGTAATTATTAGTATACTCATGGAAAAGATAGCAGCATGTCAACATTTAGAGATTTGTTTGGATACTCATGGTAGATATAGTACAATATATCTAGATTTGGGCAATTATTTGGATCTTCATCAAAGACAACATGGGATTTTACATTTATAGAGAGATTTAGAAACTTATCATGGTAGGGGATAGCATGTGATTTCAATATTTATAATTGTGAGCATATCTAGAATACACAACTGACTTTTATAGTAAAAAAAAAATAGAAAACATTGCACATGAGAGTGGACATTATGCAATACTATCATATTGGAAATGCTACAAGTATTTATGGCAATTATGATTTTGGGCATGTAGAGAATGAGCTTATTATATTGTAGATCACATATTATACATTAATAATTCAATTAAAAGAGAAGGTGAAAGTTAAAATATTTTTTAAAAATAAAATACTAAGCTACTTGTTACATAATCTACATCTTTATCTTTTTTTTTAAGATCCAATTGTTAGTTAATTTCTTCAATTATTATCTAATGAAAAGGTTAGTTTATAAAAATTTAAAAAATAGAACTTAATTATATTATTTTAATATGAAAATAAAATTACATTTATATATTTGAATGTCTAATTAAATTTATGACAAGGTAATTTATGCAAGAACAAATGATTATTTTATCACTAAACATTATAACATGGGGAAAAATATTATATTAACAAATAAAATATTGGTAATCAACAATTTCATGATTTTTTTGGACATTGGTAGCATTTTTGAAACAATCCAAAAGTGTGGATTTGTTTTGAAAAGTTGGTCATACTTGCCCAACCTCCAAATCCAAACCCTCCTATAAACACCCAAGTTGCTACAAATGCACTTACTCCAAACATCACCTTTCCTTTTCGTCGCATCTTTTCACTTTGCATCTACACATAAATTACACTTCCATGAACAAAAAAATCAAATTCATGTTCTATGCATATAACATTCAAATTATTTTATTTAAAAAGTAATAATTTTATTCTTAATCTAAAAAAATTAAATTCAAACATTGTATTATATTTCCCAAAATAAAAAGGTATATGAGCTTGGCCTAAAAGTTTAATGAGCTACTTAAAATGGCATCCTTAATATTTGAGACTTTAAATTAGCCTATCTACAAATATGACAACTAACCCTCCAATCAAAGTGTTGTGGCATGTAGTTGTAGTCATTTAATTTAATTTTTAGAGATTAAATGTTTCAAATATAATATGTACATAGTTTTTACGATATACCAATATTAAATATTGATAATAGAAGTTGTGGCTAAGAATTCATTTTAAATTTTAATTAGATAAATATTAAATAGACATAGTAAAAAATTAACACTCCACAAACATAAAATTTTAGTCATAAAATGAAATCAAAAACCTTAAATAACATATACTACATCCTCATAATAATTACGGATTTTTTTATTTACGTTTTTTTAATCAACGAACAACCACCTTTCTTTGTACCCATTTTTATGACATGTGTGTGCATACACATGCGCGTACCCTCATGCACACATGCGCATACACATGCGCGTACCCTCATGCACACATGCGCACACGCAGGCACACACACAAACAATTACACATGAGTTGCAAGATACCTCAGATGGGATGCAAATGGAATGTTCTCATTATGTAATATGGTTTCATTTTTATTCTATATTTAATATCAATGTCAATTGTCCCAACAAGAAATGCTTGAAAATCCCCAAAAAACTTTAATAGACCAAAACCATAAAAAAGTTAAAGTTTTCGTGTCTTGTGTATGAATCCACATTTGCATACATATCTTACTAAGGTACCTCTCAATTGTAACATAAAATCCCTTTCCTATAATTCTTTTGATCGATGCCCGCACCCCAATTTTGATCATGGAAGGCCTGGTGGTAGATGGATGATGCAACCACGAAGGCCGGAGCAAGAGACGGAGTGAAGACGGGGAGTACATACATGGAGAGTGGGATGGCCGACGACGCGCGCATCTCAGGACGGAGTCGTATGATGCGGAAGTATCACGTACGGTTCTATGAGAAGGGAGTGGCTACCCACCTGGAGCTTTTAAAGTTCCCATTTAGGTGCACGCTAAGAGGAATGCTCAAAAAGATTGCAGAGTCTGGCTTTATACCTGCCAAATGCAATCACTTACAAGTTTGCCAGGCATTTTCAGCCCACCCTGTTTTGTGAATATGCTGGCAAAGGTGAACTGGTTGGGTTGGCATTCGTTCATATGTTTTGGTGAAGTAGTCTCAATGGCTCTTGAGGAGATGCAAGTACGATATTTCCATGAAAATATATCGCAATCAAACAGTTGGCATCCATCTACTAAAGTTCTCATTTTGGCATTTAAAATTTTCCAAGGTATTTTCACCACATTCTATACATATTAAAGAGGGGCATCTACAACTACAACTTTTGACAAACCAAAAAAAAGAAAACACTTCCTATTCTACCTTGATAGCTGTCCATACCATGTTGTAAAGCTCTTATTTTACCATGGGTTGCGAGTATGCTGGTAAAGGTGAGTTGATCGGTTTGATTTTCTGTTCATTGCATTTGGTGAAATATGATCAAAATAAATGTAAGGTGGGTAGCATGCTAGCAAAGGTGAACTAATTTCTACTAAAAATTCCCCCTATTTGAATTAGCCCTCCATAAAAAGAGGTGCCAATGCCAAAATATGGCCTGTTATCAACCACTAACTCCCGAAAAACAAGGGGCATCTGACAACTCTACTTTTGGCAAGTGCCAAAGATAGAGGTGATTATAGCAGTTTTGATGTCATGGTGGCAGGTAATTGGGGATTTGGGTGTAAAAAAAAATACCCTTCATCATTAATCATCATAATATTCTAGGTTGATTAAGTTGGGCATGGTTTAAAATGGTAGTTAGGGTGGGTGATTAATCCGCATTTTAGATACAGTTGATCCACAAATCATCAGAGAGACCATCTTATACAAGGTGGTAGCATACTAGCAAAGGTGAACCGATCAAATAAGACACTTGATTGCATTTAGTAAAACAACGTCAATACTCCATAAAGATGTCAATATCAAAAAGTATCACCAAGAAATATCCTTTGACAAAGCTGCTGAAAAACATACAAAGTGGTAAGCAAATGGATTCTCCGAAAACACATACCTCAATTGTAATAATACAAATTTTTCATAATATCTTTTTTTTTTTTTTTTTGTCTTTTAACTTTTATATGATGAATATAATAACCTCTTATTTCATTCCTTCTCCAAAGAATATTCTCACCACTTAATGATTTTAAGTGATTATACCTCAATATGTCATTTCACTTTTCCACGTGAAACATCCTCGTCCTTTTTTATTTTAATAAGGTCGTGCCTTATGTTTTATGCAATCAAGAGACGTATAAAACATTTTCATCCAACATTTGGGGGAGAAATTTGTTCCACATCCTTCAATACCAACTTCTTAATCTGAACAGTTATAAACCTCAAATGTCATTTCCAATATTTGTTGGATATATCATTTTTATTTGTCCATCCTCTTTTCGATATACACATCCGCATCCAACTTGTCATGAGACTCATTAAAATTTAACTTTAAAAACTTTAATGATAGGGTGACTATTTGACATTAGAAATACTATTTTATTTTATTTTTGCCCATACCGCAACTTTATTATTAAAATTGGACGCGGATTAAAGTGATTTATTTTAATAAAAAATTGTTTTACAAATTAATAATTGTAGTTAAAAAAATCTCTTTTACAGGGAAAAAAAAGTAATTTAATCTTTTTAAAAATGTATTTAAAAATAAGTGAGGATGTTCCATAGTTATAAATTAAGGGTTTAATAAACTTTCATAATAGTCAAAATGTTTCATTATTAAAAAATGACGAAGTATTGAAAGAAAAATTCAACTTGTATTTGTTACATATAAATGAAATATTGGTTAAATTAAAATTTCATTGCATATTTCTTTATAAGAATTAGTTTAAAATTTTGTGAATCTCAACCAAAAAAAAATTGAATGACCAAAAAAAAATTATTAGAAGACTTTTATTTAGTATTGCAATACATTCATAATTAATATTAAAACTTATTAAAAATTTTAATAATACTATATAAATTTTAAATGTCACAATGTTTTTGAAGATGACAATAATAATGTAATAAAACAATGTTTTTATTATAATTGTATCCTTTTTATAATATTATCAAAAAATATATATAGATAAATTGAGACTACATAGTCTATCAACCATATATTGATTTCCATAAGTCTTTTAAAATAAATTATGTTGTTCAAAACAATTCAAATTCAAAGTTACAAAGATTACTATCAATAGGCCACCTTCAAACAAATTTTACAAAAGAACTTCCCTAATATCAGTAAAACATTTCAAAATCTACCTAACAGTAAAATCAACCTCAAAATACAACCAACCTATCTCTGTTACAACGTCTACACCAAAATTTTAAAACTCAATAGGCAAGGCACCTATAACCACCTTTGAAAATGTCAAATCTTCCTGTTAGTTTAATCCCTTTTACCAAACCTTAATAGTGTTACAAATTTTATTACAAAACAAATAAAAGTGCAACCATAACAAATATACAACTTAAGTAGACCCACGTATCTTCATCCCCATTTTAAGGGAAAATAAGTTTTTGATTTCCTTTTTGTTATTAAGTGTAATTTCAGAAAGGTTGATTAATGATGGTTGGATTTCTTATCCCTAGCCATCTATTATTACTCCTTGCTTAAAAAATATTTTTCCATTAGGAAAAAGGACTCTATAATCATTCACTTTAAATTTAGAGGTGTATAAATGTATCTAGGTATTTTGTGAGTGTAAAAATAAATATACTATTTTATAACATATGACCATGTTATATTATCAATTTATTTTAAAAGTAGATTTTGAATTTATTTAGTACAAAGACAATTGATATATAAAATATTTTAAAAATGTATTAATAATATAACACTCTATATACACATTTTTATTTAACTCTTTAAAACTTTCATAAATTAAAATATGAACTACTATTAATACTTTCTTTAAAAATTATAGAGAAATCAAATATAAAAATTTTGGTAAATGAACAATTATAAAGTCATTTCTCTAAACTGATCTACAACCAACCTATACACTGCACTCCGTATGTCCTTTTTTATACATTTGTTTCTCTAAACTAAGAATTAGAGTTGAATCTTCCCACTCACTTCCAAACTGTATCACGATGATATAAAAACACTTAAAAACTCTTACATTTACCAAAAGATCCACAACTTAATTATATTCCCTTGAAACAATTGTAATATACTAGTAAATTGAGCGATCTAGCCAAGTCCCTAACACCACTCATAATCCTCTCCAACTTCCAAATATGGAGTTATTTTATATTGAACCGTGATTTTCCCAGAATAAATCTCTCTCTAGCACTCGGGTTTTCCTTATTAATTTCCGATGAAGCTGAGACAATAGCAAAGATGGCCATTTCCCGCTCTGGACCAAACATTTTTCCTCATACCGACTGTTTATTATTGGAAAATTTTGTTCTACCCGAATATTCCATATGACATTAGGTGGAGCTGCCTGCCAAAATATACCTAGATTCTTAGACCCCTATGGCCAAGCACAATTAGCATCCTTCATTGTCCTGACAAACCCAAATCTGACCAAGTTCGGATAAGAGGCAGTTCCAAATATTCCTTGCATATTTACAATGCAAAAGTATATGTTCAACTGATTCTCCATCTATTTTACACAATGAAAAATCTGAAAGGTTCAATAAATTCCATTTGAAAGCGATCCTGAATTATAATTTTCTCCAAGAATGCCAACCATGTAAAAGAATTAGCTTTTGGGTACTGACAGCATTGCATACCAGTTTATTGGAAATTCACTTTCCCTTATACATTATGTTATATCAATTTCATATCCTGTCCTCACCTTGTACATTCCAGACTTATCTCCTGTCCATTTCAATAATATCCTCAGTTGTTTTTAATTGAATTTGTCTTTGCCTCGGCACCTCAACTAAGGCCTCTTTTTGATCTGGAAAATTATAATCGACAAAAGACCCTCCATCGCCTCTGCCTTAGAATCTGTTGTCTCAGGCACATCCCCCTTATCCTACAAAGCCTGAAAACCCTTGCCATGAATGACCATTATAAATCTCCCACTTCAAATTATTACATATCCCTTTTCATATCTACTGACCCTCAAATGGCTTTCCAAGACTATCTGCAAACTCTGCACTTCAATCCTAGCTCAAAACAGAGCTTATATTCTCTCTCCAAAACCTGCACTCCTACAGAAGTCTCCTCCAACGGTCTTCATTCCCAAAGAGCTGCACTTCTACAGCAGACTTTGATCACACTTCCTTACCTAAAACTGTACTTCTACAACTCTCTCTACTTCTACTCTGTTGTTCTTTATTTATGCTTTTTTATTAAAGGAGGAATATAACTTCTATTAATAGGAGAACAAACTCCTAAAATCTTTCAGTTCTATTTTTATTTTTTCATACAACCACCAACACCTATATTTTCTAATCTGAAAAATAAATCCCTATGCTTTCTCAACTATTTTTGAGGATGCAAGATTGCCTTTAAAACTGAGATGCCCCTGCATCATTAGCCTTGTGTGGATAACCAGTAGCAAGCTTGAATCCACTATACATGGTGGAACTAAGGTTTTAATAAAGTATGATAGGGGTTGCAGGTTTATGTTTTCAAGTTATAGTTATACAGAAGATAAAATTGGATAGGGTGAGGGCCATCTTAGTTATCCGGTGCAATTAATGTTTGGGAAAGCTAGGTGAGAAGAGATTTAACCCTTCAAGCGACCATGCCTCCAATTATTTTTCAAACAAATGCAGAATGGGGGACTTTAAAACACAAAAAAATGTGCAAGAATGAAGGAAAGGAAGGGATGATTCGAAAATCAATCATGCAAATTGTTCACGATGAAAAGGACAAGCAAGAGGTTGCAATCTTTGGCATCATGGACAGGGGCACTTAATAATGGAAAACACATGAAGAGCAAGAGTCATGCTCAAGTAGGTCTATTCTCTCTGTTTCCCCTAACAAAGAAATTCTGAAAAACTAGAGAAAGAGGAATCTACCTTAAATAAAAGTACATCTTTTTTTTATCAATTTATGGTAAAATCCTTAAATGTAGTATTATATACCATGAATATGGAAATAAAGGTGCTTGGAAGAGGGTTTTGGTATTGTCAACAATCATTGTTTAAGGTCATGCCCTAGAAATATGATGTCGGAATAGATCAAATTATTATTTATGGGCAACCTAGATGGATTGAATTGAAGAAAGTTCCTGTGCAATCATGGAGCTTTCTACCAAAATTGATAGAACCTTTAACCAATATTTCGAAAGTAAATGAAATGAATACCCCTTTTTCTCATATACATGCTGGAAGGTTCATTATTCTTCATATTAAATATCAGTACCAAATGCGGTTCAAATTGTTTTCAAAGGAAAAAGATACATGTTTGTGATTTACTAGGGTTGGATAGCTCTCTGCATGTTGTTTTTAAACAACTAGGGTATCTGAAAAAATGTGCTCTGAATGGATTGACATGGAAAACAAACATAAAATTTCAGAGGAAAACCCTTAAAGCATAGAGGCTCTAAAGAGAAAATGTACTATTTGTTGATTCAAGAAAGGATTGTGGCTTCCTTAAACATCGCCTAACTTCGGGATAAAGAGAAGCAGAATCTCCTTAAAAAAAATCTGTATGGGTTGCAGTAAGAGTTCAGGAAGAAACAAATTTAGATTTTTTAAGTGTAGTACCTTAATTTTGGTACATGGCATGTGGAAACATCAATTTTGACACCTTTTGAGAGACAGTGAACTCTAGCATACATTTGGCTCTTTTTGGCATCTTTCTCCCTTTCAATTTTAGTACATCACCTCTGGCACCTCTAATTTCCCTTTACAGACCTTCATGATCATTTCCAAATTGCATAGGACACTCAACACACCTTTGCAAACATCCCTCCTCTTTTCCAGAGTTGTTTTCAATTCTTTTTAGCAGTAGATCAAGTTCAACCCCTTCTAGCCTAACTAGGACAAGTTGCGTACCATCGCACTAGCCCTTGTCTCTCTAACAATAGTTTTTCCATTTGGGCACTTTCTTGAGGTTGGACTAGTTTTAAATTTAGGGTCAGCATACACAGAAAATAAGCTTGGAGTTCACCATATGAAGAATACCTTGGAAGTCATTTTAGACATTCCTATTTCATAGGAGGAGCAATTAGAGATCATTATACTTGAGCTCGCTGCTCTATATATCCCAAACCACTCCAAATTCTACAAGAGCAGTCATAAAACCTCTCATAAAATCTAAAGAATATCCAACCCAATGTTGCATGTTGTCATGTCTTGTGTCAAGAGAAGGAATCATTTGATTGCATTAATTGAGCAAATAGAGAGAGTGTAGGACAAACACTACATTGAAAGGGAAGTAATCTGTAAAGAATTACATCAGCCTTGATTCACAGGGATATGTAGTGCAACGCTCTTATTGGAATTCCATTAAGAGGATGATTCGAGCCAAGACTAGGGCTTCCTTTTTCATGTCTCTTTGAGTTTTTTAAGGGTTGCAAGCAAGGAGAAGAGAGATCCAAAACATCACACATCATCATACAATTTTGAGCGAGAAGTGTGTTAGTTCCCAATTTTACACCCCATAGACTCAGCTGCAATTCAAGTAAGGAACTGCAAGAAGGATGATAGATGCTTGAAATGTGTTGTTTGTAACCAGGGACAGATCTAACATTCTTCCATGACCAAGTCTTGGAAATGACTAAGAGGCACGTACAAAGGACGTGGCTAATCTTCTGCTACTTTTGGCTCTGCCTGAACCAGGGTGAGAGGACCTAGATGGTAGCTTGAGGGGGGGAGGGATACTATGATTCAAACTCCCCTGCAATTTTTGGAAAAACAATATGAAGAAAGTATAGCCACACATGCAATGCTCACTCAGAGGATTTGTCACACAAGCAATGCACATACTCAGCGTCAGACACAAGCTACTAGAGATAGATGGGATATGATTTTGAACATCATTCAAAGGATGATGTTAACAACTTTGGGATGAAATGACATTCAAAATGCTAAGCTTTAATACCAAAGGCAGACCCACTTAAAATATGTAAAGATAATGTGGTCTGTAAGAAAACACATGTTGGATATGCGAAGATGATGTAATTTGCATGGGTGGAACATGACGATGAGATAGAAATTAAGATGAAATGGGGTGGGGATCTAATGTGGAGAAACAACAGTATTCATCATCTTTGCATGATGTTCCTATGATGCATTAGAGCTTGAATTCAAAATAACATAAACTTTCAAGGGTTATTTGCATTCATGGACACCCAATTTGTGGAAACGCTACCATGTAATCTTTGAAAGCTTAACACAAACACTTGTGATTAAAACTTCATGTATCTATTATACCAAATCCATAAAACCTAGGATACCCTTGAAGGCAACAAATATTCACTCCCAAATAACAATTGCAGAAAGGAATTTATAATTGAAACAAATATTGCTAAGTAACACTACAAAACAACATTCATTCAATAACCAGTCTGATACAATGATCTGAAACGTGCTTCTTTGTATTACATTGATCAGATAAATACAAAATTACAAACGAAAGGAGTACATCTCTTGATTCTATCTCTGTTAACATTTGTAGATACCAGACTTATACATGACAAAGTGGTCTTGTGTATTTAATCGATAAGGGAGACATGCAAAAATGCTCTCAATGTCTGCTAGTGACTATACAAGACACAATCACCTAGCTAAAACCCAAAATTAGAACCCCTTAAAAGTGAAGACATGCCTTCACTTTTATATTAAAAATTTCCCAAAAGGGAATATACTAATATATACTATAAACCACTGAAAAACAAGCTACATTTGGGGTTGTGGTCCCTGCTTTGCAATCTGGATGGAAAAAGGCATCCAAACTAAAAAAGATGACATTTTGATTTGTCTAGGAACAGTTTTGCCTCATGATGAAACCCGTGGGGGAGTGGATAATACTCTTTCCTTTGCCAACAAATTCTTTTGTGTAATGAAATTACTAGTATAAATTCTTGTTTTCTAGATTAGACTCATCTTATTCTTCATTTCCATTTTCGTCCTTCTGTTTCTCTGAATCCTGTAAGACGCACAATTTGAGTGTGGACCTTTTGTTGCCCGGGTGAGGCATGTTGTGGTCAATTAAACTCTTGTAAGACGCGGTGTAGGAAAAACGAATTTCAAGGTGAAATGGATACTGAAGAATGGGTTGCGTCGACTTCTGGAATGCAAGCTAATGATCGCGATGATGCTTTTGTGAATCTTTCAGATCTGATTCCTGTCAACGACAAAACGCACATCACAGAAGAAGAAAACCCTTTGCCAGGTTGAAAGCTTCCCAAACTTCCTTATAATGAAGTCTATCAGAAATCTAAAGCATTTCATTTAATTGCTAGTACTTCTATTAGATCTAGAGAGTCTTGTATCCAAGTAAAAACTTCTGCAAAATCTGAGTATGATATCCCTTTGATATCTCCTAGTGATTTACAGTATTTGAAAAAACAGTCTGTCTATAAATTTGTTCATATTGGTTGTGTTCAGATAGGTATAACTCCTTTGTTTAGGCAAGGATTAATGCATCAGTCTTATGCTGGCCTGTTAGATACCCGACATGAGAGCTTCAAAGATTGTCTGTTAGCTGCCCTTCAGACTAGCCTCAGTAATGGACCCATACATTTTAATGTATTCCCAAATTATCCTGTGTCCATACAAACCGACAATCTGTTAGATCAAGTTTTAAAGCTCCATCTTCAAACCACGGGTCTCAACATGAAGCCAGGGTCATCCCCTTTAGCTATTTTCTATCGGATCATTTTCCGATTAACAAATACAGCACATCCTGCTATTAAACATGGTCCCTCTAAGGGAAGCAGTGTCGTAATGCATACCAGTTTAACTGCTCAAAAAATTGAACCAGAAGTTGTTACCTGGGACAAGATCAGAGTACCTCGAGAATGGACTATCTCCACAAAGTGTGTCTCTAACACTACCCCTTCAGTCCAGTCTGCCTTTAAGGTTATTGAAGAAAAAGGAAAAGCTACTATATCTTTTAGGAAATCTAGCTCAGTTAAGCCTCGCTTATCTACCTCTTCCTCTACTCAGTCTTTCTTGTCTGATAAAGAGAAGAGTCATGAAGAAGATATTCCTCAGTGTAGCCATCCCTCTTTAGTTCATGATCCCAATACTGACTATCTCTGGTGTGAACACTGCCAAGTATTAGTCCAACAGAAATATATTCCGAAGAATGGCCCCCATATAAATACAAATAGTTGTTCCCAATCCAATTATTATCAAACTTTAAATCAGGTAAAATCTTTGCTTAGAAGAGACAAAATCTCTATGGATTCTAAGGAGGCTACCTCCTCACAAGCTGACAACACAGACTTCCCTCATGCTAAAGATTTCGAAGTCTATACTGATGATCGACAACAGCATCGACAATATTGGTATCAACGTCAGTTAGATTCCAAAATAGAACAGTCTAGAATCTGCCCGCATGCTGAATTGGAACAACAAGGCCACCAAGGTCATAAATGACCATCTCCTCTCTCCACAATGAAAAGCTCAAACGTATGCAAGATACTTTGAAAGCTATTGAGCTCCATCAACGGGGTGATATTCACTCTGTTGTTCTCTTGTTAAATAAAAAGGTAGATAGTTTGTCTTCAACTATCCAGCAACTGTCTACCACTTTGCAAAAAGTTCCGGATCAAGTCAGCAATAGTCTCCAGTCACATATTCAACAATCTATACATGCTGTCTCTAAAGGAACAGAAAAGAAGGTCATTGACAGTATTCAGAACGTCAATGATAAGGTAAATAATCTTTGTTTTTCAGTCTCTGAGCTTGAACAGAATTTTCCTGCTCTCACAAGTGTTGTCAATAAATTAGAAAGTCTCACAGTCTGATAAAAGCAGCATCTCTTCAAGTTCCCAAACTTCTAATCCTGATTGGTCAAAAGCAATTACTTGGGCTCAAGTTGCTGCAATGAAGTCTCCTCTTAGTAAGGAGAAGAAGATTGGTATGGCACGGCTCACAGCTGAAGAAGCCGAAAGTGTCATGGATGAAGGTATGCATGATAGCTCTGCACCACCCCTTCATTCTACAATGCGTACCCAGAATTTCTAGCCCAATTACTACAAGATTGAATGTAAATCTCCTGAAGAAATTAAGGAGATGCTACATGGTATGATAGGCTTGGGCCAATACCCAAGTCCTGCAATTCAATAAACATGATAAAGATGTTGCAAGTATTATTACTAATGGATTTGTAGGCATTCTAAAAGAATGGTGGGATGCCATCCCTGAGCAACAGAAAGACACCATTATTAATGGTGAAGGACAAGGTAATGATCGTACTAGTGGAGGAACTGCCAGTCTGACTGCTGCCATTATTGTTGAATTCATTGGCACTATTAGTGATGAGAAGCGGTTCAACATCACTGAATCTCCTAAGAGCACAACTTTGTGACATGACAAAAGTACCTGAATACCAGTGCTACATGCAGAAACTGTTCTATAATACAGGTATGCCTTTTGATGCCACTATGAAGCTCAGGTATGTGGAATCTTATCCACAATATTTTGCTGATGAATATAAAAAAGCTATGCATGGGCTCTTCAGAAACAGATATAACTTTTGGTCGCATCAATCAAATTATCAATGAGACTAATAAGCATCTTTGTCTTGAAAAGAAACATAAAAAGGAAGCCTTGAAAGCCGAAAAAGCTTTAGGGGTTAAGTTTTGTAATCTCCAGGTCCAAAATCAGTTTGGATGTTCTCCGCAAAAATACCCCAAGCACAAAAAGTTCAAGAAAAAGTTCAAAGGTAAAAAGAAGTGTCTTGATTGTATGTCTCGACCATCTGACAAGCCTAGAAGAAAGTTTTTTAGAAGAAAGAAATATTTCCCCAAAAACAAATCTATTGAATGCTTTCATTTGTAAGGGAAATCATTATAGTAGAAACTGTCCACAGAAAGGGACAGCAGGCCAAAGCTAAGGCCAAAGTCAATTTTGTTCATGAAAATCATCTTGATGAAGATAATTATGTCCTTATATCTGATGATGAAAGTTATATATCAGATATTGAATATTCAGAACTCACAGTTGCAGTTAACCAGATTACTGAGTCATCTTCTGAAGCCAGCTATTCAGATTCCGATACTGGTTATGATTCTTTGCCATCATTTCACTGCAACATGATTCGGAGCTCCTATGAACATCCGTTCATCCCTCCTAGCTCCATTGTTCTCAAACAAAAGTTTGGATCGTGTGAAGCACGACCTTGCCGAATGCCCTCCTCATATGGTTCACCACCATTATTCTCTACAATCTCAGCTCCATGATCTTCAATCAAGCTTGAAGCTAAGATCCAACAGGAGAACGCCGAAGACTTGCACCTTGCTCAGCGCACTACCACCACACTCCAAAATGATCCGTATCATTTTGCTCTTTCCCCGGGTAGAGGACGAGGACGAGATCATCCTTCTTCCAGTCGTGGTCGTCATGGATCTTACAGCCACCAGCCAGTGGGACACAGCTCCCGACATTTTCCATTCCTGTTCCCTGAAGAAGAAGAATACAAGGTACCAGCACCTCAGGTCCCAGCACCTCCAACTCCAGTTCCTGGTCCTGGAACACCAGAAAGAAGAATCTGGCGACAACAATGTCTCTCTCTTCTTGAACGAGCAATTCAGAAAGCTACAGAAGAATTCCAAATATTGCTCCTAGAAGAAGAATCAGCTCCTAGCCCAGATGCTGATGAAGAAGCAATTGATAGGCTAATCATGGAAAAGGCCTATGATCAATATGAAGCAGAACAAGAAGCAGAGGTAAGTACTGTTAAAACCTCTTGCAATCCTTTTTGTAGAATTCAGCTCTGCATTCCCAACATTAAACCATATTCTCTAGATGCTATGATAGATACTGGTGCTGAAATTAGTTTGTTAAAAGCTAATGCTATTCCTAGAGACTGTTGGGACACAGAACCCCTCCAAATCAGTTTTGATTCTAAGAAAGTGTTCTCTCCCTGTTCTACCTTCATACCTGTTAAGCTAGGACAAATGCAGACCACCTTCAAGGTACACAGTTTGACCTTCTGCATTATGACATGCTTCTTGGTTCAGATAATCTTAATAATTGCATGCCTTACACTATTAGTCAAGATGAGATCCGCTTTCCACAAGGATCAATACCAAGGCTTCAGACTTACCAGTCTATTGTTCCTTCTGCACCAAAGCCCCATAAAACTTCCAATCTTGACTGGCTGCATAAGTCTATTTCTCTCAATACCTCTTCCATTGATGCAATCATCAATAAAATAAAGACTGACTGCACATCTGATAATCCCCATGCCTTTATCCATCGGAAAAAGCATCTTCTGTCAGTTAGACTTTCAGACTACCACTTCTCCAAAATTTAAAGCTCATCACATAGGGATGCCTCCCTCAGAAAAAGTATGAATGCCAGGTAGAGATAAACAATCTGCTCAAAGGAGGATTTATCCAGCCTTCCAAGTCCCCTTGGACTTGCCCTGCTTTTTATGTGAATAAACGAAGTGAGATAGTTCGTGGCAAGAAGAGGTTAGTGGTCAATTATAAGCCACTCAATAAATATATACTGCCCATCCAACATCCCATTCCAAGCAGAGATGATTTGTTAGCACGTATCAGTGGCAGTAAAATTTATAATAAGTTTGATCTTAAATCTGGTTTTTGGCAAATCTTCCTGAACAAAGAGGATACTTATAAAACAGCCTTCAGTATTCCAGGTGGTCAGTATGAATGGAAGGTTTTACCTTTCGGTCTTAAAACTGCACCCTCCATTTTCCAAAAGAAAATGGATCAGATCTTTGGTCACCTTGATAAATTTCTAATTGTTTATATTGATGATATTTTGATCTTTTCTCAAAATACAAAGGATCACATGGAGCATCTTGAGCAATTTTATCAAGTTGTTTATGCCAATGGACTTTGTCTCAGCCCTACAAAGATGGAGACATTCAAAGATTATGTCAGTTCCTAGGCATCACTCTTAAGGATGGAACCATTTTGATGCAAGATCATATAGTCTCCAAAATTAGTTCTGTTTCCTGATGAAATCACTGATAAAACGCAACTTCAGAGATTTCTGGGTTGTGTAAATTATATTGTAGGATTTTATAAAAATGTTGCTGCTGACAGACTACTTCTCAATAAGAGGCTTCGCTCTAATGCTCCAGCTTGGAATTCAGATATGACCAAAGCTGTCCAAAGAATCAAGCAGAGTTGTCAAACTCTTCCTCCTATGTCTCTTCCAGGGACTGGTCTTAAAATTGTTGAGACAGATGCCTCAGACGAGCACTGGGGAGCAGTACTCAAAGAAAGGATGGAGAATGATGTTGAAAAAATTTGTAGATATGCTTCAGGTTCTTTCAAAGGGCCAGAGCTTAAATATCACTCCAGCCATAAAGAAATACTTGCTGCAAAGAAAGCTATCCAAGCTTTCTTGTTTTTCTCTACAACATGAGAAATTTCTTCTCCGAACCGACTTGCAGCATTTCAAAGGCAGACTTTACAAAGGTGACCCGACTAATAAGACTACCTATGGTCGTCTCCAGAGATGGGCATAATGGTTTGATGGATATGAGTTCGATGTCGAACATATCTCTGGTAAGAAAAATGCTCTCGCTGATTTTGCCAGCAGAGAACTAACTCATTCCAAACATGTGAATATCACTCAGGTGTTTCATGAATTT